>JAQSUU010000214.1:25000-1235625 GCA_038087645.1 Saccharum hybrid cultivar R570
AGAGAGGCCGAGCGCAGCGAAGCGCGATCGGACGCGGCTGGCGCGTCCGGTCACGTGCGACCGGACGCGTCCGGTCGCAGCTGGAGCTTACTGGAACGCGACCGGACGCTGGCACTGTAGCGTCCGGTCATTCGCAGGAGCGCGTCCGGTCAGGGCAACGGCTAGTTCTGACGCGCACTGTTCACGTTTGTCGTATAGTGACCGGACGCGTCCCGCGTCCGGTGCAGCGTTGCATTCTAGTGCATTGCTTGAGAGTTGCATTCTAGAGGCACTTGATCTTCGAGTTGCTGCGGATTTCTTGTTACTCTTCCGTGTTTCCCGACACGGTAGACGGCTTGGAGCAGCGGAGGTGATTGAGCTCGCAATTGGAGATTGTTGGAGCCTTCATCAAGTGTTGTAAGGGGTTCTTGATCCTTCTCCGCGGGAGTTCGTAAATTGGATACTCTAGTGGAGCTCGTGGCTTGGAGGATCCCCATCTTGTGTGCGGTTGTGCGGGGCCCGCCGAGGGCTCGACTCTTGATAGTCGATTAGCTCACGAACCGACAAGTCGGTGCATCGCCACAACGAGGAGTAGCTTGCCGGGAAGCAAGTGAACCTCTGTAAAAATATTGTGTCATCTCTTTGCTGAGGATTTCTCTTGTGGTTGATAATTGTGATTGATTCTTCAAGTGCATTACTTCTCTATATCGTTGGTATAAGATTCAAGTCACTTACTCTTTACCTTCTTGTACTAGTTCTTTTGTAGTTTGCTTAGCGTAGCTTTTATCACATAGGAGTAAGTAGCTTAGTGACTTAGCCTTGTTGGTGTGTATTAGAGATCATAGCCTTGCTTCACTACAATTGTATAGGTGGCTTGCATAGTGTAGTTGAGCTAGTGCTAGAATTAGCTTAGCCATCTCTTATTCTAACGTGTTTGTTTAGTGAAGCTTGTAGAATTTTAAATAGGCTATTCACCCCCCCCTCTAGCCTTTTGGACCTTTCAAGTGGTATCGGAGCCGAGGCACCGTTTATTTGAGGCTTAACAACCTACGGTGAAGAATAAATGGCTCAATTAAGCTTGCACATCAACAACACCAAGAAGGTACCTCACTTTGATGGCACAAATTATGCATATTAGAAGGTTAAGATGACCGCACACCTCAAGTCAATCAATAGAGAAGTGTGGAAGGTCACCGAAACAAAGTTTGAGGTTGCCAACCCGGAAGCACCAACACCGGTTGAAGAGAAGAAGCTTCAATGCAATGACATTGCTATTAGTGCTCTCCATGAGGCATTAGATGACAAGACATTTGAGCAAGTAAAGAACATAGAAGTTGCACATGATGCTTGGGCTAAGCTAGAAGAAACATTTGAGGGCACCGAAGGCACAAAGACCGCTAAAGCATATATCTTGCAAGAAAAATTTTCAAGCTTTAATATGCAAGATGATGAGAGTGTACCGGAGATGTTTCATAGATTGCAAGTCATTGTCAATGAGCTCAAGGCACTTGATGAGGAAGTCAAGGACAACCAATTCTCTATGAAGTTCTTGAGAAGCTTGCCCAAGAGGTTTGATACATTGATCACCATGCTAGTGAGGACTACATTGAAGGATTCAACTCCTCAACAAATATTTCAAGAAGTAATGACCGATGATTCATATAGAGAAGATGATGAGAAGGATGAGTTGGTCAAGAAAAAGAAGAAGGAAAATGAGAAGAAGGATGATGAGAAGAAGAGGAGTGTGGCATTCAAAGCCACCACATCCAAGGGCAAATCCAAGATTGAATCATCAAGTGATGAAGACTCAAGCTCTTACGATAGTGATAACATTGATGAGAAGATGGCTCTCTTTGTCAAGCAATTTGGCAAGTTCATGAAGAAGAAAGGCTTTCGTGCAAGAAGAAGAAAGAACTCATCTAAGAAGAATGAGCATACCATGAGATGCTTTAGATGCCATAGCAAGGACCATCTCATTGCAAAGTGTCCTTATGATAGTGATGATGAAGATGCTATCAAGAAGGAAAGGAAGAAGCAAAAGAAGAAGCAAGAAAAGAAGGAGAGCTCTCATAAAAAGAAGAATGATTCTCATGTTGCTACATGGGATAGTGATGATTCCTCAAGTGATGATGAGGATGACAACAAGAGCAAGAAGAAGGGACATGCTAGCATTGCTATTCAAGAGAAGATCTCCCTCTTCGACACTCCATCGTGCTTCATGGCTAAGGCCGCTAAGGTATCATCCAATGATGAGAGTGATCATGATAGTGATAGTGATAGTGATGAAGAAGAATTCACTAAAGATGAACTCATCACTATGCTAGAAGATTGCACTCAACATTTTAAAGAATCTAGAAAGGAGTGCAAGGGCTTGCTTAAGGAAAAGAAAAACCTTATGCAAGAACTTGATGAGCTTAGGGCATCTTATGAGAGTCTAAAGGTAGACCATAAGGAGCTTCAAAAGTCTCACACTAAGCTTGAAGAAGCTCATTCCTCTCTAGTTGAAAAATGTGAAAACATGCCAACTAATGTTGAGAAAGCTAAAACTTGCAACATAGGCATATCATGTGATATAATTGATGAATCTTATCATAAGCCTATTGTTGTTGCTCCCACTAACCCTTCATGTAGCGCATCTACATCATCCTCATCTAGTAGTGATGGTTTCACTTGTGACTCCACACTTATAGTTGAGAATGAAAATCTCAAGAAGGAGATAAAAGAGCTCAATCACACCTTAGCTAAGGCTTATGGTGGTGAGGACCGCTTGCTTATGTGCTTGGGTAGCCAAAGAGCTTCTCTCTACAAAGAGGGATTGGGCTATAACCCCAAGAAAGGCAAGGCCGCTTTTGCTCCTCATAAGACTCGTTTTGTGAAGAACAATGGTAGCTATTGCAAAAGTTACAAGCAAGTTGGTCACATAGAGCAACATTGCATGAACAAGAAATCCAATGCTAAAGTATCCTCAATTAAGTTTGATTCTTTCTATATACTTACCAAGGGTACAAATGGTGTTCATGCTAAGTTCATTGGTGCACCATGGATGGGCTCAAAGAAGAAAGCTATTTGGGTACCAAAGAGCTTGGTCACTAACCTTGGAGGACCCAAACAAGTTTGGGTACCTAAAAAGAATTGATCTTATCTTGTAGGTCAATTACAAAGCCGGAGGAAGGCATTGGGTGCTTGATAGTGGGTGCACTCAACACATGACCGGGGATTCTTATATGTTCAAATCAATTGATACAAGTCAAAATGGTGGTTTTGATGCTATCACTTTCGGCAACAACAAGAAAGGCAAGGTCAAGGGGCTTGGTAAAATTGCTATCTCAAATGACATGAGCATATCTAATGTGTTGCTAGTTGAGAGCTTGGATTTCAATCTTTTATCGGTGGCACAACTTTGTGATCTTGGCTTCAAGTGCATATTTGGTAGTGATGATGTTGAAGTCATAAGTGTTGATGGATCAAATTTGATATTCAAAGGATTTAGACATGGTAGCTTATACTTGGTTGACTTCAATGATAGTGAGACACAATTGACATCATGCTTACTTAGCAAATCTAGTATGGGTTGGTTATGGCATAGAAGGCTTGGTCATGTTGGAATGAAACAATTGAACAAACTTTTAAGGCATGACTTAGTTAGAGGCTTGAAAGATGTAACTTTTGAAAAGGATAAACCATGTAGTGCTTGTCAAGCTGGCAAACAAGTTGGAAATACACATCCTAGCAAGAGTGAAATAAGTACATCAAAGGCATTTGAGCTATTGCACATGGACTTGTTTGGGCCAACAACATACACTAGTATTGGTGGAAACAAGTATGGTTTTGTGATTGTTGATGACTACACTAGATATACTTGGGTGTTCTTTCTCTATGACAAAAGTGATGTTTATGATCTATTCAAGTCTTTTATCAAGAGAGTGCAAAATGAGTTTGAGACAACTATCAAGAAGATTAGAAGTGACAATGGTAGTGAGTTCAAGAACACAAGAATTGAGGAATTGTGTGATAATCTCGGTATTGGACATCAATTCTCTCCAACATACACTCCTCAATCCAATGGTGTAGTTGAAAGGAAAAATAGAACTTTGATTGACATGGCTAGATCAATGCTCAGTGAATACAATGTGAGTCATTCATTTTGGAGTGAAGCTATCAACACGGCTTGCTATTGTAGCAACCGTCTTTATTGCCATGGGAAGCTTGGAAAGACACCATATGAGCTATTGAATGGAAGAAAGCCCAACATTGCATACTTTAGAGTGTTTGGTTGCAAATGCTATATTCTCAAGAAAGGCACTAGATTGAGCAAGTTTAAAAAGAAATGTGATGAAGGATTCTTACTTGGTTATTCTACCACAAGCAAAGCATATAGAGTTTGGAATCTCACAAATGGCACCTTGGAAGAAGTTCATGATGTTGAGTTTGATGAAACCCAAGGATCTCAAAATGAAGCTCAAAACCTTGATGATGTGAGAGGAGATCAATTGTCAAATGCAATGAAGAACATAGACATTGGTGATATTAGGCCAAGGCAAGTTGATGATGATGATATTCATGTGATCAACTAAAGTGTGCAAATTGATACAAATCAAGCAAGCTCTAGTGGTTCTCATGATGAAGTGCAAGATCAAGGTCAAACAAATGGAAGTAATCAACTCCCAATACTCCAACCTACTAGCATTGCAAGAGATCATCCATTGGACCAAATCATTGGTGGAATTCAAAGTGGTGTTCAAACTAGATCAAGACTAGCATCTTTTTGTGAGCATTACTCATTTGTGTCACTTGAAGAACCTAAGAAAATAGAAGAGGCTTTGAAGGATTCCGATTGGGTAAATGCCATGCATGAAGAACTAAACAACTTCACTAGAAATCAAGTTTGGGAACTTGTTGAAAGGCCAAAGAACTACAATGTGATTGGTACTAAGTGGGTCTTTAGAAACAAGCAAGATCAAGATGGTATGGTTGTGAGAAACAAAGCAAGATTGGTAGCACAAGGATATACTCAAATTGAGGGTCTTGACTTTGGAGAGACATATGCACCGGTTGCAAGATTGGAGGCAATTAGAATCTTATTAGCATATGCTTGTGCACACAACATCAAGCTCTATCAAATGGATGTCAAGAGTGCATTTCTCAATGGTTACATCAATGAAGAAGTTTATGTTGAGCAACCTCCCGGTTTTGAAGATGACAAGAAGCCCAACCATGCTTACAAGCTCAAGAAGGCATTGTATGGTTTGAAGCAAGCACCTAGAGCATGGTATGAGAGGTTGAGGGACTTTCTTCTCTCTAAAGGGTTCAAGATGGGAAAGGTTGACACCACTCTCTTCACCAAGAAGCTTGGAAATGACTTGTTTGTGTTGCAAATATATGTGGATGACATTATCTTTGGATCAATCAATCAAGATTTTTGTGAAGAGTTTGGAAATATGATGGCAAAAGAGTTTGAGATGTCTATGATTGGAGAGCTTAGTTACTTTCTTAGACTTCAAATCAAGCAAATGAAGAATGGCACTTTTGTAAGTCAAGGGAAGTACATCAAGGACATGATCAAGAAGTTTGGATTGCAAGATGCTAAGCCAATGAGTACACCAATGGGCACTAATGATCAATTGGGTGTTCATGCTAGTGGCAACATGGTAGATCAAAAGCAATACCGGTCTATGATTGGAAGTTTGCTCTATGTCACAGCTTCTAGGCCGGATGTGATGTTTAGTGTGTGCAAATGTGCAAGATATCAAGCTTCACCTAGAGAGAGTCACTTGAAAGCAACCAAGAGAATATTAAGATATCTTAAGGGCACTCATAATATTGGATTATGGTATCCCAAGGGATCTAATTTTGAGTTGATTGGATATTCGGATTCCGACTATGGTGGATGCAAGATTGATAGAATGAGCACAAGTGGCACTTGTCAAATGCTTGGAAGGTCTCTTGTTTCATGGTCATCAAAGAAACAAAATAGTGTTGCACTATCTACCGCCGAGGCCGAATACATTAGTGCCGGTAGTTGTTGTGCACAATTGCTTTGGATGAAGGCCACTTTGAATGACTTTGGAATAAAATTCAAGAATGTTCCTTTGTTTTGTGATAATGAGAGTGCTATCAAGATGACACAAAATCCGGTTCAACATTCAAGAACGAAGCACATTGACATAAGGCATCACTTCATAAGAGACCATCAACAAAAGGGTGATATTAGCATTGAGAGCATTGGCACCGAAGATCAACTAGCCGACATATTCACAAAGCCACTTGATGAGAAAAGATTTTACAAGTTAAAGAATGAATTGAACATACTTGACTTCTCCAACTTGAGATGAATGCACCCCCACATTCTTATATGACATGCCTCTCCTCCAACATAACAAGGTAAAGTTGTTTGGCATATCATCCATGCTTTGCTAAGGACATGTTTAGAACATATAGACATATTTGCATGACAAACAGGCTCATTCATGAAAATCAAATGAGTTTACTGTATATATGGTACCACTATTGCTTCTATGTTTTGATTGATCTAGTGGTAGCATATGACATGTTTGTGGGCTTGCAAACCTAGTGTTGAATCTAGAAAATGAGCTCATAATGTGTAATTCAACATGGTCAAGATAACCCTTATACTTTATGAGGTGTGAAGAAGCTTGTCCTTGGATCAAACCGAATTACATATTCTAGGCAAGTGATCTAGATTGAACCATAATTTGGACTCCCTCATATTGATTGACTTGACTTTCACTAAAATTGACACCTTTTTGGTGATTGTTGACAAAGGGGGAGAGAAAAGTCACAAAGATAAAAAGTTAAGTTACTTAAGGGGAGAGAAAGTTACTAAGGGGGAGAGAAAGCATAAGAGAATGACTTTGGAAAGGGATCAATTAAAATTGAGCACACAAGTAGGGGGAGCAAGCTCATGAATGTTTTGTTGCATTTGTATGTGCATTAACATGATGAATTGTTGCATTGCAAAGCTTAAATTCATATTCATGTTTGTTTGGTGATTGCCAGAACTAGAACTTGAATGATGTTTTGTTAAGAGTAGCTTTACAAGTAATATCTAGACACCTTTGCTTATAATGTTGATCTCACAAGGTACTTTAGTGTTTATGATCTTTACAAGTGATGTATTACAAGTGGTGTCTAGCTACATTGATGCTAAGGATGGTATATAAAGGCAACTCCGATTGGTATCACGCTTCAAAGGTCCATTCTATATACCTTAGCATCAATTTGATAGTAGTAACTCTCCCAAAATTCAAATCCATACATATGTGCACAATTGAACCAAACTCATGGAAGCACATATGTAGGGGGAGCTAATACTATCAAAATTGAAAATTGATTTCATTTTATATCTTTGTGATGGTTGTCATCAATTACCAAAAAGGGGGAGATTGAAAGCCCAAGTTTGGTTTTGGTAATTAATGACACCAAGTTGCTAATGCCATGTGTTAAGTGTTTTGAGTTAGGCATAAGCAACACATGTGATGAAGGTGTACGTGGCAAGGAGTGGTGGCCACAAGATCACAAAGAGATGGTGCATGAACATGAAATGTTGATCATAATGGAATGCACATCAAATGATGGACTTGATGATCAAGTGAAAGAGAAGGATCTAAGAGCGCAAGGCAAAGGTATAACCATAGGGTTTTCCTTTTGCCGGTCTAAGATGAGTAGAGAAGTGATTGACCGGGTTTAGGATACATAGCCGACTATCAAGAGGGGAAATCACGGTTAGCTCGGGAATCAAGTGCCACTAGATCAATGTCTTGAGCATATGCATTTAGGATCTAGTAAAGAGCTAACATAACGCCTTGGAAAAGGTTTGTGAAATGCTAACACACATGCACATGGTGATGTACACTTGGTGGTGTTAGCACTTTTACGAAGGCGGTGGTGTTTGAACGGTAGTATGGGGTTTGGGGTTCGCTCTCCCTCCCGCCGAGCGTGCTCGGCGGGATTCAGGCGTTTTTGAGGAAATGAAACACCTATTTTCCACTGCGCCGAAAGTCAGAAAAGTAACGGAGGCGAAAGGCGGTCACTGCGGTGACCGAACGCTGCACCGGACGCTGCACCGGACGCGGGGCGCGTCCGGTCAGTTCATCGCGGCGCAGGCGCTGGGGTTTGTGACCGGATGCGGGTCTGGTCTGACCAGCGCGTCCGGTCAGTTCAACTGGGCGTAAGAGATAAGCGTGCGACCGGCGCGTCCGGTGCCTCACGGGATCGGAGCGTCCGGTCAAGTGTCCAGAGAGGCCGAGCGCAGCGAAGCGCGATCGGACGCGGCTGGCGCGTCCGGTCACGTGCGACCGGACGCGTCCGGTCGCAGCTGGAGCTTACTGGAACGCGACCGGACGCTGGCACTGTAGCGTCCGGTCATTCGCAGGAGCGCGTCCGGTCAGGGCAACGGCTAGTTCTGACGCGCACTGTTCACGTTTGTCGTGTAGTGACCGGACGCGTCCGGTCATCCTGACCGGAGCGTCCGGTCAACACGAGTTTCGCTGCGTCGTTTGTAACGGCTAGCTGCGTACCCCTTCGTTATAAATAGAGGGTGTCCGGGGTTTGAGGGCATCTCTTTCACATTTTGAGACCTAGAGACATCCTTTGAGCTAGAGAACAACCCCTCCACTCATCTCTTTGCATGGTTGCACATCTTGAGTGAGATTGAGTGAGATTCAAGTGCATTGCTTGAGAGTTGCATTCTAGAGGCACTTGATCTTCGAGTTGCTGCGGATTTCTTGTTACTCTTCCGTGTTTCCCGACACGGTAGACGGCTTGGAGCAGCGGAGGTGATTGAGCTCGCAATTGGAGATTGTTGGAGCCTTCATCAAGTGTTGTAAGGGGTTCTTGATCCTTCCCCACGGGAGTTCGTAAATTAGATACTCTAGTGAAGCTCGTGGCTTGGAGGATCCCCATCTTGTGTGCGGTTGTGCGGCGCCCGCCGAGGGCTCGACTCTTGATAGTCGATTAGCTCGCGAACCGACAAGTCGGTGCATCGCCACAACGAGGAGTAGCTTGCCGGGAAGCAAGTGAACCTCGGTAAAAATATTGTGTCATCTCTTTGCCGAGGATTTCTCTTGTGGTTGATAATTGTGATTGATTCTTCAAGTGCATTACTTCTCTACATCGTTGGTATAAGATTCAAGTCACTTACTCTTTACCTTCTTGTACTAGTTCTTTTGTAGTTTGCTTAGCGTAGCTTTTATCACATAGGAGTAAGTAGCTTAGTGACTTAGCCTTGTTGGTGTGTATTAGAGATCATAGCCTTGCTTCACTACAATTGTATAGGTGGCTTGCATAGTGTAGTTGAGCTAGTGCTAGAATTAGCTTAGCCATCTCTTATTCTAACGTGTTTGTTTAGTGAAGCTTGTAGAATTTTAAATAGGCTATTCACCCCCCCTCTAGCCTTTTGGACCTTTCAGCCTTCTTACATAAGAACACATCCCAAACCTTGACGAGAGGCATCACAATAAATAGAAAATGTCACGGAACCGCCCAAATTATAAGAGCAAAAGTACAAAAACAATCACCAGAGCAATTAAATTCCCGTACTTAAGCTCCTATAACCCCGGTAGTCCAATAAAATCCCGAGGGATTTCAAACCAACCAACATACAAGCCAAGATCGTAGTGGTCCAACATAACAGGTCATATGTTACATCCATTTGATAAGTAATTCAACATATATCGGAGTTCAGTAGAGTTATTACAACTCAAGTTCAAAAGTAGCGGAAGCAAAGTAGTTTGAAAACTAAAATCACCTTAGTTCAAATACATGCCAGTACCAAGGTCAATTTCCAACAAAAGCATGAGAGATAAGCTAGCTCAGAAGGATCATGCCCATGATCACACTCCGCCACAACGGCCGGAGTCTTCCAATTCTTGCAGTAGCTATGTTATATCACAACCTGCAACAAGTGGGAATAAACCCTGAGTACGAGAAGGTACTCAGCTAGACTTACCCGTCATAAACCAGAAATAATATGACACCAAGGAGTATGCAAGGCTTTCTTTCAGTGGACTAGCTTGACTCATTTGCGAAAAGCATAAGTTATCATGAATAAACTAAATTAAGTCCTTTTGCATCATATTTATTATAACCTATTCAATCTAGGTAAGCACCTATGCTAAAGCAATCACTTGATTAATCATTAACATCAAAGGTTGCCATATCAGGTTTAGCATTTCCAACATTATCCACATAACCATCTGTGTTCCATTATCATTACTACGATGCAGTAACTCGAGTCAAGTGCTCACTATCCAGGAGCGATGGCGATTCGAATCGATTATTAACCAGCTGGTAATTTATTCCTCACACAAACCTCACTCACCCGCTAAAGTGAGGTATTGGTCACCGAGTCAACCATTCAGGTAAAGTCGCGAGCTTGCCAGGAACCACATGTACCCGGGGGCCGCCCGACTGCTCTTTGGCCTTATCATCGCGCCCCCGTTTCCTGCCACTACTGCTCCGGTACAGTGCGTTGCGGGCAATCCACTCGGCCCGAATAATCTCCCGGCTTCGCGGTCGAAAGGTACTTTATTCGGCCAGCTAAATGTGAGGCATGCGTTCAACATGACCCGAGGCCCAACAACGGACGGTCCTTAATCGACACAGGCGGAAACTACAAGCACCCCAGAACCCTGTCTGGTTGCCCCATACTTATTCCGCCCGGTCTCCAATTATTCATCAACACTTGGTTATTTCCAGGATATCATCCATTCCATAGCTAAAGTATTCCAGTAACCACCTATAGTTGCCGGTGACAGGAAATCACCGATCGCTACCGGTCTAAGCAGGGCTAAGCAATATTTTCGATCCCGAACCAAAATAGGATTTCAGGCATATTTGCGGGACAAGGAAAAGGATATATATGCAGCAAGTGTTTTCAATCAACTCCTATAACGTAATGCAACAATACATATATAACATATATATATACTCAATTGCTTTTATAAAATAGGAGGCTTAGAATGCTCCGGGGCTTGCCTGGGATCAAACACTAGGTTAGTGATTGACAGATGACACTCGCTTGGCGAGCATCTCCCAACCCGACACTTGTTTAGTCCTTCCATCTTCGGGATAGGTCCACCAAACACCGTCTTCAGGTTTGGCTTCAACATCTCATCCTTCACGTGATGCATCTAGCGTACCTAGATGAGATGCAAGATGCATGTGTATGAATATGATGAATGGTAACACAAGATGCATCACATAATCATTCATGTAAACACATGATTAAGACATAGACACCAAAAGCTAAATAACTAACATCACACAACCAATTAAAGAGGGCAAGCACATTAAGCATAACACAAGTTTAACAAGATCATAAGTATCTTAACTTGACCATCATCAAGGTATAAGCCACACTTAGCAACACATGGAGTAAACAACCATAACTAGCATCTAACAATTTCTGGACTGCAAACAACATCTACATGTTTGGATCATAACTGGAGTTATACAAATCCAATAGCCATGCAACAAGACATTCTGGAAAGCTTATGAAATTGTCTATAATTCATCTTTAATCATCTTAGCATGGTTCTCAAGTTAACCAAGTCAAACATGCATAATTACAGAATCTGCTCCAGAGATTCCAGAGAGCAACTATTTCTGGAACCCAACTTGAAACAGTCATTACTCACAAACTATAAGGCCAAATGCCACCAAAATTTAACACAAGCTAGATTAATGAGTTATCTACATCTTTGTTATAAGCATGTTTCTCAGAAAACATCATTTCCATGGTGTAATTACCAAAGTCCCAGAAACTGTCCAGGAAAGCATCAATTGCAAGAATAAATATTAACTTACATTCCAAACATACATTTGGCCACAACCAATGTAACCATCATAAATTGCATATTAAATGATCACCAAAAAGCATAGTGCTCATCATTAAATAATTTCTTTTAATGCATTTCTTAATTTATTTAAATAGCAAGGTGAAATGATAAACATATATCAAAAGTCCATAATAAAATCTATAAAAATTACAGTAGCTCTTACATAGACCCAAAAGTCTACTGTACAAATTTCAAGTCATTTGGACATGTATATCAACCTCTATGAAAAAGACAAATTGTTATTGCAAGAATTCATATGAGAGCAAGATACACTAATAACTCACTCAAATGACAACCAAAATTCATGAAATTTTTACCACACATCAACCATCATATGAGTAGCATGCCACAAAAATTTCACTTCATTTGGAGCCCTAGATCTATAGTTATAAAAATGACAAATACATCTAGCATTAAAAACCTAGCTGCACAAATCTATTTTTACAGAGAAAACTTTAAACTAAAACATGCAATATTATAGATCTACTGCATAGAGAATTTCACAAGGATTCCAAAAAGTCCTCATTTGCTATTTTACGATTTTTCTACAATTTACTACGATTTTCCAAAGTTTTATTCATTTTTCTGGAAAAGAAAATTATAAAACCGAAAAGGACAAACACTTTACAACGGGACCCCTGGAAGAAACTTTAATTAAACCGAGCGGATAAGTCCTTCTTGCACTATTCAAATGAGTCACAGTTTCTTCATTTAGGCCCCTTCCTTTAGTCAAATTCACGCGCGAAGCCCCTGGTCGCGAATCAGAGCAGGGGAGGCACTGGGCTCGCGGTTCCGGCCGTTGGAGAGCTCGCCGGCGGCAACGAGGTGGTGGAGGAGCATCCGTGGGCTTGCGCGCACTCGCTGGTGCCTCCAGCTTGGCTTGAGGTGGCCCGAGGCCGGCTGGCCACGACAGCACGACGGCCGGGGGCTGCGGCTGCGCCGGCGACAGTCGACGGCGGCGGCTGGACGGCCGGCGAGGCGCGCGGGGCAGCGGCGGCCCTGGGCGCAGGCGTGGGAAGCCGCAATTGGGCAGGGCGCGGCCGGTGGGGGCCCTGCCACGCGTGGGGCGAGCGCGACGGACGGCGGTGACGCGGCAAGCTGGCTCCGGTGACTGCGGACGCCGACGAGCGCGAGCGCGACGTCAAGGGGAGCGAGGCGGAGGTGGTGCTGCATGTGGCCACTGCCGTGGGGGCCAGGAGCGGCGAGGACGCGGGTGGCAGCGGGCTTTGCCGATGGCCATGGCGGTCCGGGCGAGCAGCCGCGCGGCACAGAGCGAGCAAGCGCGCAGAGGAAATGCGACAGGGAGGGCGAGGGCGACGGAGGGAGGCAGGGAGACACCCGGGCACTCGGTCTTGGAGCAGCAGGGCGCGAGGCGGCGCGTGGCACGGAGGTCGGACGCGCGGCGGCAATGGTGGGGGCACGCTCAGTGCATGACGACCACGCGGCCAAAACAACGAACACCTGGCGGGCGACCGTGAGGGTGAGGTGGGATGCCGATTTGGGCTTCGTCCCGGCCGAATTTTGACTTGGGCCCAAAACCAAAGTTGTAGCCCATGAGTTGCTCTACAATTTTCGTTAAGGGGCCAAGGTCATTAGGCCAACAGATTAGGAGATAAAATCATGCCAAGATGACAATGCCAACATGTTGACGGAGATCACGGAAACTCGTTTTCGGAGGTCAAAACCTGATCAAACTTAATCCAACTTTTTGCATGCTCTTCTCCAAGATGTAAACTCCAACTTTTATTTTTGGCTCAACTCAAGTTGTTTAGCAAAAACACGAGAACGCGGCATGCCAACCATGAATCACACTGCAATATCAGACTTAGCCAAAATTTCTGGGCTCCCAGAACAGCAGGAACTTCCAAACCTTGTAGCTCATGAACTATGCCGAATTAGCCAAAGTGCCAATTGACAAACTTGTAGCTCAGGAAATTCTCTACAACTTTTCTTATATGAGCTAAGACCAGATCAGCATAGTTTGGGAGATAACGAGCAAGAACAGAATCTGTTTTGAGGAAACATTGGAATTCCAGCAGAACAGAAAATGGTACTTTTGAGGGACTTAGAGGCTGAATCATGAGATGAGCCAATTGACAAAGTTGGAGCTTAGAAAATTTGCCACAACTTTGTTATAGTTGACTTTCACAGATTCAAACCCTAAGTTGGAGATTCAGAAGGATCAGTTTGGATCACTCCACTACTCAACTTGGAAAATAGCACTTGGGTGCTTAATTAGCATAACCACCCAACATAAGAAATGTTCCAAAAGACTAATTAAGTACTCCTAAGGTGTTTACAAACACTCATGGCCATCACTTGCATTAGTACAAAGCAATGTTTCATTGTTTCCGAAACATGTTTCAGTTATAAACCAAACAAGCATATAACTTATCATTTCATGTGACTTTTTGATTCCAAACTTCACGAAACTTTTCCAGTGACCAATATAGATAGGTATCAAGGTGAGACACATGAAGATATGGCAATAACACCATCCAAACATATATCTTTGAAGATGGCCTATATGTAAAGCAATGATGTAGCATCCAACTTTCGGTTGGAGCTCCTGTCCATAGGTTGACCTTGACATCCTCATCTCCACTTAACCTATCATGTTTAAGCTCAAACCCATTGCTTAACTGGTGGCAAACACCTCGGGTGTTACAGAAAACTTCTTACTCAAATCTGGCAAAACCAAAACAGGCACTGTAGTCAACCTCTTCTTCAATTCTTCAAAACTGGCTTGACATTTATCAGACCACACAAATTTAGCATTCTTCTCTAACAGAGATGTCATAGGTTTAGCAAGTTTAGAAAATCCTTCAATGAACCGTCTGTAATATCTAGCTAAACCTAAGAAACTACGAATCTCGCTAGCATCAGTAGGTGGTTTCCAATTCAATACATCCTTTACTTTACCTGGATCCACTGATATCCCTCCATTAGAAACAATATGACCAAGGAAAGAAACTTCCTTCAACCAAAACTCATATTTACTTCGCTTCGCATACAGTTTATGCTCTCTAAGCTTCTGCAATACCAACCTCAAATGTTCAGCATGCTCTACCTCTGTCTTGGAAAATACCAGTATATCATCAATAAACACTACCACAAACTTATCCAAATATTCCATGAACACCTTATTCATCATGTACATAAAGTATGCAGGTGCATTGGTCAATCCAAACGACATAACAGTATACTCATACAATCCATACCTTGTAGTAAAAGCTGTCTTTGGAATATCAAAGGCACGAATCTTCAACTGATGATAACCAGAACGTAAATCAATCTTAGAGAACACACAAGCACCTCTCAACTGATCAAACAAGTCATCAATCCTGGGCAAATGATACTTATTCTTAATAGTTACCTCATTTAGTGACCGATAATCAACACACATCCTCTGACCGCCATCTTTCTTATCAACAAAAATAACTGGTGCTCCCCAAGGTGATGAACTAGGTCAAATAAAACCTTTATCTTGTAATTCTTTAATTTATTTCTTAAGTTCTTCTAATTCATCTACTCCCATCCTATATGGTCGTTTGGCTATAGGTGCAGTTCCAGGAAGTAATTCAATAAGAAATTCAATGTCTCGGTCAGGTGGCATACCTGACAATTCATCAGGGAAGACATTCAGAAATTCCTCAATCACTGAATTCTCCTTAATAGTATCTTCAAGCTGATTCACCACAACGGTTGGTTGCTTCTGCACTGCTACATCCACATTGATTTTATCTCCATTAGGTGCAGTCACAACTACCACTTTCTGCTGACACTGAATCTCTGCCTGATTTTGCTTCATCCAGTCCATACCCAATATCACATCAATACCAGATGTCCTCAACACTATAGGAGTTATCTTAAACTCTACCCCCCTTAATACCATACTAATTGGAAGACAACGATTACTGGTTTGCATGAGTTCCTCCATAGTAACAGGTGGGTTAGCACCTCCACGACCTCTGCCATGATCTCTGCCTGACATCTGTTTCCAAAAACATAGAAAGTAAAATTCAGTACGATCCGATGATGTATTCAATGGATAAGCAAAATCTGATTTTTCTGTGCGAACTCCAATTTCAGCAACTCAGTAAAACGGTCATATCTTGAGCTACAGACGTCCAATTCAGATGATCTTTACATGGTTGGAAAGCTTACAAAATTATCTACAACTTTTATTCACACCACTTTTTCTGATTCTGTCAATAAATTGGTCAAAAACTGAACTTAACCGAAACTGTTTCAGAATTCCAGACTGTGCAGTAACCCCAACTTGGAACAGGTATATCTCTTAGATCATAATAGATATTAAAGTGATTCTTGTGGGGTTGGAAAGATATAGAAGTATAATTATTCCCAGTAAAATTTTTTAAATTTCTCATGAACGGACTTTAGGTTATTTCTAAAACATCCCAGACTGATCCAAAAATCAGCAAAGGACAGAACTAAGTTCACCTCATATCCAACTAATATATTTTGATCAAACTTAATATTCTTAACCATGGAACTTGTAGCCATATCTACAAAACTCTAGCACACATTACAAAGATCTAAATCACACATTATCATAATAACAATCCATCAATCACACAATTGTTCACACCACAAACTGACTCTTAAAACAATCCAAACTTAAAATTAACTCGCAACTACTATCGTTCCTATTACATAGGGATTTTTCCTATTTCCTAATTAAGCTTCTCATAAATCTTGGGACGACCTAACTCCACCCTTAATTGGTCAATCTCCTTATAAGCTTGCTCCTTAAGTTCTTTTTCCTTCAGCAACTCATCTTTCAAATCCACCTCATGGAGAGCCAATTCACGAGCTAATCCCACCGTAGCTTGTAAAGTCAAGGAGGAATCATCTGCAAGCGGCACGGTCCAAATACCCTTGTCATGTAGGAAACAAGGGAAATGCCGAAGTGCACCCTTTAACGTCTTGTCCGAGCGTAGACTATGGTAGTAAACGAATGCATTGAAAGCGACATCCTCCATGCTTGTCTCCACGGTTGCCCGGCTCACTCTGGTAATGAACTTTGACTCCACCTTAGGTTCCTTAGTGGTAGGATCCCTTTTCTTGACCCATAACTCTGTTTCCCAATAGGAATCCATCTATGGATGACTATACTCTGCACTACGATACTCCAAAATAGCTTCCCAATCGTAGTAGTAGTTGTCCAAGGTTCTTGTCAACATGTCATGGAAGAAAGCATTAGCTTTAGGAACCATGATATGAAGCTTCGTAGTCCACCCCATAACTACATCCTCCATTGGTGTATCACCAACTCTTGATTCAGCATCAGATAGCTCTTGATCACCATCTTCATACGGCTCCTGAGGTTTGAAACGGGCAACGTACTGTGCAGCTGACAGACGGGGATGAGGAGGCATCTACAAGATTTAGACATAGATTAGATAGAATCAATGTATTTTCACAATAGAATAAAGTAGAGGAAGCATAAAACTTTAGTAATTAACAAGGTGAAAAGAGGAAGCATGAATTAAGTGAAGTATGGATGCTATCAACGACCATTCTAACTAGGCTTGCGTCCTATAGTCAACACGGCTCTGATACCAATCTATCACACCCAATTTTAAGGACAAAAATAGGATGCATAAAGTACTCATGTGCGCCCTAGGACATGATCGCACACATAAGTCGACAAATTACATAGTATCATCACAGTACTTATTACATAGCGAATAAATATTTAAGACATAGTCTTGAACGATAAATAATAATAACTAATAGTAAATCTTCAGCGGAAACTCTACACAGGAACACGGTTGACTGGTTGACACCAAGACTAGTACTCATTACGATAATCTTCCTCATAATCTTCATCTGTTATGATGGAAATAGCAAGGGTGAGTCCATGTCGAACTCAACAAATATAACATAGGGTTCATGAGGCTCAAAAAGCTAGACACTGTTTGACTGCGTTTAGCTTTTAGTCATCATATATTTAGCAATTGTGTAGCATCAAGATGAACCAATTCCCAATAGTGAACAAATGATCAATTGTAATTAAGTATAATGAAAAACATTAACATGAGCATAATATCAACAATAAGTAAACATGATATAGCAATGGTGATCATCTATCTGTAAATGTTCCAAGGTCGCTCGTATCCTTGAGCACGGCTAGTATACCAGTTTTTAACTCTGCGCAGAGGTGTACACTTTCACTATGAGTTATGACTTCCAAATGCATGAGTTAGCTAGGCCCAAAACATCGGAAACCATATAAAGCCACTTAAAAGTTCATCTAACAAGTTAGGGTCATTAGATTCACTCGGCAGGCAGATGTAGAACCCCCCTTCCCAGTGGCACAATAACCGCAGCCTATACACACTAGGTCAGGGGCTCGCCCTACACCCAACGTGGCAAGCCTTTCTTACGCCATTTAAGGTAACCACTAACAAGTTAGAAAAGGTCTTTTAAGCAACTAAAGCCAGAGCCATATAGCCCTCACAGCTGTACTGTATGTCCCGGATGATCACGTACAGATAAGTCCTTATGGAGAGTAACCAGAGCATCAAAAATAATACACATGCTCTAGCCCCCTTTTAACAATAATTAAATCATCTTAATGGTTGCTTTCTTAATCCATTAATCAGATTACAAGATCATTGTTCATAGTTTGAGCACTAGCAATATCTACCCATATGCATTCCCATGGTTGACAAGGAATCAAGATAACAATCACTAAGTTATAATCTCTAAGGTTGTCAAGGTAAGCACATGCATATGTAAGATAATTTCAGTGAATAGGTAACAAGGATAGTCATGTGTTATACTTGCCTTGATCAAAGCTCTCCAAATAACACTGCTGACTTGGCTCAATGTAATACTCTGAATCGTCCAGATACTGCTCACCTTCTATACTCGATCATCAATCAATAACATACATGCATCCAATCAAACATACACGAAGCAAACAAAGAGATATAATTAGAACAGTACACCAACAGTAGCAAAACAGTAATAAAAGTTTATAAAACTCTTCTACACGTTTCTACGATCACACAGACGCAAAGATCACCAAATTCAGAGTTAAAACGTGAAAGTTATGAATTTTCTAAGATTTCCTATAGATAAATAAATACTTAATTATAAACTCGAAAAATAAATTATCAAAATTAACTGTACAACTACACTAACATGTAGAGCTCGCAATTACGAACCTAACGCAACTTGAACGGATCAAATCAGAGTTAAAACGAAGTTTTTATGACCAAAACAATTCTAGTGGCAAAACTGTAATTTCCTGAAAACGTATTTTTAATTAAACCGGAAGAGAATACGCTTTCAAAACGCGAAAACACATTTTCAGAAATACGCTATGGACCGCGGGTTGATTACTAAAAAGTTAGGGGGCTCTTTATGAAATTTACCCGCGAAGGGGTAAGTTCTAATCTGGGCCGTTGATCTCGAATCGGACGGCTCGCAGTCATCTGCAGCGCTACAGTAAGAAAACCGGCCTTCATCCCCAAGTCCGGCCAGCGGCCCCCCATGACCGGCGGCTCCATCTCGCCGGAGATGGCGGCTCTCCTCACCTAGACCACCGTTTGAGCCCGCGTTCGATCCTACCGAACGAGAAACTTCACGCGAACTCAACTACGCTAAAGAAAACCTACCACACTAACCACACACGGTGCACCGCAACAAAGGGCGGCGGCGCCATGGCCGCACCATCGGCGAGCTTCAAAACCTCATCTAGAACCGCCTCCACCCAAAGAAATAGCCTAAAACGAAAGAGGGGAAGATTACGATCTCACCAATGCAATGAAATCGGCTTCAAAAGCGCCCGAAAGCTTCACCCGCGCTCAACCAATCCCTTCAACCTTCTCAACCCTAAACCCTCAATTCCTTGTGGTAGAGTTCACGGTTTAGATGAAAAACAGAAACTAGAGGACCACGACGTCCTATTTATAGCCTCATATCTTCAACTTTGGTTAGACTCGACCGGAAATCGTGGAACCGACCATCATCGCCGTATGCGGTGTGGAGTCCGGAACGGACACGAGAGGTAGAAGAAGACCGACGTCCGGGCCCCACCTGTCAGCGATAGAAAGGAAGGAGGCGCGGCTTGGTGGACCGGCCGATTGGGCCACGACGTTGCTAGGCTTGACCTCGGCCCACGCGGCACAGTGCACCCGAAGCAGGCCGCCGAGCGGGCCGTCGGTCAATTGCTGAAGGTAAGTCTTCTTCTTTCTTTTCTTTTTCTTTTCTAATTTTACAAACACATTTTCAAATCAAATTTTCCTAAACCAAATCAATTCAAATAAAACAAATATAACCACACCACAAAATAAAATAAATGCAACAGCATGAATGCATCACCAAATAATTTTTTTTAAAAAATCTTAATTTGCCATTAATTGTTATCTAATTTATTCAAAATTTCATTATCTCTAAAATTTGGGTGTTACAAATTCTACCCCCTTAAAAGAATCTCGCCCTCGAGATTGGACTGCTTACTCAAACAATTGCGGATATGATTTCCTCAATTCATCCTCTCTTTCCCAAGTTGCCTCTGCCTCTGAATATCGATTCCACTGCACTTTGCACATTTTAATAACCCGACTTCGAGTAACTCTCTCTGTAGTCTCTAAAATCTTGATCGGAAATTCTTCATATGTAAGATCCTCTTTTACAGTCAATTCTTCTAAAGGTATCTGCTCCTCAGGCACCCGCAAATACTTCTTAAGTTGTGAAACATGAAACACATCATGCACTCCAGATAAATTCTCAGGCAACTCTAATTGATAAGCAACTTCCCCACGTCTAGCAATAAATTTAAATGGTCAAACATACCTTGGTGCTAGTTTACCTTTCATGTTAAACCTCTTCACACTTCTCATAGGTGACACCTTCAAATAGACATAATCACCTACCTCAAAAACTAGATCTCTTCTTCTATTATCAGCATAACTCTTCTAACGAGACTGTGCCACCCTCAAATTCTCACGAATCACTCGCACTTGATCTTCTGCGTTTCTAAGAACATCTGTACCAAACACCTGAGATTCACCTGTCTGATCCCAAAACAATGGAGTTCTACACTTACGTCCATACAAAGCTTCAAACGGTGCCATCTTAAGACTCTGTTGATAACTATTATTATAAGAGAATTCTACATAAGGCAAACTCTTATCCCAACTGGTTCCATATTGCAATGCACAAGCTCTCAACATATCCTCTAATACCTGGTTGGTCCTTTCAGTCTGTCCATCTGTCTGTGGATGATATGATGTACTAAAATTCAATTTGGTTCCTAAAGATTCATGTATAGCTTTCCAAAAGTGTGACGTAAACTACGAACCTCAATCAGACACAATCTTCTTTGGAACTCCATGCAAACAGACTATCCTTTCCATATACAAGGTAGCTAATTGTACTCCCGTGTAATTAGTCTTGACTGGTATAAAATGAGCAACTTTAGTCAATCTATCCACTATCACCCAAATAGAATCATAACCTCTCTGAGTACGTGGTAAACCCACTATAAAGTCCATACCAACTTCCTCCCATTTCCATTCAGGAATCTTCATTGGTTGCAACAATCCAGCAGGTCTCTGATGCTCTGCTTTCACCCTCTGACACACGCGAAAGCTTCACCCGCGCTCAACCGATCCCTTCAACCTTCTCAACCCTAAACCCTCAATTCCTTGAGGTAGAGTTCACGGTTTAGATGAAAAACGGAAACTAGAGGACCATGGCGTCCTATTTATAGCCTCATATCTTCGACTTTGGTTAGACTCGACCGGAAATCGTGGAACCGACCATCATCGCTGTATGCGGTGTGGAGTCCGGAATGGACACGAGAGGTAGAAGAAGACCGACGTCCGGGCCCCACCTGTCAGCGATAGAAAGGAAGGAGGCGCGGCTTGGTGGACCGGCCGATTGGGCCACGGCGTTGCTGGGCTTGACCTCGGCCCACACGGCACAGTGCACCCGAAGCAGGCCGCCGAGCGGGCCGTCGGTCAACTGCTGAAGGTAAGTCTTCTTCTTTCTTTTCTTTTTCTTTTCTAATTTTACAAACACATTTTCAAATCAAATTTTCCTAAACCAAATCAATTCAAATAAAACAAATATAACCACACCACAAAATAAAATAAATGCAACAGCATGAATGCATCACCAAATAATTTTTTTAAAAATCTTAATTTGCCATTAATTGTTATCTAATTTATTCAAAATTTCATTATCTCTAAAATTTAGGTGTTACAGCAGTTACTTGGTGAGGCTCGAAACAATCTTCAATCATATGCTCAACACCACCGCTACTCCAAGTTATCTAGGGTGTCGGGAAACACCCAAGAGTAACAAGCAATCTATAGCAAACTCAAGAATCAAGTGCCACTAGATGTAACTCTCAATGCAATGCACTTGAATTTCACTCAATCTCACTAGGATTAGCAACCAAGCAAGGAGATAAGTGGAGGGGAAGTTCTCTAGCTCAAAGTATGTCTCAAGTGTTAAAAGAGTCAAGAGAGAGATCCCAAAACCGACCAAATAGTATATATAGAGATACCCCTTCGGATAGAGCCTTGGGCAAAAATCGAGGGCACCGGACGCTCCGACGCACAGGCATCGGACGCACTCAGCAGTGTTCGGTGCACCAGATCTCGCCACGCGTCTCGCGCGTTCAAAGTTCAACGGTCGTTATAGCGAGCACCAGACGTGTCTGACGCCTGTGCTCAGTGTCTGACGCTCAGCGTCTGATGTGGTCCAGTAAGGGTCCAGAGCCGGTTTTGACACACCGGATGCGTCCGACGGCACGTCATTGGATGCTCCAGCGTCCGGTGCATGTAGAGTTTCGTGAGGCTACCGATGTCATCACTTCACCGGATGCATGAACAGTGCACGGCCAGCGTTCGATGTGAAACCCTTGGACACGCCGGTGCACCACACTACACAGCGCTGCTAGCTTAGTAGACACCTGACGCTAGCACCAGCGTCCGGTGCAGCTCTGGCCAGTGTCTGGTGCAACAGAAAACAACACTTTCACCTTTGTTTCTTCACCTCTGGCGCAGGGAGAGAGGACTCTAAACCCCTCTCTATCGCTCAAACTCCACCGCCTTCGCAAATGTGCTAACACCACCAAGTGTACATCACCATGTGCATGTGCGTTAGCATTTTCACAATCATTTTTTAAGGCGTTACGTTAGCTCTCTACGAGATCCTAATGCATATGCTCAAGATGATGACCTAGTAGCACTTGATTAACGAGCTAACTGTGATTGCCCCTCTTGATAGTTGGCTATCAATCCTAAACCCGGTCAATCACTTCTATACTCATCTTAGACCAGCAAAAGCAAACCCTATGATTATACCTTTGCCTTGATCACATTGTTTCATGTCCATCTCCTCATGCTTGATCACCATGATTATCATTTCATGTGTATCTCCACCATGATCGCCATTTCATGTCTATACACCGTCTCTTTGTGATCTTGTGGCCACCACTCCTTGCCACATACACCTTCATCACATGTGTTGCTTATGCCTAACTCAAAACACTTAACACATGGCATTAGCAACTTGGTGTCATTAATTACCAAAATGAAACTTGGGCTTTCACACGGAAGGTGTGGCACGGCTTGGCATCCTTTGGTCGCTAACCAAACGCACCCTGTCCGACTAGAATACATGCATGTTTTGGATAATTATCTGAATTACGTGAAGTAGTATCGAATACTCTTATCCTATCCTATGCATTACCAACTCATTACGACTTAGCAGAAACTGCACACAGTAGTGGTGATTTTTTTCCTGAGAGAGAACTCATTATCGATAGGGATTGGTGCAAATGATGGGACTATAATAAACTGTAAAGGTCATGGACATATCTATACCTATTATATTTATTATATATATTAATATTATACTAGCAAATGTGTCCGTGTGTTGCAATGGGAGACGCAACTTGCTGTGTAATTTATCTAGATGATTTTTAGGTTGAAAATTTATCCAACAAACGTGTGACGCTCTAACTCTTATATATGATCGAGCATCGGATTTTAAATAGTATTTGAGATTGCATCGTATATTCAAATTTGTCTTTACATCGAACTTTATGCCTTGCCTGTGTTTAGCCTTTTGGTTCCTTTTTTGTTGTATGTTTCCTTTTCCTATTTCTATTTTGTTATGTTCAGTCTAAGTTCTTGTCCGTTTCGACTTCTAAGAAATTTATATAATAAAAGCTTCGTCATGTGTACGTCTTGAATCAGACCTCATACTATTGCTAGATGTGCATCGTTCTAACTCGTATGTACATTAGAGACTTGGATATTTATCCAATAATTACATCAGGTGTTCCAATTCATTTTTATTCATACTCTACAGATTGTATCATCCATTTCGATTAATTTTGGAATCAGACTTCGCACCATGTAAGGCACGGTGGCAAAATTTCTTCCTCTTTTTGGTTCATTTGTTAGTCTGGCCCTATCAGATACAACCTTTGCTCTCCACACGAATCACAACCCGTACTGTCGACTCTAGAGTTCACATCCAAAACCAATTCAGAACGCAGAGAAAAGCACATAATAAATATACAAAATTAGATGCACGCTTGAAGATATTAGATAGAGACAAAAAATAGAACATATATGAAGAAAAAAAGACAAAACCGACATGATTCACACAAAGAAAGAACAAATATGTTATAGATCAAGCAAAGACATCAAAAGATGTTGTCGGGGTTGTAAAAAACTAAAAATATATATTATTGACCCATAGCAATGCACAGGCATATTTACTAGTTATTACTTATTAACAAAAGGACATAACAGAGCCATTACTTTCCAATGCTCAGAAAATTCTAATAAAATTACAGTAACTTACTCATTCTACAAGAGTCTACCATAAATTTTTAGATCAAAATGATAAGTATTTTAGCCTACACAAAAATGACAAAACAACAAGTATAAATACACATGAAAATACTTTATACTATGAAAAGTATCAAACAATAGATTTCATATTTTTCCCAACATCTACCCTCATAGGAACACTGTAGAAAATATTTAACATGTACATGTTTCACATATTTTTGGCCCAACCAATTTTACAAGAAAAATGCATTTAATCCACCTAATTCACCAAACCATTTTCTTCCGCAGTCAAAGAATAAGATATATTTTTTATGGAATCTACACAACATCAGAAGACAACCCTAAACCCTCAACCCTAAACCCTAAACCCTGATCCCTTCTTGGTCTTAGTCTTATCTTGGCTATGCTTCTTTTTAAACCTACACCACTTTAGTTGTTCGAGAATTCTAGATGTTGACACTGGACTAAACCCTAAACCCTAAACAACCCAAAATCCTAAACCCTAAACCCAAAACCAAAAACCCTAAACCCTAAATTAGGTGAGGTTGTAAAGAAAATTGAACAAGAGCTTCAAGAATCAAAACAAGAGTAGATAGAGAAGGAAGAGCAACATGAAAAACCCCCTAACCCCAAAACCGTAAACCCTAAACCCTAAATACTAAACACTAAACCCCTAAATCCACCTAAACCCTAAACCCAAAACCCTTAACCCTAAACCTAAAACTGTAGACACACATTTTTTCTAACTCAGAAATTGTGAGTCTGCCTTCTTGTTCATTGCCATAAGTCTTAGCAGTTTTTTCTAACTCAGAAACTGTAGACACACATTTTCATGTTGCACTTCCTTCTTTGCCAATTGATTTTGTCACGCTTTGTTTTGAAGTCCGTTGGATCCGTATACCTGTGTACACTTTGTACCCGGATCCGAGGCTCAAACCCTAAATACATGTGTACACAGATCTCGTGTTTCTTCACTTTGATGCAAAACACCCAAAAATTTAGAAGCCTGGATTCGTCTGTCGGAGGCACAAATCCGTATACCTGGGTATTTGAAATTGTAAACGATAACCCAAAACCCAAAACCCCTAAACTCTCAACCCTAAACCCAACCCTAAACCCTAAACAATAAACACTAAACCCTAAATCCTAACCCCTAACACCCTAAACCCAAAACCCTAACCCCTAAACACTAAACCCTAAACACTAAACCCCTAAAACCACCTAAACCCAAAACCCTAAACCTTAAACCCTAAACCCTCAACCCAAAACCCAAAACCTCAACCCGAAACCCTAAGTTAGGTGAGCTTATAAAGAAAATTGAACAAGAGCTTCTAGAATCAAAACAAGAGTTGATAGAGAAGGAAGTGCAACATGAAAAATACGTGGGCGCCATCGTGGTTGCTCTCGTGGGCGGGTGTGGTGGGGGTTGTCGAGAGGAGGAGGGCAAGGGTACAGGGTATGAAAGGAGGTGAGGAGGAGGGCTGGTTGGGAGAGGAGGTCGGAGCTGTCGGCGAGTGTTGCAGTGGACCAACCCTGGACGACTGGAGCGATTTCTCTTCCTATACCCCGTCCACGTCTGTGGCGTCTGCGGTGCGGACCATGGCATGTCCACAGTCAGGACGAGACGCCTCCAATCCGAGCATCACAAATGGGGTAAAAATCTCTCAGACTGGAGCATAGGAATAGCAAGAAGAGGCGTAGTATAGACGTATAGTAGGCGCCTCATGATTACAAATCCCCTTCCATTAATGCACAAGATTTGCATGCATATTCTCGAGGATGGTCTGGGCGACCAGCCCATCTCTCTCCCTGCTAGTCTCCCGTCCCGAACAGTAGTCTAGAATAGTGAGCTGCATCGAGCCATGGTGGCGGGGTCAGCCGTCAATGTCTAGGCAAGCGATCGAAGATGAAGGGGTAGTGAGTGGAGCGAAGATGACTTACCTATCGGTCAGCGTAGTGGACCGCGCAGGTCTTGCCTGACCTCTTGAATGACCATCGGATGCCGTTGAGGTGCCCTCACACCCAACGGTTTAGTGTTTATTGTTTAGGGTTTAGGGTTTAGTGTTTATTGTTTAGGCATTGAGGAAGTCACCACTATATTAGAAAGAACGAAGGCTAGGTGAACGCTAGACATTTAAACTGATGAATCCATCAGACTCCATGATGCTAAAACTGCTCCGCTTCGCAGTCATGTCATAGTAAAAAAAGCAGGGACAGCCACAGTCGTGCAGGTCGAGAGTGAGGAGGCTAGGGCACAGCGACATCATTTTTGTGAAAACCACCTGGCCAATGTTAATAGAGTGGAGCCGGATGACCTCGAGAGACCATAAGGGACATACCCATTCTTTTGTTTTTTATCTCCACCTGCCGATAGAATCATCAACAGATGCAGAGTGTCTAAAAAATTACATGGAATTCAATAAACTAGAAGAAATCCAAAAGGGCGAATATGAAAATGGCAATAAGATAACCCAATGTGAAACAGTAGTACCTTCTCTAACTAGTGCAAAACTTTATGTAACTTCGCGATATGGGATAAACACAGGCAGACGGTGGAGGAGTTAGAAGATGGGCCACTCCGGTAGGCCGAGTCCAGCAGCCAATGCGTGGAGCCTCTGTGGGCCTCAGCCCAGAAGCTGCCCTTGCCCGAGGTCGACGGTTTTGGGTCGACACTCTTCTGCCCCTTCACGAGGTCGACGGTTTTGGGGGCGGCGGAAGCGCGGCGGCGGATGGGAGATCTCGGCGGACGGCGCTCGTTGCCGACATACACCACCTCATCTGGAGTCCCGGCGACATCCCAATCAGAGGTGAGCCTCCTTCCTTCCTTCCCTCCCTCCCTCTCTCCTTCACTCGCTAGAACGGCGCTCGTAACCCTAGAACGGTGCTCGTATACTGTCTTTCGTTCATTCCATAAGGAAATTTTTTTATTGTTAAGCTATGTTGTTTACTCCTATGAAGTCTTGAAGATGCCTACAGTTCTTGTCCCCTCTGGTGGGCAGCAGCAAGGCAAGAGCTCTACAGTTTCTGATCTTGAGTTATGTTTTGACTTTTCTATTGAATTTAAGTGAAAAAAGTATTTGTCTTTATTCAAGTGCTCAAGGCTCTTGCCACGGATAATTATTGTCTATTTCAGTTAAAATGTTAAGGTGTGTTAGCCTGTGTTCTTGAGCTGTCTATTTAGTACTGCAGTGTTCAAAGTTTTGGTTTATGTTAAAAGCCTGACAAGCTTGAAGCCATGGATAATTATTGTCTATTTCAGTTAAAATGTTAAGGTGTGTTAGCCTGTGTTCTTGAGCTGTCTATTTAGTACTGCAGTGTTCAAAGTTTTGGTTTATGTTAAAAGCCTGACAAGCTTGAATTTTGCTTTTGACTCACTAGAATATTGCTTAGTAGTGCTCAAGGTCAGGTTTATTGTCCTGACTCACTGGAATGTTTATAGACAAGCTTGAATTTTTCTTTTGAATGTTTGAGAAAGCAAGAATGCACTTCACATGCTATAGCCCGTGCCTGAATGCACAATGACTGATTTCTGAAAGCCAAAAGATGTACATGCTCAGAATTTCTGAATGATGTTCTGAATTTTCTGAATAATGTTGCACATGTGTCGTGCCATGTTCTGTACCGTGCCAGGACGTGTTGTGCGTGCTAGCTGCTTGCTAGTTGTTGCCTGACGTGCTGTGCGTGCCATTTGCCAAACGTGCTGATCGGAACAGGGGCTATGCGTGCTGTGCTGTCCAGTGGCTTTTGGCCAGCAAAACAGGGGCATATTGGACAATTATTTACTCTTAGCCATTCAATTGTTGTTATTGAAGCTATTTTGCCAAATACCATGTTCAAAACAGCTCAGCTTCATTTTTAAAGCTGTAGAAAGCTGTTAGTGAAGCAGTTTTCTAAAAAACAGCTCTGTAGGGGACTGTAACTTATGTGTTAATGAGCCAAGCTATCAGGACTGTAACTTATGTGTTAATGAGCCAAGCTATCAGATTGTAGTGGCTGTGCAGGAATCGTGAGCCACAGAGATGGCTTCTACGTCCTCCTCCACCACCACTGGCTCATCACGCCAACATGGCCCATCGCCATTGCCATTTGATGCATAGGATTACAATCCAGTTCCACCCCAATGCAAGTGCGTGGACAAGAAGGCGTCGATCCAGTTTGTCTCGTGGACCGATAATAACCCAATGAGAAGATTTACCGTCTGTCCATTACGATTCAGAAATCCGGTAGGTTCTTCTGGCTGGTTGTTGCATTCTTTTGGTTGGTTGTTGTGCCTTTTGTTGGACACCATGAACTCAGTGTTGATCTTTCTTTGCAGGAGGGCAGGTGCAGTCTATATGAGTTTAATGACCCTGAACTTTCCGACTTTCAGAAGAAAGCAGTGAAGAGGTTGAGGGAGAAGATTAGGAGTTTGGAGGCACAAGTAGTTCACATGAAGGGGGAATTGCTGGAGAAGGATTCGGAGCTGAAGGAGCTGAAGGGGAAATTGGAGCTGAAGGAGCTGAAGGGGAAATTGGAGCTGAAGGAGCTGAAGGGGAAATTGCTGGAGCTGAAGGAGAAGGAGGACGAGGTGAAGATGACTTGCCGCTTCCATAAGGCAGTGGCAGTAGCGATTTGTTTCATTGTGATTGCTTGGTGGTGCAATCTTTTTAAGTAAACTCTCTCCATGTCTGGTATGTATGATATGTAGGTCTGGTCTGTGACTTGGAACTGATGTAGGTCTGGTCAGAGCATCTGAACTTGGTCTGTCTTTAGTGATGAACTTAGTCTATAGTCCCCCCTAATTCGACCATGTTCCCTCTATTACCGTGTTCCCCACAATTACTCCTGACATCCACTATGTTCCCCACAATTTCCCCTCCGTTGCTTGTAACTATTGTTCCCCGTTAAATGTGCATGTTCCCTCTATTACTATGTTCCCCACAATTTCGCCATCGTTGTGCCTAACTACTGTTCCCCCCTAAAATCCACCATGTTCCCTCTATTACTATGTTCCCCCAAATTCTAAAATGTTCCCTCTATAACTACTGTTCCCCCTAAAATCCACCATGTTCCCTCTATTACTATGTTCCCTCTATTACTACTGTTCCCCCTAAAATCCACCATGTTCCCCTAAAATCCACCATGTTCCTTCTAATTATTGTCCCCCAAATTCAAAAATGTTCCTTCTATTACTACTGTTCCCCCTGAAATCCACCATGTTCCCTCTAATACTATGTTCCCCAGATTTCACCACCGTTGCACCGGACTACTGTTCCCCCTAAAACCACCAACTCTATTACCATGTTCCATCAAATTATTGTTCCCCCAAATTAGACAATGTTACCCCTATTAGAATGTTCCACACAATTTCTCCTCCGTTGCGTCTAACTACTGTTCCCCCTAATTCGACCATGTGGACTCCTCCGTTGCGTCTAATTGTTGTTCCCCCCCACTTCGACCCGCCTAATAGGGTCAATCCACCCCCTCCCCCCTCCCCCTCCCCGCCTAATATGTCACCCACAATTACTCCTAACAGATCTACGCACGTGCAGTGACCGCGACGGCGCTCAGTGCAGCTCCGACGACAATACCAATGGCGGCGGCGGTGAACCTTGCTGGTAAGTCATCAGTCCCACCTCCTTTTCCTCGACTACCCACGGTGCTATCGTGTCTAGGGTTAGGGTAAAACCATCGCCGGCGGCGGCGAGGGCCCGCAGCGGGAGGCGTCTGCGGCCGCGCTCAGTGGCCTCTGCCTGGGTTGATGTAGTCCCTCCTTTTCCTCAGCTACCCCTCCCCCATCCCCGCGGTGCTATCGTGTCTAGGGTTAGAGTAAAGTTGTCGCCGGCGGTGGCGAGGGCCCGCAGCGGAAGGCGTCTTCGGCCGCGCTCCCCGCAGTAGTGATTAATCTTATTGTGTGCTGCCTGGCCACTAGCTCAACCCCATGCGTGGGCAGACGAAAGCAAGATCTGACAGCGGCAACCTTCTTCCTACGCTGCGCACCATGTTGTGCTGCCATCTGCTGAGAGAAGGCCACTAGCTCAACCCTAAGCCATGCTTGGGCAGATGAAAGCAAGATCTGAGATATGGAAAGAGGTCTGGTGGCGCACCTGACAGCGGCAGGCAGCTCCACCACTGCGGCGGCAGCGGCGAGGAGACCTTCCTGCGCTGCGTATGAGCTTCTTCCCCTGTCATGCCGTGCTGCCATCTGCTGTTGTTGTGGCTCTGCTCATCTGCTCATCAATGATGTGCTACATACTGCCTAATTGCTCTGCAATGATGTGCTCTGTAATTGCCTAGTGGTTACTTTGCTATCAGATTAGAATAATATCTTGTGCTTTTTTGTTTATTTTTTATGTGGCCTGCCTAGTTGCTAAGCTTATTTAAAGCACTATTTTCCCCACTCCTGCTCTTCTTTGCCCTGCTCGTTCACTATTCTTTCTGATTGCTCTCAACATATTCTTCTTTCTGATTGCTCTCAACATATTCATTTTTAGTTTGTGCAAATAAGTGCCCTTCCAGAATGCTGCTAATGTATCATGAAGTACTTTATCAAAAAAAAGTTCTGGAGACCTATGAAGAAAGGAAGAAACTCCTCCAGGAAGTGTGTCAATGCCTTGCGTTTGGCCAACATCCAGATGAACACAACAGAACATCGAAGAGATGTGGCGGCGAGTGTTGGTGTCATTATCTTGCTCGTGGTCTTTTGTTTTGTGCTCAAGTGCTATGATGAGCTTAAAAAGTGCTACGATCGGAGAGACGTGGCTGCTCTGCTGCTACTGGTAGCTCTTATCTAGACAGTTGTTATTCCTAATTATTATTTTCCAATTGGTATTAGGCTAATTGTTATTGAACTTATCGAACTATGTTGTGCATCCAAACAGTACTTACTGAACTGGGCGGGAATTGGGAACATTGTGGAATTTATGGGTAACAGTCATTAGAAGCAACGGGTGCAAAATTAAGGGGACAGTAGTTAGACCCAACGGAGGAGAAATTTTGAGGAACATGGTAACAGAGGGAACATGCTCGAATTAAGAGGGAACCGTAATTAGACACAACGGAGGCGTAATTGTGTGGAACATGGAAAGTGGGGGGGAACATGGTAATTGTAGAGAACATTGTTGAATTGAGGGGACAGTAATTAGAAGCAATGGAGGCGTAATTGTGTGGAACATGAAAAGTGGGGGGAACATGGTCATATTAGGTGGAACATTGTAATTGTGGGGAACATGGTCGAATTAGGAGGGAACCGTAATTAGACGCAACAGAGGCGTAATTGTGGGGAGCATGGTAATTGTAGGGAACATTGTAAAATTGGGGGAACACTGATTAGACGCAACGGTGGTGAAATTGTGGGGAACAGGGCAATTGGGGGGAACATGGTCGTATTAGCTGGAATGTAGTAATTGTAGGGAACATTGCTTAATCAGGGGGAACACTAATTAGACGCGACGGGTGCGTAATTGTGGGTTGTATGGAACGTTGTCAAATCAGGGGGAACACTGATTAGACGCAACGGAGCCGTAATTGTGGGGAATAGTGTAATAGAGGGAACATGGTCAATTTAGGGGGAACATTAATTGGAAGCAACTGAGGCGAAATTGAGGGGAACGAAGTAAATGTAGGGAACATTGTTGAATCATGGGGAACACTAATTAGACGCAACGGCTACGAAATTGTGGGGACATGGTAAACACTAATTAGATGCAACGGATGCAAAATTGTGGGGAACATGGTAATTGTAGGAAACATTGTCCTAATGGGGAGAACACTAATTAGACGCAACGGAAGCATAATTGTGGAGAACATTGTAATAGAGGGAACGTGGTCCAATTAGGGGGAACAATGATTAAAAGCAACTGAGGCAAAATTGAGGGGAACATCAGAATTGGGGGGGACATGGTAGTTTTAGGGGGGAACGTAGTAAATGTAGGGAACATTCATGAATCAAGGGGAACACTAATTAGACGCAACGGTAGCGTAATTGTGGGGAATATTTTAATAGAGGGAATATGGTCAAATAAGTGGGAACATTAATTAGAAGCAACTGAGATGAAATTGAGGGGAACATCAGAATTGGGGGGAACATGGTCGTATTAGGGGGAACATAGTAAATGTAGGGAATATTATTGAATCAGAGGGAACACTAATTAGACGCAACGGATGCAAAATTGTGGGGAACATGGTAATTGTAGGGAACGTTGTCCTAATGGGGAGAACACTAATTAGACGCAACGGTTGCTAATATGTGGGGAACATGGTAATTGTAGGGAACATTGTCCTAATGGGGAGAACGTTATTTAGACGCAACGGAAGCGTAATTGTGGGGAACATTTTAATAGAGGGAACATGATCAAATAAGGGGAACAGTAATTAGAAGCAACTGAGATGAAATTGAGGGGAACATCGTAATTGGGGGGAACGCAGTAATTGTAGGGAACATTGTTGAATCAGGGGAACACTAATTAGACGCAACGGATCCAAAATTATGGGGAACATTGTAATTGTAGGGAACATTGTCCTAATGGGGAGAACACTATTTAGACGCAACGGAAGCGAAATTGTGGGGAACATGGTAATTGTAGGGAACGTTGTCGTAATAGGGAGAACAGTAATTAGACGCAACGGTGCGTAATTGTGGGGAACATTTTAATAGAGGGAACATGGTCAAATAAGGGGAATAGTAATTAGAAGCAACTGAGATGAAATTGAGGGGAACATCGTAATTGGGGGGAACATGGTCGTATTAGGGGGAACACTGTAAATGTAGGGAACATTGTTAAATCAGGGGGAACACTAATTAGACGCAACGGATGCGAAATTGTGGGGAACATGGTAATTGTAGGGAACGTTGTCCTAATGGGGAGAGCACTAATTAGACGCAACGGTTGCTAATATGTGGGGAACATGGTAATTGTAGGGAACGTTGTCCTAATGGGGAGAACATTATTTAGACGCAACAGAAGCGTAATTGTGGGGAACATTTTAATAGAGGGAATACGGTCAAATAAGGGGAATAGTAATTAGAAACAACTGAGATGAAATTGAGGGGAACATCGTAATTGGGGGGAACATGGTCGTATTAGAGGGAACACAGTAAATGTAGGGAACATTGTTGAATCAGGGGGAACACTAATTAGATGCAACGGATCCGAAATTGTGGGGAACATTGTAATTGTAGGGAACGTTGTCCTAATGGGGAGAATACTATTTAGACGCAACGGAAGCAAAATTGTGGGGAACATGGTAATTATAGGGAACGTTGTCGTAATGGGGAGAACACTAATTAGACGGAACGGTGCGTAATTGTGGGGAATATTTTAATAGAGGGAACATAGTCAAATAAGGGGAACTGTAATTAGAAGCAACTGAGATGAAATTGAGGGGAATATCGTAATTGGGGGAACATGGTCATATTAGGGGGAACGCAGTAAATGTAGGGGACATTGTTGAATCAGGGGGAACACTAATTAGACGCAACGGATACAAAATTATGGGGAACATGGTAATTGTAGGGAACGTTATCCTAATGGGGAGAACACTATTTAGACGCAACGGCTGCGAAATTGCGGGGAGCATTTTAATAGAGGGAACATGGTCAAATAAGGGGGGACCGTAATTAGAAGCAACTGAGATGGAATTGAGGGGAACATCGGAATTGGGGGGAACGTGGTCGTATTAGTTGGAATGTAGTAAATGTAGGGAACATTGTTGAATCAGGGGGAACACTAATTATACGCAACGGATGTGAAATTGTGGGGAACGTTGTCCTAATAGGGAGAACACTAATTAGACGCAATGGCTGCGTAATTGTGGGGAACATTTTAATGGAGGGAACATGGCCAAATAAGGGGAACAGTGATTAGAAGCAACTGAGATGAAATTGAGGGGAACATAGGAATTGGGTGGAACATGATCGTATTAGGTGGAACATAGGAAATGTAGGGAACATTGTTGAGTAAGGGGGGAACACTAATTAGACGTAACGTATCTGAAATTGTGGGAAACATGATAATTGTAGGGAACGTTGTCCTAATGGGGAGAACACTATTTAGACGCAACGGAAGCGTAATTGTGGGGAACATGGTAATTGTAGGGAGCATTGTCCTAATGGGGAGAACACTATTTAGATGCAACAGAAGCATAATTATGGGAAACATTTTAATAGAGGGAACATGGTAAAATAAGGGGAACCGTTATTAGAAGCAACTGAGATGAAATTGAGGGGAACATATTAATTGATGGGAACATGGTCGTATTAGGGGGAACGTAGTAAATGTAGGGAACATTGTTGAATAAGGAGAGAACACTATTTAGACGCAATGGAAGCCTAATTGTGGGGAACATTGTTATAGAGGGAACATGGTCAAATTAGGGGAACATTAATTAAAAGCAACTGAGGCGAAATTGAGGGGAACATCGGAATTGGGGGGAACATTCTCGTTTTAAGGGGAACTGTGCCCCCTAAAATGTGCATGTTCCCTCTATTACTATGTTCCCCACAATTTCGCCATCGTTGCGCCTAACTACTATTCCCCCTAAAATCCACCATGTTCCCTCTATTACTATGTTCCCCCCAAATTCAAGAATGTTCCCTCTATTACTGTTGTTCCCCCTAAAATCCAGCATGTTCCCTCTAATTATTGTCCCCCAAAATTCAAAAATGTTCCCTCTACTACTACCCCACTAAAATCCACCATGTTCCCTCTAATTACTGTTCCCCCCCCCCAAATTCGAAAATGTTCCCTCCATTACTACTGTTCCCCCCTCAAATCCACCATGTTCCCTTTAATTACTGTTCACCCTAAATTCGAAAATGTTCCCTCTATTACTACTATTCCTCCTAAAATCCACCATGTTCCCTTTAATACTATGTTCCCCAGATTTCACCGCCGTTGCGCCGGACTACTGTTCCCCCTAAAACCGCCAACTCTTAGACAGTGTTAATTGGGGAGAACATGACTGTATTAGGGGGAACGTAGTAAATGAAGGGAACATTACTAAGTACAGGGGAACATTATTTAGATGCAACGGAGGCGTAATTGTGCAAAATTGTGGGGAACATGGTAATTGTAGGGAGCGTTGTGCTAATGGGGAGAGCACTATTGAGATGCAACGGAAGCATAATTATGGGGAACATTTTAATAGAGGGAACAATGTCAAATTAGGGGAACGGTGATTAGGTGCAACGGGTGTGAAATTGTGGGGAACATTGCTGACCTTTGTATTTGTGGCATTTAGGGGGAACATGAAGAGGACTTTGGGAGAACTGTTGGCCCATGCTGGCGTGGCCCACAGTGACGAACATGAAGAGAGAGGTAAGTGCTATTGGCCCACGGTGTTGTGTCGGTGGGGTCAACCAACGGAGGTAAGTGTTCACACTGTTCGTGTGCCTTTTCTCCTGTTCACAACTCCTCAACTCCTCCTTTTTTGAAATCTCTCCCCCCACGACTCTTGGTTGGTTTCCATCTGCTTCGTGTGCCACTTCTCCTGTTCGCCTCGATTGCGCGACACTGATTTCCCCTTTCCGCTCCCCTTTCTTCTCGCGGCCTTCTCGCTGCCGGTCTTCTCGCTGTTCTTCTGTTCTCACGGCCTTCTCACTGCCGGTCGCTCTCCAATCCCCCGGCCAGGTACCATGCTGATTGTTATTAGATGCTCTCATTATTAGATGCTGATTGTTATTAGATGCTCTGGGCAGAACATGATATTAGATGCTTTCGAAATTATGGGGAACATGGTATTAGCCGCTTAGGGCAGAACATGATATTAGATGCTCACAAAATTATGGGGAACATGGTATTAGCTGCAACAACATTTAGACGGAACATGATTTAGCAGCAACATGATGCAATATGTTCTCTCTTTTCATGCCAATGTCTCACTTGGATTTGTAGTAGTCTTTTTAGATTGGCTGTGCAGGCATCATTCCACAATGGGGAAGAGGCAAAGGGAAGAAAATGTGCAGGGTGACGACGTGCAGGAACCCAGTGACGACAAAGGGCCACTGACAAGGTGCAACCCTGGGTTGTCAGATCAATGGGTAAGCTGCTTCCAACAGCAGCAGGGCAAAAGATTGAAGAACTAAGTTTAGGCAACCTCTGAAAGTTACAGCTAGAACGACTCAATCTCAGAAAAATCTGCGGAGACCTTTTGGACAGAGCAGTTGTCCATCAAGTGTTTGATCTAATTGAACTCCCCATGGGGAATGTTTCACTGTGGGTCTCAAAAGAAGTGGTGCAACATGCTGTTGACCTGCCAGCTGGCTCTACTAAGTTGCTATCCGATTGCAAATCAGATAATTTAGCAGAATACAGGAGGATGTACGAAGCATTGAGATTTGTATGTAGAAAGTTCCCTTTGCTGTCAAAGCAAAAGGCCAGCACAGCTGCTGAGGGTGCACAGGGAAGCGAAGCTGTGGATGAACAGGGAAGCGAAGCTGTTGAGGGTGAACGCACTACAACTGGGGATCAGGTAGCTAGTGGTGTAGCAGCTGCTAGCACCACAGCAGCTGCTGAAAGAGGAATATGGCGACTATGATTCCACCCCGGGTGAGAAGAGAAGAAATCTTTTCACACCAGAAAGAATTGAGAACCTAGTTAAACATTGTGAGGACGAGGAGGTCAAACAATACGTGGACATGGATATGCTGGTCAGGCTTTTCATTGGCGTGGCCATTGATAGACTGCTAAGGCCAGGAACAGCAAGTTATGTAAGCTCAAGTACACTTGAAGAGGTACATGACCTTAAAAAATTACGTGAGGTGGACTGGCCATATATGGTCTATCAAGGATTGAGAGATGAGTGTGGTGCCTTTTCGGAAAAAAGGAGAATAGTTCGCAATGCATATATGACCTGTTGTGTTGCTCTACTAATTGTAAGTAATACGACCTGCTTCAACTAATATCTTTTCTCATTTTGGGTATGGAAGTGACTAACTGTAGTGGTGCTGCATTGGTTCACAAGTTGTTCTCTTGGACTGCATTAAAGGGAATGACTTGAAAGTGAATGAAGGTGGTAGAACATACCTGTATGATGATGTCAAGGTCAAGGGACTTCTCAAGGAAGATCGAAATGATAGGATAAAGAAACGGAGGGGTCCGATGACATCGAAACCCCTAGAGGCTTTTATTGTAAGTACTGAGGACATGTTCATCTGTTAAAGTTTTATAATTATGACTGCACCTAATTGACTTTGTATTTTTTTCATGTCCATTTCAGTTTAAGAAGTGGGAGGATACTTTTTATGCAAAATTTGTAAATTTGCCTGAGCCCAAGATTATTGAGGTGCATGTGAGTACTGAGGTGCCTGAGAGGATTGAGGTGATTGAGGTAAGTATCCATGCCCCTTTAGTTATGTAAGATTTGTAGTGGTTTTTGAGATTTACTTATGCTATCCTTGTCCTTTATCTCTAGTCTCTTGATATAGAGAAAGAGTACAAGGAGCATGTCTTAGATAGAACCCGCAACAAATGTATCTTGGATTTTGGTGAGTTCCATGTGGTTGAGAAAACATATGTTGAATGCTTCGAAGAATATTCAGAGATACTGCATCTAGTATGCCACCTATGGTCACTGGAATGGGAGGATGACAAAATCATCCTGAGTCGATTTGCTGCTGTAAGTACATATCCAATGGATTTTTTATGTTGTAAGTACTTATCCAAGAACTTATTCAAGAACTTTATGTTGTCTCTTTGATGATTCCAGGCTGAATTGCTGGGAACATACAAAGGAATTGCCTTTCTAGACAAAGAGCTAACAACAAAGAAAATGAAGAGCGTGAATCAGGTTTGTTCATTATTTTACTAGATCTTTGTATTTCAATATTATATTAGCTCCATGTGTTTGACAGTAGATTTTGTTTTCAGATATTCATTCCTATAATTAATGAGGGTCACTGGTCCTTGGTGGTTGTTACCAAAAAACCAGAAGAAAAAGTATATATTCTTGATTCCAAACCTTCCAGACATAAATCGGAGGCAGCTACTGTGATACGGGCATTGACGGAACATTTGCACAGTAAGCACAGCATGGATATCTCTGAATATCGTAAAGATTTGCCATGTGTTAAGCCTCAAGATAACAAGTAAGTGGATGACACTTCTGTTGTCTGTGTTTATATTAAACTAAAAACTGGTACATGCTTGTTAAACTTATGTGGTTTTCATGTTGCAGCTGGGACTGTGGTTTTCATGTTCTATTATATATCAAAGGGTTCGAGAGTATGGACATATATAACCTCAACAAGGTAAACATGTTCAAACATGTTCAAAGAAATCTCATTCAGTGCTATCCAAAGAATTTAACTGAAACTAGATTTCAATTTGATTTCAAAACACCAATTTACTTGATCCTATATCCATGTTTTGAAATTATTAGAGAGAGTACATTTGGTAGATAATTTGCTGGCTGCAAGCAATTGCAGTGAAACTTCCTAGCAGCCAAGTAGGAATTAGACTGAGACTAGGACTTCCTAGCAGTCAAGGTCTTCTCTTTGTAATTTCTAGGAAAGCCAATAGGGCTGGTTTACCCCCCAAGTCTTGTACTCTCATATATACTGGCTGAGGCCTCAATGCAATATGATCCATCAGTTACCCAAATTCTATTCTTCTACATGATATCAGCTATTTAGGTTTAGATCCTAGGCCACATACCCTATTCCTCCACTGCTCGCAGTGCCCCTTTCCTCCTAGCGCGCCCCCGGGGAGGTTGCCCATGACCTCCGCCGGGGGCAGCGCCCTCGTCACAACAAATTGCTGCTGGTCTGCTTTGTTTTTGGTAACCAATTTACTTGATCCTATATCCATCACTTTGAAATGCATCTATTTTAGACAAATGCATGCAGGAAGCAGTGTTCATGTTTCGAAAGAAGCTTTCTGTGGAACTACGCCACCATAAGATGAACCGAGCATGACCAGGTGGCCCAATCAATGAAGTTACAGCACCTCCATTTCACCCAATCCAGCTAGAAAAGTAGCTGGAACCAATCCAGCAGGAAGAGAAGAGTGCTGGCAGTGATGACCGCCACTCCCTGCCTCTCACTTCTTATGAACAGCCAAACAAGAATGAGACCTCTGGCAGTGATGCAAGCAAAGTCGCATCAGGCAATGTTGACCACCAGTCCCCAAGCAAAGAGACCTCTGTGGAATCCACATCGCCAGACAAGGATGAGAAGAGTGAGGACACATCGCCAGATGAGAAGAATGAGGACGAATTCTGTTCACCAGAAGAAAAGCGAGCGCGCAGGACACGGCGAGCCAATAGCAACCAGCATGAACCCTCGAGATTTGAAGTAGCTGCACAACTGACTGATGCAAAGAGAGATGAGGTCTACAATTATGTCAAAACAAACTGGTAAGTTTATGGATGATTATTATAGTTTGTTGAGAGTTCTTTTTATTGAGTAATTAACTGATATTCATATCATGTTTTTAATTGGCAAAGCAATGATACTATGCTGTTCAAGTTGGGCGACATTACCATGACGGGGGGTCACCTGATAAAGTGCTTAGAGGAAGACGACAGTACAATGACCATTATGCATGCATTTGTTCAATGCCTCAAGCACGATGATGTTGAAAAACAACGCTCTAGACAAAGAAAAATCATTTTTCCACCAGAAAACCTGGTAAGTTTTCTAAAACAAACATATTTTGGCATTGTAGCAACGGGAAGTCATAAGGGGGACATTTTATGAGCAGAAACACGATATGAATATTTTGTTGTGCAGACTGGCAATGGAATGCAAGGGATTCAAAGTGAGATTTCTTCTTGGTTGAAGAGTGAACCAAAAGATAGTGCTTTAGGAAAAAAACTGAGAGCTATAAGTCAGAGATTTGTAAGTGCTGCAGTAGTATTATGATAAATGTTAATTTCTCATGTTCAGTCATTACTTAAGTGCTGCATTATTCTTAAGTTAATACACTCAACATTCTAATAAATGATAGTTTTTGCAGGTAATTGTTCCCATCTTTCAACATGAACATAAAGAATGGAATGTGTTTTTTGTTGATATTGCCGATCCCTCAAGTAACCAAGTCTCTGTCTTGCCTTCCACAACAACAAACTTAGACAAGTCTCAGATTCAAAAGTATGCTAAAGCATTCGCGAAGCAGGCAGATGATGCCTTCAAGCATGAGGGCTACGCCTCGCCATTTTCCAACCTAGACAAGATAAGCGCGTCAACTGTTTTTATCAAATCCCGCCCCTGTGCTTTAGCATCTATGGTCTACCTTGAAAGATACAATGGCTATGATACGTTCTTGCCACGTGCTAGTGTATTCCCTCTTAACACAACATGCATGTTTCCAACTTCACACTACAAAAAAGAAAAAAAAAACACTGACTCCTTTCTATTTCAATTTGCAGTTCTCTGTGGAGGAACACGTGCGACCAAAACTGGTCTACTTTCATCTCCACAAGAAAAATGATGCGCAACTTCCACCAGAGGTCACTAGCATAGTGGATGAAAAGAAGAAGAAGAAATAAGATGGAGCCTGGGAGATCATGGAGCCTGGGAGATCATGGAGCCTGGGAGCCTGTTCGTCTTTTTAAGCTTGTCCTTGTCTACACTTATGTGCCTTTTTGGCCTCCAGAGATCACTACGATAGTGGATGTCCTATGTCAGTACGTTAGGTTTATAACAATAGAATTCAAGTGCGCTGAAGCATGACTGATGGGGGCTTTTGTTTGGACGGTACCAAATGTACAGCTGTCCAAACCTATTAGTTGTAGATAAGTTCATGGGATCCTAACAAAAGCCCCCATCAGTCATGCTTCAGCGCACTTGAATTCTATTGTTATAAACCTAACGTACTGACATAGGACATCCACTATTGTAGTGATCTCTGGAGGCCAAAAAGGCACATAAGTGTAGACAAGGACAGGCTTAAAAAGACGAACAGGCTCCCAGGCTCCATGATCTCCCAGGCACCATCTTATTTCTTCTTCTTTTCATCCACTATGCTAGTGATCTCTGGTGGAAGCTGCGCATCATTTTTCTTATGGAGAAGAAAGTAGACCAGTTTTGGTCACACGTGTTCCTCCACAGAGAACTGCAAATTGAAATAGAAAGGAGTCAGTGTTTTTTTTTCTTTTTTGCAGTGTGAAGTTGGAAACATGCATGTTGTGTTAAGAGGGAATACACTAGCACGTGGCAAGAACGTATCATAGCCATTGTATCTTTCAAGGTAGACAATAGATGCTAAAGCACAGGGGCGGGATTTGATAAAAACAGTTGACGCGCTTATCTTGTCCAGGTTGGAAAATGGCGAGGCGTAGCCCTCATGCTTGAAGGCATCATCTGCCTGCTTCACGAAAGCTTTAGCATACTTTTGAATCCAAGACTTGTCTAAGTTTGTTGTTGTGGAAAGCAAGACAGAGACTTGGTTACTTGAGGGGTCGACAGTATCAACAAAAAACACATTCCATTCTTTATGTTCATGTTGAAAGATGGGAACAATTACCTGCAAAAACTATCATTTATTAGAATGTTGAGTGTATTAACTTAAGAATAATACAGCACTTAAGTAATGACTGAACATGAGAAATTAACATTTATCATAATACTACTGCAGCACTTACAAATCTCTGACTTATAGCTCTTAGTTTTTTTTCCTGAAGCACTGTCTTTTGGTTCACTCTTCAACCAAGAAGAAATCTCACTTTGAATCCCTTGCATTCCATTGCCAGTCTGCACAACAAAATATTCATATCGTGTTTCTGCTCATAAAATGTCCCCCTTATGACTTCCCGTTGCTACAATGCCAAAATATGTTTGTTTCAGAAAACTTACCAGGTTTTCTGGTGGAAAAATGATTTTACTTTGTCCAGAGCGTTGTTTTTCAACATCATCGTGCTTGAGGCATTGAACAAATGCATGCATAATGGTCATTGTACTGTCGTCTTCCTCTAAGCACTTTATCCGCTGACCCCCGTCATGGTAATGTCACCCAACTTGAACAACACAGTATTATTGCTTTGCCAATTAAAAACACGATATGAATATCAGTCAATTACTCAATAAGAAAGAACTCTCAACAAACTATAATAATCATCCATAAACTTACTAGTTTGTTTTGACATAATTGTAGACCTCATCTCTCTTTGCATCAGTCAGTTGTGCAGCTACTTCAAATCTCGGGGGTTCATGCTGGTTGCTATTGGCTCGCTGTGTCATGCGCGCTCGCTTTTCTTCTGGTGAACAGAATTCATCCTCATTCTTCTCATCTAGCGATGTGTCCTCACTCTTCTCATCCTTGTCTAGCGATGTCGATTCCACAGAGGTCTCTTTGCTTGGGGACTGGTGGTCAACATTGTCTGATGCGACTTTGCTTGGGGACTGGTGGTCAACATTGCCTGATGCGACTTTGCTTGCATCACTGCCAGAGGTCTCATTCTTGCTTGGCTGTTCATAAGAAGTGAGAGGCAGGGAGTGGTGGTCATCACTGCCAGCACTCTTCTCTTCCTGCTGGATTGGTTCCAGCTGCTTTTCCAGCTAGATTGGGTGAAATGGAGGTGTTGTAACTTCATTGATTGGACCACCTAGTCGTGCTCGGTTCATCTTATGGTGGCGTAGTTCCACAGAAAGCTTCTTTTGGAACATGAACACTGCTTCATGCATGCATTTGTCCAAAATAGATGCATTTCAAAGTGATGGATATAGGATCAAGTAAATTGGTTACCAAAAACAAAGCAGACCAGCAACAATTTGTTGTGACGAGGGCGCTGCCCCCGGCGGAGGTCATGGGCAACCTCTCCTGGGGCGCGCTAGGAGGATAGGGGCACTGCGAGCAGTGGAAGAATAGGGTATGTGGCCTAGGATCTAAACCTAAACAGCTGATATCATGTAGAAGAATAGAATTGGTGTAACTGATGGATCATATTGCATTGAGGCCTCAGCCAGTATATATGAGAGTACAAGACTTGGGGGGTAAACTAGCCTTATTGGCTTTCCTAGAAATTACAAAGAGAAGACCTTGACTGCTAGGAAGTCCTAGTCTCAGTCTAATTTCTACTTGGCTGCTAGGAAGTTTCACTGCAATTGCTTGCAGCCAGCAGATTATCTACCAAATGTACTCTCTCTAATAATTTCAAAACATGGATATATGATCAAGTAAATTGGTGTTTTGAAATCAAATTGAAATCCAGTTTTAGTTAAGTTCTTTGGACAGCACTGAATGAGATTTCTTTGAACATGTTTAAACATGTTTACCTTGCTGAGGTTATATATGTCCATACTCTCGAACCCTTTGATATATAATAGAACATGAAATTACAGTCCCAGCTGCAACATGAAAACCACATAAGTTTAACAAGCATCTACCAGTTTTTAATTTAATATAAACACAGACAACAGAAGTGTCATCCACTTACTTGTTATCTTGAGGCTTAACACGTGGCAAATCTTTATGATATTCAGAGATATCCATGCTGTGCTTACTGTGCAAATGTTCCGTTAATGCCCGTATCACAGTAGCTGCCTCCGATTTATGTCTGGAAGGTTTGGAATCAAGAATATATACATTTTCTTCTGGTTTTTTGGTAACAACCACCAAGGACCAGTGACCCTCATTAATTATAGGAATGAATATCTGAAAACAAAATCTACTGTCAAACACATGGAGCTAATATAATATTGAAATACAAAGATCCAGTAAAATAATGAACAAACCTGATTCACGCTCTTCATTTTCTCTGTTGTTAGCTCTTTGTCTAGAAAGGCAGTTCCTTTGTATGTTCCCAGCAATTCAGCCTGGAATCATCAAAGAGACAACATAAAGTTCTTGAATAAGTTCTTGGATAAGTACTTACAACATAAAAAATCCATTGGATATGTACTTACAGCAGCAAATCGACTCAGGATGATTTTGTCATCCTCCCATTCCAGTGACCATAGGTGGCATACTAGATGCAGTATCTCTGAATATTCTTCGAAGCATTCAACATATGTTTTCTCAACCACATGGAACTCACCAAAATCCAAGATACATTTGTTGCGGGTTCTATCTAAGACATGCTCCTTGTACTCTTTCTCTATATCAAGAGACTAGAGATAAAGGACAAGGATAGCATAAGTAAATCTCAAAAACCACTACAAATCTTACATAACTAAAGGGGCACGGATACTTACCTCAATCACCTCAATCCTCTCAGGCACCTCAGTACTCACATGCACCTCAATAATCTTGGGCTCAGGCAAATTTACAAATTTTGCATAAAAAGTATCCTCCCACTTCTTAAACTGAAATGGACACGAAAAAATACAAAGTCAATTAGGTGCAGTCATAATTATAAAACTTTAACAGATGAACATGTCCTCAGTACTTACAATAAAAGCCTCTAGGGGTTTCGATGTCATCGGACCCCTCCGTTTCTTTATCCTATCATTTTGATCTTCCTTGAGAAGTCCCTTGACCTTGACATCATCGTACAGGTACATTCTACCACCTTCATTCACTTTCAAGTCATTCCCTTTAATGCAGTCCAAGAGAACAACCTGTGAACCAATGCAGCACCACTATAGTTAGTCACTTCCATACCCAAAATGAGAAAAGATATTAGTTGAAGCAGGTCCTATTACTTACAATTAGTAGAGCAACACAACAGGTCATATATGCATTGCGAACTGTTCTCCTTTTTTCCGGAAAGGCACCACACTCATCTTTCAATCCTTGATAGACCATATATGGCCAGTCCACCTCACGTAATTTTTAAGGTCATGTACCTCTTCAAGTGTACTTGAGCTTACATAACTCGCTGTTCCTGGCCTTAGCAGTCTATCAATGGCCACGCCAATGAAAAGCCTGACCAGCATATCCGTGTCCACGTATTGTTTGACCTCCTTGTCCTCACAATGTTTAACCAGGTTCTCAATTCTTTCTGGTGTGAAAAGATTTCTTCTCTTCTCACCCGGGGTGGAATCATAGTCGCCATATTCCTCTTCAGCAGCTGCTGTGGTGCTAGCAGCTGCTGCACCACTAGCTGCCTGATCCCCAGTTGTAGTGCGTTCACCCTCAACAGCTTCACTTCCCTGTTCATCCACAGCTTCGCTTCCCTGTGCACCCCCAGCAGTTGTGCTGGCCTTTTGCTTTGACGGCAAAGGGAACTTTCTACATACAAACCTCAATGCTTCGTACATCCTCCTGTATTCTGCTGAATTATCTGATTTGCAATCGGATAGCAACTTAGCAGAGCCAGCTGGCAGGTCAACAGCATGTTGCACCACTTCTTTTGAGACCCACAGTGAAACATCCCCCATGGGGAGTTCAATTAGATTAAACGCTTGATGGACAACTGCTCTGTCCAAAAGGTCTCCGTAGATTTTTCTGAGATTGAGTCGTTCTAGCTGTAACTTTAAGAGGTTGCCTAAACCTAGTTCTTCAATCTTTTGCCTTGCTGCTGTTGGAAACAGCTTACCCAGTGATCTAACAACCCAGGGTTGCACCTTGTCAGTGGCCCTTTGTCGTCACTGGGTTCCTGCACGTCATCACCCTGCACATTTTCTTCCCTCTGCCTCTTCCCCATTGTGAAATGATGCCTGCACAGCCAATCTGAAAAGACTACTACAAATCCAAGCGAGACATTGGCATGAAAAGAGAGAACATATTGCATCACGTTGCTGCTAAATCATGTTCCGTCTAAATGCTATTGCGGCTAATACCATGTTCCCCATAATTTTGTGAGCATCTAATATCATGTTCTGCCCTAAGCGGCTAATACCATGTTCCCCATAATTTTGAAAGCATCTAATATGATGTTCTGCCCAGAGCATCTAATAACAATCAACATCTAATAACGAGAGCATCTAATAACAATCAGCATGGTACCTGGCCGGGGGATTGGAGAGCGACCGGCAGCGAGAAGGCCACGAGAACAGAAGAACAGCGAGAAGACCGGCAGCGAGAAGGCCGCGAGAAGAAAGGGGGGGCGGAAAGGGGAAATCAGCGTCGCGCAATCGATCGCACCAAGGATGGGTGCAATAGGGCATAGGATGGATTCAGTAAACCTCGAAGACCTGATTATGTTCCATAGAACGGCCCTAACTTCGTCCAGCGACTCGGAATCAAGGGATGTCAGTCTTGTTAGAAAGAGGACTCCAAATCCTATGCCCTTGGAAGAAAACTCATAAATAGGGGGCCTGAATTGATTTTTTACCCAAAAAATCACGGCGACATCAATATCTAAATGCGATTTTCTACAATCGCCTCATTGAAAATTTCTGACTGTGATACAGGGACATATGATGAGGACATCATTCACTATTACCCGCTGGCAAAGACGCAACAAAAAAGGGCCAAGTGGCCTAGTTATAGTCGGACGGCAACCGTGTGAGCCTCTGAATAATCCTACATTGCTTAACTTGGGAGGAGGAAGCCACCTTAAAAGAGAGAGTCACCCTTCCCCTATCGGACTAGTCTTTTAGGGACATTGGGTCTTTCTCCGAGTGGGTGCGTATAAGAACTGTTGGGGTCCGGGCAACCTTAATTTATTGGGCCTCGGCTAACCCCACCTGGGTCAGATGTATCATTTGGTATCAGAGCTGAACCCTTGTTTAAGGGGGTGGGAATGATGAGGACATCCTCCACTATTACCGTTGGCAAAGACGTAACAAAAAAGGGCCAAGTGGCCTAGTTGTAGTCGGGCGACGACCGTGTGAGCCTCTGAATAATCCCACCTTACTTAACTTGGGAGGAGAAAGCCACCTTAAAAGAGATAGCCACCCTTCCCCTATCATACTAGTCTTTTAGGGACATTGGGCCTTTCCCCTGAGTGGGTGTGCATAAGAACTGCTGGGGTCCGGACAACCTTAATTTATTGGGCCTCGGCCAACCCCACCTGGGCCGGATATATCAACATAAGCATCTCTCACTTTGAAAACAAGTCAGTGGCTACTCCTTTGAGATAACGGGTGGATTGATCAGCTAGTTGTAGGTAAACTAAGGTTAGAGCTAAGGTAGTGTAAAACAATTTATCATAAGTTTCCTTAGACATAATGTTAACACTAGATCTTAGATCACAAATGGCATTATGAAAAGTATGGGTTCCAATGGAGCAAGTAATGATAGGGTTCCCAGAATCACCTTTCTAATAGGAAATCCCCAACCATTTAAACAAAAGTAATACCTTGCCGTGACAAGGTTGGCTGTCTCCATGGATCCTTTAGGTTTGCCAGGAATTCTGTTTTTCATAAGATGGGATAACAGCTGCTAATTGTGCTACTTGGGTTTCTATCATCTTACTGAAACTAAGTTGACTCTTTAAGGCAGAAGAAAATTCATCCAATTTAGCATTTATATTTTCCAACATCTTGTCATTAGCATGCAACTTCTTATTAATGCTATCAGTCATTCTACCATTACTATAAACAAGATCTTTAAAAAAAGAATAACCAGATTACTTGGACGTTGAGAAGAGTAATTATAATTGTTACCTCCTTGGTTGTTGGAGCACTGATTCCATCCTTGATGTTGTTGTGGATGAAACCTGTTGTCATTGTTGACGAAGTTGAGATCTTCTTGGGTCTCGGGACAGGCATTTTCCGAATGTCCAACATCTCCACAGACTTCACAAGTCATGTGGGCAATGGTAAAGACATTCCATTCCTTGGTCCACCGGGTTTGACTCCTAGGTATCAGACCTTTTCTTGAGAAATTAAACCCCAGCAGCACACACGGTACAAGTGACACGCAAGCCGTCAGGTCCCACAGGTTGGATAGAGATGGAGAACGATCCCACAGGTACACGTGGCAGAGATGGAGAATGGTCCCATAGGTACACCGTACACGTTACACGTAAGCCGTCTGGTCCCACTGGTCGGATGCACAAGGGTCCCGTAGGTACACGTCGGATGGAAAAAGGACCGAGCTGAGACTTTTATGACGAATTACAAGCGTCACGGATGAGTAACTACAGGTCCCATAGGTACATATCAGATGGAGAAAGGACGAATGAGTAACTACAGGTCCCACAGGTAACGTCAAATGGAGAAAGGGCCGAGCGAAGACTTTTATGACAAATTGCAAGCGTCATGGATGAGTAACTGCAGGTCCCACAGATACACGTCGGATGGAGAAAGTATCGAGTGGAGACTTTTATGACAAATTGCAAGCGTCACGGATAAGTAAATGTAGGTCCTACAGGTACACGTAGGATGGAGAAAGGACCGTATGGAGATTTATGATGAAGTATCATTTGTTACAGATCGAAAACTTCGTCACAGATGTGTAATTAGTTCAATGACGAAGCACTGGTCATCATAGTTCTAAAGAGGATCATCATAGATGAGCAGAAATAGTCGCGCGAGGTTTTTTGTGATGAACCCTGTGCTGTTCTACGATGGTTTTGTGTGACGGTGCCTGATTTCGTCATAGATAGGGAGGGCTGGAGGATCGTCACCACTGATCTATGACGAAGCGTGAATATTCGTCATAGAAAGCGATCTTCTTTGACCGTTTCGGATTCGTCATTAAGATTTTCGTCGTAGAAGTGGATATTTCTAGTAGTGGGACATCCATGGCATTGTCTCTTGGGCACTCATCTTCTCGTAACGTTCTACTCTCTTTGCGAGTAGATCCACCTTAGCTGCAAGCATGTCTACTTCTTTAATTGAATGCATACCTCTTTTTTGCGGGGTTGGAGTCGATCGTCGCTCCATCCTTGGAAACTATCTTCTCAATCAATGTCTTAGCATCTGCAATATTTAGCGAAAAAATGCTCCACCAGCGGCAGCATCTAAACGGCTCCTATCTAACGGGACTAACCCATGGTAGAAATTCTGGATCAAAAGCCAATCTTCCATACCATGGTGTGGGCATGCAGAAACATACTCTTGCATTCGTTCCCAAGCTTCGGAAATCGATTCATCAGCTAGTTGTTGAAAACTAAAGATCTTATTGTGAAGAGCATTGGTCTTTCCCAGGACAGCGTTGGAACAATTGGCCCAGATGTCTACGGCGTTGCGGTTAGAATAAAACCATCACTCGGTGAGTACCGAATATCGAATTTATATTTTTCCCCATGAAAATCAGGAGGCTAAGTTATAGATGATCCTTAGTAATGCTAAAGGCAAAGGGTGTTCGTAACACTTCACCCATGGTTAATGACAGCTGCTGCTGCCTGTACATGGCTTACACTTAGGCCAGTCTAAGTGAGAGATCCATACGAGTTTAATTACATTTGATAGCCTATCACATATGCATTTTTAATGACATAGTAACGTTTTAATGAAAAGAGAGAAGAATTGAGTTCAGGATAAATTTCTCTAGGCATGATTACAAGACAATTCTACCGCAAGGCCAGAACATGAGAGGACCGACCGACGAACTACTACTTTGGATTTGCCTTTGAAGACCTTACAAGACTAGATAATTGCCTGATCCCAAGGCCACAACATGCACTTGTATGTGAATGATCAAATCCTTCGCAGTGCAAGTTCCGATCCAAAACATCTTTTTTTCCCTAATTTATTACATGAAGGAAAAACCAGTCGTTCTAGAGGCTGCTGAACAGGATACGTTGTAGTCCCAAAATGGCTGAACAAGAACTGCTTTCGAAACAGACAAAAATGGAATGGATCCACTTATATCAAGAGGTGTTCTGTCTGTTTGTTCCATGGTACAGTGTTTGGTAAAGAAAACATCATTATATGTGCATTCTAGAGTCTGAAATGCAGATATAAGTTTCTCAAAAATTGGAGAATATGCCGCAGTTTGTCTTGATGTTGTCTTGACAAACTCTCACAAGAGCCTGCACAGTTTCAACCACAGTTAAGCAGCAAAAAATTGAATGGAATAAGCCATGCTAGTAGCAAAGTAAATAGAAACCCACCTGACATGATTTTTATCATCACAGAAGAATGGCGTCGATGACTGATAATCATCTGTTCCAAAGTATCTGTCTCCAAATTCGCCCATCCCAGGTACGACACGGAAATCATCATTTAAACCAAACTCAATCTCCGAAGTAACAATCTTCACTCTAGGGAATCTCTTGCTCACCACATGCACTCCTTGGGGCGCCTGTAAGAGAGCAAAAAGATACCACTGATGAGTTAGATTTCCAACCACTATGCACTAACATGCCATCATGTACAACAATGATGATAAATGAGTCTAATTAGTCGTTACCTAGAGATTATCATTAACTAGTAGATGAAGTTACAAAATTGCTTCTGTGATATTAGTTACAATGGACAGTTTCGATGAAAAAGCTAGAAGACAACCAAGCTAAAAGATATATTCCAGTAAACCATGGTACTGCATTAGGGAATAGCAAAGATGATAGTTCAATCCTACAAATTCCAAAGACTAGCTATATACATTTGCAAAACCAAGAAAATGCCCAGCACTTCATAAGACTTACTGAAATAAGATTAAGGAATATAATATTTGCTTCCTGTACACCCTTCTTCAATAGAAGGGAGATGGCTTGAACTGCTGAATTTCCTGATCAGGATAAAATGGAGATTAAGTTAGATAACAAGAAATATAAAATAAAAATAGTAAAGCATGTTCCCTCTGAATGAGGCAAACCATACTTAACCTATAACAAAATTACAAAGAACACACAAAATTTCAATAAATGTGTTTTTATTAATGATGCCAAAATACCCGGACTTTCACAAATCTATGTTGGGGTCTTAAAAGTATTCAAATTTATTCAGCTCAATATATGGAAAACATATAAGGGACGACATTTACTGATTTACATTGAAAACCATCCCGTCGATAGATAAAGTGGCATAAAACCTATGATTTGCTAATCAATACAAAGTTTACCTTAATAAAACAAGAAAATTTTAGTGCACTGCTATTTTGCTTATGTAATCAGACAAGATGGTACTAATGTGCATGGAAGAGTGATTTGAAATTTTTATGAGATTTTTTAATTGACATGAAAAGTGGTGCCGTCCAGAGAACAGGAATAAAAAACGAACCTGTTCCCAATATGGGGTCCAACAGCAGAACATGCCTATTTGCAATATCTTTTGGTAAATTTTGATAGATGAGCTGAAAAGAAATTTAGATCTTAGTATTTGAGTCACCCTAACACATGGCAAAAGTTGATAAACCAGACCTGTTGTCCATTGTCTCCTTCCCGATGAATAAGAATCTTCCCAATCTTTATACCTTTACAGCATGCCCGTAGTGCATTCTCCATGCTTTCGCCACTGGAAAGCAGTTGTAGCAAATCATTTGCAGAGTACACTTATATTCAAGGGTATATGGTGGGTGTTTTTTAATCATATAGATGTTCTAGTGATGAATTGAATTCTAGTGCATGAGTGGTTCAATAGTGCATGTTTATAGATAAAACAGCCATACTGTATCTGTAAGAGCAATGAACAGTATCATATAGCAAAGATAAATGAGACTGGCAATGAAGTTCTCAATATGGCCAAGTGTACAGCATTTGTTGCCAATGCAGCAAAAAATAATTCATAGGCAATCTAGGGCATAGTATCAACATAATGATATCACTGTTATAGTTATACTATACAAAGCCCATTTTTTCCTCTTTTTGTGAGTGCCTAAATCATTAACTCGGTTAGAACCTAAACAAGCATGCAAAGGAAATATCGTTTAGGAAAAGTTGGTACCTCCTGATCACTGAGATACCACACAACCTTTTGGAGAACTCCACACCAGTGTAAACAGATCCTGCATACATAATAAAGTGTGCCAGGGAAACATAAAGTACCAACCACAGAGAATACAAACACATGTAACTCCACCAAATACTAGAGAGCAAAATTATGGACCATGGAGGGAGATAAACCAATGCCCCATTAGCAACAACAAACACCTTTTTCTATTTGTACCAACAGTGCCAAAGTTTTCCTATGACTCTAAACCAGAGATTTCCGAGTAAGCAAGCAACACTAAACAAGTGAGTGCGAGACAAATCATTGTAGCAACTAGCAAGTCTAATTCACACTTCAGCACAGAATTTGCCTGATCATCTGTATAAATTAGTGTGTCAGTCAAGGAAAAACTATCCTGGTATTCGGGCCACGCCACTAGCAAGTCTAATTCACACTTTAGCACAGAATTTGCCTGATCATATGTACAAATTCGTGTGTCAGACAAGGAAAAACTATGCTGGTATCCTGGCCATACCAACCTCGTTACCTGGACCAGTAAAAATACTGTTCAAGACTTCAAGCCTTTCGATCGAACTTTGAATATTAAGTTAGATATCCTAAGCAAATGGTTATTGTTTTTTGCTCATGTGCAAGCTAATGAATTAGCTAACAAGGATGAAACCAAATACGAGTAGGATGATAGAGCATGCTGTTGTCAGGATTCATTTGAAGAGAAAACTTATATGCACGAAGAAAACAGGGAACTATATAACAGAGGACCTGCTTACCAGTCGGAGTGATGACCTGCTTTTCCTGGAAAGGAAGATGACCAAGACCATGTTCGACAACCTATTTTCCACAGGGAGTTTTAAGATACCATCAAACCCACATAAAAGATAACTCATCAAATACATTTATATACTGACCAATCGAATCAACCGATCAGCATAAAATATGAAATCATGTGTTGCTGTGGCAGCATCCCTTATTATTGTGTGCATGCCTCGTATCTGAAACAAAAAGCATGAACAATGAAATAGTTATACAAAACAGTAAATAACAAATACAGAATTGCATATTACTGCCTCCGTTCCAAAATCCAAATAGTAGTCATTTTGGCTTTTTCTAGGTACATAGTACTTGTTAATGTACCTAGATATATGCTGTGACTAGAAAAGCCAAAACAGCTTACAGTTTGGAATGGAGGGAGTACATACAAACTACAGGGACATCAAACAGCAAGCAGATTTATAAAAATAAAACTGAATGTTTACATTAGGTACCTGATAAGTAGCCTGAATTACATACAAATTGGGGTGTATTTTACAAAGATCATGTTGCCCAAGTTTAGTCCGAATATGCTGAACAATTAGGTCAATTGCCACATCATTGTCTCCACCTCGTGGGATGATAATATCAGCATACTTCTTCGTTGGGAGGATGAAGTCTTCAAAAGCAGGCTTAACAAATTTTGAGTACTGTGGAAAAGAGTTTTATTAGCCAAAAATGGCAAGAATGTGTAGATAACAGAAAGCTTAATGTAAATTATGCAACAAGACAAGAATATTATATTACATAAAAGTACTATACAATCAAGATCCGCTAAGCGCTAAATGTTGTTAGATTTGATGCACAACAAAAATTGCAACAGAGGAAGCTTTGTAACCTGATCTAACACAGCTTTGATATCTCTACCCTTGTCAATGGTATCACGACGGATCCTCCTTGTTAACCGTACGTCAGCATCTGAGAAATCAATAAATGAGTGTTATAACAAGAAATACTTCACTACCATGACACTGATTAGTGAGTTTTGAAAGCCTATAGGCTACTCTGACAGAGTATTATGTTCAACATATGGTACGGAAGCAAAAGGCTATGATAACCAATCAGTAGATCTGGATTGATAATTTAAGTTATCTTTGATGATATCTTCAACAAATAAGTAACCTGATCTAACACAACATATGCTGTTTGTGCATTAAAAAAATCTGAGAATTCTGGACAAAGGAAAAATCTTTAATGCTATGTCAGCTCAGTAAGATTGTGCATCACGTTAACATGAAGGACTCAAAATATAAGTATCCACACAAATGAACTTATACATGAAATGATTCATAGAATTAAGTTTTGGTTAAAAAGAGGGCAGGAAATTATTGACAATGATACATTTCAAGTTCAGAAAATAGTCAGGAATCAATGCTTGTGCATTGGGAACTTCTGGAATATCGACAGGCAAGAGAGACAGAAGAAATCATCATCAACTTATAAGCAAATATTGGTACCTGTATCAACGAAGATCTTCATGTTCATCAAATCCCTCAGGCGCGAATCATGAAAAACTAGAATTCCTTCCAAAATAATAACATCCGAAGGATTAACCTGGCGACAGTTTTAAATTAGGGTTGCTTGTAAAAATCAAGTATTACATAGATGAATAAATAACATAAACAAATCATCAGAAAACAAACTTTTTTCTTTTTGAAGAAAATGTACAATACGAAATCAATGTGAAGAAATAAGCTGTTGCCCAAATAGCAAATAGTGTGTCCGGTACTTAATATAAATTATAGTTTTTTTGCAAAAAAAAAAATCTGGAGCAGGTTATTACTGGGACCATACAAAGCATGAAAGCAATGTAACTTCTTCAAGGCAATGTGCAGATATTGTTTATAAAAATGTAATGTTGTATTCAGAGTCTCATAAAGCCCAGGACTAAGGAACGATCAGTTTACCATGCAGGTTGATTATTATGAATTGCACTGAACTTAAAATATTACCTTCCTTGCATTTGGGACACTCTTGTATGTCTTGAAGTTGTAATTAGGGATGTCGACAGCTTTACCACGTTTCAAGTTTTGCATACAAGAGAGAAGTAGCTCTGTATGAAATGCATCTGAAATAGGAAAAGATACAACAGCATATTCAGTGCAGAACTCTTCGGACTAGTAGGACAGTAATATATATAATTCTTGTGGAAGGATGAATTCGACCTGGATGATCAAAGTTATAATCATGGACATGGACTAACTCTTCATCCGTCAATCCATAATAAAACGACTCCTGCAAATATTGTAATCTCATTGCTTGTAGCTATAAGAGACTGGAAACAGTGTGACATGGCAATGTGATAATCTAGCATGAAGAGGGCATAGTTAGGTGCCTACCAATGCAGTACCATGCTGTTTTGGTCAGTAATGTTGAACAACAAGTATGTTGGTAGAATGCACATATGCTGCAAGATGAGACCAAAGCAGTAATGCACAAACCTGCGTAACAACCACAACACGCTGGTCCCGGAGCTGATCAATGATCATCTTGCACACGGTACTTTTGCCTGACGATGCACCCCCAGCAACACCTGCACCCAGAACCCGCATTAGGGCATGCCGCATTCAGGGCCAACAGGCTACGCCATACTATACTCATCAATTGGCATACATCCTACTAAATTACATATACTGACCAATAACAAAGGGCTCCTGGTGGTCATTCTCGAGGCCAGACGTCGTTGGTTGTTCCTCGTACGACGCGGCGGAAACCTTGGTGTTGAGGCCGTCCAGACGGAGTGCGGAGTAATGGACTCCGGCGGCGGCAGCATCGAGCACCTCGTCTACGGATTTCGAACCCATATATGCGCCTACCAGGGGAGTGTGAGCGTCAAACAAATCGGAAATAGAGTGTACACAAAGATTTGATCTTGGAGGGATCGCAATAGCAGAGCAAATCAGGCAAGCAAGTATCTTTCTTACCGGAGAAAACGGAGGGAGAGAAAGGGATCTCCGGCCCGCGCCGACGCCGCCTGGGAGGAGCGGAGAGGAGGGAGAGGGGTGGCGCGGCGGAGGTATGGGGTGGATCTGGATCGAGGCAGGGAGAGGGTGGGAGAGGGGGAGGAAAGGGGGGAAGGAGGGTGGAGAGGCGTGCTCGGCGCGGCGGGCGGTGCAGGAGACAAAGGACAGGGGGAGCCTACTATACACAAGAAGAAGTACAATACAATACTTATTACACACACAAAAAAAAAAGAATACAATCTCTGTCTCTACATCTATCTATCTCTTCTCTTCTTCTACACCTAAAAAGACATAGACTAATCATCAACCTAGTGATACTAAAAAAACCGTATACGATCTAGTCACAAAGACTACACTACCCGGTCACAAAAGCTACCACGTATACTTTCGAGTCTACAAACGTGTAAAAAGTTCGTGTCGAAGCCAGTTCCTCCACCAGCCGTCCAACCCCTTCCCTGCTCCCTCCATGTAGGCACGGCCCCACCACGTCCTCTCCCACGTTGAGGATGGTCTAATCGAGGGGATCTGCGACGACCAGAACGCTGACCATCGGAACACGGGTGTCCCCGCTTGCTTGCCTCCGCCGCCGTCGCTGCCTCATCCTCCCATCATTTCGCCCGGTGGCGTCGGCCATAGATTTGGTCGATCTGGGAGCCAGGGTCGTGATTTGGCTAGAGAAACCTTGATTTCCTTTTTAATTTGCAAGATGCTTTTGAAATCATGATTGAATTAATTATTAAATGATTACCATATTTTAGGTGTCTACTGCAGGATTAAACTATATGAGAAATTATTATTGATTTTTTTCAGGTTTGTGGAGAAGCTATGTAATGCTTGGATTTGCATAGCACACTAAAGATGACATGACAGATGATGGTTCTTTTGTTTTAAGAAAAGTAAATGATAAAGATCATTAACCGGGCTTCATACTAGTTTTATAGACTTATTTTTAAATATGTTCGATTAAACCCCGTCACGTGAGTCGAGACTACCCGCAGTGGGTACTCTAAAACGATACTCTAAAGCTTTAGAGTATGAATATAGAGTAAAAATTGCTGCACTGGGCACTCTAAAACGATACTCTATCCTTTCTCTCACTCTATATTTAGAGTAGTACAGTGCTTACTCTATACTTTATAGTGGCGGGCCCCACAAGCTAAATAAAGGGAAAAATGCTATAACTCACAAACTAAAACTCCAAATTAAATTTTGATTGCACCATTAAATTCGTCTCAATAAATCCTTCAAAACTAGATCACACATGGATATATTTAGATAAAGTGATAAGTGGGTCCCACAATAGATAGAGTGGATAGAGGATGATATAGAGAATGGATGGATGCGGAAGAATTGAGTATAGAGAAGAGAATGTTACTGACTAGAATGTATAGAGGATGAATATAGAGGTCCATAAGTGCGGGTAGTCTAAGCCAGTGCAACGTATGGACATAGATCTAGTACAATAATAATAATTAGGTGATTTTGGTTCGTGGAAAATGAGGATTAGGATAGGGAAACCCCAGGGATATGAATAATGACTGAGTGCGGACAGGGATAGGTGACGTCGACAGCCACACTCCGGAGCAGCCGTCGAGTCCCGCTTCCACGCGCGCAGGCCGCCGTCGCAGCAGCGCTCGCCTCCCACGCGTCCGGCAGCCGGAGGCTCGGAGCCACCCTCTCCTCGTTCGCGCCGCCCGTAGCCGCCGCCGTCGCCTCGCTTCCTCCCGCGGTAGTCGTCGGAGATGCCGTCGCCTTGCTCGCCTCGCACTCGCGTTGCTTGCAATCCAACGCTAGCAAGCAGCGGTGGTCAACGCACAGGCACAGGCACAGCCGAGCGGCGGAGGGGACGGTAAAATCAGGATAGAACCAGCCAGCCCCTGCAAGCCGAGACATCATCGTTATCTCACAACTAAAAAAAGACTTCGCTCGATATGTTTGTTTGAGCTATCGCTGGAAAGTGTTCTGAGGTCTTGTTTGTTTAGTTCTTTCTCCTAGAGTTCTTTATTTTATCGAATGTTTAACATATGTATGGAGTATGAAATATAGATTTAAAAAATAACCAATTATATAGACTATATTTAATTTACGAGACGAATCTTTTAAGCCTAACTAGTCCATGATTTGATAATGTGGTGCTATAGTAAACATGTGCTAATGACGGATTAATTAGGCTTAATAAATTCGTCTCGCGGAGTACTAAGGACTTCTGTAATTTGTTTTATTGTTACTATCTGAACACTCACATGTGACACCCCAATATAACAGCCGATGTGACACCCCAAGACTTTATGCCTGGATTTAAATAACATCGTTTGGTGCGACAAAAACTTTGCCTCACCTTCCTGCCCTCCCCCGTGCGATCCTCTACTCGCTCTGTCGATACAACCGGTCATGGCAGGTGGGACGACCTCCCCAATCGACGTCCTCTCCCCGCATGCGACGTCAGGACGCCGGCTCCAATTACTCCCCTCCCCTCGCGCGAGATCCGGCATCCATCAGGCCGGCAGGCCCCCTCCCCCGACTTGCTTCTTTCCCTGCCCTCGCGCCCCCGCTCCATCGCGCCGCCTTCTGCGATACGTGGAGGTCGCCACCGCCTCGCCACCATCCTCCGTGCCTGCACGGGCACCTCGCAAGTCGGATGCCTCCCCAAGCCTCCCCAACGTGCGCAGTCGCCTCCCTGACCTGCGCCGCCGCCTCCAAGCTGATGGATGCAGCGCGGCCTCCATGCCGTAGCGGCTTCACGCTGCCGCCACTACACACCAGCAGCTCGCTTGCGACGAGCAGGTGTGCCACCCCTGCTCTTATGCCTACTAACTTTGATCCCCTCCAAAGATTATCAGTCGTACATGTGCACACCCGATGTCCTTTACTCGATCCACGCCTGCAGTTCTATGTGCTTTGATCTACATCATTCATGGCAGGGCAGCATCCTCCTTCACCTGAGATAACCGCAATTGCTCCTGGTGCTGGCGTAGAGGTTGACAGGGATGGTCCCCGCCATGTGTTCGCTGAAATGCCCTCGAGGTAATATATGGTACAAGTTTTGATTTGTCGTGGATTTTTTGGTGAATTTGATGTGGATTTCACTGTTTTATTCCACTTGGGTCCGAGTTAGAGTGACAGCTTTGAGCTCTCAAAGTTTTCTTAATGACTAACCAATCTTGTACTATTGTCATTTAACTGAAAATGCGCTGTTGTTTACAAAGCTCTTGCAGACCAGCTTTGTTCTACTGTCCATGTTTGTAGTGCACCCGCAGTTGTGCCTCAAATACCACTAATGCCTCAACCTGGGTCCTACACCTTGGTTTTGCTACAGCAGATGAGTCACCATAAAAAATATACTATTGCAGCCCCTGCTCATTTGGAAGAGGTCATTAGAGAGCAGATAGCTTGTGGTCAGCTATGGACATAGACCATGGAAGAAGATCATTGTCATTGACTCATTGCTGATAGTGTCTAGCATGGAAGGGGAGCAATGTAAATTCCCTGAGATTATAGCTGTTTGCAAAAAAAAAAATACAAGGTTTGGAGATTTTTCTTATAATTTTCATTCGAAATTCGGCACAGATAATCTTTTTCTGCTTATCAATCTATTGATAATCTGAGTTCAAGAATAAAGATTCTTTGATTTTGTTATGTTGCAGGTGCACAGAAACTTGCACACATCCATGAGAATAGTGATGTATTCAGTTAGACCTCAAGAAGATGGGTTTTGAGATTCTTGGCGACACACTCTTCTGTCAAGCCCATAATAATGCTCTACAATAGTTCTATCAAACTGTTATTTTTTTCTTGAGAAGAGTAGAATAGCATATGCACATAGGTCAATATCCATCACAATTTGCACCATAGTTTTATGCTTCCTATTTGTCATGCAACTGATAAGATAATTATATTTCATGTTTCTGTTGTTACTGTAGCATTTTCTTGTGTAGTAACTTATTAAAAAAGCCTGCTTCTCTTTCAGTTTGTTGGTCAAAGGCATGCTGAGTGCTAACAGTCTTAGCCATTTCAATAGGTATGCATCCACCCGAACTCTATCTTATCATATAATTTCTCAGTTTCTTATATCATATATGTAACACCCCAGGTGTTAGGCTTGCTTTTTGGACACTTGCATTGCATGAGCCTAAGCCTCATTTGTTCATATATGAGCATGGAACATATATGAGACATGTGTATATGGAATGTGCTTGCAACACCTCCTTGAAACATATGCAACATACTTTTGTTAATTGTGTTTCAAGTGTGTATGTTAGGTGCTCATGCTTGGTAATGCAAGTGAGTGTTGATGTCACTTCTTTCATGTGTCTCGTATCACTCTCTATCTATAGTGACCCCTGGAAAAGTTTCATGAAGTTTGGAATCAAAAAGTCACATGAAATGATAAGTTCCATTCCTATTGGAATTTGCACCATTAAGTGAATAGAATTATAGATCATCAACCAAACCTTTCAACCTTTCCCAAAAGACTCTAGATGAACTCTACAAAAAAAATCATGAAGGGTTCATGTTGAGCAAATGTCAAGAAAACGCCCTCATTAGGCCTAAAACCCTAATTTAGGCTTTATCGAGTTGCTACTTTGACCAAAGTGAAAGTTTGACTTCTGTGCTAGTTATAAGGTTTGACCTTAAACAAAAGTTTGTAATGCATCTTGTGTAGAACAAACTTTGTTTAATGGTCAAGAGTTATTTTGGCCTTTAACCTAATCAAATAGAGCTTACAAGATTGAATAAGCTGCTATTTTTGGAAGGGTAGAAATTATTCTAAGTCCTTGAGTGGCAGAAATAAGTCGACTTATTTGGTAATGTTTATCTCCCTAACCATGCTGAACCAGTAGAAGGTCCTTTAATTAAAGTTATAGCTTGAGTTGTATACAACAAACTTTGTTAAAAGACCAAAGGCTAAATCTATTTCTAAGCTTGCCAAATAGGGGTCACCATTTTGAACTTGCTAAATGTTTTCAGACTTGGAATAATTGAAGGCCGAGATTAGTCAACTTGATTGACATGTTACGTTCTTGAGATTTTGTTAAGCAACTTGGTTTGACCCCTTAATAAAAGTTGGAGTAGACATTATGGATAAGAGCATGTAAAAGTATGGCATTAGTTTGACTTAGTTTTGACTATCAATTTAAATAGTGGTTCATTGCTATCAAATCACTGATAGTGCTTATTTGGAGTCTAATTATTCACTAATCCATGGCTCTAATGACTTTACACCTTAAATAGAATTTGTAGACCTTTGTATGGGCTTTGACTTTGATTTTGAGCCCATAGTCCAATTCGGCCCGGATGTAGCTCAAAAACGCGTTCCAACTAGCCCACTCCGGCACCTACCAGCTGCTCAGTGGAAGTCCTCAACGGGAGCCACGCGTCCCGGATGTGTCCTCCATGCGCGAGCGAAGCGCCCCCTTGCCTCCACGCACCCCGGCCACCTCCCTACGCCGTTATGGAGCACCTGAGATGGCCTCCGTGTTCCCCACTCCTCCTCCCTCGCGTACGCCCTCGCATTGCTCCGCTCCGGTGCCGCGGACGCCATCGCCATGCTGCCATTGCCGAGCGGTGGAGCGTTCCCCCAAATGCTATTGCGTCCTCTCTCCATCCCAACCAAGTGCTTCACCGCCTCCGCCTTGTCATGCTCCGCTCCGCGTGCACGCCCGCCCATGCTCTAGGTCACTGGAGCGCAGATGCCGCCATGGCCGGCAGGCCAAGCTCGCTGCCGCCCATGAACTCGCTACTCCACAGCTCCTCAGCCTTAGTCGTCAATGGCAGCGCCCTCACCAGCGCACACCGCATCTCCAGCGCCCTTTCCTCGGCTCCCTTTCCCCTCGTACAGCACCGCCACCGGAGCGCATGCCGCGGCTACGACCTACCTCCACGGCCGCACTACCTGAAGCCGCCATCAGCCAAGTCGCTACCACCGGTGGGTGCTCAGGGGTCCCCTACTTCCCGCACGGCCTACCCTCGCCGCCAACGCCACCCTACTGACCTCCCCGGCGAGCTGCCACCGCTGCTACCGCTCCAACGCATGGCCAGGAGGCCAGGGAGCGCCTCTGGCTGAGCTGCAGCTGCCCGGGGATGCACGCGGGCCTCCTGCCGATCGCCGCCGGAGCGCCGCCCCGGCCGGCTAGAACCGTGGGCTGGCCACCTCCTCTATTTCTCGGCGAGCTGAGGAGGAATAAGGCCTCCTGTCTCTCTGTCTCTCTCTGTGAATGACAAGTGGGCCCGAATGTACAACGGGTACCGCACGTCAGTTAAATGGTGAATGGTTTGGGTACTGGTTCGGGTGCGCCTAGCAAATTAGGATAGGTTTGGGTAATGCTGATTTTGAATTTCAGATTTCTTGTTAAATCTTCTAAAATCCATATCTCATGCTAGGAAACTCCAAAAATAGTAAATGTAGACATTTTGAAAACCTAGAGAAAATCTCTATGCAATAGAATCATAAAATATTACTTGTTTGTAGAAAATTTCTGGTGTTTTGATTTAAGTTGGAAAAGAGCTCTAAAAATGCCATTAAACTTGACCAGAGCAAGATCTGGAGTTTTAGATATCCAAAAATAGTGATTCTTATTCTGTTAATCTTGTGATAATATGTAATAACTAATAAAAATATTAAACCTATTAGTTGTTCACTGTTTTCTTAGGGTTTTGATTTAATCTTGCTAATTAGGCATTTCTTGCATTTGTTGTTTGGGAAATTCATAACTAATGCTATGATGCTCTAAATGATGTGAAATTTTTATGGTAGTCTTGTTATGCTATGTATGTACTGTGGCATAAATTTCATGGTCATTGCTTACTGTATGATCAAGTTATTGATTTAACTTGTTTACGACTTAATAAATATCTTATAAATAAAATATAAATGATAAAATGGAAAAATGTTGTTCCATTACCATATTATGATGTTGATCTATCATGTTGATTCATGCTATGGCCCTATGTTCATAGAAAATGTTGAGTTTTAGGTTTAACTTGCTCTCATATGATTTATTAAATTAGCTAATTGTCTTTTTCATAGAGGTGGATATATATGTCCAAATGATTTCAAATTTGGATAGTAGACTATTTGGAGCATATGTAGGACATTATAATTTTGGTAGAATTTATTGTGCACTTTCGATACGTGTTCATAATTCTACCTAATTATCTAAATAAATTAAGAAAATATATTAAAAGAATTTATTTAGTATTGGACATTATTTTTTGGTGTTCATTAGTCATGTGTGACATGTTGGGAAAGTTTATTTTGTCCAATTATATGTTTTCAACGTATGTTAATAATTATTTCTTGCAAATGTGGTTTCTGGACCGATCTGGGAACTTAGCAAAGTTCTTCACGATAATGTACTTTTTTGTGAAACTTGTTTATACAAAAGTTGTAGATAATTCATGTATATATCTGCTATTAAAATTTGGTATCATTTGGTTAAGTAGTTTATGAGTTATAGATGTTTAAAGTCAGGTCCCAGATTTAGTTGCTCTCTGTTTAGAGCAGACTAGAGTCGGTAGTTTCATATTTTCTACCTATTAAACTTGGGAATCAGGATTAGTTGATATTAAATGAATTGTAGACAATTTCATAAGATTTCCAGAATGTCTTGTTGCACATCTTTTAGATTTGTAGATCTCCAGTTATGATTGAATTACTCAGCTGCTGTTATGATGTCCAGAAAGTAGTAGAGTCTAGTTTTGGTGCTTTGATTCACTTTGACTTGTTAGTGTGTTGAAGTGTGACTCATATCTTTGATGGTACTTAGGTTGGTACCCTGTGATCTTATGAGACTTGTGCCTTGATTGATGTGCTTGCCCTATTCTTTGTTATGCCTTAGTAAGGATTAAGTTAATTAGCTCTAGGTGCTTATGTGAACATTGGTATGCTTGCATGATTGCTTTGTTTATTGCACTTCTATGCATTCATACATATGCATTGTTACACCTCATTTAGGTACACTAGCTGCAATGTGTGAAGGATGTGATATTGGAGCCAAACCCGAAGACGGTGTTCGGTGGATCCATCCCGAAGATAGAAGAACTAGAAAGTGCTAGGATGAGAGGTGCTCGCCAAGCGGGTTTCATCTGACAAACTCTAACTTGAGTCGAATTTCAGGCTAGCCCCGGATCATTATAAGACTTCCTACTTTTTAATTGCAAATACTATATATGTGTTATATATATTGTTGCATTACGTATAGGAGTTGGTTAGAAACCCTTGCTGCATTATATCATTCCTTGTCTAGATATATGAATCCTTGAATCCTACATAGACTAGGATCGAGTAGATGCTTAGCTCTGCTTTAAGCGGTAGAAGTCAGGTGATTTCCTGTCACCTGCGAGATGTGGGGATATTCATATATGGCACGGTTGGCTATATTTGCTATCGTGGAAAGGAACCATGTGTTACTAAAATGAAATGAGACCGGACGGGATAACGATAGTGAAGCAACAAGACATAGAGGTCTTGGGTGTGGATCTATCCCCGTCTGAGTCGTTTAAGGACCGATTCGCTGTACGTCCTTGAGTCATGTTGAATGCAGTCTAACACTTAGTTGGCCGGATAAGCCGTTTCGACCGCGAAGCCGAGTAATACAGTTTAGGCCAGGAATCGAAGGATAGGTCGCATCTTGGAGAAAGTAAGGATGTGCTTGAGGACATTGGCGTGAGACCAAGGGGGGTTAGAGTCCACCTGGCAGAGTGTTGCCCTTGGGGATACGACATCAGTCGAACCCGTGACTCCTGAATTGTACCAAAGGTGGCTTGTGCGACCCTGGCAAGGGCTTGCGCGGTGAGTGTTAGAAATACCCCTCCAGCTGGATAGGAACTCGATTCGAATCACCGTCGCTCCCGGTTAGTGAATACTTGACTTGAGCAGCGGCAACATAGATTCAATTAAATTGAACGGATGGTTAATTGGATGACGATATAAAGGTTGCCTCAATTTATACTTGCTATCGTTAATAGTGTTTGCTCCTAATAAAGTGAGTGCTCTAGTACAGGTTCTAATATAGATGACAGGTTAATGATAATTAACTTGATGCTTAAGCATTAATGATTACTTATCTATATTAAGCTTTTATGCAAAATATTGTCAAGCTAGCCCATTTTATATCAGCCTTGCATGATCCTTGGTGTCACTTTATTTCTGGTTTTTTATCGGGTAAGTCTAGTTGAGTACCTTCTCGTACTCAGTGTTTTATTTCCCAGTTGTTGCAGGTTGTGATGTATCATGGCGACTGCAAGAGTTGGTTGGCTCCTGCCGTAGTGGCAGAGTGTGATCACGGGCATGATCCTTCTGAGTTATCTTCTCTCTAATGTTTTTGTTGGAAGTCGACCTTTGTACTGACATGTATTTGAAATAAGGGTGTTGTTAGTTTCAAATTACTTTGCTTCCACTACTTTTGAACTTAAGATGTAATAACTTTGTTGAACTCTGATGTATATTGAATTACTTGTAAAATGGTTGTAACACGTGACTTGTTATGTGAATCACTATGATCTTGGCTTGTATGTTGGCTGGTTTAAAATCTCTCGTGATTTCATTGGACTACCGGAGTTATATGAGCTCAAGTGTGAGAATTTAATCACTTCGGTGATTATTTTCGTACTTGTGCTCTTATAATTTGGACGGTTCTGTGACAATATAATTTCTCAGTTGAGTGGTTGGTGTTATGTGAATGTTTTTTTCTCTAATCCCCTAATGTGGAAGTGATCCTCTGAATGTTTTTCAGTCTTGATTTGCCATTTGCTAAATTAGTGCAATCTGATTGTTGAATCTTTTTATGTCTTTTTGTTAATTAAACCATTAGAAGCCTGGCTGTGAGTAAGTGAAACTCTAAACTCTAATCGCCCAATATAGCAGACCAACTAAAAATAGCATGAATTTTAGCATGTGTTTCCATAATCGAAGGTTATTGAGTTGTGTTTATGCTAGATGTGAACTCAGTGTGTTTGTATTGTGGTGGTCTTTTCTGAATGCAAGGGATTCATGCTTGACAAGATCACAAGGGCAGCGGGCGTCTGGAGCAACTACAGCTCTTGGTGCAGGTGAGCAAATAGGACATGTCCGCATGATGTCAATGCATCATCATTCCGATGATTTGATCGATGCATAGAGTAGCTGGCTTTATTGATTCTTCACGATAAACTTGCATGACTCTGATGCTAGTTGCCTTTTTATATATACCCATCTTGTTGAAGGATAGACATTTAGGTGCCCGGAGTGCTTTTGTGTTTCAGAAACCCCAAAAACATATAGATGATCCTAGATGCACTTCAATTTGCATTGGTAATTAAACCCCTAATTTTTTTTTTGCAGCTGGAACTGCTGGGATACCTGAGCAGCATGGAGTTGGTCCTCACGAACGTGTGCTATCCGGTGAAGCTTGGCTGCAGCATGGAGGACGCGGTGCAGTGGCATACCTGTCGAATTCGACACCTCTGATCCTGTGTAGGATCTGAGAGAACATGGCACAACAACAGAGGGCCGGCCAGCGATGAGCGGGCAGCCAAACAAAGCGTGTAGCTCTGCCCCTGCTATTTTGAAGAACTGCTGGCTACTGTAACTATTGGCTATACTCTCTCCATGTAAAGTTATCATTTACTCAGTTGTGCTACGGAGTAGTACTCATATAATTTTATGAATTGCAGCTTTAATGAAACTCAAAATCTCCGTATGTTCCTGCCTCTTCTAACTTGACACTCCTCTGTTTCTGAATAAATAAATTCTTAGAGTTGTCTTAAGTCAAACTTTTTAAACTTTGATCGAATTTCTAAAAAAAAATGTCACAATTTATGGTAACAAATTGGTATCACTCGATATACCATATAATATATTTTCATAATGTACTCATTTTATCTCGTAGATGTCGTTACTCTTTTTTATAAAGTTAGTCAAATTTAAGAAAGTTTGACTGGCACGGATTCTAAGGATTGATTTATCTGGAGACAGGGGGAGTATTGATTATACCCACTCAATTTTGCTTCCTACTATGACATTTTTTATTTAGTCCGAACTGAAATGAGGTACATAGATCATGGCATTCTTAACAAATTTATTACTCCTTCAAATTAGTATGTTGTCCATATATGTCTTTACAGTATCACCGGGACACCGAACATGTACCACTTGTTAAACATATGGGTACATATGTCTTTACAGTATCACCGAGACATCGAACATGTGCCACTTGTTAAACATACGGGTACGGAGGATAGACACATCTAACATATGAATTTGTAGATTTCTAGCAATAGCAGGCTAAAGTATTTTTTGTTTTTTATCAAGCAATCATTTGCTAAACATGGATGAGCTATATAGTTTCAAAAACCAATTGATTTGTTGTTAGCATCATTTCCAGCATTTGTATCTTGATTTGATGTATGTCCTGTAAACTCCTAGATTTAACTTGCACTATATGACCACAGTGAATGTACATATTCCCTGATGGAACGAGGATATCTTCAAATGAAAATTCATCCGTGAAAAAAACATTGCAGATGATAGACGAGTAACTAGTTCAGAGTCATCGTCGCTTGCAATAATAATACATATTGTTGATGGTGAATCTTGCCACAGACACTCAAATGGATATCTTCTTCTACATTATATGTCTGTATGAAATAGATCACACATATTTATACGGTGAGTATAACATACTTTGTTTTAACGTTTTGTGAAAGATTTTTCAAGACACGCAGTATTACCCACGTGACAGGCACTAATATTTACATACATACTCGAACCTGTGTACAGGATGGTATGAAGATGCGGCGGAACTTATTCGTGGATTTATTGGCGTACGAAAGAAATGGATATAAGAGATTTTTTTCGTACCAATATAAAACATAATCTTAGCCGCATCACGGAAAAGTCTATACAGTACAATTTGTGAGCCTGCGAGCCACGCTCTTCATAACCGTGTTAATTTCATGAACTTTATTTTTTGGATAAAATGTCACTTTAACATCGTTATTTAATTTCACGGTATTATTATCTTATCGTGCGATCCGTGCGTTTTTAGTACAACTTTATTAAGTTTTACGAAGTTTGTAAAAAATAGTAATAATATTTATATCTCAAATAAGTTTATTATAAAAATTTAGTCAACGACCTATCTCATGATAGTAATTATGTACCATAAACATTAATATTTTGTTGTATATTTAGTTAAAGTTTAAAACATTTGATTTCTCGGAAAGCAACAATGCCAGCTTTTATAGGATATATAGATGTTCGGCTAGAACTATCTAGAAGCAAGTTTTGTTACAATTTTATCAGAAAAAAAGTTTGGTTACACTCCTGCCTTCCCAAAATAAGTGTCGCTACAGTATTTGTGTCGGATAAATTTTCTTAAGTTTGACTAGATTTGTAGGAAAATATTACCAACATTCATATCTCCAAATAATCTAATTATGAAAATAGATTCAATAATCTATCTAATGATGCTAGTTATTGACTATAAATATTAATACTTTCTCTTGTATATATTCCGTTAAAGTTGGAAGTGTGTAACTCCTAAGGAAGCAGGGACACCACACAATTCTAATTCAGTTTAGGCTACATGCAATCTTGGAAATTGTCTAACTTTCTCACCGGGACTTCAAATTGGATATATCTATATATGTGCATCTCGATCGTTTCGACGACTAGAATGAACACAACGGAATTCATCAATTTACAATTTAATAAAGCTTCCTATAAACCGGCTTAGCGGATTTGGGAAGTAGGCTCCCAGAATGAGCCTGGCCGGGTTTTCTTCCAAAATTGACCGACCGGTTCCCCCGAATCAGTCGGGACCAAAAACAATTTTGCGTGCGAATTTGAACAAAAGAAAAAAGAGCAGGCCAGGCAGGGAGTAAAGTGTGACTGTGAGTGAGAAACAAGGAATATTGATTGTGGAAAAAGATAAAGACGTGCTGGAGAAGAAAAATCGATCCACTAAACACATTTTGAAAGACTTTATTCGCTCTTAGCACACAAGAGTTAACGAGCAAACATCACATCAAACAATAGCCTGTCAAATTAGTTTAGAAAAATTTAAAGATTCTTATTATTTTTTTCATTTTTTATAACTAATTGATGCTATCATAAACTAACCTTAGAAAATTTTATTCGAATATTAAAACATTTATTTTATTTAGTGTTTTCTATGTACAACCTAAAATTATAAATTTTGGGGTGTGACAAAAGACTCTATAGTCCCGGGCGCAATATGTCCCGGGACTAGACCCTGTTTTGGCCCTTGGATCAAAAGTTTGTTCTCTACCTTAGTGTAGCTTAGCACATCGTGAACGCTCACATACATGCATGAGACCGTATCACATAGAAGCTCGTACACTTGCTAGCTTCTTTTTCTCCCGATTCTAGCTTGTTGATATAGCTCGTATGATCAAGCCATCCATCAAACTAGTGCCATGCCCAGTTCGTGTTCTAGCTCATATGTCGGCAGTGGATTCAATTCTCGCGCCGTATATCACTCCGCGTATACGACGTACGACTTAACTTATTTTAGAGAGAAATACATGGACACCATAATAAATAAATATAAAAGCTGCCCAGATATGTGTAGCGTGAGTTCAGATACACATTTGCTAGCATGTATGCACGTTCGTTTTCATGCAGCTAGCTGGCTGCTAGTTTGCTTGCTTCTTATTTTCTTCTCCATTTAATTAGCTCACGTGAATATACATGCACGTACATGTGAGAAAACTTTTGTACAAAGTTTCGTCAAACAGTCGAGAACAGACAGCATGAGCTCACACAGGTCAAGTTCCAGGTGCTGCGGAAGTCACGGTGGCACAAGAGGAAACGGCAAACTTTTGTGAACCTACGGGCAGTTTAGACTTTTTCCACCTTAGTTGTTTAGCGCAATGACACATGTGTCCGCTCAAAATTTTTAATGGCTCGTAGACATAATGACACTGAGGTAAAAGTGATCCGCCGTCCTTTGCCATGTGATGTGAGCTAGGCAGTGCAGTGATGACCATGAGCTGGTTGTCCCACAGCACAGGTGTCAGGTGCAGCTGCTCGAGTGCGCCGGCCGCACCTCGGCCCTCGATCGGGCACCTCACCGATCGAGGAGCAGTTGGTATATCTATCTTCCTGAGAAGAATTGAACGTGTGGCCCCCAGCCTGCAGACAGACTGGTGAGCTTCTGAGCTCTGGCGGTATCGGGACGGTGAGCTTGTTCATGTGAACAAGGTAGAGGTCGCGGTGGCTATGGGTAAGTAAAAATACCAGAGACTGGAGGTTGACGAGGCTACCCAACTCCCCGAGGATGGGAATGGGACCAGATAGCACGCCAAAGACATCGTCGTGGTTCGTGGAACTGCTGGAACACGGTGAGTGCGCCCAACGACGCAGAGTGAAAAGATCAGAGGCGCCTCGCGTGGAACAGGCGTGTCCTATCATGGATCGAGGTTGCGTGTTAATTATATCTAGAGCTTTTTCCATACACATAGCTAATTACTAGCTAAGCTTTTTTTTAGATAATGAATTACTAGCCGAGCTAAAAATTAGTTATAATTAGTTGAAGACTTGGCTAAAAAAATTAGACCACCGGCTATTAGTCCTCCTCGTTGGATGCACCGCGGCTTATTTTAGCTAATTTTAGCTAGCTGGCCCTTACAGAGCACATAAAAAGGCCTGACAGATATACTCCCTCCGCTCTATAAAAAGTGTTGTTATGCGATTTCACTGGTCAAACTTTATTAAGTTTTATGAAGTTTGTAGAAAAATAGTAACAACATTTATATCTCAAATAAGTTTATTATAAAAATATAGTCAACAACCTATCTCATGATAGTAATTATGTACCATAAACATTAATATTTCGTTGTATATATTTAGTTAAAGTTTAAAACATTTGATTTCTCGGAAAGTGACAACGCCAGCTTTTATTGGATGGAGGAGTCGAAGGATATATATAGATGTGTTCGGCCAGAACTATCTAGAAGCAAGTTTTGTTACAATTTTATCAAAAAAAAGTTTTGTTACACTCCTGCCTTTCCAAAATAAGTGTCGCTACAGTATTTATGTCGGACAAATTTTCTTAAGTTTGACTATATTTGTAGAAAAATATTAGCAACATTCATATCTCCAAATAATCTTATTATAAAAATAGATTCATTAATTAATCTATATAATGATGCTAGTTATTGTCTATAAATATTAATATTTTCTCTTGTATATATTCAGTTAAAGTTGAAAGTGTGTAACTCCTAAGGAAGCAGGAACACCACACAATTCTAATTCGGTTTAGGCTACATGCAATCTTGGAAATTGTCTAACTTTCTCACGGGGACTTCAAATTGGATATATCGACGACTAGAATGAACACAACGGAATTCAATTTACAATTTAATAAAGCTTCCTATAAACCGGCTTAGCCGATTTGGGAAGTAGGCTTCCAGAATGAGCCTGGCCGGGTTTTCTTCCAAAATCGACCGACCGGTTCCCCCGAATCAGTCGGGACCAAAAACAATTTTGCGTGCGAATTTGAACAAAAGAAAAAGAGCAGGCCGGGCAGGGAGTAAAGTGTGACTGTGAGATCAGAGATGGTAAGCGCGTTAACTAAGAATTTGGGCTAGCTACTCACCAATGGTCATGTCCGTGTCGTGGTCTCGCTCAACAGTCGCGTCGCGTGTGAAGCCAACTCGCTGTCAAAATGAAGACGCTAGCTAAGCTACCAGAAGCTTGGTTGTTTCTTTCTCCCGTTCCCACCTACTGTAAGCTAGTAGCTGGCTGATGTAGCTCCCAAAGTCGTCGTAACGTTCGATGGATCGTGTCCTGTGTTCAAGCAGAGGATGAGACTGAGAATAATAGTCTGAACCGTACGTCGTCTCTATCCACCGCTTAATTGCATTGCTCTGCTTACTTGTTCCATCGCTACCAAATAATAGCAACGCCCGCGCGATCGAGTGACATGCTAGCCACGGTTAACCAACCAACCAACCTAATTTTCAATGGAAATTAAACCTAGATATCTACCATCCATGAGTGGCAGTGGCAGTACCGTACATACATACATACCAGGGATCTATTATTAATTCTGGATTGGATTAATTGGGAAGCAAATGCAAGCACCACAGCCACATCCATAGGTGGGCGGCCTGGGTGCATGATGATACATACTATGATACTATATATGCATGGTTTCCTTTCTTCTTCAATTAATTGCAATTGCAATCCTATCGTCGTCGTCGCAAGCCGTCACTGCTCGTGCTCCAGCCTCGATATCGAGCTCGCCACACACACAGACACAGTCACCTCCTCGATCTCCTCCAGGCTCCAGGTCGCGTCGCCATGGTTCATCATAAACCACAGGTACGGTACGGTACGTTGGGTGGGCTGCTTCCATCGTTCCTTCTCGATCCAATCCAACACCGATCATATCCATCAGTTGCTCGCTCGAGCTCGAGCTGTTTCCATGTTCATATTCAGCAGAGCTTTAATTTCGATCCATCCAGCAGGCCGGCTAGCCTATTATTCCATTGATTCGATATGCTGTGTGCGCGCGCAGGGGGCGGTGGCGGGGGCGGACGGCTCCACCTCCACTTTGCCGATGGGAGACGATGGCGGCCTTTCCATGCTGGAACATGGCGGCACATTGTTATCTGTTGTAACTGTAGATAATAAGGGGCAGGGCCATCAAGAAGAAGAAGAAGAAGAAGTCGACCACGACGACATCCCCTCCTCCTCGTCCTCGTCCTCTTCCACCGGGAATAAGCATAAGCAGACGAGCTGCCTTCTGCCAGCGCGCAGCCTGAGATCAACAGATGAAGCAAGTCATAGCCAGCAAGCAGGCGGCGTCCGGTCGCTGTCCTTCTCCAAGATCTTCAGCTTCAGAATGTGGGCGCCCGCCGGCGCATCCCTGTCCAGCTCCACCTTGGAGGATTACATTATTGATCAACACCAACTCGAGCATGCTGCTGCTGGTGCTGCCAAGGATAAGAACAAGGAGGAGGAGAAGCTGAAGCAGGTATGCCGCTCGCAGTCCGTGCCAGCTACGAGCGTCGCCAGGCGATTCAGCGGCACCGCAAAAGGAAAAGGGTCGAGGAGAGTGGCAGACTCCAGCTCCCTCATCAGGCGGCTCAGAGTGGTGCCGCTGCGTGTTCCTCTTCCTCCTCCTCCTCCAGATCAGGCAAGCGCCACCGCCGGAGGAGAAGAGGAAGAAGAACAACAAGAGGACATCGCCGCCGAGGAGGCGGTGTGCCGCATCTGCATGGTAGCCCTGTCGGAGGAGGCGGTGCTGAAGCTGGAGTGCTGCTGCAAGGGCGAGCTGGCCCTGGCGCACAGGGCCTGCGCCATCAAGTGGTTCAGCATCAAGGGCAACGGCACCTGCGACGTGTGCAGCCAGGAGGTGCGCAACCTTCCAGTCACCCTGCGGCGCCTCCCGGACCCTGCCCAGGCGCAGCTGCTGCAGGGCACTACTCAAGCTGATGGTGGTGCTGGTGATCCTACCGCTACCGCTACCGCAACCACCACCAGCAGCTACAGGGTGTGGCACGGCACGCCAATCCTCATCATCGTCAGCATGCTCGCCTACTTCTGCTTCCTGGAGCAGCTGCTGGTCAGTTGCTTGCTGCCTGCTCTCTGTTCTCTACCAACAGCTGCTGATCCGAATGAAAATGGAAATGCATGCAGGTCGGCGACCATGGCACGGCGGCTCTGGCCATCTCCTTGCCCTTCGCCTGCGTCCTTGGCCTCTTCTCCTCCCTAACCACAACGAAGATGGTGTCCAGGAGATATGTATGGATCTACTCCGCAGTGCAGTTCCTCTTCATTGTGCTCTTCACGCACGTCTTCTACAGATACGTAAGAACCTAGCTTGATCATGTCATCATCCTGCTGTGCTGTGCTGTGGTGTGGTGTGTGAACCAATCAACCAATCCAAGCAGGTGCGGATGCAAGCCGTGATCGCCATCATCCTGTCCACCTTCACCGGCTTCAGCGTCGCCATCTGCACCAACTCTGCCCTCCTCCAGATTCTCAGATGGAGGGCCAGGCACGCTGTGGCATCGCCCACCACAACCGCTACAGCTGCCGACGCTCAAGGCCATGGCTCCAGTTCCAGGGACAGGGAGCCACCAGTGGCAGTGGCGGAGCCGGACCTTGAGATCGCTCTGCCTCCTGCTCCTGCATAGAGCGCTCCCCTTCCCTATAGTATCATCCAGTCGTCATCAGCTCTCTCTGTACATACATTCCATTCCATTTCAGGGGAGTTCACTCCAGCTCCAGCTAGCATTGTTTGTTTGTTTGTGTGTGTATAATAATACATAGCTCCACCTTTTGTTTTCCGTGACCTCCATTATCTCCATGTATGAATGACCTATATATGGTATAAATCCGATCACCATCTTTCTTCAAAACTGAAAGCAAAGTAAAGACAGCAAAACAGACGCATAACAGAGGAAAAAGATTTAATTTTATTTGACTACTATATGCCGATCTGTTCCGACCACTCTTCTTCTACTAGTAGTACTGATTTCTCCTCCTCCCTCGTCATCCACCAAGGGAAGGGAAGGGAAGATTGCGGAGGAGGATCCACATCCACCTCAAAACTAACAGCCAGCCCTCAGCTACATGTATGATACTTCAATGCCCTACAGTTCGTCCTTCATGTTCGTACCAGAGCTCTTCACACCCTCCGCCTGAGTGCTCTCGGTTCTTGACTCCTGGCGCTTCAACTTGAAAGGGATACTAGCATGTTTCTTGATGAACTTGTACATATCTACCACTGTCCGCTCCCCCTCAAAAGTGATCTGAAAAGGGATAGCAAAAACAAATCAACACATTGAATCAGTCCATGTTCATACCTTAGGAGATGCATGCGACCCCAAACTCTTTCCTGTTGCCTGTGTTGGAGTATAGGCCCATTAGAGGCCCATGTATGGTATAATATACAACCACCCTTAGGGTTGGCCCAAAGTAATGGAAAATCAGATTCTCAGCATGGTATCGAGCTAGCTTCTCCTCTCCTTCCCTGCGCCGCCGCCAGCCGCCTGGACCGCCGCCGCTGCCGCCGGCTGCGATGGCCGGCCAACCTACACCTTCCCCTTCCCCTTCCTCTCCTTCCCCTCCCCAGGCTCCCCTTCCCGTTGTTCTGGCGCACCGTTCTCCCGATCTGGTGGACCGCGCCCGCCCCGATCCGCCGGCTCCAGTGTCGTGGTCCGAGCCGAGGGAGCGAGCCCCCCCGCCGGACGCCGTGGGCGGGGCCGGGTCAGTGGGGGGCGGGTGCGGCCAGTCGCGCCGTGTCCCGCCGCCGCTCATCCCGCCTCCCTGCGGGCGCGGCTCCAAGGCGCGGTCCTGCCTCCCTGCGGGCGCGGGCACCCCAGCAGAGGGTCTCCGGCACGAGCATCTCCGGCACGAGCATGCTGCTGTTGGGGTCCCGCGCGAGGTGCTTCTCCCTGATGCGGCCCTCCCAGGTGCTGTCTTCCCCAGTACTGCAGAGGGCGCGGCCGTCTTCCACGGCGCGGTCTTCCCGGCAGCTGCCGAGGGTGCGGCCATCCTTCACAGCGAGGGTGCAACCAGGGCCCTTGATGCTACTGCCGATGGCCTCCCAGGTGCTGTCTTCCCCAGTACTGCAGAGGGCGCGGCCGTCTTCCACGGCGCGATCTTCCCGGCAGCTGCCGAGGGCGCGGCCCTCTTTCACAGCGCGGGTGCAGCCAGGGCCCTTGCTGCCGCACCCCAGTGCGGCACCAGCCCCGACGCTGCCCCCGCTGCCCTCCTACTGGCGTTGAGCGCGGTTACCGCGGCTGCTGTAGCCGGGCCTATCTTTCACAGCGCGGGTGCAGCCAGGGCCCTTGCTGCCGCACCCTAGCGCGGCACCAGCCCCGACGCTGCCCCCGCTGCCCTCGTACTGGCGTCGAGCGCGGTTACCGCGGCTGCCGCAGCCGGGCCTAGCCTGCCGCTGCCACCCACCTCCTCCCTCCACGCAGCGGGTCCTGACTCCGCCCTCGCCGACGCACTTGTCGTTGCCCGGGCAACCGCTGTGGATAGCCAGGCCCGGGTCCGTGCCGCCGCCCTCGCTTGGGAGTGCGAGCGCGATGCGGCCGATGCGTTGGCCGCCAACTCGCCGAGACGGAGCAGCTCCTCCACCTCCCTGCCTCACCCGGTATCGCGGCTAGGCCGTCGGTGCCTCCACGGGGTGAGCTTCGCCCGTCGGCGGCCATGCTCACTGGTGCTCCCCCGGGGTTTCACCCCACATCCCCGTGGGCTTCACATCCCGGTGCCTCACCCGGGCTTGTCGGTGGAGTTCCGGCTACCTTGGCCTCCTCCTTCAGCACCACCGCCAGCCCTCCGCCCACAGTTTCTCCATTAGTTAGTCCTGATTGGATCGCCGACTCGGGCGCCACTTTCTACACCACGCCCGATGCGAGTCTACTTTCTTCTCTCCGTCCTCCCCACCCTTCCTGTCCCTCTTCCATCATGGTCGCCAATGACACCTGCATTCCTGTCTCCTCCGTGGGCACTGTCAGTTCCCACGGCTCCTTTCATATTCCTGATGTTCTTGTGGCTCCCAGTATGGTTCACAACCTTCTCTCTATTCGCCGTTTCACAACTGACAACTCTTGTTCGGTTGAGTTTGACCCCTCTGGCCTCAACGTGCGGGATTTGGCCTCCCGGGTTCCTCTGCTCCGGTGTAACAACACTGGGCCTCTCTATACCCTTCGGTTTCCGGCGTCTGTTTCACCTTCTTCGCCTTCCTCGGTGTCTGTTTCACCTTCTTCGCCTTCCTCTGCCGCTTTCGCTGCCACTCCTTCCTCCACCACTTGGCACCGTCGCCTCGGCCATCCTGGCCGGGATGCCCTGATGCAGCTCAATCGTAGTGCCGACATTCGGTGCTCTCGGGCTCACGATGATCACTTGTGTCATGCGTGCCAGCTGGGCCGTCACGTTTGCCTTCCCTTTCAGTCCTCTTCCTCACATGCCACTCGTGTGTTTGATCTTATTCATTGCGACTTGTGGACTTATCCTGTTCTCAGCATGTCTGGCTATAAGTACTACTTGGTGGTGGTCGATGATTTCTCCTATTATTCCTGGACTTTTCCCCTGCGTGCCAAGTCCGAGGCGTTCCCCACTCTCAGCCACCTCTTTGCTTGGGTATCCACTCAGTTCGGCCTCACCATCAAGGCTGTCCAGTGCGACAATGGTCGTGAGTTCGATAACTCGTCCTCACGTGCCTTCTTCCTTTCTCACGGTGTCCAGCTGCGCATGTCTTGTCTGTATACCTCCTCTCAAAACGGCAAGGCAGAGCGCATGATCCGCACAACCAATGACATCATGCGCACCCTTCTGCTCCAGACATCTCTACCCGCTCGCTTCTGGGCTGAGTATCTGCACACCTCCACCTATCTCCTTAACTGACTTCCTTCTACTGCTTGCCCAGCTCCCACGCCTCACCACGCTCTATTCGGTACCCCTCCTCGGTAAGACCACCTTCGAGTCTTCGGGTATGCGTGTTACCCTAACACCGCCGCCACCACTCACCATAAGCTGGCTCCCCGGTCGACCCTCTGTGTCTTTCTCGGATACTCTCCGGATCACAAGGGTTACCGATGCTTTGACCTTACCCCTCGCCGTGTCCTCATCTCTCGCCATGTCGTGTTTGATGAGTCGACATTCCCTTACTCCACCACCTCTACACCCACACCTCCCGCTGACCCTGCGGAGGCTTCCTTTTTTCCCATTGACCCGGTGATTCTGCCACCCTTCTCCCTCTACCCTGCAGGTACTACTCCGGCGCGCTCTCCTGGTGGTCCCGCCTCGCCCCTGCCAGACTCGCACCAGGACCTTCCTCCGGTACCTGACACGGTCGAGGCAGCCCCGGAGCTTCCACCATCGCTCCCTGTGGCTTCGCTGCCTCCCGTTGTGCCCGATGTTGCCGTTCCGATCGCGGGACCGAGCGCACCGACCCCACCTCCTCCCGGGTGCTTTGGCCTCGTCTACCAGCGCCGGCGGGAGCTGGGTCTGTCCTCACCTCCTCCCGGACGCTTCGGCATCGTCTACGAGCACCGGCGTGAGCCGGCTCCGCCGCTTTCGCCATCAGCGCCATCGTCGCCGGTGCATGCTCCGCCGGCCTCGCCGCGCTCTCGCGCCGACCCGCCGTTGTACCACCCGCCTCTTCTTCACCGGGACCCTCGTCACACTCACCCGATGGTGACGAGGCAGGCGTCTCGCCCGCAGGTCCTCACCGCCGCCGCCTGCGAGACGGGGATCTCTCCGGTACCCTCTTCCGTCCGCGCGGCCTTGGCGGATCCTCACTGGCGCCGCGCGATGGACGAGGAGTACGCGGCCCTCCTCGCCAACCAGACATGGGACCTAGTGCCCCGTCCGCCGGGCTCCAACATTGTCATCGGGAAGTGGATCTGGACGCACAAGAGGCGTGCTGATGGTTCCTTGGAGCACTACAAGGCTCGATGGGTCCTCCGCGGCTTCACTTAGCGGCTCGGCATTGACTATGCTGAAACCTTCAGTCCCGTGGTGAAGCCAGCTACAGTCCGCACCGTCCTCTCACTGGCTCTCGAGCGCTCCTGGCCTGTACATCAGCTCGATGTCAAGAATGCCTTCCTCCATGGCACTCTGACTGAGACGGTCTACTGCAGTCAGCCGGCTAGTTTCGTGGATTCTTCTCGTCCTAACTTCGTCTGCCGGCTCAACAAATCTCTCTACGGGCTCAAGCAGGCACCCCGGGCTTGGTACTCTCGGTTTGCTACCTTCCTGCAGACTCTTGGGTTCACGGAGGCCAAGTCTGACACCTCCCTGTTCATATACCACTATGGGGGTGAGACTGCTTACCTGCTCCTCTACGTGGATGACATTGTTCTCACCGCCTCCAGTGAGTCTCTACTCCACCGCATCATTGCCTCTCTTCAGAAGGAATTTTCTATGAAGGATCTTGGGGTGCTCCACCACTTCCTCGGCGTCACTGTTGAGCCCCGACCCTCAGACCTGTTCCTCCACCAGCGGCAGTTCACTTGTGACATTCTGGAACGAGCAGGGATGACCGACTGTCAGTCCTGCTCCACCCCGGCTGACACCCAGGGCAAGCTGTCAGAGGCTGGGGGTCCGATGCTTGGGCCAGCAGACTCCACCGCCTACCGGAGTCTTGCTGGCGCGCTTCAGTACCTCACCTTCACACGGCTGGACATCACTTATGCCGTCCAGCATCTCTGCCTCTACATGCATGCTCCGCGGGGGCCCCACCTGGCTGCTATGAAGCGGCTTCTCCGGTACCTCCGTGGCACCCTCGGCTACGGGCTGCTCCTCGGCCGGTCCTCCACTGCCGAGCTGGTTGTCTACACCGACGCTGACTGGGCGGACTGCCCGGACACCCGTAGGTCCACCTCCGGCTACGCTATCTTCCTCGGCGGCAACCTGGTCTCTTGGTCGTCCAAGCGCCAGCCGGTGGTCTCACGCTCCAGTGCCGAGGCGGAGTACCGTGCTGTTGCCAACGGCATGGCCGAGGCTGCCTGGCTCCGCCAGCTCCTGGCTGAGCTTCACCGCCCTCTCGCCAGGAGCACGCTCGTCTACTGCGACAATGCCAGCGCGGTCTACCTCTCCACCAACCTCGTGCAGCACCAGAGGACCAAGCATGTGGAGATCGATCTACACTTCGTCCGTGACCGTGTGGCCATCGGCGACGTTCGGGTACTTCACGTCCCGACCACCTCACAGTTTGCGGACATCTTCACCAAATGCCTCCCTTCCTCGACCTTCTCCGAGTTTCGCTCCAGCCTCAACGTCTCCAGTGGCTAGTTGTGGCTGCGGGGGGTCCTGCATGTGTTATGCACTTCTTATTTTCTTTCTTGCCCAGTCTTGGACTCCGTTGCGCCGGTAGTCCAGACTGTGGGGGGTGTTGGAGTATAGGCCCATTAGAGGCCCATGTATGGTACAATATACAGCCACCCTTAGGGTTGGCCCAAAGTAATGGAAAATCAGATTCTCAGCAGCCTGGTCAACTAATACCTGGTTGAGGAGAGCTAAGCTTCTCCGAAACTACAAATTGGTTTTATCAGAGAAGCTCGAGACTATGTGACAAACAATTAATAAACTCTTTTACTGGCTAGCCATGGTGTTTCGTGGCCATTTCAGCTCCTCTTTTGATCTTAACCACTAATCTACTGGATCTGCCATTCCTCACGTCACTAAATACTAACAGTGAACTGAATTTTTGACCACAGAGAGTGAGCTACACCGTAGGATATAAATAAGCATAACCCCCATGAAAAATCACGAAATGTTTAAAGGTATGGATGATTGTCAATGCAAGAATCATGTTAGCAGGAACGGGTTTCTGTTTTAGGTGCAGTCCCAACAAAGCATAAAGATATGGCTGCTGAGAATAATAATGCGATTAATGCCTAACAGATACCACACTTCAACAAGTAAAACGATCGAGTTATAAACACTTACAGGCTCAAAGCTTTTCTTCCCAGCTGGATAGAAGAGAATAGTTGGGTATCCATCAGACTGTAACAGGAACCCAAGTGTCAGATTTGTATCATGCAAATATGGTAGTAAAACTGAACATAATGCATATCAGCACATGCACTGAAATTCAAGAAGACAACCTAAGGAGACTACCAAACTATGTCTGCAATAAGAGCCACGCTTAAAGCTGTTGGAAATAATCATGTGTGTCCAAATCCAGCTAGTATCTAAGTTCATTGCTATTAGTGCTAGTTAGATTTCAGCTTGTAGTTAACGACAATAATGGACAGATCATATGAGCCATTGACTGCATTAATTAGGAGGATGTCATGGGCAGTAGCGGATCTATGGCCCAGGCTGCAGCCCTGGTCTTGGACAAGAAAACATCACTAGAGCTACTAATAAAATGTGCAGAAGGTTATAAAATCACAAAAGATTAAGACTCATTTAATTGAGTCAGCCCTGGTCCAAGACAATTTCTGGGATCCGCCACTGATCATGGGAAGGTTAATAGAATAATAGCCTGTATCAGCTATATGTATGTGAGAAAAAGATGATGGCAGGTGTGGCAGCATCGAACAAAAACTATTTGTGTTGTTTTGTGCATGTGTGTGTCCACCAGAGAGAAAAAGTAGTGTTTGCTTGTGATTAAGGATGAAAACGGTCGGAAACGGTCGGAAAACTCCTCAGTCATTTTCTATTTTTATATTTGAAATACGAAAACGAAAGCGAAAATGGTAAAGCCGGACACGAAAACGAACGCGAACTTACGGAATATCGAGAATTTCGAAAACGAACCCATTCGAGCGAAATTATGTCGAACACGGTCGGTATACGAAAATTCAATACGGAATACCGATCCACAATGCATAACAATTAACAAGTGTCATCGTGGCAAATTTCAAGTGCAAGAGAGCAGACTTATCAATTTGGTTTCTTTGACAAGAGAAAAAAAGAAAAGAAAAGAAAAAGAAAAAAGAGGAAAATTTGAGATGCCATCAGTACTAGACTAGAAAGGATAGCAACAACGCCTGGCCCATCTAGCTCTCTCTCTTTTGGTTGGCCCAGTCACATGCAATGCAACAACAGCGCCGCGTGAAGCCAGATGCAGCCATGCAAGCATACAGCACCGTGCAAGGTGATTAGTCCTACCTCGACGACTCAGGGAGGCGCGAAGGGGGTGAACTGCCTATATAATGCGGCCAATGAGCATCAGTGCTCCACACTTACCTTTGCCTAGTTGCCTAGACAGTAATGATTGACAACAAAATTCGGTTTAAACTGAATTTTGAATTCGGGATATTAGGAATTAAAAGTAGAAAAGTAGAAAACGGTCGGAAAATGTCTAAACCGTTTTCTACCTTTACATTTGAAATACGAAAACGAAAGCGCAAACGGTAAAGTCGGACACAAAAATACGAATTCGATCGGATAAAATACAGAAAACGATGCGGTTCGGTTCGGGATATTTCCGTTCCGTTTTCATCCTTACTTGTGATAAACACTCCAAAGACAGAGTGATTTCCTACAAAAGCATCACATGTATGGAATGGCAAGTGAAGCAGATAAGCTGCATCATAGGCCTTAATCCATAGTGTCATCGTGCATCCAGGTTCTCTCACAAGTACTGCTGCACTACTTCAGCAGTACTTTTCAGCGAACCAACAGTGTTTTCCTCTCGCAGCATTTCAGTTAACAAGCTCCCCTAGGCATTTCTTGGAAGTTGCCATTTACCAAAAATACTGATTCACAAGTAAATACACTCTGGCATGCATAAAGCAGCAGACCAGGAACAGATCCATATATTCTTTTGTCCATCATAAGACAATGCAACTTTGAGCAAAAAAGAAAGGCAAATGATATTCACGTGTCATGACTACTAATGGCATAGCCAGCAAACTTTAGATTGCAGTGCCTCGCAAACTTAGTGCTCCCCTTGATGATGTTTTTTCAATGCTAGCTTTAGAATCTGTGCTGCACTACACTACAAACTATGAACGTAGATATGTTCAAAACTATTCAAGTTGCCATTGGCTATAGATACTGTCATTAAAACACATTTTTCTAGCATTACAGTTTTTATAAATCTTAAGCCATATAAATCCTAGTGACATAATAAGTTACAAAAACATAAAGGTCAAAGTAACATCTGAGATACTGTAATATGTTTAAAAAAAGATAAATTATAAAAGAAAACAAGGAAGCAAACCATTTTCAAGAAAATGGATGGTCATCCAAAACCAACCATCGAAGGCAGTAATACAAACCTTTGCACGTGGATGCTCATTGGCAGTACCATCCATTTTAGCTATCACAAGGGAGTCAACGCCACGTAGATGCTTGGCTAGTTTGTTGTAAGTAGGCTCCAGCGATTGACAGTGCCCACACCATGGTGCGTATATCTACATCCAAAACGGCATGTCATTATTAGTAACTAATAAGTCCTATTTTCATATAAAGAGATAAATGCATGGCTGCCCCCCACTCTAAGGCCTAAAGCTGAGTTTGTGCTCCTTTTGTCACTTTGCAACATTGCCCCTGCTGTTACTGAATTTTTGCACCGTTGCCCCTAGTTTGTGTAAGCAAAGTAGTGGCAATGGTAAAAACATATTGGGAACAGCTGGGGCAATGGTGCAAAGTAAAAGAAAAAAAAGGGAGGGAAAATTAGCCCTCAAAGTGGGGGCAACAATACTGATGTCCTTTCTTAAATTTCTGCCAAAGTGTCAAGAACAGACCTCCAGAAGTACATCTTTTGATTCATCCAAAACTATTAGATCCAGATTCTTCCCAACAACAATTTTGACATCCTCATCATTCTGTGTGGAAACACAAGTACAATGTCTCAGTAATGCGAACTGAGTAAAGAATGGGGATATATCCAGTGTTTTAAAGGCGGCTAGGCGTCCAGGTGAGTGCTGGGTACGCCTCAACACCTAGGTGAGAAGGCGCCACTGTTTCCCAAGGCGAGCTGGGTACGCCTGGACACGCCTAGGCGACGCCTTTAAAACACTGGATATATCAGATAATTTTCATGAGTTGAGACTCACAGATTCAGGTACTGGTTCAGACTTGTAGAATGGTGTAAGCTTGTCTTCCAAGAAACCTTCAGCAAAGTCCTGTAAAGAGCCAAAATAATTGTAGGTATTAAATAGATGAGGTTTTGTAAAGAAATGTCACCAACTCCCTAGTCCCACCTCCCTAGCACTAGCAGAATCCCACATCAGCAGTGACAAAATACTGAAATGTCACCAGTACACTAATTGAAAAAAAATCTTGCAGTTTAGTGCTAATTTTTATAAAAGTAAAGCATTGCAAATTGTTCATGAGAGTATTCACAGGCTAGTGTGCCTATCTATGAGAGAAAGAGAGAGGAGATCACACTGGTTTGCCACATAGGCAAGTGCATATTCATTAAGAGCCCTCGAACAGGGTAGATAGTTACTAGCTATAAGATTGTCCATGTAAGAAATAGAGAGCACAGTACATTAGCTCTCCAATGGACTACCTATAGCACGCTCTTAAAAAATACAGGTCTATATATAATAGGGGTATTAAATGCTGATGCTTCTTTAAGTGTGTAATAGACTAGCTACTAACTAGTAGTTAGCTTTCCTCTCCTTCTCCCCTCCACATATGCAAAATGATGACAAGGATCCTATATGGCCAGCTGAGATGGCATTGTTGGGGCGCTCTAAGAAGATTTGCACTCGAGTGGCACACAGCACACTTAACAAGTTTCGGAACCAAATCTGCATTTACGGTGCTTAGGGGGCCTGGACATGACACCGTTGATCCATTTTACTCAACAGAAAAACACATGGACAGAAAACCAAGTCAAGTAATGGTTAGTGAAACACAAAAATCAGCTTCAAATTAGTAACATGACGAACACTCACTGTTAACCATTAGCAATAGTCCATTAGTTCTTATTTCTCATACGGTGCATAATATATTTCAGCAATTACCTTAATGGCTTCAAGTGACACCTCACCATCAAGGAAAAATTTCTTAGCATCTTCATTACCAGTGTAAGCAAGAACCTGCAGCGGAATGCAATTGGAATTTACAAAATGATAATATAAAAACATGAAACCAGGTTAATGATGTAAGAAAAAAAAAAGGTATTACAGTGGTCTCTTGTCCAGTAATACCGAAGTAGTCGGCAACTGGTTCACCAACTTCCTCATTGTCTCGCTCCACAAAGACAAATAATAGCTGCATATACGTGAACACACCTCATCAATGATTCACAAAACACTCACACCAAGAAGTATTAAGAACAAAAAAAAATAGTACAAGGAAAAACAACCAAAGAGTTGGAAATTAACTTGAACATAGAACAAAGCAAAGGATGAGGTCCAAACAAAATCAGTGGGTCAACAATGTAAGCAAGGTTAATCGCATGAGAATAGGTTGATTGAGCTTCTCGGGTGGTATATAGAGAGTAAAGAGGCAATTTGCCCCACATACATATGCCGGCCCTCCCCCCCCCCCCCCCCCCACCCACCCCGGGCGCCGCCCCAACAACAGACATATCGTAAGCATCGCAAATGATCAGACTGAGGCTAATAGCGTGTGATTAGATTGATTCAGCCTCTCGGCTGGTATATATAGAGTACAGAGACTTTGGGGGCAAGTTGCCTCCTTAGACACATACGACAATACCGGATTACAATCCTAATTACCAAGTATATACTCTAACAAACAGAAAGAATTACCTTTCCCTTAAATGGCTTTGCTGCTTCCTTAAAGATGGGCAGAAATTTCGAGGACTCGCTTGCAACAGCAAATAGTAAAATCTGAATTGCAAAACAAGGACAGTATCTCAGTGAAGGGACAGTACATGGACAAACAATGTTAGAATGTAGAAAAGAGATACGATTGTAGGCAACATGACATGCCTGCTTCTTGATTGGATTGCCAAAAATAGAAGGGGAAGTTTCCTGAGTTAGTGTGGTAACCAAAGGAAGCTTGTTAGCAGACACAAAATCGGCAATGGCTGATGCTTTAAACTCCCCATCTGCATCATACACATTGGATTATATATGTTAATAGGTGCAAAAAAAATTGAAACGAAGGCTGATACTGAAATCTTGAATGACTTAGAGATGAAGGCACCTACCATAGAAGGTCAACTTCTCCTCCTCTTTCTTCAGCAGTACTACGGATGGATGCTTTGCTGCTGCATCGATGTGGAAAAGCTTAGCAACATCAGGAGTTGTAGTCTGATAAAAGTTGATGCTATCTTCCAGCCTTGAAGCAGCAGCAAGCTCGTCACTGTGAGCACCCTATGTAGCATTTGAAAAGAAGGAAGTTCCCATAATAATTTAAAAAAGGGTCCAAGGTCTCAACATACAAGTCATCAACTACTAATCATTTTTGCTGTTGCGAGCTATTTTCAGCCATTAACATTGGTCCTCAGGACATGGAAGTAGAACATTTAACCTTACTTGCAGGATATATTATTGATGAAGTGTGATATAAAAAAAAAACTAGTATATACAAGAAGCAGGCTTGGTTTCTTGCTCTGAGAAAAATCCTACAGTAGCTGTTGTGCCCATCATGATTAATATGTGTTGTACAGACACTTGTCAATTAAACAGAAGAATAATTGGATTTGAAAGGTGGTTAGTGCCTGTCAAAGTGTAGGAACTAAAATGAAGTGATGAACAGAAAAATTTAGAAGGGTAATACGGATAGAGTGTCGAGGAAGGCAAGGACGGCTTTGTCATCCCCGGTGAGTATCCTCTCGGCCTCGTCGACGCTGGTGACATTTTTGACGGCCGGGCCGAGCTTCTTGTTGATCCAGTCGACGATGGCGTCCTTGGTCCTGGCGCCGTTGTAGTCCTTGGGGACGCCGTCGATGAAGAAGAGGATGGTGGGGAAGCCCTGGACGTCGTAGCTCTGGGCGAGGTCGGTTTCGTCGGTGGCGTCGACCTTGGCGAGGGCGAGGTCGGCCTGGTGAGGGTGGGCGGCGAGATGCGCGGCGGCGGCGGCGTATTCCGGGGCGAGCTCCTGGCAGTGGCCACACCAGGGGGCGTAGAACTCAACCATGACATGGCGGGTGGCGGCGAGGAAGGAGGAGAAGTTGGCGGCGGTGAGGACCACGACGTGGGTCTCGTCGATCTGCGGCTGGTGGCCCAGGAGGTCGTGGTCCTGATCTTGGAAGAGAAGGTCGTCGTCGCCGCCCTCATCAGGCCACCCGTCGGGGTCGTTGGCGGGGATGTCGTCGGAGTTGTCAATAAGGTACTGGAGGTCGTCCACTTCCTCCTCAGCCTTGTTGCTTCCGGCGGCGGCGGCGGCGGTGGCGGTGGCGATGAGGAGGAGCAGGAGGACGACGGGGAACGATGGAAGGGACATTGTTGTCGATCCCATTCCCTCTAACCTGATGCTGCTTCTGGTGTGCTCCAGCGAGAGGGATTGGATTGGATGCGCAGGCAGCTGGTGAGATGAGAGAATGAGATCCGGGCTGGTGCCTGTCACGTGAGGAGTATCATCAGTCAACTCCTCATGCCTGTCACGTGACTTCCCTTCCCTTCCCTTCCCTTCCCTTCCCTTTCGTGGGCCTGACTTCCCTTTCATGGGCCTGGCCTTCATCAGGAGGGAAGAAAAAAGCAAGCCCGCCATTCCCAGCCCATGCTGGTGTCGAAGGCACTAGAAGGCAGGAGCAGCCGCCAGCCGATCGATCCCCTCCCCTCTCCAGTCTCCACTCCATCAAAAAGCAAGGAAACTAAACCCTAGCGAAGGGAAGGCAAGGGAACCAAGACCATGGATGCCTCCAAGCTCCGCGAGCTTCGCGACTTCGTCGAGGCGTGCAAGAAGGACCCTTCGCTCCTCGCCGACCCCAGCCTCGCCTTCTTCCGGGATTACCTCCAGAGGTCCATCTCCCATCCCTCCCTCCTCGCTATTTCTTTCGATTCGCCCCCATCATCCTTCATTCCTTCTGATCGGAGGACCTTTTTTTTTTTTTGCAGTCTGGGTGCCAAAATTCCCGCCGCCGCCGCCTCCTTCGACAAGCCCAAGGTAACATTACCCGTCCATCTTCCCTCTACCCACCCCGCGTAGAGACTAAGTACCTGCTCGATCCTTCTTTTTTTTCAAAAGAGAGAGAGAGTAAATAAGACCTACTAGTACAGCCAAAGAATCTTCTTCTTTGCAAAGCATGTGATCTTTTTTATGGCACTTCAAGTGAAATTACTAGGGCGCAGAGAAAAAGAAAATTACTGAACTGTTTTTCCCACTCCGTAGCATTCACACCACACTTATGGCTTCCTTGTCGTTTGTTGCCCATCCAAGGTGCTTTCTTGAGTCCTTGTCTGTTCTTACGCAATTATGCGCTGCAGAGATCTTCCATGGATGACATTGATGACGATGACGATGATGATGACGATCTGGATATGAGGGATCCCACTCCTGAGCCAGATGAGCTTGATGAAGAGATTGTTGAGTCTGATCTTGAGCTTGAAGGAGACATTGTACAGTCTGACCATGATGACCCACCACAGAAGGTAGCCTCCATGTTCCATTTCCCTTCTGTGGGGATCCTAGTGACGAGATATGCTGCTAAATTCGTTTTTGCCGTGGCAGATGGGGGATCCTTCTGTGGACGTGACTGAGGAAAATCGTGACGCCTCTCAAGAAGCAAAAGGCAAGGCTATGGAAGCAATGTCTGAAGGTACTCTCCTTCCTCCCACTCTCTTCGGAATTGATCCTCTTCTAGCCCTTGGCTTATCGCCATCTCGATCATGTACGACTCTTCAATCCGTGTCACTGTTGGTCTTGTCATCTCAGGAAAACTCGAAGATGCTATTGAACACCTTACCGATGCAATAGTGCTGAATCCACTCTCAGCAATCATGTATGGTACTAGAGGTAAGCGGCAGCCACTACATGCCAAATGCACCACCTATGCATGATGAATCACTCGTCACAGATACTAATCATGTTGGGGAATTCTTATGTTTATACAGCATCTGTGTTTATAAAAATGAAGAAACCAGCTGCTGCCATTCGTGATGCCAATGCTGCTCTAGAGGTGATAGCTTTTTGTCATCTTGTATTTCTTGCATTTTCCTTGAGCAAAATGTTATGTTACACATTCTTAGAAGATGCCATGAGGCATACTTGACACCTAAAATGCTGGATATGATGCACCTAACCTGTCATTTTGTTTGTTTCTGCCCCCCAGATCAACCCAGACTCTGCAAAAGGCTATAAAACTCGTGGAACGGCATATGCCATGCTTGGCAAATGGGAGGAAGCTGCTCGTGATCTGCACACAGCATCTAACATGGATTATGATGAGGAGATCAGTGCTGTGCTCAAGAAGGTGAATTTCTTGAGAACTAGCTTTATAATTTGCATGGCAAGCTTATTTATTAGCTCATTATCCTGTATTTGGTAATAACTACTCATTGTCCTGTATTTGGTAATCTTGCAGGTGGAGCCTAATGCTCACAAGATAGTGGAACATCGCAGGAAGTATGAGAGGCTGAGAAAAGAGAGGGAGGAAAAGAGAGCGGAGCGTGATCGGCTTCGTCGACGTTCAGAGGCACAGGTAATTCACACTAAGGCAGGCCTCCATGTATTTCCCTCTGGAGGATGCTTCTTACGGTTACATCTGAACCAAATGCCTTGTGTTTTATTTTACCAGGCTGCTTATGACAAGGCCAAGAGGAAGGAGCAATCGTCAAGTCACTCGTCAGGAGGTGCATCTCCCAGAGGCTTTCCTGGAGGGATGCCCGGTGGAGGTTTCCCTGGAGGGATGCCCGGTGGAGGTTTCCCTGGAGGCATGCCTGGTGGGGGTTTCCCTGGAGGGATGCCTGGGGGTTTCCCTGGGGGTGGCATGCCTGGAGGTTTCCCTGGGGGTGGCATGCCTGGAAATGTTGATATGAGTAAAATCCTGAATGTAAGTGATTAACGGGTTGCTGCCTTGCTTGGTTATGTTCTTTTTTTATCCACTTTTGATACACATGAATCTCCCTTTTGTAAAATGATCTGTTTTCTTTGTTTGCCAGGACCCTGACCTGATGGCAGCATTCAGTGACCCAGAGGTCATGGCGGCGCTACAAGATGGTATGTTTCTGGTTTCCCACACAAATCTTGTGATGCTAGTTTACTTTCAAGTTTGGCTTCCTATTTGCTGTGGTGTCTGAATAATGTCTTCGTCAATTCTGGTGCAGTGCTACAGAGGTTCTTACTTGTTATTTGGTTCCCATAAACTTAATGTTATATATATATACTTGTTTTATATTTAGGTATCAGAATGAATAATGCTTTTGAGGATTGTTGTTAGTGTGATTAAAATGGTTTGATTGTGACTTAAGAAGAGTCTACTTGTAAACAGTGCTAGTTAGTGACAGCAACCTGCGCGTGAAATCAATGGTAATTCTTTACAGTCCATGCTACAGTCCATGCTGATTTCTGGTTTCAATGATCCAGGTACTATAACAGTCCCATTCAAGCGCAGGTAGCTATAGTTAACATAGCATTTCCACACGTGACCCTAGCTAACAGTAGTATATTAAGACATGAAGCTGCGCTGTGCAACCTGTTTTTCTTGGTTATAGAATTTACATGTAGATTCAGTGATTTTATGTTAAGATGTGAAGCTGTGCTTTGTTACCTGTTTTTCTTGGTTATTACATGGAATTTGCGTATAGATTCAGTGACAGTGATTTGACCCAGTATGTTAAAGACAGAGCTGCATCATTTCACCTGCCTGTTTTACTTGGTTATATAGAATTAATGTACACATCTATTGATTTGACCCGTTGTTTTAATGCCTGATTCCAGTGATGAACAATCCTGCCAACTTTGCTAAGCACCAAGCAAATCCCAAGGTGGGCCCTATCATCGCAAAGATGATGGCCAAGTTCAGTGGGTCCCAGTGATGGGTTGTGTGGCAGGCAGGTTTTGTGAGCAGCAAGCAAAGGCTCGTTGGACAGTGAACAGGTGTTTTCTTTTTGTGCATCTGAGGGTGCGTTTAGCTTGTGATGAAGAACATGAGTGAGCGTTTGTTTTTTTGTGCATCTGGAGGTGCGTTGAGCATGTGATGAAAAAACACCAAATGGCTCGATGGGGATGTATGCAGAAAGTTCCTTTCGAACTTGAACTTGTCGATGGGGATATTTACTCACTATTCTCAATTCAGAGATGCTTTGACAGTTTCTTTTACCTGTGTCTTGTGCTGAATTATGGAATGCTTGTGTGCTAGTCTCCCTAGCTGTTAATGGTGTATCATGGTGAAGTTTGATGCTGCCGGTGGTGGAAGTGGCGGCTGATTAGGAGCTTATTGTATGTATATTTTGCTTGTTTTTGTGTATGCATACGCCATTCTGGACTTCTGGTGCATTTATATGCTTGGAGTGAACATGGTTGTTGATGCGCAGGCAGGGTCAGTGAGTGAGATGTGATTGTGATGGATGGTGTTAATTGTGGTTGTTTAGGTAACTCAGGAGTCGGGAGTTGGATGTTGAGAAGCATGTATCTCACCTCATCTCGTCTTCCAGAGTCTAAGAGCTGGTGAAAAGTGTAAAGCGTCAATAATGCTGCCATCCTTTTCGTTTGGCAAAGAAGATGAGAGACCTTGGCTCATCCCGGCCAAAGTGGTGGGCGCATATTTTCAACCGAACTGACATGGTACAACAGCATATTCTTTGAGAAACATACTTTTTAGTTTTACCTATAGAATCCAGCAACGAGGAAATCAATAATACAGTATAGTAGGTGATGGGAAATTGTGTGAATGTTCCGGGTGGATTCCAATCGATCCACTATCTTTTTCTTTCGTGCGTTGTATTGCTTTGCCTTTATGATCTTGTCTCTTGTCTGGCATGGCATGAATCATGATTCACCACCACCACCACAGCACACCCATGGAAATGGAATCCTGCAGCTGCAGCAGGGGCCTTTGGGAAAGGAAGTCAGGGACTACATACCCTTGTTTCTTACAGTAGGTGATATAACAGCGATATGAATATGATGATTGCAGTTTCAGCTCTGTTCCGTGTGCTCCTCGTCCTTCCGGTTTGCAAATAAATACTGCAGATATAATGCGACGTGTTGCTTACTCGTCCTTCCGGTTTGCAAACTGCGACGTTTTGGACACGGACACCAGCTATATATATTAGAATATGAATGAACATGTAACATTTACGTCCCGGTGAAAGTATTTTTCCGATCAAGACAAGTATAATTACTTGTCTATATGTTGATGATTTTGGGATGTATATGGAGCCTGCCCCGCATTGTGCTTCAGCTTTACGCCATGCATGAGTGTCGTTCGTTCATTCATTCATCCTCCTTTTATCTCCACGTCCCGTCCAACTTTTACAACTTTACTTATTTTTAGCATCTCCTGGTCCTGGTCCTGAATCGCCCCCATCACCATCGATGTGGCCGCCCGGCCAGCCGCAGCAAGACCAGAGCAGCAGCATTATATGATGGGATGCATGCGCATACGCAGCAGCAGCCAAACTTAAACTAAACAAAGCAGCACACCACACACGCGGATAGATAGATTGTCTCCCCCTCCTCCACTTCCTTGCATTCGCAGATTATATTGCCCTTCTTCACCTTGACGATCGTCGTCTCCCTCCGTCCCTCGGCGGCAATCGGAGGGAGATGTCTCTGATCACGGGTGATCCTGAGGATTCCCCAAGGGACTGCTCCAGGTCCTCCTCCCGGCCGCACAAGCACCACCACCACCATCACCACGGCAACCAACGTCGTCGTCGGGCTCTCGTCGCCGTCTCCTCCACCGTGGTGTCGCTGCTGTCGCTGGCCCTCATCCTGTGGCTCACTCTCCGCCCTTCCAGCCCCAGCTTCTCCCTGCTCGCCGCCACCGCCACGGTAGCCAACGCCTCCGCCGGCGCCGCTCCTGTCATCACCGTCGACGCCGCGCTCACCGCCCACAACCCCAACGCCCGCGCCACCGCCCTCTACAACCAGCTCCAGGCCACCGCCACCTACGCCGGCGTGGCCCTCGGCGGCGCCGCGCCGCTGATGCCCACGCCCTTAGAGCAGCCGGAGGGCGACGTCGTTCTGTCGGCCATGCTCACGTCCAACTCCGCCTGGACCTGGAGGTCGCCGTCGCCGTCGCCGCCTGAGCGTGCCCTGCTCAGGGTGCGCATCCAGGGGCAGCTCCGCTGGAAGGTGGCCACCTGGGTGTCCGCCACGCACGGCCTCACCGTGGACTGCATCGCCGCCGTTCTGCTGCAAGCGCCGGCGATCCCACTCCCACCAGGACAGCTGCAGCAGCAGGGGTCCTCCTTCCCCTCCCAGTCGTCCCAGTGCGCCACCCACGTCCAATGAACAATCCAAGATCCATCGTATCTTCATCTTCATCCATCAATAATGATGATGATGGTACATATGGTGTAGTGCGCAATCCGTTGTTGTCCATGACGTTTTCATCTACTGATACTATACTATACTGATCTACGTACCTTTCTTTTGTGTCTTGTGAGATGCAGTGTACATACTACAATATTCCATCAAGTTTTTTTCTTTGAACGAAATATTCCATCAAGTTATATCCTACGTGTCAACGAGTATATATGTATGCTAATAAAAAAAATATTTAGGAGCCGTTTGGATCCTTTCATTTGGAGGAATTAAAATCTACTTAATAAATTAGGCTATTTGACTTAAAATTTGATATTCCACCACTTTCTAAAGTTTACATATAAGCCTATCTTATATTCATAGGGTGAGAAATGAAAAATTGACTTTATAGATCAACATTCTATGTTTCTATTTTGGAACATATCGCTGCTCAATTCGCTCCTATATGGTAGAAATGCAATAGTATCTCTCTCATATAGCCAACAATAATATACAAATATAATACATGTACAACCATATTAGCTTAGGCCCTGTTCGGCTGGCTGTAAAAGTGGCTGATGCTGATGCTGATTTGTTGTAAGAGAAAAATATTGCTGAATGACTGACTGATAAGTTCAAACGAACAGGGCCATTAATATGTGTCTCAATTATGATTATTAAAATAAATTCAATTTCAAAGATCCAAACAGAGTCTTAATCTTTTTTTCTCGACTAACCACTTCCTACTAGCGCTCCTTTGATAATCTCTTTTCGACTAAATAGCTAGCTCTACCCACTTTTAACTAAGGGGCAAATGAAATTAGAGCTCTATTTCCTCTGCTCGACCATTTTTTTCACTGTTCGCCTAAATGGCCGTTTAGCCCGTGTAAACGCTACACGGTGATGCGTCGTTTCCGTTTAATCACCCGTTTACCCTGTTTAATTGGCCGTTTAGCCCGTTTAATGGGATATTTTGCCCGAATAATGGCTAAACGGTAGGTGATCGACTGTTTACCGTTTAACGTTTAGAAAAACATTGTTTTTTCCCATTTTATTAATTTTTAGGTGATTCTGTTTTTATTACCACATATTGTTTTTGTTTTCCTCTTCTATATAGAAAATTTCCTCTCCACTATTTGTGTGTGTTGCTCGCTAACGCAAGAAGTCCTTTTTTAAACACGCACGAAAGAAACAACTTTCTAAGGGTTCGTTTAGGAGCGCTCCGTGGAGCAGATTCTTACGGAGAATCGCTCTCTGGCTGCCAAATGCATTTTTTAGCGATAAATGATTCTCTGCTGATTCTGTGAAGTGATTCTCTGAAATGAACTAAGAGGCTGAGAGCTGAAAAAAGTAGCTTCACTTGATTCTATGAAGTGATTCCCATGCTAATTTTAAGAGTTTATGCTAAACAATTAAAAAGAATCACTTTCAGCCACAGAATCACTTCATCAGTAAATCAGGGAGCACAGCTAAAAAATCAGAAAGCACAGCTCTGCCAAACAGACCTTAAATAGTGGTTTAGCGTACATGGTGCCCACTCCAGCCATCCTATACAGCGCCACGTCAGGCTTGAGGGTGGTAAACTTGGTCGTGTTAATAGTTCAGCGGCCAATGGACTCAATAAAAAAATTAAAAAATACAAAAACAAATTCTTGAAAAGTTATGCACAGTCTAATCGGCTATCTTTTTTCTTGGCTGCTGCCCGCTAGAAGAAAGGCAGCCGATCAGATTGATCCTAAAATCTGCCGACGTCCGTAGACCACGGCAACCTCCACGTTACTCCGTGGCATCGAACTCCACATCGATAAGTTTATGTGAGACGGCAATGAGTAAATGAGCATATGTTACAATCATATATTTCATGCGTTTTAGATGTATGTTGTATATGTTTTATTTAGATGTTGCAAAAAGTAGATCTGGTGCTGTATATGTTCCAATGGGTATACACATATGTTATAGTGTATGTTTCAGCTGTTTCAAATGTATATTACAAATATTTTATCTGGATGTTGTATATGTTGTACTGGCTATATATGTATGTTGTAAGTGTATGTTTCAAATGTTTTAGCTGTTTCAAACGTATGTTGCAAGTATTTTATTTAGATGTTACATATATTGCAGTGGTCATACACATATGTTATAAATGTTTTATCTGTTTCAGACGTATGTTGCAGCAAATTCTTCATGTTGCAAGTGTTCCATGAGCAGGCGCACAAGTGGGCGCAGGCAGAGGTAGTCCCCGCGGGACAGCGGCCCCTATGTGCATGCGCAACAGCAGGCGGGGCTGGGCCGACAGGCGCGGTAGCAGCAGCGCGTGACAAGTGTGACAGCAACAGCGAATGGGTGGGTAGGCAGGAGTTGCATGCATATGCATGGGTGGATGGTAGGCGCTGGTATCCGAATGTCCGAGCGCTAACATCGCCGGTATTAGAATGTCCGTACGGTGTGGCAATTTTCCAATTGCATGTGCAGCTTTTTTTTATTGGTGTGTCCCACCTTAAAAGCCTTCAATCCACGTTTACATTCATTTTAGGACAAGATTTAAATTATAGGATCACATTCTTTCTGGAACTGTAAAAGAGTATTATAAAATTCATGAAATTTTGTTTTGCCTAAGAAAAAAAAATAAAACTGTTTTAAAAAATCCCTAATTTTTTTCGTTCAATGCTATAGTTCCTAGTTTTGAGTTATTTGAATCTTCTAGTAGATTGTTTACTAGTAGTTGACATCGACACCCGGACTAGTGTTGGCCGTCGGATTGGCACGTGTTTCGGTGGTAGCTGGCTCCATCCAATTGCCTGCAGGGCCTGAGAGCGGAGAGCGGAGAGTGCAGCGCCCGCCTGCAGGCGCGGCAGCCACCAAACGCCGTCTGTAGTCGCATCTCGCAATCGCAACCACCCACCAGTCAAGAGTCAGTTTGCAGAAGAATTGCAGGTAACAACAACAGGAGGCATGCAAAGAAAGCAGAGCTGCACGCGATGCGCCACACTGCATTGCAGCTACTACAAGCTACAGCAAGTGTGTGTCTATATCGATCTCTATAAATATAAATCTCAAGAAGCAGAGATGCATGGTATAGCGCAGGGCATCGACGATCCATCATCCATCGATCTCCAAAGTCGGCAATAGTGAATTACTAGCTAGATGGCGTCGCCGTCGCCGTCGTCGCTGCTGCAGCTGCCGGCGCGCGTCGAGGCTCTGAGCGGCCTCTCCGCCATCCCGCTCGAGTACGTCCGCCCCGCCGACGAGCGAGCCGGCCTCGGGGACGCCTTCGACCTGGCGCGCACCCATGCCAACGACCACGCCGCGCCGCGGATCCCCGTCGTCGACATCTCCCCCTTCCTGGACGCCACGGCCAGCAGCCAGCAGCAGCGGGACGCGTGCGTGGAGGCCGTGCGCGCCGCCGCCGCCGACTGGGGCGTCATGCACATCGCCGGCCACGGCATCCCCGCCGAGCTCATGGACCGCCTGCGCGCCGCCGGAGCCGCCTTCTTCGCCCTCCCCATCCAGGACAAGGAGGCCTACGCCAACGACACCGCCGCCGGCCGCCTGCAGGGCTACGGCAGCCGACTCGCCACCAACGCCTCCGGGCAGCGCGAGTGGGAGGACTACCTCTTCCACCTGGTGCAACCCGACGGGCTCGCCGACCACGCGCTCTGGCCCGCGCACCCGCCCGACTACGTCCCCGCCACCCGCGACTTCGGCCGCCGAACACGGGAGCTGACCTCCACGCTGCTCGCCATCCTCTCCATGGGGCTCCTCGGCCCAGACCGCGGCGACGCGCTAGAAAAGGCGCTCATCACCCAGGCAGGGGACCAACATGAACAGCAGGACCTCCTCCTGCAGTTCAAGATCAACTACTACCCGAGGTGCCCACAGCCGGAGCTGGCCATCGGCGTCGAGGCCCACACGGACGTCAGCGCCCTCTCCTTCATCCTCCACAACGGCGTGCCGGGGCTGCAGGTGCTCCACGGAGGCCGCTGGGTCACCGCGCGCGACGAGCCGGGCACCATCATCGTGCACGTGGGCGACGCCCTGGAGATTCTCAGCAACGGCCGCTACACCAGCGTCCTCCACCGCGGTCTCGTCAACCGGGAGGCCGTGCGCATCTCCTGGGTCGTCTTCGCCGAGCCGCCACCGGACGCCGTGGTGCTGCGCCCGCTGCCGGAGCTCGTCACGGCAGACCAGCCCGCGAGGTTCACTCCCCGCACGTTCAAGCAGCACCTGGATAGCAAGCTTTTCAAGAAGAAACAGCAGGAGCAGCAGAAAGCAAAGGAGGAGGAGGATGGCAATGGTGTCCAGCACCACCACGAGCCGCCGCCTCAGACTCAGACCAATTGACAACTCCCTCGTCGATCCATCAATAATACGACAATCTATCTATGCATCCGCCCACGCATATCTTCGCTCGCTAGTAACTAATAAGGAATTATCCTGCATTTTCATATATTTTTGTGTGGATCATATCGATCAAATTGTGCTACCCTTAGCCAGCATTCATTCTGTCCGTTCCATATTTACTCAATTTACTACTGTCGACTTTTGAAACTGGATCAAATCATCGCTTAGTTAAATTTGTCCCCTTTTCTTGTTCCTCGTTATAAAATTGTGTTTTTCGTTTCGAATTTGTGGGTGGCAAAAAACATAAACAAAGGACAGAACCTCTAGAGGAGACAGGAGAGTAATAAGGAGTTCTGTGGCTCATGGACCATGGCCGGCCGGCTATCTTCTTGCATGATATATCTATCCTTTTCTTAGTTAGTTTGCTCTTCTATTTAACATCGATAACAGTCCACAAATCAAACAAATCTGCTTTTTTGAGAAAAATTAAACAAGTCTGCTGCTAGATTGTGACGATCTTTTCTCAATTTGCTGTTGTCGTACTTTTGTAGATTTATTTTGGACTTTGTGATGTTTGCCGGCTTGTTCAGACTTCAGAGAGCCCAATATGAACGTATAGAGAAGATAGGCTAGCAGTCTCTGAAATGGGCTGGGCTTCCAAAGGAACCTTACTAAGAGTTATCAATACATTGGTGAATTGGGCTCTTTCTCTCTGAAAAAGGACTGAGATTATGGTGGTTTGGTTATAGAGCGCACAAACTTCAAGGTTCTACTATTTGCATATTACAAATCAATGGCAGGAAATAGAGGAAAGGAGGTGCTAAGACTGTCCGCATTGCATACTCTAAATGATACTCTAAAGCTTTAGAGTACGAATATAGAGTAAAAACTGCTGCACTGGATACTCTAAAACGATACTCTATCCTTTCTCTTACTCTATATTTAGAGTAACATAGTATTTACTCTATAGTGCGCAGTGACGGGCCCTACTAGATAAACCAAGGAAAAAAATGCTATAACTCACAAACCAAAAATCCAAATTAAATTTCGATTGCACCATTAAATTCGTCTCAATAAATCCTTCAAAATTAGATCACTCATGGATATATTTAGATAAAGTGACAAGTGGGTCCCACAGTAGATAGAGTGGATAGAGGATGGATGGGTGCGGGAGAATTGAGTATAGAGGAGAGAATCTTGCTGACTAGGACGTATATAGGATGAATATAGAGTACCATGAGTGCGGATAGCCTAAGACTACCCGCAGTGGGTACTCTAAAACGATACTCTAAAGCTTTAGAGTATGAATATAGAGTAAAAACTGCTGCACTGGATACTCTAAAACGATACTCTATTCTTTCTCTTACTCTATATTTAGAGTAGTACTGTGCTTACTCTATACTCTATAGTGGCGAGCCCCACTAGCTAAACAAAGGAAAAAATGCTATAACTCACAAACTAAAATTCTAAATTAAATTTCGATTTCACCATTAAATTCGTCTCAATAAATCCTTCAAAACTAGATCACACATGGATATATTTAGATAAAGTGACAAGTGGGTCCCACAGTGGATAGAGGGGATAGAGGATGATATAGAGGATAGATGGGTGCGGGAGAATTAAGTATAGAGGAGAGAATCTTGCTGACTAGGACGTATAGAGGATGAATAAGAGGTCCATGAGTGCGGGTAGTCTAAGTTAGAAAGGCTAAAAATTTAACTAGATTTGAACCAAATTTTATATTGAAGATAAACTACACAACTTAGGTGATAACCAATACTTATTGGTTGGATGAGACGGTAACTACTCCGTCAGTTCCAAATTATAAGATGTATTTTACTTTTCTAGATCCATGGCTTTTGCTAAGCACCTAGACATATGTTATGTCTAGATATATAGTAAAAAACTTTGAATCTTAAAATGTCAAAATATCTTATAATTTGGGACAGAGAAAGCAACTATTTTTCTATATAGCAGCTCTGATTTAATAGTGCTAATGATGATTTTCTTAGGTGGACCGGTGCTGCAGCCCCGGCAGCACCAGTCCTTCCTCCGCCCGTGTCAGAGTACGCCAACAAAACCAAAATGTCGAAATCACATAGCTTGTTGAATAACGCAAACATAAAAGGCCTGGCTCAAAACTAGGTTAATGCAATGGAGCTAGTGCATTGTAAGTCAGTATCACAGGTCATGCAGCAAAGGCCATGTTCTGCTGGTCATGTTTCGGCTTGTTTCAGCTTATTCTCTCTTACAGAATACTATTGAATCAGCTGAAACCGGCCGGCTTTTCCACCAGCCGAACCAGCCCAGTATGCTCAAACTTTCGTATAATCAAATTAAAAGAAACCAAACTTCCCTGAATACTGAAATTTGATCCAACCCATAAAACTGAAGCATAGTGGATTGCTGGTTTTTCACATGTTCATAATGTCAGAGACCCAGAAAATTTCAGTTTAACATGGAAAACCATCGATCCATATATTCAGAAGCAATAGAAAAGAGTAGCTCACAAGCTCAAAACTAAGCAGCAGGCAACAAATAGCTACAGGTTGCGACTTGTAAGAAGATCCTGCCACAACAAAAATCGCACAGCCAGTTGGTAGAATGTATACAGATTCATGGTTTACCTGTACACTACATGTACGTCACCAAAAAAGCTCAAGGACATCCAAATAAAGAGTTACCTAAGTTACAACACGCATTTGAACTTGAAAAGGCCATTGACAGTCAGTTGCAAATCATAATCGCTTGGTATTAATTGGCCAACCACATCACAGAGTTTGCTCATTAGCCATAACAGATAGACAGGTGGGAATGAATGTGGCAATATTTGACTCCAGCGATTTGTTCCATGTTCAACATATATATAGAGAACAAAGAATTGGGGAGCATTATTATCATGCTAGTAGTTTACAATTTGAGATAGTTTATAATTACTGATTCTACAACAATTTGTGTAGCCAAGCAGTCAGAAGCTATAGTATAGCTGGCAGGTCCTAAGAATCATCAGCGTTGATATCTTTGTGTAGCAAAGAAGCCAGCAGGAAACCTTCGTTGGTTCTTGTGTGCGGTGGTGCTCCTGGTGCTGCTGCTTCTGCTTCTGAAAGGAGTAAGACCAGCATCCACAGTGCTGGTAGGCGAAGAATAGTGAACGCTACGGCTGCGGCGGAGCCAGTGGAGCCTGTCCTTGAGGCGAGGCCGGCAATGGTGGACATGTGCATGTCCAACAGAATCACCGGGGAGTGATATCTCAGAAGAGTCCATACCATTCCCAGCTGAAGACACGGAGTGGCTGCCGTTGAGTCGGATCCCTTGCGACTGGGACGAAGAGGATCTTGCAATGGCGGCGCCCCCGGGGTGGAGGGCGTACCTTGACCTGGAGGACTCGGAGAAGGACCTGTCGAGCAGATGTCCTGCGGGCTTGGCGAGGAAGCCCTTGATTGGCCACAGCTGGTTCCACCTCAGGCTCCCCGTCCTCCTCTCGACCATGGCAACGCAATTGCTTCCCGCAGAAGCAGCGGCGTTGTTTGGGTGTGGATTAGTAGGCGCGAGCGCCACAGCAGCAGCAGCAGCTGCGGCGGAGGTGGCGGAGGAGGAGGCATCGAGGGACTGACGGGAGGGTAGGCAGGAGGAATGGTTGGCGGCGGCGGCGTCGCAGCAGGCGATCCATTCGCTGCAGGAGTGACGAAGGGAGCGCTTGCGCTGGAGGTGAGGTGGCGGATCTTGGGCGTCTCCGCCACTGGTGGAGGCGGCGGCGTCGGTGCCCTGCTCATGCTCCTCTCCTTGGTCCTCTAGCTGGAAGAGGCGAAGGAGCGTGGTTCTCTCTGCCCCTATCCTCCTCCCCACCGCTGGTGGTTCCCCTGTTGTCCCTGTGGAACAAGGAGGCGGGAACTCCTCCTCCTCCTCCAGGTCCTGGTGGAAGGGAAGCGAAGGCGGACGAGGCGGCGGCCGGGAAGGGGAGGCCACAACCACACCAATTAGATTGGTAGCGTGGAGCCTGTCGAGGAGGCACGCGGAGCAGAAGCCGGTGAAGGGCGGCTCCGACGGGTGCTTGGGGCACCTCCTCCCCATCCCCGACGCAGCATCGCCATCGCCCATCCAGATGGGATGGGATGGGATGGAGGATTCCGCTTCGAATCAAGTGCTTCCTTGGACTAGTGAGGATGTGAATTGGAGGTTCGATTGGATGCCGGAGATCAAATGGCAAGGTTTGACTAGGGTTTTGACCAGCGATCTGGTGGGTGGAGTGTGGAGTAATAAGTGGGGAACGGACAGCTAGAGCAAGAAGACGAAGACGAATGGAGGAGGAGAGAGCCGTTGGCCCGTTGCGTTGCGTCGCGCTCCTTCGTCTCCTCCAAGTCCTCCGCCGCCGTTGGATCTGGAGGATGGATGGATGACCAGCATAAGGATCAAGTCACGCTGCCACGTGGGCCCCGCTATCAGATAGAATTCGCCTATTCCATTTCCATTCCTATCGAAAGACAAGTCCTAACTATCTTGAACAAGTCATTTTATTTAGGTTTTTTTTCCGGTGCCATTACAATTTTGCAAGTTTGGAGAAGTGTTATTACTATTCGCTTATTTAGAAACTTGCCATTATAATTCTTCAACTTTGAATCGTGTCATTTTATACGTATTCAACAGTGTTAGGCACACGAATAGGTGACTAAAGGCCAATGTATTATCGTATAGCCTAAAATACCTCTGCTGCTTCTCTCCCTCCACTCACTGTCGTGTGGCCCCACACGTCAGCTTCTCCTTCAACCTCCGGCCACCTCCCTGTACTCGACAACTCGGCGACGGTAGTGCCATGCCAACCTGAGGCAACGACTGCCGTGCGCTGTCAGCACGCTGTGGGGCGGCGTGGCTTGGAGCAGTAGGGCACACGTGCGACAGGCACGGCGTGGCCTGAGCATGGCGGTGCGGAGCTCCCGCGCGACCATGTCAGGAGGTTGGCCTTGCGAGCGCGAGGGGCTACAGTGGGCGGTCGGGCTCGCAAGCAGGAGCAGCGGCGAGGCACGAGCAGCCGCGGGACATAGCTCCCACGCGGCCATGCCAAGAGGCCGGGCTTGCGAGCGCGAGCGGCTACAGCGGACGGCTGAGCTCGCGAGCAGGAGTGGCGCGCGAGGCTCGAGCGGCCACGGGCCAGCTACCCACGTCGAGGACAGGCCTGGGCGGAGCTCGCACGCTGCCATGGCAGGAGGCAGCGGGGAGGTTCGGGCTCTGGCGGATGCACTTGCGGGGCTCAGGGGCGAAGCCAGGATAAAACATCGCCGGGGTTAAGTGGTTGTACTTATATCCCGTTTAGTAGGATTCCGGCTCTAGCTCTTCATGCGAAGCAGCTTCTCTGATAGTTGTAGGAAAAAGGTTGGGTAAAAACAGCTCTAGCGACTGTTTTGTAATAGTGTATATTAGGTTTGTGAAGAGAATCCACTTTTTTCGGCTCTAGCTCCTTAAAAAAATGGTTCCGGTTCCTTTGGACTCCTTGCAGGGAGCCACACAAAGCCGGAGCCAGAACTCTGCCAAACTGGACATATTACGATAATAGTATAATAAAATAACATTATAACATAGCCCTAATAATCGATAAAATAACAAATGACATTTCGTGACAAATCATAATGTACTTTGGTTGCTTATTAAATTAGTTGGTGGTCTAATAATCTTTTTTACATTGAGAATTTGCAAGCAGCCATACATAAAAAAATCGTTAATTTTATTACTCTAACGTTTTGCTGGAATAAGAAATAGGAGAAAGTTTCTTAGTCCAATACAAGCAACGAAATGACATATTTGCTTACGATTTACGAATATATATTAGACCATGCTATTGTACTCCCGTTTCACCTACGAGATAAGATTCAAATAAATCTAAACTCTTGATTTTTGTCTTTTTAGAATGCATGCAATAAATAAATAGGAGTAATTAAAATATTTTTTTTTCTTTTAGAAAGAACATCCCAGAAATCTTGGCGCTTAAGTCGATCCCAATGGCGCCTCCGTCGCTTTTTGTTTGCTACTGTATTCAGCATTTTCCATCTCAAGTCCAAGCCACCATGGGCATTTGCGGACCCAAAGCAAGGAAAGGCAAGGCCGACTCGTAGCGTTGGATAACCGGAGCGATCAGAGTAGAAGGGGAGGGGATCAAATTGGACTACTACTGGACCTGCTGCATGCGTTTTTGACATGATCGTTAACTTGTCATTTGATTGGCTATCGGGCTGCCGGGGTCAGGAATATTTTTGACCGGCACCTGTTCATTTAGACTTATCAACAGAATCAGCAGCAGTTTAACAATGTTTTTCTCTTACAACCAACCAGCAAACAGTACTTTTAGTATAATAAACCAGCGAACAAACAGGGTGCGGGGTCATAAGCGATCGCAGGATACTGGACGTTAGCGCAAGGTCGGACGCCATAACGTAGATCCGCCACTGGCGGGGCTCGACGTCGTCCTCTCCGTCGGTGCTTTCGTGGTCGACAACGAGTACTCTAGAGCTGGAGGACACCACGGCACCTCAATCTGGTTTGCACTTGCGGCCCATGCCAATCTCGTGCGCAGGGGAAAATGACGGAGCTCATGCAGTCAAGCTGCTTGAGGAAATGCGTGACATGGATGAAGCCACTCAAAGTGCTCCTACTTGTGCTCGAATCTGAGTCTCCTAGTGCACTTACTGGTTCTCTAGGTGCATCTCAGCGATGCCAAGGCCATCGGCCTCCTTGTGGCCGAACCAGAGGCGTGGTGATGCACGCTGGCTGGTGGTTGAAGGAGAACCTGACGTGTGGGGGCTAGACATCAGTGAGTGGAGGGATGGAAGCTGCAGGGGTATTTTGGGCCACGCAAAAAATATACAAGCCCTTAGTAGCCTGCGCGTGAGTCCAATATTATCAAATACGTAGAAAATGGCATGATTCAAGCTAAAAAAAATTAGTCCAAAATATTCAAATTGGTCCAATTTATCTCTAACTGATGTTTTCTCTCCATGCAATTTGTGTCTTGGGTTTAAACATTGAGAAAAATTCACGTCCGATCTCTCAACTTGGCAAAAGATGTTATCTAGGTCCTTCTACTTTCAAAAATGCTATTTATGGGTCTCTGAACTTGGCAAGAGGTGTCACCTAAGTCCTTACCCTCTATAAATGCTGATGTGGCTCGGTCCTAATGTGTGGGGCCCACATGTCAGTGGGTTATATTTCTATTTATTTTATTTCTATTTTGGGTACCGTAGCTATGATATCAAGAATATTTTAAAAATTGTATCTTTTTTATATGATCTCAGATTAAGATGATTTTTATATAAAAATTGTAGCTCTCGATAAGATCTACGACTTTCTAGTTTTGAGTTTTTTAATTTAAGGTAGTTAAGAGGCTAAAAAACTTAAATAAATTTTCAACAGTATATTAATCACGTACAAGCGCTCGCCTAGGAAAAATCATATATTTCTTATATGCTGAGCTGTTAAATGGAGATATTTTATATATGAAAGTTGTAGCTCTTAATGGGATCTACAACTTTATGGTTTTGAGTTTTTTTTACTTTGAGGTCGTTATAATGCTCAAAATATTAAATAAATTTTCAGCAGTATATTAATCACGTACAAGCGTTTGTCGCCTTGGAAAATCATATCTTTTTTATATGCTATCAAATGGAGATACTTTCTGTACAAAAGTTATAGCTCTTAATGGGATCTACAACTTTCTAGTTTTGAGTTTTTTAATTTGAGGTCTTTAAGATGCTCAAAAAAATTAAACAAACTTTCAGGAATTAATATACTGCTAAAAATTTGTTTAATTTTTTTAGCATCTTAACTACCTTAAATTAAAAAAACTCAAAACTAGAAAGTCATAGATCCCATTAAGAGCTACAACTTTCATATAGAGAGTGTCGGCGTTCGGTCCCGTGGGGGTCCTAGGCCAACGAGTGAGTGCTGCGTGTCCCTAATCTGGATAGTGATGCAAGGAGAATATACGAGGATTTATCCTGTTTCGGGCAAAAGAAGACCCTACGTCCAGCGGGGAGGGAGGAATATTGTATTTCCTTGCACCGAAGTGCTTGCGTAAGGGTTACAAGCTGTGAGAGAGGGAACCGAGCCCAAGTCTCAAGAGAAATATCAGAGTATAAGAGTGATTGCTTGAGATGTTGATCGGTGGGTGACGTGCCTTTGCTTCGTTTGTCGATTGGTTCGTTGTTGCCTTTGTTGCCCCTTGTAGAGTTCTAGCCTACCCTTTTATAGGGTAAGAGGAAATCGTGACGCCGGGGTGCCTTAAGGTGAAGTTTTGTCGATCCCTGTGGAGGTTGCTGTAGCGACGTGCCTCAGGAATGGCCGGCCATCCCTGGACACCATGGTGACGTCGGGGACGAGACGATGAAAAGACCCTAAGTCCTGTACCACATCGGCCTTTCTTCCCTGCTGACCGGTGGTGGGTCGAGACTGGGTCGAGGCCGGGTTGAGGATGGGCGGATAAGGCCGAATCCCCGAGATCGTGGGGTACGGACCTCGTCGTATCCTCCCTCGAGGGTGATCGGTGGTGAAACAGTGTGCGGTATGGTGTGTATAGCGACAGGTTTTCACCTCCCATCCTGAGATGGGCAGTAAAAAGTGAGACCTGACACCAGCATTGCTTCCACGTCGGTCATAGCTGTAGCCATGACGGTAGGAGGTAGTAGGTAGTCATATTAAATGCTCTGACTTTTGCCTCAGAGCAGGTGAGTAAGATAGGTCGAGTGATCCGACCCAGGGTCGTGCGAGTTGGAGTTTTACCGATAGTCGAGATGCCTTGTCGAATGGGCCTCGTACGAGTCGGGACGCGGTCGAGGTGTCTCGTCGAGGGTGCCTCGTACGAGTCGGAGCGTAGTCGAGACGTCCCGTCGAGCTGGCCTCGTACGAATCGGAACGCAGTCGAGATGTCTCGTCCGCTATCCTTGGCTTTGCTGTGTTTCGTTTGTGGATAGTGTTTTGTTTTTCTTAATCGTTGATTGTGGGTACTCCTAGTTTGTAGGTACCGACAGAAAGTATCTTTATTTGGCAACATATAAAAAGATATGATTTTTTTCAAGGTGACAAGCGCTTGTACGCCATTAATATACTGCTGAAAATTTGTTTAATTTTTTTGAGTATTTTAACGACCTCAAATTAAAAAACCCAAAACTAAAACGTCGTTGATCTCGTCTAGAGCTACAATTTTTATTAAAAATCATCGTCATCCGAGATCATATAAAAAGGTATAATTTTTAGAATATTTAAGAAATCATAGCTACAGTATCTCAAGATAAAAATAAAAATAAATAGAAATATAACCCACTGACATGTGGGACCCATATGTAGGACCGCGTCATGTCAGCATCCATTGCGAGTTTAGACCCTTTGGTATTTGGATAACACCTCTTGCCAAGTTCAAGGATCCAGATGGCACCTCTTGCCAAGTTCAAAGACCTAGAAATAGCATTTTGAATGTAGAGAGACTTAGATGACACCTCTTGCCAAGTTGAAGAACCGGCCATGAATTTTTCTCTGATGATGCATGACACCCACTACATTAAAAAAAGATTAAATTTCACTAGTGGTCCTCAAACTTGTCCCGAGTTTTCATCTAGGTCTCGATACTTTCAAATTGCACTTTCAGCTCCGTAAACTTGTTCCAAGTTCTCGTCTAGGTCCCGATACTTTTAAATTGCTCATTTAGCTCCCTAAGCTTGTCTCAAGTTCTCATTAAAGTCCCGAATTATGCATTTAGCTTCCTAAACTTGTTCCAAATTCTCATCCTAATCATAGCACTTCAAAAATACACATCCAACTTTCTAAAATTATAATATTGTACTATTCCAGTCCATCACCTCTCTGCACGCTATGTTACCTGTGCAGAACTAGCTTCCTAGGACCAACTTCGCCACTTGACCGTCCAAGTCATGCTTGCCCTACCACACCGAAAGGTCCTAATGACTAAACGGGGTGAATAGCCTATAAAAATTTCTACAATAACACTTAAACCAAGTGGTTAGACAATTATAAAGCGAAGCGAGTATTACGCTAGCCTACTCAAAATAAAGCGTCCTATTTATAATTCTAATTGCTATAATCTCTATTTCACACACAAGAGGCTACGTCACTACCACTAAGTTAGTGAGCTCTAAAAGATTAACTAAAGAGCCTCACTAACCACTACACAAGACACAAGCTAGCTCTCAAAACTAATTACACTAAAGAGCTTAGCCACACTAGAAATATAAATACAACAGAGGTAGTATGTGTTATACCGCCGTGGTAAGAGATGATCAATCAATCACAATGAAAACCAATGAAATTCTCAGAGACAATGATGACACAAGATTTTTCATCGAGGTTCACTGGCTTATCGACAAGCTAGTCCATGTTGTAGCGAATCATTCACTTGAAAGTTCACGTGCTAATAGGCATCACACGCCTAACCCGCAATCGGGTGCCGCATAACCAACACAAGACGAGGATCATACAAGCCACGAGCAATCTACTAGAGTACTTTTTGGCTCTCCGCCAAAAAAGATCATAAACCCCTCACAATCACCATGATTGGAGTCGGAGACTAGCACTTTCCTCCGCTCGACGATCTTCGCTACACCAAGCCATATAGGTGGCGACAACTACCAAGAAAAGTGAATCCCACAGCGAAACACAATCACCAAGTACCTCTAGATACAATCACTCAAGCAATACATTTAGATTCACTCCTAATCTTACAAAGATGATGAATCAATGATGGAGATGAGTGGGAGGGCTTTGACTCAGCTCACTAAGTTGCTATGTCAATGAAAATGGCCAAGAAAGTGAGCAAGAGCCGGCCATGGGGCTTAAATAGAGGGCCCCATGAAATAGAGTCATTGGCTCTCTGTCAACATAGAAATCGGGGTGATCGGACGCGTTGGTCAAAGTGACCAGACGCACACCACCCAGTGTTCGGTCATTGGATGTGCACCATGTGTCCCCTACATTTGACGTCCACCATGCGATCCCAACGGTCACCTGCCAACCCCCAAGAGGTTAAGTAACGACCGGACGTGCTTCTACACTGAACGGACGCAGCACCACAGTGTCCGCTCACGCGCACCAACGCCAGCACTACCGAGACCAGACGCACCGCGCCAGACCTGACCCCATCCCCGCGTCACGTCAGGTCACATCTAGAGAGCTCCCAGAGCGCTCAAAACACAATCGGGCGCGTTTGTTCAGCATCAGACGCACCCTAGCGTCCGCTCCTCATATGCCTCACGCACTAGCCCACATCAGTGTTAACCGAACGTAGGCTGTGTGCATCCGGTCCACTTCACCTTCAGTGTCTAGTCATGAGCCAGACAGAGCCCGAGCACACCAACTCTGCTAAAAATGACTGGATGCACCTAGCGCCGAGTCCGGTCACTACGTGACCAGAGTCCGGTCAGTGAAAACAACACCTCCTCTTCTCCAACTTCGCCACCCTTGATCAAATGTGCTAGGGTTTCATCAATTAACCAAAACCAAACTAAAGCTTTCACACACATCCCAGCCAAGCCTTCGCCACTATGGCCCTCCTCGATTCCACTTGACTCGCTCTTACTCCACCTCACATGGCATCGGCCTTTGCCTCACGACAATCGCATTCAACACTACCTCTGCCACCACTACACTCCTTCTGCTCCCTTGTTGAGTAGGAGTTTATGCTCATTCTTACATCTCTTCACACTTAGTTCCCCACACTCCCAGCCTTCCTTACCTCCCTCGACAACAATATGGCCGCGATGTAGTGCAGTAGGGTGAGTGGAGCACGTGGCATGGTAGTGCGGCGAGCACGACATGGCCTAGCATGGCAACATGGGTGCAACACCTTGTCCACGTGTGTTAGCATATTTTCATAAATATATTCAAGGGTGTTAGCACTCACTAGATTCTAAATGCATATGCAATGAGTTAGAACATCTAGTGGCACTTTGATAATCGTATTTCATGACGAGTTTCACCCCTCTTAATAGTACATTTATCTATTCTAAATGTGATCACACCCACTAGGTGTCTTGATCATCAAGACAAAATGGCCCTATCAAATTCACCTTTGCCTTGAGCCCATTTTGTTTTTCTCTTTCTTCTTTTCCAAGCCTGATCACTTGATCATCACCATGGCCTCCACCATCATCATGATCTTCACCATTTGCTCCACCACTTGGAATGTGCTACCCTATCTCATGATCACTAAAGCATTAGGTTAGCACTTAGGGTTTCATCAATTAACCAAAACCAAACTGGAGCTTTCACACACGTCCCAGCCAAGCCTTCGCCACTATGGCCCTCCTCGATTCCACTTGACTCGCTCTTACTCCACCTCACATGGCATCGGCCTTTGCCTCACGACAATCGCATTCAACACTACCTCTGCCACCACTACACTTCTTCTGCTCCCTCGTCGAGTAGGAGTTTATGCTCATTCTCACATCTCTTCACACTTAGTTCCCCACACTCCCAGCCTTCCTTACCTCCCTCGACAACAATATGGCCGCGATGTAGTGCAGTAGGGTGAGTGGAGCACGTGGCATGGTAGTGCAGCGAGCATGACATGGCCTAGCGTGGCAACATGGGTGCAGCACCGCACTGAAGATGCAACATAGGCAGATGCGGGGTAGGAGGTCGAGCATGGTGCAGCGCTACGTGGCTACGCTGGTAGGGCTGGCATGCATGTGCAATTCGGCAAAGGAGAGAACAATAGTGTAAGGTGGATGGACCATAATGGTACAATAATACAACTTTAGGTACCTGAGTGTGCAATTTAAAAGTATTGGGACCTATATGAAAACATGGGACAAGTTTAGGGAGCTAAATGCGCAATTTAAAAGTACCAGGACATAGATGAGAACTTAGGACAAGTTTAGGGAGCTAAACGTGCAATTTGAAAGTACTGCAACCCGGACGAGAACTCGGGACAAGTTTGAGGACCGCCAGTAAAATACCGAGTGTTTTCCATGCATTCTAATATCTCAGGTGATATCAAATGCTAACCGATCAAAATAACCACAACTCTAGAAGTAATCTATTTTTTAACACATGACATACAAACTCACAAAATTTTTTACATCCAACTTTATGTCTCACTGCGTGATAAAAAAAATTCGTTAGGGGTGAATTGGAACGATAAATGATGTGATTAGTTGGATGTATATGTCCTAGCCAAACTCGTCGGATGCAAGTTCCTACACATACATAGATTTTGAGCATTTGTGATGACCAGACTCGTTGGATGCAAGCGCTAAGCTCTGTTTACTGGCGCCTTGGATCGCTTTACCATTCACTTCGTGGAACTTGCTTGTCTGTCCCGTCGTATTCCTAAACCAAACCTGGAATGAAGTTGTGAAGTTTTTCGCATGTTCACACTACCAAAGGGAGGAATTCCCCTTATATCTACATGCTTCCATTCTCTTCTTTTCAATCTAAATAGGAGATAGCGCTATATTGATCCAATTCTTTGCATTTAGGAATTCCATAGTGTTGTATTCCCCCTCCGGGCGAGGGCTCCGCTCACTCTACTTCACCACCCGTATGGTATGGAAATCCTAAATTAAGTAAACTGTTCAGTCAGTGTTATTCCTTGATTGAGCTCCCTTATTTCTTGTTGATTGACCAACTTAGGAAAAGCCATAAGAACCTATCCACAATCACTCCACCGAGGATAATGGCACAATATCTAAATTTATCTTACATTCCCTGACAAGAACAAGTTATAGACTTGAGTGACTAAGGACAAGAAGGCGCAAATTGTGGTGTCACTTCATTTGGTAGGCGGTTTGGTATTACCCTTATCGCGCTTGGATTGAAGCAGCCATTGGTAAGTCCCCTCGGGGGGCTTGCCTGTGATAGTGACTGATGCAACGCTATACCGGAAAGGCCCCTCGGGGTGTATGAAAGGTAAGGAAGTATTATTCGTGCATAGCTTGGAAAGGTGATCCGGGCAAAACCCTTTTATTCAAAGGATATACTATTGATATTGAAAGGATATGGAATTTATATTGCGAATAATCTATCTTTGATTCTTATCAAAGTTAAGGATAGAATTTCTAGATAAGCCCACCTCGGCTCTAGCCCCTATAAGTAAGCACTCATCTAGTAAGAAACGACGCTGACTCCACACTGTATGACTTGCTTATGCAGGTTTTGATTGGAAATCCGAAATTAAGAAACTTCGAGAAATAATTCATCGTGGTTCCACTCTGCGATTACTCGAGTGTCTCCTCGATTTGGTTGTCCCTTGCCGCCTTAGGGTGAGTAAGCGGCTAGAGCTGATCTCTAAGTTCCAATCTAGTAGAGATTTCCCTCCTTTAAGTGGTTTCTCCGCTCCATTTTCTGCTTGCTCGGTGAATGTCTTACTAGAAGATATTGTTTCTTGGAATTGAGGTTTAGTATCTTTTAGGTGTTTACGTTACTCATCCAAAAATTTCTTTACCTATTCAATTTCTAACGAATCAAGATATCCTCTCGTTCTGGTATAAATAGTAGCTACCTGCTCTTCCACTGGGAGAGGGTTTGATTAGGATTGTTTAAGCAATTCCCGTGCTTCTCTATCCTAGATTTCTATGGTATATGGAATTTATGGTTTCCTTCGGTGCAAATCCAATCATCTAGATTGGAAGAAGCAATTCCCCTGTTGGTAACAAATGTTATCCATTAAGCGGAGGAAATAGTAATAAAAAGAAAAAGGCTTATGCTCCTTTATCTTAAAAGAACGGACTAAAGGGTCAGTTACTTAGCCAACTTTCATAATTAAATACTGTCACTGTATGAATAACTCTTTTTTCGGTTGACCCTAAATAAGTTGATAAAATACAGTATCCGACCAAAGGGAGGAATTCCCCTTACATCTACAGGCTTCCGTTCTCTTCTTTTCATGCTAGGTGTTATACCGGTGGCTTTAGTGGGTAGTACTCCCTCCGTCCCAAAATAAGTGACATTTTTAACTTTTACACTTCTTATTTGACAGTTCGTATTATTCATTTTTTGTGTAAATAATAAAATAAATAAGTTGATTTTAAAGTATCTCTAATGATAGAATAAGTCATAACAAAATAAAAAAAATTATACAAATTTTTTGAATAAGGCGAACGGTTCTTGGACAAGAATCACTGCCGGTTGATAATATAACCCAACAGTGATATTATCATTGTCGGTTCGTATTTACCAACCGGCAGACGGCAGTGATAATTATCTATCACTGCCTGTTATTTTTAAAATTTATCAGTTATTTTTAAATCCAGTAGTGATACGCTTGTCGCTTACAAACTGATAGTAATTTATCAGTGAGAGCCAACATTTTATAGTTGGGTATTCCCGGTTTATCCAAGAAAAATGAAAAAAGTTCAGTCCAAAAGCACAAAAATGTTTAAATACTAATGATTAAATTTAGAAGTGACCAAGTTCCAAATATCCACAAAATAAACCTACAAAATATTTAAAGAAGCTACGATAACATTAGCTTCGTGCTCCTTGAAGCTGCTGATGATATGGCTATCTTTAACATGCAAAAGGGACTCGCACTTAACAAATGAGGCCAATGACTCTCCAGCTTATGAATTCTCGTTCTTATTTCACAAATTATTCTTCACATAATTTATTGAGGAAAGGACTCTCTCAGTAGTACTAGTAGTTAGGCAACTGGAGGTATTAGCACCAATTTAAGAAGCTTATAAATAACAACATTTTGAGTTGTTTCTTTATTATATTTTAACAAAAATAATGAAAAGGTGACCCTTAGCTAGTGTCGACTATATACGGCCTTGGGTGACTGAGACACTACACGCCCTGGATATCATCACCCACTCAGGATTAAGGCTAAAGACAGGGCAGTCAGGGCCTACCCGCGTTCTGGATCGGGGACCCCCGACTCCCGGGCATTCTTGCCCTGATGGATAGGGACGTTTAGTTGAGATCGGGGCCTCTTGTTAGTCGGGAGTCGAGACCAAGGACTCTGCGACTCAGGACTCTACCACCAAAACTTACATTTTTTACTAACTACTCTCTTTGTTTCTAATTATAAAATGTTTTGGCTTTTCAAGATACGTTGCATTTGCTATGCATATAAATATACACTATGTTTAGATATATAGTAAAAGCAACATATCTAAGAAAGCCAAAACGTCTTATAATTTGGGACGGATTTAGTACTACTGTAAGGAGTATATACTACTGTATCCCAAGTAGTGTTAGCCCTGAAAGAAGCACACCATCTCAAAATTGGTCTCTACGCCGGAGCTCTTGTAGAGATGGACAACATAGCAAGCCTTTATTATTGAAGTGGGCTTGCTGATCCTCGTATATATGTGGTGATTGACACCAGAATGCAAACATACAAATAGTTTCCTACCCAGATTTGAACCATATACTTGGTACTAACCTTTGTCAGCTCAACTTTTATGCTAGCTAATTAGCTACTTTTTATAATGAAGTGCCTTTGTAAATCCTATCGTGTTGGTGGTCTGCAGTAACCTCGCTACATACTTTATGTAAATTGCAGATAGTTCTATTGAAGTTTTGTTCCACAAATTAAACCACCTGATGTCATACACTCATATATCCTAATTCGGTCCAGTTTATTACAAGATGCTTTCTAACCTTGAACAGTCTCCTAAATTATACTTTGACCATCGTAAATGGTCTCAATATAGTTGAGGTGCCAAGTATATACCCGATTTGCAGTTTGGGGTTTTGAAACTAGACTATGCTAGGGGAGAGGGGGGGGGGGGGGGAGGGATAGACTCAATCCTATAGAATATAACACATAATATATTTGATCATATCGCTAAATAATCTTAGAACATGCATCGCTCCCTCTCTAATAATGTTTTCATTCTCATAAATTACCATCCTAAAATTGCCGCAGCCACGCGCGGAGAATTCAACTAGTTTATATATAAATAATAATGTATATACATAGAGACGGCAGATATGTGAAGCCAAGCCACAACATTTTAATTTCCTAATAATGAAGTTAGTACATCGATCAAGCGACTAGCTATGTAACTGAATCAAAGAGACATGCATGCACATATGGCTAATTGATCCTAGGCATGCATCATCTACTGGTACTGCTACTATTACTACTAGGTAGAGAACTAATAGAGATAGACTGATGTGTCTTCATCTCTATCTTGTGGTAGCACTTCAACTTACACATAGGCCGGTTCAGCTCGAATTTAATTTATGGATGGCTCGATTCCGGTCCATACATGCATTGCACAGGCAGAGCACGCATATACATCATGGGTTACATATCATGCTCATGCACTCGGCCGTATACGTGTGTGTGATGGAAGGATGAAGAAGAGACACCCAGCCTGAGCTCAAGGTCGAGATCGCCGTCAGCATCCTCCGGGGCACCACCTGCTGGAGCATGCACAGTAGGGGTAGTAGAAGTGGCTGCAGTAGTGTTGCAGTTGCTGCACACCACTCCAACCCCCAGCTCCAGCTCCAGCTCCAGTTCCATGGAAGACGGGCGCTTATTACTGTCGCCATCATGATCAAGCAGCTTCTTGCTGCTGCTGCTGCTGCTGCTGGGGCGATGGTACTGATGTGGTGGCGGATAGTTGAGGTTGGGAATCATCATCATCATCGCCGGCGGTGCCCTGGCCGGTGGAGGAGGAGGAGGAGCAGGAGCAGGAGCAGGAGGTGAGCCATGCCTGAGCCTTGCCATGTCCCTCCTGTGGACATTCATGTGTCCCCCAAGTGCTTGCGCGGACCTGAACTCCCTGTTGCAGAAGCTGCAGGGGTAGGATCGCGGTGGCCAAGTGAAGCTGCAGCTGCTGTAGCTCCATGACGATGCTGCTGTCTGCTGCTCTCTGCTTGATGATGTGCCCTGCTGCTGCAGCTGCTTCTTCCTGCTCTCCCTCTCATCCATGCTAGCTGCTACTGCTAGATCTAGCTCTGCTACGGGTACTTCTCTTGCTTGCAATGTAACCAGAAGGTATAGCTAGCTAAGAGATACTATGGTGGAGTGCTTTGCTAGGTGGTAATATAATGGCCGGTATATATTGCTGGTGCGTAGTGATGAGTAGTGGAACAAAACGGTGTTGCTGGCTAGCTAGCTATTTGTACACCGATCGATCGATGTCCCGCTACCTCCATCACTAGTGCAGTAGTGAGTGCTGCCGGTCATGGATCGGATAGATCGATCGTCGTCGTCATTTATCATGCAGATCCACTGCACGAACGACTCACTCTCTCTCTCTGTCTCTCTCTCTCTCTGATGAACAGTTGTGCATGCTATCATGGCGCGCGTTGGACTTGACTGGGCGATCTCTCGCTCACTCCCTCTCTGTACACACACGCACAGACAGACGGACAGACAGACAGACAGAAAAAGACGATGGAGTGTGCGAGGGAGTCCGGGCCAGGCCAGCAGCAGAGAGGAGACGACGCCACTATAGACGATGGTGCATTCATTCATGCATGTAGCAGTTGCATTTCACTGTTGTGTGATGGGCGACTACAGGAGTATACATGTACATGTGAGCTAGAGCTAGCGAGGAGTCGGAGGAGAACCCGAAATAGCTTGCCATCTCTCGTTTGTCAAAGGTGAGCAGTGAAAAATCAATCTTTCCTTGCACAACAAACTGAGACTGCAGGCTTGGCCTGGCCACCTTCAGCACACTCACCACTTCACCAGTGACCAGTCCGTCGTCCTCTTTGACCACTGCACGTACATGCACGTGCACATCACTAGCTCTGCTGGCAATCCAGTAGCCAAGACGATCCATCATCAGCTGTGTGGCCTGCCTAGCTACCTTGCTGAAGCATATGCATCAGTCCTAAATCCTAATGCAGGTACGCAGCTTATACTGACTAGTTAGAGGAAGAAGTTCCCCCACTTTATTTCAACGAAACAATGTGCATAATCATCAAGCACCATACAACCGATTCGAGGCATGCCCACCGCCACAGGTATCACTCTACAAACAATTAACTACATTGTAGATCTCTTCATAGTTCATACACAAAAAGAAAAGCAAACTACATGTTGATCCACTACAGCAGAGAAGAACATCACTGGCGGTTCAAAACCCCCCTTCACTGGCGGATTTTGAACTGCCATAACCAACTCAGCAGTGATGAGCTGATCACATCACTGCCGGTTATGCCAAACCGGCAGTGATAGCTCATGTATCACTGCCGGTTCGTGTTAAAAACCGGCAGTGATACTTGAGCCATCACTGCCGGTTGTTTTAACCAACCGGTTGTGTAGATTATATTATCACTGTCGGTTATCTTTGAACCGGTAGTGATATACTATTCACAATTTGCATTTTAATAATTGTTTTATTTTCATTTCGAGGGGAGGTGGTGGGGTGGGAGGTCGGGGAGGTGGAGGTGGAGGTGGTTGCTATCGATCAATTTGATATCGATGTGAATGAAGACAATACAAACCCATCAACATTTATATTACAAAAGTTTCAAAAAAAACTTGAAGTATCGAATTAAGAGTCGCATTACAATAGCCTATCAATGTGGTCTCTTCCGTATTGCGCCTTGTACTTCTTAGTCCTCGCAATGGAGAATGATCCTGTCTTGGTCAATATCTCGTCCAACACAAACCTTGCTACCTCCTCTTGAATTCCTCTCATCTCAAAATCTAGCAACTGGTTGTGATTGTTTGCTTTGCGCTGTAATTGAAGCAAGATGATATTGAGATGCACAAACGTAAGACAAAACAATAGAAATGGGATGCCTACGTACCATGTCATCTCCCTTATTTGTTTTTGCGCCAAAGTATTTTAGCATTGCCCACATCACATAGAACCCGCATTCGTTGTTCCCCATCGGTTGATCTAGGGTCTTGAGATCCTCCATATACTTTACACTGAATGGGGCACTCCATTGCTTTTGCATCTTGCTATCGAGATTTTGCCAATTCGGTAATGCCTTCATTCTATGTTACATTGTAAATAAAGTGTGAAGACCGAGGACATTACAATATCCTATGTGATTTGAAAGTGTTGTGATATTGGGTTCACTTACTTATTCAGCATTTTGACTAGGGGGTCAATAAGAGAAAGTGGCTTTTTCTTTGAGTCCCACACCTCGATATGTGAATCTTGAAGATAGATATCTACGAGGATGAAATGGTTGCTGCAATCACAAAGTCCATGTTATTGAATGACATATCAAGAAAAGAAACACTAAAATAAAGGTCGAGAACACATACTCGCAGTTGTAGGGTAGGAGTACGTTTGTTTTGTTGTTTCTGAACATCCTTTCAAACTCAATCTTCAAACTTGTTGGTACATAGTCATCATCACCAGGGGCGGTGCATATTGTCTCATTTACAAATATGGGATCCAAGAAGTCTATATTGCTCAATTGCTTCTTTAGGCACCATTTTGCCATACACCTGCATAATAAACATATGATATATTCAAATGCAAATCACGTAGTTTATTATAACGTTGTGAGGGTAGGGTACTTACATAGACCATATCATCAAAATCTGTGTATCGAGCGAGCGCCGTTGGAAGAGCTGAAAGAGGTGTTCATAATAAATAGTATGCACCGTTTCTTCAGGATGATTAAAAACCATTCCAGGAGGGATGCAAACTTCAAAACCGACACAGTCTCCGTTGGCAGTATCCAGGGAGTAATAATCATGCAATTGTCGCATGTATGTTGGCAAATCTTTATACTCTTGTTCGGTGGCGACCAAAGGTTTGCCTCTTGAATACTTGTATGCGACCGTGGCTTTTTCAAAATCTCTCGTTCCGTAATACAACTCCGTGGCCCTCTCCATGGATATGCCCATATTATTGGCCAAGTTCTATATCTCTAGCAATTCTTTGGTGTGTATTTCTCTAGCTCTGATTTGATTACTCTCTTTGTTGTGTTGCCTTTCAAATTCGGTCTGTTGTCTCCACTTAGGTAGACTGGCTATTCGATTAAAGAAGGCAACGACTGCTTTCTTGCTTGGAGGCTCCACAATCGGGTCCTTCATCTTACTCGTAATGCTAGCATCCACCTTCTTTTTACTTGTCTGGGGAGCATTACCAACCGAAACTGATGACCTCTTGTGTTGCGAGGTCGAACCTAATCGCACTTTGGATTTTCGCGGAGGAGGAGGAGGTGTCTTCTCTTTTGGCTGTGGAGGAGGTGGAGGAGGTGGAGGAGGTGTTTTCTCCTTTGGCGGTGGAGGAGGTAGAGGAGGTGTTTTCTCCTTTAGCGGTTGAGGAGGTAGAGGAGGTGTTTTCTCCTTTGGCGGTGGAGGAGGTGTCTTCTCTTTCGAGGTAGGAGAGGGAGAATGAGGATCTTGCAGAGGAGAGAAACCTCTTAGCGGCGGCGATGCCGATGATTCACTGCCATCCTCATCATCCGAAGATGGCTACTCATCCAGCTTGATGAAGCGTTTGCGCCAAGCCACATGAGTGCCCAAGTTGTGAACAAGACGCGGCCTATCTTCCTCTACTGGGAAATCAATGTGTATCTTATTGTACTTCTTATCCAAGATCTTATCAATGCTGACCCTGACATACCCGGGTGGCATTGGCTTGCCATGAATGATGCCGTCTCCTCTTGGAAATGCTTGTTCGACCGCCACCTTGTCTTTTGTCCACTGCTGACGGATGTACAACCTGACATTAATAGGTCCAGTGATGTTGTCCACCGGATGAGGAGCATTGACCTCTTCTTCGTCAAGCATAGGGGTTGAGCCGCAGCTACTGCGACCCTTGGGCACTGGGCTATTCAAAGTCAGGATAGGCTGCGGTTGTGACGAACACATGGATTGCATAGCTGACATAACTCGTGCATCAACTTGAGCAGCTATCCGTGCTTCCATGCTATCTTTGATTTCCTTTTGAAACCTTTGGAGCTCTTCTTCTCTTTGTGTTCTAGCCCTCGCCCGGCTCCTATAGGATGAAGATTCACCTTCGAATGCTTTCACCCAAGGTACATTCCCGGCTCCTCTAGTGCGACCGGGGTGCTCCTTGTTTCCAAGTGCTTGTGTGAGCACGTCATTTTCTCTATCGGACTTGCGGTTACCTCTATTCACTTCCTCAGTTAAGGTTGAAATCCTCTGGAGGAGATCGCTGACGGGTTCACTACTGGCATTAAGGCTCCCGTCACTATTGTATCGTGCCCCCCTTGCAAGTAGGTAGTTTACTGATCTGGGCTGCCAATCGCTTGTCTGAGGCCTAACGCCGTGCTGCTCTAGTTTCTGGACTTCCATTTCCCATTCCAGAATCTTCCGTACATAGCCACGCGATCCTAGGCGATGAGGATCCTTTGCCTTAAGTGAGTTTGCTCTATTTCTTTCGCTTGATGCCTTGGCCTCTTCGGATAGCTTGTAAGCCTTGAACTCCTCCTAGAAGTCTCTCTGCTTGGTGTATTGACCTCCCTTAAAATTTGGTTCTCTGTCCTCCTTGATTAACTTGTACAAGGTTCCCTTGAAAGTCTTGAACGAGCGACCCATGATTTCCTTGGCCTTCTTCTTGACTGTCGCCTCGTCATAGTCATTAGGAAAAGTGAAATACCCTTTCAACTTGTTCCAAACTAGCTCCTTCTCACTTTCTGGAACCCTCCATGGGTCATCCTCACGACCAGTCCATTTCCTGTATTTGATCGGGATAAAGTCTCTTACAAGTGCCCCGATGACACTCTTGTATGGGCCTAATGCTGTAAGAGGCTCCACCGGCTCCCCTACTTGGTCGAACTCAGAGATGTGCCAATGTTTACTTGTTTGAGGAAGCTTTGTTGCACCACGCTTAGTCCTGCTGGTACCCTCACCACTTGGCTCTTGCGGCGGAACCTGCTTCAAAATTCATAAATAAGTCCCCATCAAACTTATCTAGCGTGATTTCTTACTATCGCGTTATTAGGTATGACCTAAGTTATTACCTCGTCTCCTTGGTCTAGCTGCAGATAATGGCTAGGGCTCCAATCGTCCTGATTACCACCACCATTAGTTGGATCCTGCGGCGCTCCTGTCGCAGTGCTCTCTGCTTGTGGGGTATCAGTAGCTCGGCGACGGGTGGTGAATTGGCGATGACGAGTCATGTTTTTGGACATGCAATCAAAGGCATCACGAACAAGTACAAATATCCATATTCAAAACCAGCATACTTACAATTTGGATTTTATTCCACAGAGAATGATTGCTCAAGTTTATTTCAGTCAACAGTTTGGTCTTCTTGCATAATATTTTCTCAAACTAGTTAAAGACTGTAATTTTGATAGCAACATGTGGGCTCTAGTATGCGTAATTGTTTTGAACAAATGCTGCAAATGTGAAGACATATTATGCCTACCAGGACACCACTTAATTGCTGATTTTCCTTACTGAATTAGAATGTTGTTCTAAATATAACTGCTATAAGCAAAGTCTGTTTCTATAATAACTTCAGACAGGGTTACAAAGGGAGAACAAGCACAATCATGATGGGAACATTTTTGGGAACAAACATAATTTTTGAAAATTGGACAAATCAAATTCTGATGAACAAGTAGAAGATCTCTGAAATACTTCCAGAACATTTATTTATCAATATTTGTCCAATCTTGACTAGTAAAATATACTGCTAATATTTAAAACAAGCACACTTAGAGATTCAGCAAACTAAATACATTCACAGATGTAGGGCAACCAGCAATCGTGTCTATATTTGGCAAACAGGGACTGGCAGCCTGGTTTTGGTTACAAATAATTTTCTAGGAATTATGCAGTGTTATAATCCTATAATTTCTGGTTGACTTTGCTCAACACACTGACAAACATAACAAATATGAAATTTCTTAAGAGAGTAGAATTCATTTCACAATACTGTAAACTCGGTGGAATAAGATATAGAATTAATTTACAAAACTACAATTATCTTGACCATTGTAACAAGGAACCACAACCACAACTACGGTTCCCATATATCATGAAATGATGAAACCACAGCTACTTGTGCCCTTGGTAACATGATACTGCTAGAAAACTGTAACAGAACAGGAGCATGGACCCTCCTGTCAGCCTAATAGTGCAGAATAAACCACATCTTCAAATCTGAGTGTAACACGAGTGCCAAAGCAACCTATATCACAGACTAACTTCTTTCAGGCATTGTATCGAACACCTTATGGGCACTCACCCACAATGCAGGGGTGGCGCGACAACGACGTGGAGGAGCTCCTGGCGGCGTCGTGAACGACGCGTCGGGCGGCGGCGGCGTGCACTGGCGTTGGTTATGTGTCGAGCGTCGTGACTGGCGGGAGCGCCAGCCCCTTTTATAACCCCAGCATCACTGCCGGTTGGCTATTAGAACCGGCAGTGATACACCACATCACTGCCGGTTGGTTATTAGAACCGACAGTGATGTCCCATATCACTGCTGGTTCTAATAACAAACCGGTAGTGATGTCCCACATCACTGCCGGTTCTAATAACCAACCGGGCAATGTCCCACATCACTGCCGGTTGGTTATTAGAACCGGTTTAGTTTTACTATTTTAAGTTTGCTATATTTGTTAAAAAAATAAAAAGATATATAACAAACAAAACAAAATATCTTTTGAAAACACAAAAACACTACATGATGAGTTCCTGTATGACAAAGCTTGAATTCTCATCAGAGCCATAAATGTTATTTAGTCTAGTAAACCTTCCACATATATGCTGCTTTCTTTTGCATTGAGTTTTGTCAAGCTTTGTTGATGCCTTATGAGAGGTTTGTCATGCTCTTAAAATCAAGATCATGTACACACCACCCACATATGCACTACTCCTACACTGGGGGGTTGGTTATTAGAACCGGCAGTGATATTGATTATTTTTAAACATTTTGGGTCCCCAATTGATCTCAAATGGAAAAGTTGTAAACAACAAAGTTGTGGAACTCATGAATGTCTACAACTTTTATTTTACTCATTGCTCAATTTGAGAAAGTTTTATTAGGCATGTCTCATAAAGTGCTCCGTCTCACACAAAGTTATGTCACTTTGTTGGAAACATGGCATCCGTTATATCAACAAATTCCAAAATAATAGTGGTAGAACTCATCAATCTCTACAACTCCATATGATCTCAAATTCGATGCAAATTACTAAAACAACATTTCATTAAGGATTACATAGTTTATGATATTCTAACTATGATGGTCTCATCGTGATCACTCCGGAGGTAAGCAGGTTCGTCACCCTCTTCAAGGATAGGTAGGGTAATGTCTGCCCCAAAAGGAGCCATTTCTTGATAACCTTTGTACTCTTCTTCGTCCGTCACTCCTTCAACACCGACAATCTTCCTTTTGCCTTGCATGACTACTTGTAGTCTTCCCTTTGTATTGTTATCCCTTGCATAGAAGATTTGCAAAACATTCTTTGCAAGGACGAAGGGGTCATCTCTGTATGCGGTCTTGGATAGATCAATGGTAGTGAACCCATCATTGTCGGTGTTGATTTCATCTAGCCGGACCCACTGGCAACGGAAAAGAGCGACCTTCAACTGTCGTCCATAGTCTAGCTCCCATATCTCATCTATGAAACCATAGTATGTTGCCTCCACCGTGCCGTATTCATCGTGGGCGTCGAAACGAACATCACTATTTTGGTTGGTGCTCTTTCCATCCTGTTTTTTTGTGTAAAATGTAAAACCATTTATATCATAACCATGGTACATCATCACCGTAGTCGAAGGTCCGGGAGCTAAGAGATCTAGCTGACATCCCGACACCATTCCTAGCCTGCGGCGTCGAAACCAGTCACTGAATTCCTCCTTATGTTTTTTTTCTCAAGCCAAGCCTGTGACCTACCGATGTGCTTACTTTGCAGTAACTGCTTGTGCTCATTAATGTATGCCATCACACCGTCGGCCTGCTGGAGAACAGCGAAGTGTGCCTGTCTGAAGGAAACCACTTCGACTATTTTGACAGCTTTCTCACCTATCGTTCCTTTGCCCCCTAGTCTTCCATCGTGACGAGATACTGGAACTCCGACCCGATTGATGTCCATATAATATGTGCAGAACTCAATGGCCTCCTCCGTTGTCCATCCTTCTACCATGCTCCCTTCTAGTCTGAATCTATTCCTAACATACCGCCTGAAAGCTTTCATCAACCTCTCGAAAGGAAACATCTGGTGTAGGTACATTGGGCCAAGGGCTTTAATTTGGTCCACAAGATGAACAAGTAGATGCACTGATATGTCGAAGTAAGTCGGTGGGAAATGCATCTCAAGCCTGCATAGAATCTCGGTTATCTCCTGCTTCAGCTGGTCTAGCTTGGCCCCTTCAATGACCTTTTCAGAGATCGCGTTGAAGAACGAACACAACTTTATGATTGGGGCACGGACCTTGTCAGGGAGGATACCTCGTAGGGCAACTGGGAGCAGCTGAGTCATAATGACATGACAGTCATGGGCCTTCATACAACCATAGTTAAACTTAAGTTCTCTCATGTTAACTAGCCTCTTCGGGTTCACACAGTAGCCAGTTGGCACTTTGAGATCATTAAAGAAAGAAATAAGCATGACATTTTCTTCCTTTTTCAGTGTCCATGATGCCACCGGAAGTTTCAAGTGGCCATCCTCAAGAGTTATTGGGTGCAACTCCTTCCTGAGGCCCAGGTGTTGCATGTCCAAGCGTGTCGCGAGAGAATTCTTTGTTGTTCCCCCAGTGTTCATCAACATGTTAAGTGTGTTACCGCACATGTTTTTAGTTATGTGCATTGGATCAAGACAGTGACGTACACTCAAAAGTGGCCAATAAGGTAGTTCCCAAAAGATTGATTTTTTCTTCCAGATACTACCGGCTGGCGCTGGTACTGCACCTTCCCCCTTCCCAAGGACAACATCTGTGAGTTTGCTTACTTGTTTAAGTATCTGTTTCCCATCTCGATACTTTGGAGGTCCACGTTTCTCAGTAGTCCCATTAAAATCTTTTCTATTCTTGCGGTAAGGGTGATCCCTTCGTAGGAACCTACGGTGTCCCATATAGACCATCTTCTTGTTTTCTGGTAGATGTATAGCATCAGTCTCGTCCAAGCACTCGACACACCCAGTGTATCCTTTTGTCTTCTCTCCAGACAAGCAACCTCGCCCTGGCAGGTCAGTGATTGTAGCGATAAGTATAACCTTTATCGTGACATGTTCTTTTTTATACTCATCCCAAACATCCTTCACACCCGTCTCCCACATCTGTAGTAGTTCATCGATCACTGGTTGTAGAAGCACATCGATATCATTACCAGGTTGTTTTGGCCCTTGGATTAGTAGTGGCATCTGGATGTATGACCGTTTCATACAAAGCTAGGGTGGAAGGTTGTATATACATAGCGTCACTGGCCAAGTGCTATGATTGCTTCTAACCTGGTCAAACGGATTCATCCCATCTGTGCTCAAACCTATCCAAAGATGCCTTACCTCTCCACCGATGTTCTTATAGAACATAGTGTTGATAGTCCTCCAGTCCGACCCGTCGGCGGGGTGCCTCAATATTGTATCTTTCTTACGCTCTTCGCCGTGCCAACGCAACAGTTTGGCTAACTTTGCATTTGCAAACAACCTATGCACTCGTGGAGCTATAGGAAAATACCATACGACCTTTATGGTCCCTCCTTTGGTCTTGCTTCCCTGATTTGATGGCCCTTGCTTGTATCGGGGAGCTTTACACTTGGGACACGCATCCAAGTCTTTGTATTTTTTCTCCACGATACAATATGCAATCGTTGGAACACGCGTGTATTTTCTCAACCTCGAGGCCGATTGGGCAAATCATTTGCTTGGCCAGGTAAGTCTTTTCTGGTAACTCGCTACCCTTCGGGAGCAGTTTATGCAGTATACCTAACACGCTATCGAAGCCTTTATCACTCAATCCATTCGTTGATTTGAACTCTAATAGCATGATGTTGGCTTCCAGTTTGCTTATTGGGCAGGTCGGATACAATGGTGTTTTTGCATCCTTTCTCATGATCTCCAGTTTTTTCAACTGTGTAGCACTAAGGAATCCACCATGCACATCATGTAGAAACTGTGAAATGCCATCATTTTCCTCTGTGTCGTCAACTAATGTATTCCTAAACACATTATCGTTGGTAGGCACAGGTACTGTGTAGCATTGGTCATCATCAATAGGCAGAAATGCGTCTAGGGATACGCTAGGCATGGGCACATCATCATTGTTTTCTTGTGCAACATTTTGACCAACCTCCCCATGCAAAGTCCAAATCGTGTAGTCTCTCATGAACCCCCTGGTAATCAAGTGCAATCGTATATGCTCCACGTCGCCCCATTTTCTCGTATTCTTGCAATCTTTGCATGGACAGAATACAGGCTGTGAGTCCCCAGCATTGGCTCTAGCGAGCTTGATGAAATCGTCGATGCCCGTCAAGTACCGTTGGTCTGTACATGACAGATCGTACATCCACCCTCGATCCATGTCTGCACAGGTAAAATGGGCCGGGCAGAGGAAACATAGGAAAGTTTTAATAAGAAACAATTATTGCACAATATTAAAGAACAATTATTCTACTCCATGCAACATAAAAATGGAGACACTAATTTAAAAAAAGACTAAATTTGGAGACATGATCATGAATAACAATGTAGCTCCAAACAATGCCCATATAAATTAAAAATCACAGCCCCATAAAAAATAATTATTGCACAATATTGTAGAACAATTATTCTACTCCATGCCACATAAAAATAGAGACATTAATTTAAAAAATACTAAAATTGGAGACATGATCATGAACAACAATGTAGCTCCAAACCAGTGGCCGATGCAGGATGATAATCAAGGGGGGGCTAAAAACAATGGAGATGTTGATTTGCATAAAGATTTAATGGTGATTTGAGATTTTTGCTACAGTGTTTCTAGTAGTAAATCAAGTCATTAGGGGGCTGGAGCCCACCCAGCCCCCCTTAGATCCGCCACTACTGCTCAAATAATGCATTGTTTGGTGACACATGGGTTAATTGGCTCATCAACATTGTAAAAGAATCTACTCTACTCCTAAGAACCAATTATAACATCACATACTAACAATGCATTATAGCCATGAATTAGAAAAGTGCTCTGTAGAAGAATGGAGAAATAAGAATGAGAATCAAGCATTATAGCCATCAAAACAAAGCTAATTAAGCAACAAAATCGAAGGAATGGAGGCTGGTTACTAACCTTAAAGCAAAAAGATCAAGCCATTCTTCCAAATCCAAGTGGTAGCTTCACGGATTTGGGCGACCGCAACATTGGAGGGAGTGGCCCAAACGCGCGCCTCTGTTCTCGGGATAAAAGAGTGGAGGAAGAAGATGACGGCTACAACCTTTTTGTGCTGTCAGGCTCATCACTGTCGGTTCTATCCTAGAACCGATAGTGATAGAATCAAATCAATGTCGGTTCGTGGCTTGAACCGGTAGTGATAAGTGGAGTTGTCATCACTGCCGGCGGGAGGCACAAACCGGCAGTGATAGTTGTCATCACTGCCGGTTCTCGCACCCCCCAATTATTTTCTGGTTGTCAGAGCCTAGAACCGGCAGTGAAGGGTCATCACTGCCGGTTGTCCTAATTTCGGCAGTGATGTGGCCGGCACTGTTGACTGTTTCTGTAGTAGTGATCTATAGCATATCACTCATCATATATATGTACTCGGAAGGATCTAAAAGGCAACCAAAAGAATAATGGTGAATAAGCCCCGTTTGGCACGGCTCCACTTCACCAGTGAAACCATTTTTGGGCTTCAGCTCCATGAACAGCTCCATTGGTGGAGCTAGAGTTGTTTGGTAAATCGTTTGGAAAACAACTCCACATATAGAGTTCCTTAAAACATGTTCTCACAGAACGCCATGCAGGATGAGGTGAAGTCAGGTGAACCCACTATTTTTTAGCTCCATCCCACCTCAAACCTTTGTGCGAGCACGATTTAAGGGGCTTCCTGGATGAAGCCATTTTGTTTTACCCTGTTTGACACAAAGCAGCTCCAAACGGTTCCTGAAGCTGGTGGAGAAGCCCTACCAAACAGGAAGAGTTTCAATTTTTTCTCGCCGACCATACAAGTTATATGTTGGCTATGTTCAAAGGTAAACATTAGCCTATCTTATAGCTCTTGCCAAGTTCACGTAGTCATAAGGTACCTACACCTTATGAACAAGGCTATAGAGACGGTGCAGAAGCCAAACAAGCAAAGAATGGAGAAGGATGCCAAAACACAATATAGAAACCGTTCTAGATTGTTTTTTAAAAAAACAATTCGAGTAGGTTTTTGAGGAAAAACAAAAAAAATCCAAAACCACACCAAATCATCTCCAAAAATAATGAAACTTGGTCCCTACCTTGACAAATTCGTGATGGTAATACCATGTGATCTTTCCAAAAAGGTCTGGGCTTGATCACGAATTGAAGAATTTCCCTCTCAAATCGGAGGGTTTTCAAGAAAGCCAAAAGACGGAATTGAAGGTACTCATGGAAAATCTATTCAATGAAAAGTCTAGATATGTTCCTAAGATCTCATATCACCTAAAAACTAGTCAAGAACACCTCAATATCTCCAGCTCAAAGATTTTATGAAATGCACCAAAAGAGGCAAGAATAGATAGCTTTTGGAGGAGAAACTTAAGAGAGGAGAGCTGAGTTTCAAGCCATCACATGACCAAATTCCAAAAACAAAAAAATACTCCAAAATCATTTCATAAATTCAACCAAAATAATGTTTTAAAACACCATTAAAATGGGGTTCAAACCCCCCCCCCCAAAAGAGAAATCTTGGATTGTACAGTATGAAGAAATATGGGGGCACAAATTGGAGCCAACAAATATCACAGAACCTCCTAATTATGATGGCCCACAAGTACACGTCATTGCCATAATGACCTCTGACAGTCGTACTTATGTTCACCATAACGTAAAAGGCCTGCTTTCCTCCGAACAGGATCCAATCACAGGAGTATCGTAATATTACAACAGTTTATTCAAAATATTCAACAGAGTAAAGTAGCAGAAGTCTTACAATAACATAGGTTTACAAACCAGTTTTCAAACTTTAAACCTTATGTAACATTATTACAAACCATTAGTAGAGAAGTATCGGTAGTAACTTTATTACAACACCCAAACGAGATGCCTTGCCCAAAGGCCACACAGTCTACTCGTCGTCGCTTTCTTCAACCACGACGGTCATGCAACAAGGCTCGAAGCAGACTTGTTCATGAACCGCACCTGCAACAAGGGGTTCAACAAACCCTGAGTACAAAGGTACTCAACAAGACTTACCCGACTAAGACAAAGACTCCAAGGGCATGCTAGCTTTAGGGAATCAAGGTACGGGTAAATCAATAATCAAAATTTTCTTTTGCAGAAAAGCTTACTAAGGTAAGTCCTTATCTTCAACATTTTACTTTTACCATTGATGGTTCATTAACCAAATCTAGGTGATCCTAGTCTAGATCAAAGTAATTATCATCAAAACCTTTCTCATTCTTTCTTTCAATTCTAGTTCTTAACTACGATGTAAGTCAGGTGATCAAGTCTCCATAATCGAGGAGCAACGACGATTCGAACCGATTATACCCAGCTGGGGATCTCTAACATCACGACATATGTAGAACCGAATCTGCATATATCAACCCTCATTTAGATCTCCCAAAACCAGAACGTGTCCATCGCCACCCGAGAGTACAGTGCTCCTCGAACCCGGCCCGATTCTAGCCCCGAGGGTACACGTTACTCCCGCCATCTCTCCACTCCCAGTGCGAGGTTAGACGTTCTCGTAATGGAATCACTAACATGTTGGGCTTACCCAAGGCATGAGGCTAGTTGCAAAGTCTCGAACACAACAGGCTTACAACGAACGGACCTTAACTGATAAGGCGGAAACACCACATTGAGACTCCTTTCCCAATGCATGTTAGCAGTGGCCAAACCACCCGCCCGATCTTTCCAGTTCATTCTCATATTTCAATATTCATTAAGTATGCCGTCATGGCTATATAAACATTGCATTTAAAAGCTTAACTTCTAAGCATAGCGAAGCATACTACGCATTTTCCGTAAAACAGGTATCAAGGGTAATATTGTAATAATCAAGGATGATAATGCAGCAATTAGGTTATCACTCAACTCCTAATTACTTAATGCAATAAACCATAATATAAATAATAAAACATTTGTAAAATATCAAGGTAGGGTTTAAATGCACCGGGGCTTGCCTTGCTCTGACACGATGACTGACTCAGACTCGTGAACTCCTCCGTCTAGTTCGGAACCCACCGACGATCGCTCTTCTTCGGAAGCTTGCTCGACGACTTCGGCTTCCTCGAAAGCGGTGACTACACGAATGCATAACATGCTTCAACATGATGCTCAATGATAAACATGATGCTTGATGATAACATGCCACGGTTACGATTTGAGTACAACTTCCCTTCACGGTACAGTCGTAAACAGAAAACCTACTAACTAGTAGCGACGATTTCCCGCGATACCAGCTCTTAACCTAACAAGATACTAACGAGCTCAGTCATAAAATTATGGTGCTAGAGATCACAAAAGGGTAGTGACCTAAGGACATCACTCAATCACAAAGGCACACAACACTTAAAGTTCTTAATTTAACATTTATTTTCTATTTAAATAATTAGGGCATAATTAGAAATTGATCAAACTTTATCTAAACAGGTTCAAACTTTTTCTATGGGTTAAGAATGATTTATAATAGTGTCATAATAAATTTCATAATTTTTGGATAAATAAATTAATTATTAAAATTACTGGAAGTTGCATTTAATCTTTATTGGAACCAATTAATTCTACTACATAAAGTATTCAAATTCATGATTTAATATTTTTCCTAGATAGTTTATACATTGAAAAGCTTACACAAAAATTTTCATGAATTTTGGAACCCTACACAATTTTTAATGAAATAAACAAATAATAACACTATTCATTTATTTGAAAAAGAAAAACAAAAACGAAATCGGGCCGATTTTCTTTTTCCCCGTGGTCCGGCCCAGCGAACGGCCCACTTGCGCGCCCGCGCGCTCGCGCGCCCGACCAGCCCAGCCAGCGGCCCAGCCCAGCCGGCCTGCCTCGCTCCCTCTCTCTCTGACAGCGCGGCCCCGCCTGTCATCTTCTTCCTCCCGCTCGCGCGCTCTCTCTCTCGCGTCCGCGCGCTCGCCTGCGGTGACCGGCCGACGACTGATGCCTCGGTCGACAAACCGAAGTGACCAACATGATCCAGTCATCCCCGCGAATCATCCGCAACCCTAAAAGCTAAGGCTCTCCTTCCCAAGCACCCTTCCCGACGGCCATGGCGGCTCGGGGACGACAACAAGGCGGCTGACCCCCCCCTTCCCACGGCGGTAGCGGTTAAAAATAGGCGAGCATCACGCTCAGGAGCTCACCGTGAACTCACTGATGAACTTGGTGGGGGTAGAGGTGGTCTGGAGTGCCCGGTCAACGGTGAGGCGGTGAGGACGACCCGGACGGTGGCGACAAGGCGCTGTTCCGACGAACACAGAACACAAAAAGGAAAACCATCAACGCGATGAGCATCACAGCATCGAGTAGGACCTTGAACATGAAGCGGTTAAGCCAGAGACTCACCGAGACAAGCTGGCCACGGAGAGCCCGATCGTGGCGGCGACGGCGACCACCGCGAGGGAGAAAACGGCCCTACCTAGCTCAGGATGAAATGAGGCTCTGCAATGGGGCTCAGTGCGTGCACGAAGGCAAGGCGAAGCTGGCTGCAAGAGGGAGTGGCTGGCGGTGCAGTGACGGTGGTGAATTTCGCCGGCGAAAACCAACGGCGGCGACGGCGAAACAGAGGAGAAAAGAACGAACTCGGTGACCTCCACGTATATATAGGTCTAGGCACTGTGATCGGCTCTGGAAGGCGCTCGTCGTTGCGCTGGCGTTCCTGGCGCGCACGAAGGCCGTGAAAACGGCCACGGCGGCGGTCGGCCGTCGCCCATGCCGCGCGGTACCCGGCGGTGATACGTTGTGTACTGTAGCTCCCCCCCAAATTCTGAAATTCAAACTGGTTTTTCAAATTACTCTCAAATTTGTATAACAACTTGAAAATCTTCCAATGCATGAAATCTTCAGAATTTCAAGCTCTACACGTTTGATATTGAACACTTTTTCAAATTCTGCCTGGATTTTTGAAATTTGATTTTGAATTCAAAAAGGGACACATTTTTCAGATTTGGTAATTTAGAAATTACTTTTGATTTTATATTGAAACTTCAAAATCTCTAAACATCAAAGTTGTATATCTTGACCAGACCTACAACTTTGTTGTTCAAAACTTTTTCAAATTCTGCCTCCATTTTGAAATCTTAGTTTGGGGACAAAAATAAATTAAATCTGAAATTTGTTTATTTTCAAAATTACTCCACATTTTACACTAAAACTTTGAAAACTCAAAACACAAAAGTTTTAGCCCTTGAAAAGTTCTACAAACTTGGTTTTGAACTTTTTCACAAATTTTTCTTAGATTTTGAATTATTTCAAAAGGGGTAAAACAGGATTTTGAAATTTAGGGTTTTCGGCGGGATTTCAAATTGAAATTTGTTTCTACTTTGATTTGTGATTACTTAGTGATCAAAACCTCACCCAAAGGCATCATTTGGACCAACATGACATGGTTGACCAAATGCCACCCTTGGTTGACCAATTTACTTTTGAAATTCTTTTACATTTCTCTCCAGATTTGAATTTGAATTCGAATAGGAAAACTCGCGACAAGTTTTGGGATTCTAATTCAAACTCAATTTTGGAGCTTCATTTTAGATGTTGTACTTAAGCTCATACCCTACATTGACACTAGTGTGCAACACAGTCGCGCACTTCAAATTACGCAGGGCATGTACTAAGTATTTGCGGTGGTATTCGAAGTTAGGGTTTTCGATTTCGGAGCACACCACAGAGAAACACATTCAACCTAATTAAGTAAACTCGTTTTAGTTGATGCATAACAAGGTTAACCTAACAGGAATGATTAGCAAATGCATTATGATGACATGGCAGATTAATTAGCACTATAACACCCCGGGGTGTTACAGCCCTTCCCCCTTAAAGAAATCTCGTCCGAGATTTAAAGCCTTGAGTTAAGTAATGGAAAAGGAAACGTGTCAAGCAAACACGTCCAAGACTTGTCTACAAAACAGGTAGGGGTTTTCTGCATTACAAAGATTTTAAAAGGATAGGTTACAATTTAAAGAAGAAATTGCAACCTAGATAGAAGCAAAGAACTCTGGAAAATTCTCCAACAGGTAATCCTCAAATTCCCAGGTAGCTTCCTCTTCTGAATGTTGATTCCACTGTATTCTGTACCATTTAGTTGTTCTACTTCTGGTAACACGATCTTTTTGATCCAAAACTCGGACAGGATATTCAGAATATGTCAAATCTTGTTCAAGTTCAACTCCCTCAACATCAACCACTTGATCATGTACTTGTAGACACTTCTTCATTTGTGATACATGGAATACATTATGCACGGCGGACAGTTGTTCAGGCAACTTTAACTTATATGCTACCTTTCCACATTGTTGATTGATTTGAAAAGGACCGATATAACGTGGTGCGAGTTTGCCTTTGACTCCAAATCTGCTAACTCCTTTCATGGGTGATACTTTTAAATAAACATAATCCCCTACTTGGAATACCAAAGGTCTACGCCTTTTATCAGCATAACTCTTTTGTCTGGACTGAGCAACTTTCAAATTATTCTGGATCCGTCGAACTTTTTCTTCTGTTTGTTTCACAAGATCAACACCGAAAAACCATCTTTCTCCCGGTTCTGACCAATTCACTGGAGTTCTGCACCTGCGGCCATACAATGCTTCAAACGGTGCCATTTTTATACTCTCTTGATAACTATTATTGTAAGAGAATTCTGCTAAAGGTAAACATTCATCCCATTGATCTGGATAAGTGAGAGCACAGGATCTTAACATATCTTCCAAAATTTGATTTACTCTTTCAGTCTGTCCCCCGGTTTGTGGATGATAAGCGGTACTGTGCAAAAGTTTTGTACCCAGGGACTCATGGAGGTGTCTCCAAAATTTGTTGACAAACTGCGTACCTCTATCCGATACAATGGTCTTTGGTACCCCATGAAGACTCAGGATTTGTGCAATATATATTCTTGCATAAGTTATAGCAGAATAGTCCACCTTAACTGGAATAAAATAAGATGACTTTGTCAGTCGGTCCACAATGACCCAAATTGAATCAAAGCCTCTTGAGGTCTTGGGTAACCCAGTAATGAAATCCATACTGATGTCTTCCCACTTCCAGGATGGGATGGGCAAGGGTTGTAACATTTCTGCTGACTTCAAGTGTACTGCCTTCACTTTACAACAAGTGTCACATCTGGCAACATACTTGGCGATCTCAATTTTCATTTTGGTCCACCAGAACCTCTGTTTCAATTCTTGATACATCTTATTACTCCCTGGATGAATAGAAAACCTTGTACTATGTGCTTCATCAAGAATGAGCTGACGTAACTCTGGAACCTTTGGAACCACTAGCCGGTTCTTAAACCACAGCACACCTGCATCATCAATACTGAAATCTGTCTGTTGATCAGTTCTAACTTTTTCTTTGATATGAGCTATTCCAGAATTTGTTCTCTGAGCAGATACAATTTGATCTTTGAGTGTTGATTCTACCGTGACATTAGTCAACTGACCTTGTTGAACTATTTCAATATTTAACTTTTCCAATTCGTAACATAAGCTGTAATCCATTGGCTTCACAGTCATGCAATTGCAATGATTCTTTCTACTGAGTGCATCAGCAATAACATTTGCTTTTCTAGGGTGATATCGTACTTCCAAATCATAATCCTTTATTAATTCAAGCCACCTTCTTTGTCTCATATTCAATTCTGACTGAGTAAAAATATACTTTAAGCTCTTATGATCTGTATACATGTGGCAAGTATTACCTAGCAAGTAATGACACCAGATTTTTAATGCATGAACCACAGCTGCTAGTTCGAGATCATGTGTCGGATAATGTTCTTCATGGCGCTTCAACTGTCTCGAGGCATAAGCAATGACTCTGCCTTCTTGCATCAATACACAACCAAGGCCAATACCCGAGGCATCACAGTAAACATCAAATGGCTTTTCTATGTCTGGCTGTGCCAAAACTGGAGCAGTTGTTAATGACTTCTTTAGAATTCTAAAAGCTTTCTCACATTCTGGAGACCATATGAACTTAGTTTGATTCTTCAACAGCTCTGTGATTGGCTTAGCTACCTTTGAAAAGTCAGGTATGAATTGACAGTAATAACCCGCCATTCCTAGAAAACTTCGGACTTCATGAACTGAGATTGGTGGTTTCCAATTCAGAATATCTTTCACCTTGCCCAGATCCACTGCTACTCCTTCGGCTTACAACACATGGCCTAAGAATTGCACTTCTCTTAACCAAAACTCACATTTACTGAACTTGGCATACAGTTGGTGATCTCTCAGACGATTCAGAATAATTCTGAGATGCTCAACATGCTCTTCTTTACTTATGGAGTATACCAGAATATCATCAATAAACACAACCACAAACTTGTCAAGCTCCGGCATGAAAACTGAGTTCATCAGATACATGAAATGTTCCGGTGCATTGGTGAGACCAAAAGACATAATTAAGTATTCATACAGCCCATATCTGGTGGTGAATGCAGTCTTTGGGATATCTTCAGGTCAAATCTTGATTTGATGGTACCCTGATCGAAGATCGATCTTTGAAAATACCTTTGCCCCCGCAAGCTAATCAAAGAGCAGATCAATGCACGGCAACGGATATTTATTCTTAATGGTTACTTCATTTAGCGGTCGATAATCAACACACATCCTTAAAGTCTGATCTTTCTTCTTTACAAACAGAGTTGGACATCCCCATGGTGAGGAACTGGGTCTGATAAAACCTTTGTCACGTAACTCTTGCAGTTGATCCTTGAGTTCCGCCAATTCATTGGGTGGCATTCTGTAAGCTCTCCGGGATATGGGGGCAATACCCGGTTTTAACTCAATCACAAACTCTACATCTCTGTCTGGTGGCAGACCTGGTAGATCATCTGGAAACACATCTGGAAATTCACAGACTACTGGTATATCACAAATCTCTTGTACTGAAGTTGCACATAACCTTTCAACTATTCTCTTGGGAATAGAAAGTTGGATAAGAAGATGAGATTTATTATCTGGCAGGTTCAACCTTATAGTTCTGTGCAGTGCATCTATAAGGGCTCCTCTTTGGTACATCCAATTCATACCCAGGATTACATCTATATCCTGTTTCTGTAATATTATCATTGAGGTAGGGAATATATGCCCACCTAACTCTATAGGTACGTCACGTACCATCTCCTTAGTACACAGTCATCCCCCAGGCGACTGGATAAAGAAATCTTCTTGTGTTCCCAAAATTGGAATGTCATGCTTAACAACAGAGGTACGATTTATGAATGTATGCGATGCACCTGAATCAAATAACAGTACTGCTGGATGATTAGCAACATGGAACATACCCATCATAACAGGTTCTCCCTCTGGGATTGCACTTGCTTGAGTGTAGAATACACGTCCGATCTTCCTCTTCTCACCCTTACCCTTCTGAACATTCAGATTATTATTCTTGCTCTGAGATTGTTGCTGTTGTGGCACGGGAGCTCGGGGATAGTTGGAATTGTACTGCCTTGGATACGGGCAGTCCTTGGAAAAGTGGCCTGGCTTTCCACAATTGTAGCAGGGAAAGTTATGGGTGGCTGGAGCTTGGTTTCGAATACCAGGGGCATTCGGCTGTGGTGGATATTGCGGGGTTGCGGCAGGACGGAAAAACGTCTGCGGCTGAGCTTGGTATTGCGGTGGATGATAAGTTGGGCGGAAATGGTTCTGAGGGTGGTAAACAAACTTCTGGCGCTTCTTAATGCCGCCAGACGGGCTTGAAAACGCTGGCTTCTTCTTCTTCGACTCTTTGTGCAGTCGGGACTTCTCTTCTGACGCAATAGCCACATTGACTATCTCATGGTAAGTGGCATTATAGCAGGTGACTAATGCTTCCTGGTTTCGGGTACTCAACCCTCTCATGAAACAGCTTTTCTTCTTCGCATCAGTGTTCATATATTCTGCTGCATACTGGGACAGATGATTAAATTTACCCACGTACTGCAGAACTGTCTGGTTTCCTTGCTTCAACGAGAGAAACTCCTCTAGCTTCATAGCCATAACACCATCTGGAATATAATGTGCTCTGAAGGCTTCACGAAACTCCTGCCAAGTGACACGGTGGCCAGCAGGCCGTGCGGCGACCAAATTCGCCCACCACGCCCCTGCGGCACCTCTAAGCTGCTGCGCTGCAAACACGGGCTTCTGGTGCTCCGTGCACTGTAACAGTTCAAATTTCTGCTCCATGGTATGGATCCAGTCATCCGCCTCTAGCGGCTCATCCGCCTTTGAGAACACTGGTGGACGAGTATCGGTGAAATCCACATAGGTGGTTTCCCCTCCATTGTTACGGCCTTGACGACGCTGATTTCCATTCTGATTCTGATTCTGAGCCAACAGGGTAGTGGCATTAACCAAAGCAGCAATAGCCTCTGCCAAGGTGGGTGGAAACGGTGGGGCATTCGGAGTATTGTCCCCTTCCTAGGAAGTTCCAGTACCGTCCATCTATTGTACACAAACCATATTTATTTACATCGCTTTATTGAATTAAAAAGCAGTTAGTACAGTACTTGTATACACATACAAACTTATCTTACATTATTTCATTACAAACTTGCTTTCAAGCAAGAAACTACCCACTAAGGTTCTTAGAAAGCAGAAAAGACTACTATATTACACAGCCATCCATGTCAACACTTCACTCCTCATCATCATCGCTGATCACGATCACTCCATCCTCAATCTCTGGAGCACTCGCACCAGTGACATGACTTGCATCATCCCCACTTTCCAGCATGGGTTCATCTTCACCATTGTCCTCACCATTAGGAACAACCACGGCACCGACATCATCTTCTACTGCCTGGGGCTGGTGATTGGGATTCATCAGATCATTTAGCCTATGGACTTCCTCATGCAGAACAGTATTGTACTGCTCCAGGTGTGTCACATAAAGCTCCAACTCCCGAACACGAGCTCTGGCTTCTGCCTCCTTTTCCAGAGACTCGTTCTGGAACTGTTTCCAAAAACGCATGTTGCGCTTCAGTCGCTCCACTTCTGATGTAAGCCTTGCAACCTCAGATTCCGAATCCGGGTTCGGATTACGGCTACTGCTTGCTCCATCAACTCTGGCAGCCAATTGATGACGCGGCACTCCTTGCGGACCCGTTTTCTTACGAGGAGTTGTCTTCACACATGCCATCCTAAAGCAAGATAGAATTAGGACGATGAGAATAGATAGGGAGATCTGAAGGTTAGCATGAATAGGATTGAACCTTACTTAACCCAAACCACTTTAAAAGGGAAGGTAACTTAAGCAGGTTAATTAAACATGATGCATGCATCGCACATACGATCTAACAGAAAGATTTAAGTAACACAAGCAAACTTTATAACATAGGGCACTATACATGATACTTCACTACGAAGCTTTCAAATATGAGCTAAGGAAACTATAGAATAGATTAAGATAAGCAAAAGCAATTTGGACCCAAAATATCAATATTAAGTTTGTTTGACCCAAATCATTTTGAAGTTTTGCAAAGTAATACTACAATAACTCGAGTGATTATGCTCTGGTACCAGCTATCACAGAACCTCCTAATTATGATGGCCCACAAGTACACGTCATTGCCATAATGACCTCTGACAGTCGTACTTATGTTCACCATAACGTAAAAGGCCTGCTTTCCTCCGAACAGGATCCAATCACAGGAGTATCGCAATATTACAACAGTTTATTCAAAATATTCAACAGAGTAAAGTAACGGAAGTCTTACAATAACATAGGTTTATAAACCAGTTTTCAAACTTTAAACCTTATGTAACATTATTACAAACCATTAGTAGAGAAGTATCGGTAGTAACTTTATTACAACACCCAAATGAGATGCCTTGCCCAAAGGCCACATAGTCTACTCGTCGTCGCTTTCTTCAACCACGACGGTCATGCAACAAGGCTCGAAGCAGACTTGTTCATGAACCGCACCTGCAACAAGGGGTTCAACAAACCCTGAGTACAAAGGTACTCAACAAGACTTACCCGACTAAGACAAAGACTCCAAGGGCATGCTAGCTTTAGGGAATCAAGGTACGGGTAAATCAATAATCAAAATTTTCTTTTGCAGAAAAGCTTACTAAGGTAAGTCCTTATCTTCAACATTTTACTTTTACCATTGATGGTTCATTAACCAAATCTAGGTGATCCTAGTCTAGATCAAAGTAATTATCATCAAAACCTTTCTCATTCTTTCTTTCAATTCTAGTTCTTAACTACGATGTAAGTCAGGTGATCAAGTCTCCATAATCGAGGAGCAACGACGATTCGAACCGATTATACCCAGCTGGGGATCTCTAACATCACGACATATGTAGAACCGAATCTGCATATATCAACCCTCATTTAGATCTCCCAAAACCAGAACGTGTCCATCGCCACCCGAGAGTACAGTACTCCTCGAACCCGGCCCGATTCTAGCCCCGAGGGTACACGTTACTCCCGCCATCTCTCCACTCCCAGTGCGAGGTTAGACGTTCTCGTAATGGAATCACTAACATGTTGGGCTTACCCAAGGCATGAGGCTAGTTGCAAAGTCTCGAACACAACAGGCTTACAACGAATGGACCTTAACTGACAAGGCGGAAACACCACATTGAGACTCCTTTCCCAATGCATGTTAGCAGTGGCCAAACCACCCGCCCGATCTTTCCAGTTCATTCTCATATTTCAATATTCATTAAGTATGCCGTCATGGCTATATAAACATTGCATTTAAAAGCTTAACTTCTAAGCATAGCGAAGCATACTACGCATTTTCCGTAAAACAGGTATCAAGGGTAATATTGTAATAATCAAGGATGATAATGTAGCAATTAGGTTATCACTCAACTCCTAATTACTTAATGCAATAAACCATAATATAAATAATAAAACATTTGTAAAATATCAAGGTAGGGTTTAAATGCACCGGGGCTTGCCTTGCTCTGACACGACGACTGACTCAGACTCGTGAACTCCTCCGTCTAGTTCGGAACCCACCGACGATCGCTCTTCTCCGGAAGCTTGCTCGACGACTTCGGCTTCCTCGAAAGCGGTGACTACACGAATGCATAACATGCTTCAACATGATGCTCAATGATAAATATGATGCTTGATGATAATATGCCACGGTTACGATTTGAGTACAACTTCCCTTCACGGTACAGTCGTAAACAGAAAACCTACTAACTAGTAGCGACGATTTCCCGCGATACCAGCTCTTAACCTAACAAGATAATAACGAGATCAGTCATAAAATTATGGTGCCAGAGATCACAAAAGGGTAGTGACCTAAGGACATCACTTAATCACAAAGGCACACAACACTTAAAGTTCTTAATTTAACATTTATTTTCTATTTAAATAATTAGGGCATAATTAGAAATTGATCAAACTTTATCTAAACAGGTTCAAACTTTTTCTATGGGTTAAGAATGATTTATAATAGTGTCATAATAAATTTCATAATTTTTGGATAAATAAATTAATTATTAAAATTACTGGAAGTTGCATTTAATCTTTATTGGAACCAATTAATTCTACTGCATAAAGTATTTAAATTCATGATTTAATATTTTTCCTACATAGTTTATACATTGAAAAGCTTACACAAAAATTTTCATGAATTTTGGAACCCTACACAATTTTTAATGAAATAAACAAATAATAACACTATTCATTTATTTGAAAAAGAAAAACAAAAACGAAATCGGGCCGATTTTCTTTTTCCCCGTGGTCCGGCCTAGTGAATGGCCTGCTTGCGCGCCCGCGCGCTCGCGCGCCCGACCGGCCCAGCCAGCGGCCCAGCCCAGCCGGCCTGCCTCGCTCTCTCTCTCTCTCTGACAGCGTGGCCCCGCCTGTCATCTTCTTCCTCCCGCTGGCGCGCTCTCTCTCTCGCGTCCGCACGCTCGCCTACGGTGACCGGCCGACGACTGATGCCTCGGTCGACAAACCGAAGTGACCAACATGATCCAGTCATCCCCGCGAATCATCCGCAACCCTAAAAGCTAAGGCTCTCCTTCCCAAGCACCCTTCCCGATGGCCATGGCGGCTCGGGACGACGACAAGGCGGCTGACCCCCCCTTCCCACGGCGGTAGCGGTTAAAAACAGGCGAGCATCACGCTCAGGAGCTCACCGTAAACTCACTGACAAACTTGGTGGGGGTAGAGGTGGCCTGGAGTGCCCGGTCGACGGTGAGGCGGTGAGGACGACCCGGACGGTGGCGACAAGGCGCTGTTCCGACGAACACAGGACACAAAAAGGAAAACCATCAACGCGATGAGCATCACAGCATCGAGTAGGACCTTGAACATGAAGCGGTTAAGCCAGAGACTCACCGAGACAGGCTGGCCACGGAGAGCCCGATCGCGGCGGCGACGGCGACCACCGCGAGGGAGAAAACGGCCCTACCTAGCTCGGGATGAAATGAGGCTCTGCAATGGGGCTCAGTGCGTGCGCGAAGGCAAGGCGAAGCTGGCTGCAAGAGGGAGTGGCTGGCGGTGCAGTGACGGTGGTGAATTTCGCCGGCGAAAACTAACGGCGGCGACGGCTAAACGGAGGAGAAAAGAACGAACTCGGTGACCTCCACGTATATATAGGTCTAGGCACTGTGATCGGCTCTGGAAGGCGCTCGTCGTTGCGCTGGCGTTCCTGGCGCGCGCGAAGGCCGTGGAAACGGCCACGGCGGCGGTCGGCCGTCGCCCATGCCGCGCGGTGCCCGGCGGTGATACGTCGTGTACTGTAGCTCCCCCCCAAATTCTGAAATTCAAACTGGTTTTTCAAATTACTCTCAAATTTGTATAACAACTTGAAAATCTTCCAATGCATGAAATCTTCAGAATTTCAAGCTCTACAAGTTTGATATTGAACACTTTTTCAAATTCTGCCTGGATTTTTGAAATTTGATTTTGAATTCAAAAAGGGACACATTTTTCAGATTTGGTAATTTAGAAATTACTTTTGATTTTATATTGAAACTTCAAAATCTCCAAACATCAAAGTTGTATATCTTGACCAGACCTACAACTTTGCTGTTCAAAACTTTTTCAAATTCTGCCTCCATTTTGAAATCTTAGTTTGGGGACAAAAATAAATTAAATCTGAAATTTGTTTATTTTCAAAATTACTCCACATTTTACACTAAAACTTTGAAAACTCAAAACACCAAAGTTGTAGCCCTTGAAAAGTTCTACAAACTTGGTTTTGAACTTTTTCCCAAATTTTGCTTAGATTTTGAATTATTTCAAAAGGGGTAAAACAGGATTTTGAAATTTAGGGTTTTCGGAGGGATTTCAAATTGAAATTTGTTTCTACTTTGATTTGTGATTACTTAGTGATCAAAACCTCACCCAAAGGCATCATTTGGACCAACATGACATGGTTGACCAAATTCCACCCTTGGTTGACCAATTTACTTTTGAAATTCTTTTACATTTCTCTCCAGATTTGAATTTGAATTCGAATAGGAAAACTCGCGACAAGTTTTGGGATTCTAATTCAAACTCAATTTTGGAGCTTCATTTTAGATGTTGTACTTAAGCTCATACCCTACATTTGACACTAGTGTGCAACACAGTCGCGCACTTCAAATTACGCAGGGCATGTACTAAGTATTTGCGGTGGTATTCGAAGTTAGGGTTTTCGATTTCGGAGCACACCACAGAGAAACACATTCAACCTAATTAAGTAAACTCGTTTTAGTTGATGCATAACAAGGTTAACCTAACAGGAATGATTAGCAATGCATTATGATGACATGGCAGATTAATTAGCACTATAACACCCGGGGTGTTACAACAAACTTCAACAGATTCAGAAGGAATAGTTATACATATCAGTTTTATCCTCCTCCCACTAAAAACAGAAAACAACATCAAGAGGGTACTCAAAGGTTTCAATGACTAGTCCCTCAAGACCTTAGGAGAAAAAGAGTTCCCAATCACCTTCGATGCCAAAACAGTAGTACATATGGAATCAGTCACCTTCAATGTGGTTGAGAACAAACCAAGTATTCCTCCAATGACATCCTACACTGTTGTATGCTCAAGCGCTTTAGAGCCACACCTCACCACAACTACCTTTGCATGAAGCTACTAGGATGCCCAAAGGTATCATTACCATCTAACAAAATTAAAGTGCGGCCTGCACTTCGAGTATCTAGCTACACCACACCTTTCAAAAACCACATGTTCCCTAACATCGCTGGCAATCTCACACTAGAGTATGATATGTTAGAGCTCGAGGGCTCGAAAGGCTGAACTGCAGGGAGGCATCAAGACCTTTGTCATCGATGAAGACCAACCCCAATGCGTCTTGCATAGGAATTAAACTACCTCTGAAGACAAAGGCCCCAAATACTAGATATATTCCAAGCTAATAACCTCGATGCCTTTGCTTGGTCCCCTTTTGGCCTCCTAGGCGGCCGCCAAAGCAACATTAAATACCACCTCTACATTGAGCCAATAACCAAGCCCATATGCATGCCAGGGGCTGTTGTTGGCGGTCCTTAACTCCTAATTCTAACCGCCAATTCTCACATAAAAACTACTAAATAACACCAAACTTAGAATTAGAACATATAAGTAATCAATTCCACGAGTTTTGGTGTTTATTCATTTGCAAGAAGGTACTTATGGAAATACACATAAAAGGGCTTAAAATGGCAAAAGAACAAAGCACAAATACCATTCTACACAAAGCCCAATAGAGAGAGGCCCACAACCAAGCAAAATAGGGCCCTAAAGAGGTGGAGAACAAAGCCAAACCCAAGTCCAAATCAACCAACTCTACGCGACACCTACGTGGACCCCACTCAAGAGGTCAAAAGGAATCGACCCACCGAAGATGGGGCCAAAAGGCCCCACTGGGGGTGTGGCCGCACCCCAAGTGGCCCTGTTCAGGCCCAAACTTCACGTGTCGGTTCCTACCGCCTCTCCAAGGACGGTTCGGGTGGTGAAGGCGGCAAATTCAAATGTGGAGATGGTTTGCACCTTCCATGTGAGGGGGTCCAGGGAATATTCCAAGGAATACACCCCTTCTCTCCACCTATAAAAGGAGGGCACCTCCCCCCTCATTGGAACAACACCTCGAGGGAACAAGAGCACCACATAAGAGCAACATTCCAAAGGGCTTAGGCCCTAGTAGCTATCTAGAGTTGTGAGGGAGAGATGAGAGGGAAGAGTATGGGGAAGAGCTGGGCTTGTCGGTGTCTCCCCCTTGTACCTCAACGAATACTTGTGCCTCAACGAGTTTTTCCGCTAGGTGAGTATTCGTGATTCTTATAGTTCTAAGTCTTTGAATAGTTAAGCTATACTTTTACTTATTTTCGGGTTCATCGTCCGTCCTCAGGGCAGATATTCTAGTAATAGGACTTCTGATAAAGACGAATGTTCCTAGCTACCACTAGAGTAGTAGTCGATAGCGTAGACGTGGTGTCTAGGCTACAGGCTACCTTTGTTTGCCTCGTATCCCACAGTTGAGGGGTAGACGACAAGTGGTGATAGCCCTGTCCGTCCCTTGTAATCTCCCATGTTTGGATATGACGTAGAGCCATAGGCAGGTGTCGATGTTTTACCACCGATAGCCTGTCACGAGGGTACCCGGGACAGTTGTTCAGGCTTCAGCGGGTGCGGAACTCAACAGTGAATGAAAGAGATAGTCGATTTATACTAGTTTAGGCCATCGACCATGATCGAATAATAGCCTTTATGTTTAGTCGACATTAGCCTTTTGCGTTAGATTGATCGGTATGTTCTGTTATATCTTACAGGGGTTTAGACCGGAGGTATGTTCCTATTGAGTGATCTATTTTTCTCTACCGATCTAGGGAGTCATGCCCTCCTTTATATAGTCCAGGAGGCAAAAATCCTAGTCAGTTTATAATGTAAAGTCCTAGTAGGATTACATGATAGCAATGTTACTAGGATTACGAGGGAGGAATCCTAGTCAAACTAGATCTTCTCCCTTCCTTGTGGGGTATCCCGTGGGCCCCGCATCGACAAGCCCCCAAGCACTTTATGGTTGAACTCTGGAAGCCTCGTCTTGTTTCTTCAGGTCTTGCTGAGTAGGAACAAGCTTTGTCTGAGTGCTTTCTTGAGTGAAACCGTGTAGCGCTTTTTGAGATCTTCGAGTAGTGTGTACTTTTTAGAAAAGTGCACTCACTGAGTGTAGCCCCCGAGCCTCTTGCTGTTTGGAACAAAGAATTAGAGGGTCTTCTCTATAATTTCTCAGGAAAAATAAAAAACATCCCCTGAGGACATGTATCCTGCAGCCCCCGAGCCTATGTCCGAGTACTTGTAGTCGGCGCTAGGATCTAAAAAGAATATACTCAGAGATGCAGGAGTAGTTGAGTGCTTAAAAGCTTAATCTTTAATCTTTGAATCTGAGCCCTGGGACATAGCACCCAAGTGAAGCTGAATAGCCGTGATAGTGGTCGAGCTCTCGAGCTTAGCAGCGTGGCATATGTCAAATCAAGGTAGATGGATATGCAGCCTACTGAGTTGTCATTGGATTGTAGAAAACCTTGCATCAGCAGCGATGGAAACTATTCCCTTATGCTTGTCATGTACGTGTATAAGACTTAATCATCTTGAACATCTTAGCTTGCTCAGAATTTTTCCCCCGAGGATAAGGCGAGCTCAAGCCTGGTTAGCTCTTTTACTCTCATCCGGGTTGAATAACCCCAGGATAGGGCGAGTGCTATTTGGCTCTCATCCGCGTTGTGGGAACAACTTAGGATATGTCGAGTGTTGGCTTGGCAGCCTTCTTACTCTCGTCCAAGTCTGAAAAGACTTGGGATAGGGCGAGCTCAAGTCTGGTTAGCTCTTTTGCTCTCATCCAGGCTGAATAACTCTGAGATAGGACAAGCACTATCTGGCTCTCATCCGCGTTGTGCAACCCGGGATAGGTCGAGTGTTGGCTTGGCAGCCTTCTTACTCTCATCCAAGGCTGAAATGACTTGGGATAGGGTGAGCTTAAGTCTGGTTAGCTCTTTTGCTCTCATGCGGGCTAAATAACTTCGAGATAGGGCGAGCGCTATCTGGCTCTCATCTGCGCTGTGAAAACAACTCGGGATAGGTTGAGTATTGGCTTTGTCAGCCTTCTTACTCTCATCCAAGCCTGAAAAGACTTGGGATAGGGCAAGCTCAAGCTTCTTTTCAGCTCTTTTGCTCTCATCTGGGTTGAATAACTCTAGGACAAGGCGAGTGCTATCTGGCTCTTATCCGCGCTGTGAAAACAACTCAGGATAGGTCGAGTGTTGGCTTTGTCAGCCTTCTTACTCTCACCCAAGCCTGAAAAGCCTTGGGATAGGGCGAGCTCAAGCTTCTTTTCAACTCTTTTGCTCTCATCCGGGCTGAATAACTCTAGGATAGGGCGCGCGCTATCTGGCTCTCATCCGAGTGAAGCCCCCATACTACTTTGGGCAACTCTTCAATCCACTTAGGTCTATAGTCCTTTAGTTCTTCATACAACCTGAGTTTTAATCCGGCTAGTATGAGTCCATTAGCTCTATCTACTTGTCTGTTAGCTTCTGGGTGTGCGACTGATATGTAATCTATGTTGATACCGCAATCCTGTGCCCAACTTTTGAATTCTATAGCCGTGAAGGAAGAACTCAAATCTGTGATGACTTGATTGGGCATGCCAAAGTGGTGCATGATGTCCTGGATAAACTCGACTGCTTTGGTTGCGCTATATTTCATGAGTGGTTTGTACTCGATCCACTTGGGGAACTTGTCAATAGCCACAAAGATGTACTCGAAACCACCCTTGGCTTTCGTCTAAGATCTCTTTGCTTTTTTCTGATGAGACATATTTGAGGAATACTCCTAATGATGCGGCTCTTCTGTATAGGTTGTCTCCCACGAGGACATAGTTCTTGCTTCTTCGGATTATCCAGGTAGCTTCTTCTTTATTTGCCGATAACTTGTTTTTTTATGTAGTTGATGAAATCCTGTGTCCATGATATTGTGATTACCAAAATCTGAGTTGTTGGTGTTGGGAGTTCAGGTGTTATCTCACCGGGTTGTTTGATAGAGGGTGCTGACAACTCCTTTACGAACACACCAGGTGGGACCTTCGCCCTGTTCAATCTGAGTTCTTTGATATAATTGATGAATACTTGTGTCTACGCTGGAGCGACAATCAGGATCTGAGTGGTTGGAGCTGGAAGTTCAGGGGTTATCGCATTGGGTTATTTAACACTCTAGGTGGGACCTTCGCCCTGTCCAATCCGAGCTCTTTGATATAATTGATGAATACTTGAGTCCATGATGTGGTGATCACCAATATTTGGTTGGTGGGTGCTGGGAGTTTAGGGGTTATGGCACCAGGTTGTTTGGAGCTGACAACTCCTCTACGAACACACCGGGTGTGACCTTCCCCTGTCTGATCCGAGCTGGAGCGACGACCAGGATCTGAGTGGTTGTAGCTATGAGTTCAGAGGTTATCGCACCGGGTTGTTTGACGAACACACTCGGTGCGACCTTCCCCCGTCCGATCCGAGCTTGAGTGACGACCAAGATATGAGTGGTTGGAGCTGGAAGTTCAGGGTTTATCGCACCGGGTTGTTTGACGAACACACCGGATGCGACCTTTCCCTGTCTGATCCGAGCATGGGCGACGACTAGGATCTAAGTGGTTGGAACTGGGAGTTCAGGGATTATCGCACCGGGTTGTTTGACGAACACATCGGGTGCGATCTTCCCCTATCCGATCCGAGCCTGAGCGACGACCAGAATCTGAGTGGTTGGAACTGGGAGTTCAGAGGTTATCGCACCAGGTTATTTGACGAACATACCAGGTGCGACCTTCCCCCGTCTGATCTGAGTTTGGCTTGATCTTGTGTGAAGGAGAGTCGGTCTACAGGCACTTGTGGACGGGCACTTGTACGTATGTGTATCTCATTGATAGAGTGGTGGACATGCCCACGTAAATAGCTTAGTCGGCTTACATGAAGACGTATGCCCTCCTGTTTGCTGTTGTCTTGCATGTATCTTGGCTCTATACGAGTATAGGATCATCTCGTCGTTCGTGCTGGTTATTTGTTAGCTTGTAGTCGAATGCTCTATGAGGACGTATTGGGGTCGGGAGCCCGGCCGAAATCCTATCCGCTGGGTGCTGATCCGAGTAGTAGTCAATAATCTTCATGTCCGAGTTGCTATGGAGCCTGAGTAGCTGGTGTTGTATCCGAGTAGTTGGTCACCACGGCCGAGTAATCGGACACTGCAGCAGAGGGGTCAGCCGCCGTGGCCGAGTTGTCAGAACTGCTTTCCAAGTAGTCGGTCGCTCTGGAGGACCTGTTCCGAGTAATTCTTGGCTGAGCTGAATAGTATGGGAAAGCATCCGATTAACTTGTACGGGTTTCTTTGTTGCTTGCTTGTTGGCTGATAGGTAACCATGTACATGCTTGACTCTTGACCGGAATTGTTTCCTTGTGACATTTGCATGTACAAGTAAGTCAAGCCGTAATATCTTGAATATTTTGGCTTGCTTGATGTCGTCCTGCTCTGTGTCCTACTCAGACTTAGCGTTGCCATGGACCAATTGGTATAGAACCGAGTAGTCTTGTAGCCGATGCAAATATCTAGGAGTACCATCGCTGAGTACCCGGAAGTTATCGCCGAGCACCCGGAAGCCATCGTCGAGTACCCGGAAGCTATCGTCGAGTAACCGGAAGTCATCATCGAGTACCCGGAAGTCGTCGTCGAACATCCAGAAGTTGTCATGGAGTACCCGAAATCCATCGTCGAGTACCCGAAAGCCGTTGTCGAGTACCCAGAAGTTGTCGTCGAGTACCCGAAACGCGTCGTCGAGTTCCCGGAACGCGTCGTCAAGTACCCGGAAGCTGTTCCAACTTCAAGCACGGAGTTGTAAGTAGTCGCGGCATATGGTATGTCTGCGAAGGCACATAAATAACATCCGGAGATATAAAGCTTGACTCAGCTTGATTGGCGGTTGAGCAGTCGAACACGATGCTTTAGGCTTAGGGGCCCCCGAGCATCAGGTTAGCCTTCTTGTCCAAGTAGTCGATCACCACAATCGAATAGTTAGTCACCGCGGCCAAGTAAACATGCAGCCAGAGGGCCGAGTAGTCGGACAGCTTGATGTAGTCAGACAGCTTGCAGTCAATCAACTTTATGCAATCGGATAGCTTGCTTGTGGCTCAGTGCAGCCGGACGAGGTGCTTTGGTCTTGCGTAGCGTATTTATGTATGTATAAGTCCTGATATTAGCTTGCCCGCCTTTTGTACACGTTCCTTGATATTCAAGTATGTACGTGGCCATTATCTTGCATGTAGCTCTGAAGATGTACGTCGTACTTCCTTATTTGCATCGGTCATTATTAATTAATGACGAATCCGAGTATATCTGAGGATGCCTCCGCCGCTGGCAGTTGATTGCAACCTGAATCTAACTCTGTCATGATCTCAAATTATCTCTGTCAATTTGATGTCTTAATGCCTGTGTCCTATCCAGGCTCGGTTCCGTGATGTACTTAGATCAGCATGGGCCAAGTTGCCTTGAAGGCGGCAGCGGATCGCGGCAAGTTGATCTGGTAGGATAACAGCAGACAAATTAGAATTTGGATCTGCACGGTCATGATCTCAGCTCTGCCTCGATCCACGTGCGACACAAAAGCACGTATTTTTTGTGGCTTGAACGTTGGCTCCAAATCGGTGATTCGCCGAAACAGAGAATTGAACTTCCGATTTGGACTTCAACTCAGCTTGAACTTGAACGCCGAGCGAGATGCCCGATATGGAACAAAAAATTCCGAGCAATAGATTGATCCTTGGGAACGCGATGTTGGTCTTGAGGTCCGTCGAGCTCTTGAATACAAATCCGCCGAAAGCCCCTACCTGACGCGCTAGCTGTTGATGTTTTACCACGGTACCCGGGACAGTTGTTCAGACTTCAGCGGGTGCGGAACTCAACGGTGAACGCAAGAAACAGTCGATTTGTAGGCCCTTGACCGTGATCGAGTAATAGCCTTTATGTCCAGTCGGCGTTAGCCTTTTGCGTTGGATTGATCGGTATGTTCTGTTGTCTCTTACAGGGGTTTAGACCGTGAGATCTGTTCCTATTGAGTGATCTATTTTTCTCTACCAATCTAGGGAGCCGTACCCTCTTTTATATAGTCCAGGAAGCAAGTGTCCTAGTCGATTTACAATGTAAAGTCCTAGTAGGATTACATGATAGTAATGTTATTAGGATTATATGGGAGGAATCCTAGTCAAACTAGATCTTCTCCCTTCCTTGCGGGGTACCCCGTGGGTCCCGCATCGACAGCCGGAGGTACCTAGCAGACCAGGTATACATCAGTGTCCGAAGTAAGTAAGTAGAAATAGAGTTTATCTATCCAAAAGACCCAAGAGCTATAGGAATCCATCTCTACTTTTTCCAACTCTACCCTTGTGTTGTCTTTGGACGAATTAGCTAGAAGAAATACCTCCTTTCCCTATGAAAAATATGATACCCTGAATACTTCTGGGTGAAAGCTACAATGATAATTCTGTGCGCTTGTGGATTCTTTCTGTTTGCGTTAAGAAATACCAACAGTTGTGCAAGGTGTCCATAGAGCATGTTGAAGATGCCAAGGAAGAGTTCAAAAAGCTTCTAGACTAGCTTGATAAGAGATGTGTGTTGCAAGTGGCATCACACATGCGACCCATTGCCTAAGCCTTCTTATGGTGAGCACCACCGAAGAGCATCATTCCTGGTTCTAGTTTCTAGGTGGTGCTTATTGATCAAAAAAGACATGTTTCCGTTACATATCATATGCATTGTTTACATCACCCATTGTGACACTGCTTTGGTAAATTGTGACGAGGCGGTCTTGCCATGGAACCGAACAACATCAATGATGAAATTTATTTCGTCCTGAGTTAGCGGAACTACTAAGTCAAACCTCGGGTGTCTAGGTGGCCGGCCCCATATGTCGGTAGTGGCCTTGTGAAAAGATGTGGTGACAGGAGCATATGGATGTGTCAAGGATATACATGAACCTATATGTGTTAGCTTTATGTTTCTCAAGGGCCTATATGTAAAAATAAATAAATGTGAACTCAAGAAGCAATTGATCACGCGCGCTCAACTACGCCGGCAATTGCGGAATATAATCTCGTTCTCACCATCCAATTGCGGAATCTTGCTCTCACCATCCAATTTGAGATTTAAACTTCTTATAAAGATGATGAATAATTAAGTGGTTCTTGTATCTGATGGCAGTGTTTGATGGCTCTATGCGTATGTAGGGAGTACTTGCTACTTTTGTGAACGTAAAAGAGTGATGTTGTAGCTAGTTATAATTTGTCGCCATGGCCAGCGAGGGTGGGCCAGGGATGGATTCATCTATCTACAACTAAGGTCAATCGATAAATTGAGTAGCCATTGACTGCATGCCAAGAATAGTAGACATAGCTAAAAAAAAACAGGTTTCGAAATGTAGCCAAAATTTGGAAAGGAAAAAAGAAAAGCAGCTTGGTAGTAGCATTTGCCTTTTAAGTAGTAACTTAATCACTGACAGCAAAATGAGATGTGGCGGCAAAATTTAAATCTGTGTTCATATATACGTATGACCGTTTATATATTTGCTAATAATCAGGAGATTAGTGTGAAAGGGTTTATATATAATAATATACGCGTATATATAAGTTGTTGGACGTGGCACGACGCAATTGGCTGAGCCATGCATGGCGTCCGTTTGAAACCGCGCATGTCTCCCGCGCTCTCCATTCCTTATTTTGCATTGCTTACGAGCTGTCAGTATGCATGTAACGGCGGCGCGCGGCTTTGAACTACAGTTGACCAATCCAGCAGGGCATCCAGGGTGAGAAAGAGAAACCGATCGATCGATGCATCATGTAGCCAAAAAACCTGCAGGCAGCTATGCCGTTGCCGGCCTCTGGTTCTACAAATACCCAGCCCGCACAGCGCTTCCCTTGCATCGAATCGACCATTCATAGGTCCATCAATCAATCCATATACATATAATCTGTGCTTGCAGCTAGGATAGCAATGGCGGCTGCAGCAGGTGTCGTCGCTATCGCTACTACTCTCACCGTCCGCGACATGCTCTACTTGTACTGCGACGCTCGCAGCGTGTACGAGCGGTTCATCGGCATGGGCAGCCACCCGGAGCAGGCACGGAACGCCGTGGCGCTCCTGCTGTGGCTGGACCAGGCTTTCCACCAGGCCATGCCCATCCGCCACCTGCCGACCCTGGACGCCACGGCCGTCAGCATGGTGGCCAGCGAGGCCAACCGCATCCTGGACTGCCTGCAGCAGCAGAGCCACCACCCCGCCGTGCTCCCGCCCATCCCCTTCATCTCCGCGCTCTGCCAGTGCCACCACGGCGGCATCGACACCGCCTTCTTAGCCTTCAACCAGGACCTCGTCGTGCGCGGCGTCGCGGACATCCTCGACGGCGTCGGCGCCCTCATCTTCGACGACCGCCTCTACCGCCTGCTGCGCCGCTACCAGACGGGGCTCGTCGGTCGCCTGTCGGAGCTCGAGGCGCCTTACACCTGCCGCCCGGTCACCGTGCCGGAGGACTGCCGCTCTATGTTCGTCACGTTCTCAAAGGGGCAGCCCGCCGTCGACCGCCAAGAGATATTCGACTACTTCAGACAGTAAGCTGTCTTTATTTATTATATCTCCTCCATCGATCGCCTTCATTTTTCATTGACGCATGCAAATGCAAATGCTGAAATATATATATGCAGCAAGTGGGGCGACTGCATCGTCCGTGTTCTGATGGAGAAGACGACGAGGGGCACGCCGCCCATGTACGGCAGGATAATCTTCAAGAGCGAGGCATTCGTCAGCCTGGTGCTCAACGGCGAGCACACCGTCAAGATCACCATTGGCTACCGCCAGATCTGGCTCCGCAAGTACATCCCGCGCCCGCACACCATCAACAACCTGCAGTGACGATGCATATGATGGTTGATAGATTGATGGATCGATCATCGTTGAACCACCACCCGCACATGTTTTAAGTAGTTTACTAGCTAGCTACTATATAGTAGAGCCATTCCTCTTGCATTCCTTTCCATAAACTCTATGTATGCACAACTTGAACTCTATGTAATGTAATATGCATGCAATTTTCGTTTTATTTGTTAAACAATTAAATGGAGATTGAACACCATGAGTCAAGATTATGTGAGGTTTGCATGGGCAGTAAGTGAATTTCTTAGACAACCTAACCTAACTGCAGAAAATGATTTGGTGAGGTGACATGTTCATGGAAATATATACATGGAGAAAATAATTCCTAATACCCAAACAACTACCCGGCACAACATTTTTCCTTACAAGCAAAACACTTTCTTATCATGGTGTACATTTTTCTTGACTAAGAAAATAATTGTTTTGTTCTATCAAAAAACTAAAAGAATGTTCTAGAAAAAAAACAAAATGTTTGGGATTGGCGACGTGGCTACCACCTGTCGCATATGCAACGTATGATATTCACGTGGCCTAATTAAGATCCCTCCCTTCGTTTATCATCACCAACCCACCTTAGGCCTTGTTAACATGCCCATCTCAATCCATATGTATTGGAATGGTTCATATGGATTGAGATGGATACATGGACATTCAAACAAGCCCTTATGTGCTACTAATACAACATGTTGACAAAACTGCTATACATGTAACGGTGGTGACAGTATAATAGGGGGTGAATTATTATGCTTCTAAAAAGATATTTGCTCTAAAACCAACACAAGATGGACCTATATCAATAATTTGTATCTAAATGTGCTATAGGTTTATCCGGTGTGCCTGTCCTACTTCTCAAAAAGCCTTGCAACTAATTCCAATCCTAGAAACAACACATGGCAATTCTAGGAAGGTAATCACAAGAGTAACAATACAAGTAAGTACAAACAGAGTTCGAGAGAGTAGTACACATACGAGGAAGATAACACAAGCATGATCGGCACAAGGGTATCTAAAATGCCAACCTCAGTCCACACTGGAGTAGTGAGTAGCGACCAAGGCTATCTCTCTCCTTTGACATGCCACTATCGCTCATGGCTCTTGATTGAGCTCCGCGCACAATCCAAAGGAGATGAGCTCAAGCTGAATGAACCACCCACACTCCACACATGAAGGCATATGCCACCACCAGCCTCCCATTCATATTGACATGCCATCATCGTCTTTACTTCATATCTTAAGCTGCAAAGTCAAGGCTCTCCATGTCCTCATACAAGCATCTTGCGTTGTTGTCGCTCCACACACCAAGCTAGAGGATCAAGCTTGAGCCTCTATAAGGTTTCAAGGTGTCAATGAGCCTCAAAGGGTCCAAGGTGCTTGCAACAGTACATGGTAGGATCACTCCTTGATCACTCCATAGGTAGCAACACCTAACACTCACTCTCTAGGAAAAATGGCACTAATCACTCTCTACTCTTGTGTTAATTTTCTTGGAAGGTCATATAGCTCTTAGGTGGCTTGGATGTTTTCTCAAGTGTGTGGCTTGTTTCGAACTCTTGCAACCTTAAATGACCGAGAGATTTGTTACAGTGCTTGGTTCCTCCCCTAAAAACTTTTTCCGGTTGTGTGATGTAAAGAAAATTAATTATTTGTAATTAGTGAAATTTTATAGTGCTTGGAAAAAACTAGAGTCATTCATTTGGATAAATCAGATGGCTGTAAAATAAGAAGAACCAATGCAAAGGAACTTAAGTTGTGGGCCGGAACCTGAAATATGTGGGTCCGGAACCAAAAACATATAGGTCAAAAATGATTTTCAAAATAAATTTAAAAGGTAGAGAATATTACTTTCTACCCCTTATCTTCCATAATGTAAATACAGAGCTATCTCGGTCAATTCTCTCACGATGGAATCGCCGTTTCTCGATGGCGGTGGCGGCCGTCCATCTCCCTCCCTGCCGCTGCTTGTGTTGGACAGAAGAGCACCTGGGCGCACCGACAGCCGCTTGGGAGGTACTGCCTCCGGCTGCATGCAGGGTCGATCTCACCCACCTACAAGGGCTTGCCTCGCCAGCTACAGGTGATGGGCACCACCGCGATTAGCAGAGGCTGCCCTCCGGTGTCACTGGCAACGAGATCCCGGACCCTGCCTCATCCACAGCAATAGTGTCAATCATCTTCGCAATAGATTGTTGATGACATGCAATTTACTTTTGAACCTAAACTGATATCAATATAGACCTGTTGAAATCTTGAGGAATGTATTTATTAGATGCTCAACCTCAAATGTGTGTGTTTATTCTTGGATTATTCGTAACAAATGAATAATTAACATCATCTGGATTCAGACATTTCAAGTGACTGATGAAAGCTTTACGACATTCAGTGTAAGTAAAATTTCCTGTCTGCTACAAGAGCAGAACCTTCATGATCGCCCAGGTACTCTTCTGTCCAACACAAGCAGCAATGAAAAGGTGAAGCATGGGAGGAAGACTAACAAAACTTGCCATCTGGGGTGACGCAATCCTGCTGCTGCTGCTGCTAACAGGATTGGAGGACAGAAGGGAAATCGAGAGAACGACGCCTAACTTCGGATTGAAGGAGACAGTGGGCGCTCGTCCGTATGTGCGAGGCCAACGCGTTGCCGGGGTTCAGATGGATGGAGAGTACTTGTTGGGGACAGGAGGCGACCACGAGGTCGGCGTCCTGCTGGCATGGGCGTGGTTGTGGAAGAAGAGGGAAGAGGAGCACCGGCAGGGAGGGAGATGGACGGCCGCTACCGCCATCGAGAAACGGCGATTCCATCATGAGGGAATTGACCGATCTGTATTTACATCATGGAAGATAAGGGGCAGAAAGTACTATTCTACACTCTAAATTTATTTTGGAAATCATTTTTCACCTATATATTTTTTGTTTCCGGACCATATATTTCAGGTTCTAACCCACAACTTAAGTTCCTCTGTATTGGTTCTTCTTATTTTATAGTCATCTGATCTATCTAAATAGATGACTCTAGTTTTTTTTGGACACTGTAAAATTTAACGTATTTATAGCCTCAACACCTCAAACTATTCGGTGTTACATCATCTTAATTTTTCTGCAGATACCAGACGATTTGGCGAGAACGGACACAATGTGCAACCGTGTCACTTTAAACCTTCTCTCGATCATTGTAATGACGTATTGCCTAGAGTCTAGGACCTTATTGTCACCAGACCATTCAGCATGTACAAAGCATCCGGCCCTTTGCACTAACTTGCAACTTCACCATCCTTTTGCTCCCCAGTGAAGCCTTTCACATGTACACCGACCATAGAACTATGTGCCATGTATAATATTCATGCATTTCAACTTAGAAACACTCCGGCGTACACAAGATCACCCAACGTGTACAAAGTCATTGTAACATGTATATAACACCTTTTTTTATTGCTATGCGAATGGCTGTAAAAATACCAAAATTTTGAAATGTTTTGCTTGGTGCTTGAATTCATGTAGCAATAGGCCAAATTTGAGTCAAACTCTCGCCTCTCACCTCAAATTCAAGTTTAAATAGTGAACTCATTCAAAACTTGGGCATACATAATTTTGGTAATATATTTGGCAATATTTTGGACCTATTTGCCATGGCTTCAGCTCCGACTCCGAAGCACCTTCTGCAGAGGAGCCGTACAAAACACATTTTGATGAGCCATTTTTTATAACAATAGAGGAGTCGAAGCTATTTCAAGGGAGAAACTGAAGGCACAAAAAATGGCTCCTTCATGCCCCGGTTCCTCGGGAGGAGCATTTGAGGAGGAGCCGACGGACCCTCTTTCGAGCTTGGCCAAACCGTTAGAATGGGCCAAGCCTGTTTGGGTCCACCGCATCAACGTCCCTTCTTCCCCACTGGCCAATCCACCTCGCTGCAGTCTCTCTGTCCGACAACCGGCTGCAATCTGTCCGACAACCAGCTGCCCACCGATGCAGGTTCAATAGAAGACAATCAAAAGGAAAATCAGATGGAGATATAGATTCTCCAGACTATTGGTTCCTTCTCTTATATTCATTTTCCTCTCTACTTCCTAGAAAAAAGAATCTTGCAACGAGAAACATATTGACAACATCAAAACAGCATAAAAATGACAGCAGAAGATCCACCCGATCTTTTGTGTGACAATTCACAAATAATGTCTTGTTATATATATGCATGATACAACCTCAAATCCTTGCTACAAACTTATTTGTGTTGATCCATTAACATGCAAGCATTGACATCACACAAATTTATTATACATCAACTTGACTAATTTGTTGGGCAAAATTTTTGTCTTGTATGGCTCAGAGCACTTGAGTAATGGGGTGGTTCGGTTACTGTATAAATATATGTAGGAGTAACTAAATTTGGATTGCAGGAACAGCTGTATCATGTGCGCTCATGTGTAGTTCTGGATTATCTTTGACAGAGATGAGTATGTCCCCACACACGCGCAGCAAACCCCGACCACGATGATGAACGAGCACGCTGCTACCTGTGAATCCAAATAGATCCCATTAGTTGCATTAGCATGCAATTTCTTTTTCTCGACACAATGTAAGGGACTCAGATTACAGAGGCTTAGTTCTACCATGTTTCAAAGCAAATCATATTCATCTTTTCTTCATCATCTTTATGCTATTTGCCCATTTCACTTAGGATACAGACATTTCTGCCCATTTGTTCATGAAACAATACAAAGCTAGTAAATATTATTTACATATATTCATACCTGGTGCCAGCTCACTTTTCTCCTCAGGATTGCTAAAAAGCACGCACAAGGTAGAATATAGGTCTACAATGAAAACATGCTTTAGCCTCACAGATTGATATAAGGATTGAACGTCTGATGAGGTGAACACAGATCCTTACCACAAGCATCGTGAGTAAAGAACCAACCAAGGCCATCACAAGTCCTGTCAAAGCTCAAAAACAGATTGGTGGATCGTGTCATGATTGGGCCTTATGATACTAGTACCAAATATGCTCATGAACTTACCAAAGAAGGGTACAGATAGAGCAATGAGGAGGGTTGACACCACCAAGGCTGATCTAAGCATCACTATGTTTGAGTACTTCTGTTGATTTGGTGGCAGCAACTCCTCCAAACTCATAGCCAGTGGGGTTATGGTTAATGCATATGTGATTATTCGTTAAGGACATAGCAAGTTTGAGAATGTCAAAGTATCATAGAAATAAAGAATTATCTAGCCAAATATAGCTGCATAAAAGAATGCTCTGAAATCTATTGAGCAAATAGCTACAGAAACACACTTCCTCTGCTCCATTTTGAGACTAGACCACTTTCAAGAATAATAATGGCACCCGTTCAAAAAAAACAGAGACAATATTAGCACACCAAGGATATTTGGTTATTGGATTTGCCACCTGCAATAAAAAATGACAGGTGACATTATTCACGGGGTTCAGCATGAATGAATCAAAATACTGTAGATGAGAACTGCTCATCAGATAAAAGGACCTAACATCCTCGCCAAAAAATAAGAGAAAAGATCCTAATAAGACTGGTGTCGGCAAATTTTATTGTGGCATAAAAGAGATAAACACACACCCTACACCATATGATTATCCCATGCACTAAACAAACCAAAAGTTCAGGCCTCTTGACTTCTTTAGAAATGGAATTTCAAATGGTTTAGGAAGCAACAATTACCGTGGTCCAAACTGCAATCTTTGAAACCACTAAATTCTCTGGTAAGTTCAGTGTGAACTGAGACTGTGTGGCTTCACCAAACATTTTGTATCCCATCACCGCTGCACCAGCAAATAAAATGGTAGACAGCCCAATGCTGACAAGAAAAAACAAATTTGAGTGCTGCATTTCAGGGGAAAAAAGAATATGGAATGTGGATAAGCTAATTACCAAGTAAAAAGGATTGAAGGGAACTGATTACGATTCTTCAGAGAAGAGTAGATGTTTGGAAACACCCCATGCCCTGAGTAGCAATAACCATACAATCCAATTGCAATAGGGATTCCAGGGAGGTTCAGTGCAGTTCCTTTGTTCTCAAAGCCAACATTATCAACAACACCTACCCAGAATAGGCAGAAGACTCCAAGGATTGATGCAATGACACCTCCAGCTACAAACACATCAACTTAGTGAGAAACCATGAGTGGTACACCAAGAGGGAAGAGCATACGTCTGAACTAAACGCAGAGAATACACACTGACTGTGTGGCAAAGCATTGTCAAAACAAAATGCAAAGCAACAGGTGAATGGAGACCTGAAAGGTAGCTCAGGCAGCTAAGGTCACGGAGCCAAGTGGTCGGCATGACTATGATGGTAGTCAAGATTGCGAAAAGTACATGGGAGTTCACTGTCAAGCTCCCAATGGTCAGGTGTGCATTGGGGAATAATTTTGATAAATTGTCACCTTCCAATATCAGATACTCGATGGAACAGGCCTGCACAGCAGATTAGGACTGTTACTCTTCAGAAAGAAAGAAAGAATGCTATTTTTAGTTTTATTAACCTCATAAGACCCTAAACCTGCTCTGTGTATTCTATTTTTCTGATGAAAGAATGACAGGTTTCAGGCGTGTGAAGTCCATTGCGCCCTTCAGACACTGGCCCCAACTTATGTCACTTCTACTCTGCATGGTCTTACAATTGTCTAGGAGGTTGATATTATTTTGGTTCTTGTCTAACCCTAGCAATTTGAACTTGAATTATCACGGCATAAATTATTTTGGTTGTCTTACAATTATTTTGGTTCCAACTTGAATTATCCCAACTTATGATTAGCATGCTTGTGACTAATGATCTCATCCTCATGTTGAACTAGAGCTGATGTTCTTGTTTTCTTGTGAAGGAACTTCTTCTTTCTTTGACTGAAAAATAGCAATATAGTTGAGCTTGTTGTGTAGTTACCATAGTGTTGATAGCTATGATTTTTCTTCCTTCTGTTTATGTATAGGATATGCAAGTTGTTGGTGCAAATCGTTTTGTTTCAATACTTGGAACACCTAATTCTGATTGAGATAGATGGTTAGCAATAAACACTTACATATAGTTCCACATACAGGATTATCTGCAACAGGGAAACCACAAACAAGGAAAAAGGTAAGTTAGCACAAAAGCACTCCTCCATTCACATCATATTGAAAATGTGCAAACATTGAATCACAGTCATTATTTATAAGATTACATACCGAGATGGCAATACGACCGGTGGTTCCGAAGGCGGCATGGCCAATATCTGGGTATGTCTCAAGGCCCTCCTTGCTGTCCAGGCAACGGCGCAGGAGCACACCAGTATACCATGCTAGAATTGCAAATAAACAGAGTATCACCAGTCCAAGCCAGCCCCCTTGTTTGATGGCATAAGGCGTTGATAGGATTCCCACACCACATAGAACATTTATTCCTGCATAAAAGCATAGTACAAGCTCAATGGGGAAACAAGAAAGTTCTCATTAAAAGTTGCAGGACTTATCTATGGTGCAAAATCTATTACATCATTCAGGCTAAATTTTACATTTATTACCAAATTTCAAACAACACAAAGCCTTCGTGTCCCAAGCAAGTTGGCGTAGGCTAGAGCTGAAACCCAACATGAGCCATCGCTAGAAAGAAACAACTAAATAAAATATAGTATATAAAATGTAAAATGACATTATTGATAAAAAGCCATCCAAAGTATAAAGCTAGACCTTCCAAATAAAAGTTAAGCTGCTTATGACATTTCTGATCTATAACTTTAATAAATTATACATACCAAAACTTCAAAATAGTGACTCCACAGGTATAAGGGATAAGAACTATGGTGATAGATCAATGACCTACAAATTTTGATTAGAGATAATTGCATGGTTGCCCACGCTTTGAGGCCCAACTATGAGTTTGTCCTATTTTTTCACTTTGCAGTTTGCACCATTGCCTCTAGTCATTTGGAAACAGAAGGGGCAAGGGTGCAAGTTGAAAAAAGGAAGGCAAACTCATAACTAGGCCCCAAGATAATATCAGGTTTGTCCTTGAGCAAAAGTACAGCTTGCAGATCTATTTTGTGGGACCACTGGTTGTGCTGACTGATCAAGCCTGCAAAGTCACCTTCATATGCAGAACAAGGGGAAAAGAAGTAGAATGTTGAATTGGTGCAATAATCAGGAGAACAGAGTGTGCTGAAGAAAACATAATTGACAATTATCTTTTTTTTTCCTTTTTGAGGGGAAATAATTGGCAACTCTGGATGTTTTCTACTTATTAAAACCATGAACCACTTAGCTAAGTAAAGCTGACGCAAACATTCGCTGAAGTAAGCAATGGTTTGGTTCATGCATCAATGCTTAAGCCAGCATTCAACAATGGCACATGTCACAAGAATAATTCAATGATATCGATGATTGAGGGCCCTATCTATCATGCTGAGTTGAGAAGGCAAGAAAATAGCTTGAGGAGAGGCAGACATGTATGCAGCCAAACATGTATCACAAACATCAGAAATCAGTTGTAGGTGCTTACCGTTCACAACCGCCTGGGTGTAAGAGCATTTATGATAGGGAGAAACCTCATGAGCAACTGGCACTGGCTTTTGATCCTCAGGAATCTGTTGCAAAGACGGTTTTCTTGAAGGCAGAAGGTACTGTGAACTCTTTCTTTCTTCATGCTGCTGCTGCTGAAGGTCATCACTTGTAGTGGGATGAAGAAGTGGCTTAACAAGATTAGAGATGATTTCAGGGGTTTTACCCCGAAAAGAATTGGTGATGAAAGAGTTGGATAATCTGCTTAGAGTTGGGGTCCCCAAGAAGCTCAGATTTGGTGACTGCACGCTACTAAGAATGTTGATGGATTGCCTGTACAGTAAAAGGAGGGAGAGAAATATATGTGATTGATGTGAGTTAAAGAGAGCTCTAAAGAAAATCATGTAACTACTACTTCGGTCATTCTTGTGATGGATCTTGTAAAAAAAATGGATCACTGATAGAGAAGCAGATAATAGATGCAAACGACATGTTGCCGTGCATGTTGATGATCCAGTATGCATGTATGAGCAATCGATATATATGGAAGTTCAGTTCATTTGGATCTCTAATCTGTGGAGTAAACTCGTCCTGCTCTGCCCATGCCTAATCATTGCCATGGGTGACAGAAACTACAAACTACTGTGATAGATTTTCTTTTGGTACCATGATCACACAAAAGAGGCCAACTATTTTATTTTGTATAAGAATCTGATTCTACTGGTGGAACACTTATTTTTCTTCTAGTTTCAGAATTCCGTTTTCTATTTAAATTTTAGAAAACGAACAAAACTATGTACAATTTTGGAAAAGGTCATGAGGACAGAATGCTTTGAAAATGAAGATGTAACAGGTGTCTGCATGTGTTGTGCTGAGGTGGATTATCTATTCTGGCTACTATGACAGTGGACTGAGCTGATACCTGGTGAGGGCTCAATGGATCGGATACGAAAACGAAATGAAATTCAGTGCTGCTGTATCCGGATTGGGTGATGGGTCAAATAAACGGAAAGCGGAATGGAACTTAGCAGGTGAGTCAAATAAATGGAAATGCCTAGTACATAAGCAGGGGAAAGGGAAATGATGGATAATGGGTGCAGGATATGCAGAGCAGAGATGGTATTAGCCTTATCAGTGGATATGTGGATTGCAGTGCTACTAATTAAGTAGGAGTATTCTAGGTATGAATAAGTCCAACTTTTTGTTTAAGTTTGACCAATTTTTTTTTAAAAAAAAGAATCAATATTTCCAGTTAAATTTACTATGAAAATAAATTATATAATCAATCAGATAATATGTATTCGGGATCATAAATGTTTGTAGTTTTTTATATATATTTGATTAAAGTTGAAATTGTCTGACTCAAGAATTGCATTCTTTTGGACGGAAGGAGTATGTATAAAATGTAATGGCAAATGGCAAGAGATTGACCTGTAGCTCTGTGGCCATTGCTGGGTGTAGGAGGAGGCGGTGGCCGGACCGCGCGGGGTGGCGCAGGACGAGGAGGAGGAGCCGGAATCGGAGTCGGAGCCTGAGCCGGAGCGCTCCTCGTCCTCGTGGCGGTGACGTCTTGTGCTGCGGGCGGCGGCGGATGGCTCGTCGTCGTCGTCGTCGCTCTCGATGATGAGGCTGCGCTCAGACACGGAGCTCCTCATCTTGGGGCCTCAATCTGTCTACTCCACTCCACGGCTGCTCTCTGCTCCCCCTGCTTGCTCTCTCTCCCCTCAGGCCTCAGGACCTGATGAAAAGGAGCCGCAACACCACTCGTCCACTCCACGCCAGCAGTCCAACTCCCAGCTCCAGCTCCAAGCTCCGAGCTATTCGCCGGTTGGTCGATCTCTTTTATATAGTACACTACACACACATATATAATAATAAAATAAAATGCAGTAAGAAGACAAGAACACAAGGGCCACCTCACCACCCACTTGGCCACCCCACCAACATGGCAAGGAGAGGACTGAGACGAACACCATCTCATCTCAACATCTTCTCATCATGCATCATCTGATTGAGACGTATTCTTAACTATTCAGTTATTCTGATCTGATCCCATCCCTTACCTTGTTCCCTTCCACTGAGGCCTTGTTTAGATACATCAAAATTCTAAGTTTTTTCACTCTCTCCATCGTATCAATTTTTAACCGCTTGCATGGAGTATTAAATGTAGGTAAAAACATAACTAATTACACAGTTTAGTTGTAAATCACGAGATGAATCTTTTGAACCTAGTTGGTCCACGATTGGACAATATTTGTCAAATAAGACGAAAATGGTATTATTTATCGGGTTGAAATTTTTTCCCAATCTAAACGAGGGCTGAGTGGAGGCTGGATCTGAAATCTCAACGCCTGGATGGATGTCAGATTCAGATTTGCTTTGCTTTGCTTCTTCTAGCCTACTGTAGTAGATAGATTATTAATTCATAGGAGTAATAATTATTATTAAACTGTTGATGATAGTGAGTGCAAATTTGCTTTCTCGATCGATTCCTTGACTTGCTTGTCAATCGCTGGCTTAGCAAAACGGCAAAAGATTCTCAAAAAAAAAAACAAAAAAGCAAATATGCACATGACTGGCGGACAGAGATTCAGTAACTTTCCACAACGTAAGTTTCTTCAAATCCTAGCCCTCCAAACCAGATCGGAAGGTTATCCTTCGTCTCGTCCCAGGGGGCCATATGTCAGTCTCAGCCAATTTTAAGCCGCATCCCAACTTCTCTTCCGTTTCAATGCAGTGGCAGGCGGCGGAGTGGTTTGGCAGGGCCACCGCGGTTCTCGGTGGAGGACCATGTGAGCTTGTCGCCGGGGAGGGAGCCTCATCGAGCGCGGCCGCAGCGAGCGACGATGCGGCGGGCCGGCAGCGGCAGACAGTAACGCCACCAGTGGGCGCGGCGGCGGCCGGCAGCGCAGCGGTGCGCGAGGGCTGGTGCGGGTTGTGAGTCATTGGATCTATGTTGAACGGTGGATGCTGGTGCCAAAGTTCCTGCGCAGACTGGGCCAAACAATGACTTGTGCTCCTGCCCGGCCCATCCTAGATACGGACCGGATGTCAAACCTAGGCCGCAGCCCAACATACATTTTCGGTCCCTGTGCCATATGTGTTCGGAATTACAGTAGGTGGACATCTATCGACACACGAGGTGGTAGTTCTTGTAGGCCATTCTGGTATTCATTTTTACATAATGAGAATCTGGACAAGTCATTTCCTTTGGTGGTCAAATCGACTGAACAACAACCAACATTACCAACCTCGTGGTTGGATTGAACAAATGGAAACGGAATTCTAGTTTGGAAATGAAGAGGCCTAATGCAGGCTTAGAGCAAACTCCATCAGATTAACAAAAAAAAACAGATCCACTTTTTCCTATATTTATGATAAAGGGGATTTGATGGGGAAAAAAGAGTCCCCAACAGATACCATTTCACAAAAAAAGGGATGTTCTGGTATTCATTTTTTTACAGGGTGAAGATCTAGACAAGTCATTTCATTTGGTGATCTACTGAACAGCAACCAACCTCGTGGTTGCATTGAACAAATGGAAACTCCAATCCGGGTGGTGGCAATGAATTAAGGTGGTAGCGGGGGCAGCATCATCTCCACCTGCTCCATCTTTCCGATCAGATCTCCTTATTCGTTGTGGGGATAGATTTATCGTGATGTTGTGAAGCTTTGGATAAAATTCCACATTTTTTAGATTGTTTGATTGGTTTTTATGTTACCTCCAAAACCCAATTTTTAGTGTGTGTTGGTGTTCTCCAGTTCTTTGCCCGTTTGGCTTTTTGCACCTTTCTAGCCTCATTCCTCTAATCAGGAGGTACGTTGTGGCTACATGGTCTTAGCGTGAGCCACAAGAAAGGCTCGAGTTCGCCCTTGGGACATAGCTAACATATCACTCATCTCTTGGAAAGAAAAAAATTGAGGCTCCCACTCCAATCCCTTGTAGTCCCCTTTTCGGTCTTTCACTTATCTTGTAAGCATATTCTCCTCTCACCCTCTTCTATTATAGATAGCACATATCCTTTGCCACCTATGCAGTTCTCCTATATGTCTCATTTAGCGCCTAAAAGAGCCTTCATGTTAGTTCTCATGAGATGCAATAGGAGAAATGTGAACCCTAGAAAGTCTCACAAAACTTAGAGACATCTAGCCAGCTAAACTCTGATAATCATCGACAATAATAGACATTGGATCTACTCTCCTTTATAAAAAAAATACCTTGCATTTGTTATTATGAAGAATCAAACAAAGTAAACCCCCTCCTCCACCCCTAAACTTTTTTAAGGGATGGGGTTATAATAACCTTATGGGAGAATATAAAACAATAAAAAGATCTTAACAAGAGGGACTTCATGACCTAGAGTAGTTAGAAGAGGATGGCCCTTTGAGTAGTAATATTATGGAAAGAGAGGAGAACCAACAAGTTGGATTGATGAAAATTTTGGAGGACAAGTGAGTCGTATTGGTTTAGGAGAATCAATGAAACATGTTTTTTTTTGAAAGGAAACATAGCAATGCAGAATCCTTCCATAGAGTAGCTAGCTAATGGGAAAAAAAAAGAAACAACATTATCTGTCTGTATAATTGACGAGGATGAAAATTTGTTGGAACATGCTGATGGGAAATTCAGGTAAGTATGATTATAACAAATTGGCAAGGGAGTCCAATGTGTGTTACTTTTGCAGCAAATATGATAGTATAGACTACTTATCCTTTGATTGTCCGGTGAGTAGATCCCAGTTTCAAATGTTACTGCTTTCTAGCTTGCTAGGTCAATATAATGTTGGTTGTGGATTGGGGGCTTATTTGTGTATGTGGTGGCAAACTTTATGTACCACAATCAATATTCATGTCAGGCCCACTCAGCTCCCTCTCCTAACCACTTAGCTGCTCTACAAATAAACCACTTGGATGAAACAAATAGATGATTTTTCATTAAGAACTCAAGAAAATATGTACCTAAACTTGAACTGAATATAGAACTCAAACATTAGTGTTTAGGATTTATGCATGATCGTGTTTCAATCCCCAGCCAATTGAGTTAGGCTTACCTTTGGACCACTCAGAATCACTTGGCACTGAACAATTTTAGCCCGTTTGGCCGTTGGGTATATATAGTGTGCTACGGCACACAAAAGTGGAAAAAATATATAATCTGTACTATATAGGTAGCCGGGAAATTAAAGCATTGTGACGAATATATAGTTGCATTCTTCCATGGTTGGCTACCATGCTATGTTATACATAGACAAGACAGACACACACACACAAATGGATGGATTTTTTTTTTTTTTTTGAGCGGACCATCCTAGCTTGTAAACTACTGCTGTCTGCTGTCTGCTGTGTTATGTTAGGAGTAGGAGTAGTACACGGCAGCTTGGCAGCCAGACGTTGAATCATTCAGATGGAATCCTCGAATGGATCCTCTAGCTAGCTTTGTCTTCAGGTTCCGGGTGGTGCGGAGCGGCATCTGTGGAGAGTGGAGCTGTAATGTGCAGGGACCTGCGCTGACGACGACGTGGCCAGACGAACCTGCAGCAGAAAACACCATGGATACATTGGAGCCAGCAATGGTCTCATGGATGGAATGATGCATACGAATGCGTGCATACATTGAGCTCCTGGTGGCGCTTGATGAGCATCTCGTTCTCCCGGCGCAGCTGCTCCAGCTCCAGCTCCAGCTCGTTGGTGTAGGCCTGCCTCCGGGCGCGCGACCTGGCCGCCGACTCACGGTTCTTGATCATGCGCCGCTGCCGCCTGCTATCTCCAGCGGCGGCGGCGGAGCTGCTGCTCTGCTTCATGGTCTGGTACCGTTGCTGATACTGATCGGCCGGCGCGAAGGAGAAGGCCATCAGGTCGCGGGAGTCGTCGCCGGAGGTGGAGGACCCGCCGCCACCTCCTGCCCCTGCCCCACCGAGGTACGTGAACTCGAGGGTGGAGCTCAGGCTCAGCGTCGTGGGCGGAGGCGGCGTGGGGGGCTGCAGCGGCGACGAGAAAGAGCGCGGTGAATGGGAGGCACCAGCACCAGAAGGCGACAGATGCTGGTGATGACGGTGGTTGTACAGTGCGCCGCCGCCGCCGGCATCGGCGGCGGGTGTGATACTGATAAGGGATGGCTGTAGGGACATGTAATCCTTCCACACCTCCTCCATGGCAGGCAGGCAGAATGGCTAGCTAGTCAGCAGATGACACCGCTACACAACTTACTGTGCTGGTGTGGGCGGTGAACTCCTCTCCTATTATACCGGCCAGTAGTGTAGTGGTGTGCATCCTCAGTCTCTCTCACACACACACACATACGTGTGGGATGCGGAGTTGCCCTGCCCTGCCCTTGAGGGAGCCGAGACCCGGAGAGAGCACTCCTATACCAACAGCAGTTTGCGACTAGCACACATGCACATAGGTAGGACAGCACCAAAAAAAAAAAAAGAAGAAGCTATATTGTGTTACAGCTGGAAAAAAATTCTAGCTTGATCAAATTCAAATCCAATAAACATAAAAATATCCTAGCATGATCAAATCCTCCAATAGACATAGTCTAAAGCTTCATATAAGTCAATAATCTTTATTGTCTAATTAAGCCTATAACTTCAACTTAATTTGTTGGCGAAAACTCTTCTTTCGGTCCATTCCTATACAACCCAACAGCTCATATTAAAATAAGAGATTTGCTAAAATTCATGTGCCTGAATTTTAGTTTCCTTTCAGGCGAAGGTTATTGCATATATTTTATACTAAAATTGTAGATTTCGTTTACTGCAATTTCTGTAAACGCAGTCTGCAATTTTCGGAACCAAGAATAAAAAACCCGTTACACAAGACCACAAACCCGACAAAATCTGATTTGTGTTGGCACAAAAATAATTAATAATTTACAATTATTTTCTATAGGAAGACAAGGACAAAATTTAATATGTTATGACATAAAGACAAATAACAAATCACAAATGTAACAATTTACTTGTACTAGTTAGAGGTACAAGAGTGTTGTCTGAAATCATCTTAAAATTCAGGTACCTGAAATATAGGAGAAGTGTTAAAGTAATACAAAAGACAACTATGCAAATTGACCCAATGACACGTCAATCCTACACAAACCTTATACTTCGTCTGTCCACAAAAGAATATAACTATGGTTTCCATACCTACTTGATACATAGTAAAATAGATGAACAAAAAAATCAAAGCGACTTATAATTTGGAACGGAGGGAGTATTAAAATAGTTTAGGTTTGACCAAGCTTACGGTGATATCTTTGAATCCATTTAATTATTACGAGAATATATTTTATAATTAAACTAATGATATTTATTTTGTATCATAAAAGTATTTTTAGTAAAATTTGATATTATCTAGTTTTCTCGAAAAACAAGAATTGCATTTTTTTATGGAGGGAGCAAGTACAAAAACCTATGGAGCCGTTCGGCTGTGCTGATAAGCCGGCTGAAAAACACTGTTGGCTGATTTGTTGTGAGAGAAAAATATTGTTCTAGCTAAAAAAGACGGATTATAAGCCGAATGAACAAGGCCCATGACCGAGGTTGCGAACTTGTTATGCACGGCCTGCAATGGCAGCCAACTTAAGGCTATCTGCACTCATGGTCCTCTATATTTATCCTCTATACGTCCTAGTCAGCAAGATTCTCTCCTCTATACTTAATTCTCCCGCACCCATCCATCCTCTATATCATCCTCTATCCACTCTATCTACTGTGGGACCCACTTGTCACTTTATCTAAATATATCCATGAGTGATCTAGTTTTGAAGGATTTATTGAGACGAATTTAATGGTGCAATCGAAATTTAATTTGGATTTTTGGTTTGTGAGTTATAACATTTTTAAATTACTTAAAACTAGTATCAGCAGCAGGGCCCACATCGCATACATTCTGTCACCATCCCATTCGCGTGAACAGTAGCAGAGTTGGTCCGCTACAGATAGCGTAGCGGTGGTGATCCTCTTCTTTAGCGTAGCATTTCCAGGACGCCGGTGCAGTGTTTTTTTTCCGGTATCAGCTATCCCGGATCGGATACAGGAGGCCGGTGCGGACAGTCTAAGTATTCGATCCTAAACTGACGACTCTTGGCGAACCACAAACACAGGGGCTGTTTGGTTGCTGTCCATCGCTCGCCACGCCACAGCTATGGCTGCCACGGGAGCTTGGCCAGTGTTTGGTTCGTGAATCAGTCGTGGCTGCCACAAGATTCTCCGGCTCGTTCCTTTGTTGATTTTCGCCACACTTGTGGCGGCCGTTTCCTTCGCCTAATGTTCGGCGACGCCACAATGCATGCGGCTGGTGTTGGCTGCAAACCAAACAGCCTCACAATCATCAGGCTTTGTCTTATTTGTTATGATCTAATAGTAATAATAGTATGGGCGGAGTCCTAACTCACTAGCTGGACAAGCGTAGGAGCTAATCGGACCCACATGTCATTAGACGGACAACATACAGAACGAACAAAGGGTCCTGCTTTTAAATTGTCAGTTGTCACAATGACAATGCAAAAGGTGCGCTACAGTCTCTAAACTTGGCTAGTTGTATTATCTATCTATGTGCGTCCACTGTGTATGAGGGCCTTTTTGAATGGAGTTCTCTCATGTAGCCATGACCACCCATGCGTCCAAAATCGAATACGAAGTTGGCTTTTGCCTAGGATTCTAGGAAGAAAGCAATACATTGCTGCACAACCAGAGATGAAATGACCTTGAGTACTTTTTTATATATATTTTTCCTCGAAAAGCAAGATGTATACTCCCTATGCCCCGAGATGTTTATCGCTGCGGTTTATGTGCCGATAAATTTGACTTGATTTATAAGAAATACGTGTAATATTTCTATCTCTAAATAAATTTATTGTTGTAACACTCCGGGTGTTATAGTTGCTAATTAATCTGCCATATCATCATATTGCATCGCAAAGCATCCATGTTTAGGTCAACCCTGTTATGTAATAACTAAAATGAGTTTACATTTCTAGATTGGATGTGCTTCTCAGTGGTGTGATCTGAACCGAAAACCCTAATTTTGAATGACACCGCAAATACTTAGTCCATGCCCTGCGTAATTTGAGGTGTGTGACTGTGTTACACACTAGTGTCAAGTGTAGGGTATGAACTCAAGTACGACATGTAAAAGGAAGCTCCAAGTTTGAGTTTGAATTGGAATCCAAAAACTTGTCACGAGTTTTCCGATTCGAATTTGAATTCAAATTTAGGAAAATGTTAAAAGAGTTTCAAAAGCTAAATTGGTCAACCAAGAGTGGCATTTGGTCAACCATGTCATGCTTGTCTAAATGATGCCCTTGGATGATGGTTTGATCATTAAGTAATCACCAATTAAGGTAGCAATAAATTTCAATTGAAAATTCCTCCGAAAACCCTAAAATCCAAAACCCTAGTTTTACCCCTTTTTAAATAATTAAAAATCTAAGCAAAATTTGGGAAAAAGTTTAAAACCAAGTTTGTAGAACTTTTCAAGGGCTACAACTTTGGTGTTTTGAGTTTTCAAAGTTTTAGTGTAAAATGTGGAGCAATTTTAAAAATAAGCAAATTTCAGATTTGACCCCTTTTCATCCCCAAACTCAAATTTCAAAATGAAGGCAGATTTTGAAAATGTTTTGAATAGAAAAATTGTAGGTCTTGGCTAGATGTACAACTTTGGTGTTTGGAATTTTTGAAGTTTCAATACAAAATCCAAAGTAATTTCTAAATTACCAAATTTCCAAAAAGTGTCCCATTTTGAATTTAAACTCAAATTTCAAAATCCAGTTTGAATTTGGAAAAGTGTTCAATATAAAACTTGTATAGCTTGAAATTATGAAGATTTCATATCTTGGGAACTTTTCAAGTTATTATATGAATTTGAGAGTAATTTGAGGAAACAGTTTGATTTTCAAAATTTAGGGGGAGAGCTACAGTAGCCCGACCAATGGCGGCCGGCCACCGGCCGGTATGGGCGCCGGCGAGCCACCGGGCGGCATCCAGGCCCTTCCCGCGTGACCAGAAATGCCAGCGCAGCGTCGCGCGCCTTCCATTGACCATCACCGTGGCCTTGCCCTATATATATGCAAGTTCACCGTGACTCATTTTTTCTTCCCTGTTTTTGCCATCGCCACCGCAGCTCCACCGCTCGTCGCTGCCACCGTTGCGCCATCACCGGCCACGCAAATCACACCAACAAGTTCGCCTCGCCCTCGCGCGTCTGTTGGGCCACCTGAGCTAGCTATTTTCTCGTCCGAACCGCCGCACGACCATTTCCTTCTCCACCTCCGGCGACCGAGCGCCGCCAAGCCGCCTCACGTGGCCAGCTACCTCTCGTGCCTTTCTGCTTCAACTGATCATGGATTTGTGATCGTGGTATGCTCCTGGTGCTCCCTGGCCATTCAATTTGATCGTTACTCCCTTGTCTTGTTGGAGCGGCGTGTGTTGTGACCGCCGGTCTGCCATGGCCGTTGGGAAGGTCCTCTCGAGGTCGTAGCGTAGCCGTTAGGTGTCAAAATGGAGTCGTCGTGAAGTGTTGATGCTGTTGGTCAGTTCGGTAGGGTGACCGACGCTGTGATCGCCGGCCGGCCGGCCACCGTGCGGGCATGGCCGAGCGCGTGGGAGAGAGCGAGAGAGCGGAGGAAGGGGATGACAGACGGGGCCGTGTTGTCAAAGAGAGAGGAAGAGAGAGCACGGGCGCGTTGCTGGGCTGGCTGCTGGGCCGCGCGCGCTGCTGGGCTGCGCGGGCGCGAGCGCGCGAGCGGGCCGTTCGGCTGGGCCGAACCGGAGGAAAGGAGAAGTCGGCCCGAGTTGAGTTTTTGTGTTTCTTTTTACAAAATGTGAATAGTACTGATATTTGTTTATTTCATTAAAAATTCTGTAGAGCTCTAAAAATAATGAAAAATTTTGTGTAAGCTTTTCAAGGTGTAAACTGTTTAGGAAAAATATTAAATGCTAGATTTGATTACTTTTCGCAGGATATTTAATTAGTTCAATTAAATATTAAATGCAAATTCCATGAATTTTAGTAATTAAAATATTAATCCAAAATTCATGAAATTTATTTTGACACTGTTTTAGGTCATGATTAATCCATAGAAAAAGTTTAAGCTTATTTAGATGAAGTATGATCTAATATTAATTATGCCCTAATTAATTAAATATTAAATAAATATTAAATTGATCACTTTAAGTGTTGTGTGCCCTTTTGATTGAGTGATGACCTTGGGTCACTAATTCTTGGTGATCCTTGGCACCTTAATTTCATGAATTGAGCTCGTTATTAACATGTTGGTAAGAAACACTGATATCGCTTAAGTTATCGCTATTAGTTAGTAGGTTTTATTGTTTTGCGACTGTACCGCGAAGGAAAGTTGTACTCAAGTCATAAACCATGGCATATCATCATCAAGCATCATGTTTATCACCGCATCATGTTGAAGCATGTTCTATACTCGTGTAGTTCCCGCTTTCGAAGAAGTTGAAGTTGGCGAGCAAGTCTCCGGAGAAGAGTTGTCGTCGGTGGGTTCCGGACCGGAGGTCGGAGTCTTTGAGCCTGAGTCAGTCGTCGCGTCAGAGCAAGGCAAGCCCCTGTGCATTTAAACCTACCTTGAGATTTATAAATATTTATTATTTATACTATGGTTTACTGCATTAAGTAATTAGGAGTTGAGTGATAACCCAATTGCTGCATTATCATCCTTGATTATTGTGATATCACCCTTGATACCTGTTTTACTAAAAATGCGTAGTATGCTTCGCTATGCTTATGAGTTAAAATTTTTAAATGAATGTTTACTTGGCCATGACGGCATACTTAATGAATATTGAAATATGAGATTGAACTTGTAAAATCAGGCGGGTAGTTTGGCCACTGCTAACTTGCATTGGGAAAGGAGTCTCAATGTAGTGTTTCCGCCTTATCAGTTAAGGACCGTACGTTGTTGGCCCTCGCGTCATGGAGTTTTTATTAGTACTGGCCATGTACCCATGTCGGGTAAGCCTTACTTCGACTATTCCATTACGAGAACGTCTAACCTCACACTAGGAGTGGAGAGATGGCGAGAGTAACGTGTACCCTTGGGGCTAGAATTGGGCCGGGTTCGAGGAGTACTGTGCTCTCGGGTAGTGATGGATACGTTCTGGTTTTGGGTTACTCGGGTAAGAGTTGATATATGCAAAATTCGGTTCTACATATGTCGTGTGGTTAAGAATCTCCAGCTGGGTAAATGAAGCGGTTCGAATCGTCGTTGCTCCACGAGAAAGGAGTCTTGGCATTGCACCAACATCGTAGTTAAGAACTAGAATTAAAAGAGAATGAGAAAGGTCTTGATGAAAATTACTTTAATCTAGATTAGGATCACTTAGAATTGGTTAATGAACCATTAATGGTAAAAGTAAAATATTGAAGGTAAGGACTTACTTTAGTAAGCTTTTCTACAAAAGAAATTTTGATTCTTGAATACCCATACCTTGAATCCCTAAAGCTAGCATGTCCTTGGAGTCTTTTTCTTAGTCGGGTAAGTCTTGTTGAGTACTCTCATACTCAGGGTTTGTTAAACCCCTTGTTACAGGTGCGGTTCATGAACAAGTCTGCTTTGAGACTTGTTGCATGACCGTTGTGGCTGAAGAAAGTGACGACGAGTAGACTGTGTGGCCTCTGGGCAAGGCACTTCGTTTGTGTGATTGTAATAAAGTTACTACTGATACTTCTCTACTACCGGTTTGTAATAATGCTACATAAGGTTTGAAGTTTGAAAACTATGGTTTGTAAACTTAAGTTATTGTAAGACTTCCGCTACTTTACTCTGTTGATATTTTGAATAAACTATTATAATATTGCAATACTCCTGTGATTGGATCCTGTTCGGAGGAAAGCAGACCTTTTAAGTTATGAGGAACATAAGTACGGCTGTCAGAGGTCATTATGACAATGACAGGTACATGTGGGCCATCATAATTAGGAGGTTCTATGACAATTATAAAAATAGATTCAAATATCTATCCAATGATACTAATTATATATCATAAATATTAATATTTTTTAATATATATTTAGTTAAAGTTGTTTCTTAGAAAACGAAAACGACAGACATTTCGGGACGGAGGGAGTATTGATTTTAGACGAGAGAATAGAAGGATGAATATGGATATATGAACATGTGGCCCTTCCTTTCGGACAGAAGACACATGGATGGTTGGATGGATGGAGCTGGCCAAAACCAAAAAATTTAGGCACAATTCGGTCTTAGCTTCTTACTATCCAAAGTAACTTAGTGTAATCCGGTTCTAAGCATATAACTGAGTTAGACACAAAATACAATGGAGGCATAATAAAAAAAATAGAGCCTAGACCAATATATGTCATTCCCACTCATCGCCAGGTAGCCGGCTCTCTACCTCTTTCTTTCTTTCTCACCAATGCCACCAACCGAGCAGTGGGGGGAGGTGGTTGGGCGAGGCATAGATAACCTGACGACCTCCATAGCATGGCTATGGTGAAAGCGGGGCTAGAGGTAGTGGCAGCGGGGGCTCGATAGGACATGAAGAAGACAACAAGGAGGTGGCACATCCTGATGGATGTTGGGACCATACGGTGGGGGCGATGATAGATCCAATGGCAGTGGTGCCATTCGAATTAGGCGGGGAGGCAAAGCTGGTGGGGACAGGTGCGGGTGCGCAGAGAAAGAAGATAAGATGGAGAGAGATTTGATCTAGGGCCTCTATTTTTTTGAAAGGGTCACCAGTGGAGCGCCCTACCTATTTTTTATATATATGTGAGAAAGATATTATGGGGCCTCCATTTTATATCTAAGGATACAAAAACTAGTGATTGTTGCCCTTGGATCTCTAGGTTGTTAGCTAGACAAACTCTAAAAATTCTAGTATTCGATCCGTTGCCATTTCATTTTTAGTTAAATAGTATAGATTATTACATTAATAAGGGAGTGGAGGGGATATGTTGGATTTATTGTAGGCTTGGCCCATAATACATTTACTAAATCAATAAACTCTATGGTTCATAACATTATGTGATGTATGATTTGTACCGTATGGGAGTTTGATTAAACGTTGACTCAACTTATATGGTTGGATTTTATCCATCTATATTGAGAGGATGAGGAAAGGATAAAGGTGTGTCGCGCGCGTGCCGCCACCGGCGGCAGCTAGGCCGGGCCGGCGTGGCTCGGTTTTGCCACTCACCTCTTATAATTGCGGGAGTTTTTTGTATTATTGTGAATGTGGGTTGACATTAATGTCGTGAGTTACCGCCTCCTGATCTCCCCGGCTGGCCCCTTCTCCTTCCCGCTGCGGGAATAAGATTCCTCGCTCATATCCTTCTTCTCCCGAGAAAAACAACAGAAGCACAGACACCACCACTCTGCTGCTAGATGGCGATCTCCGTCCTGTGACTTCGCGTGCACGAGGTTGTGAGAGAGCAGGTGCCTCCGGAACCACCGCTCGTCTGAGGACCCTGCCTAGGGTGTGCGGAAGATTAGGTTTTTGGAGAGTGACTATGTGACTGCTCCTCTTCACGTCATCGGTTGACGTCTTCTTCTCTGATCCCACACACGCCATCGTCTCCTTCTTCCTGGAGGCGCGGACGGCACTGCGATCCTCTCTCTACACCAATTGCAATCCACTATTTCAAGCAACTCACTGATTCTACCATGGGTAGTACAAGTGAGAATGGAGTCTCCAATGCCCTTGGCATGGGACCCTCCTCTGTGTATACCCTAAACTCATCATCTTGTATTAATATCTTGATATTCATGTTTTGCACTATCTCTGTTGTGTTCAATATACCATAGATATATGTGTTTATCTCTGTTTATGTTATGTTCATGGCTTGTGTACTTCCTGGTACGTTTTATATAACATGGTTATATGTTTTTTATCATGCTTTTGGTTCATACATGTTTTATGATCTTGCTGGTATATACTTTTTTGTTATGGTTTGATGCTTATAATCATGTTGATCATGCCAATGATTTTCGGATGAACATATATGATGCCATGATGTTATTGCTTATTTTCTCATATGACATCATCATGATACAATTATTTTTTCGAATTAAATTGACTTGAAAATTGTCAAAATATCTAACAGGATACGTATTTGTCATTCTAGTCTGATTAGGAGGGTGTGGAAATAAGCAATAACATCATGACGTATCCTGTTCTACTTATTTCCGCGGCCATCATGACGTATCCTCACGCGGAAAGTATGGAAAACCATTGTTGGAATGGGCTGTGAAGGGGAACAAGAGAACGAAGCTACTGATGACGTCATGAGTGAGGAAATAAGAATGCCAATTAGAAACCTATTTCTAAAATGGATTATCCCTCGATTAAAATGAACAAAAACTGTAAGACAGAGAAACCGAAGCGGCCGTTGATGTGTGGTGGAGAGTCCGGCCTGCCGCTGCATGCCGTACGTGCATGCGTCGTCGCGTTCGGCCAGTTGTCCGTCCGTCCCGGTCCCGGCCACTGGTGGGGCGATGGATGTCCAATTGCCCTGCCGACGATGCCTTGCTTTGGCCGGGCCCGGCTGCCACTGCCACTGCCATTGCCAGAGGGCCAGTGGCACAGGTACAGAAGCTAGCTCATGTGTTTCCGCCTTGTTTAGTTCCCAACTCGGGGTGGCCAATTCGGTATAGTGCCACCCCTGAGTACTGTAGCAATTTTGTTTTCTTATGGTAATAATTGTCTAAATCTTGATTAATTAGGTTTAAAATATTCGTCTCGCAAAGTACAATAAAACTGTGTAATTAGTTTTTGATTTCATCTACATTTAGTACTTCATATATGTGCCGACATTTTGATATGATGGGAAATCTTCTTTTTGCATAGTGAAATTTGGAGTGAATTCTGAAATCTAAACCGGGCTTTCGTACCTGCTACAGTGCGTGCATGCTTTTGCTTCAGCGTCAGCGTCAGCGTCTGCATGCGTCCAGCCAGTCACAGCGCGCTAGGGCTTCTAGGTTGCTGTTCCCTCGTGAGTTCTGAGTCCTCACCTCTCGTCCCATCTCATCTCATCTGCCTCCGTATATACTCCCCTCGTCCAAAAGGTCACTTATCTGTGTACGGAGGGAGTATATACTCTCTTTCTGTTCTTTTATATTTGTTATCGTCGGTGTGTCATAAGTTTTTGATTTGATTTATAAGAAATATGTGCAATATTTATATAAATTTATTAAAAAACTAGATTCAAAGATCTTTCTAATAATACTAATTATATACTATAAATATTAATATTTTTAATATATATAGACAAAGTTGTTTCTCAAGAAACGTAAACGACAAATATTTAGGAACTTTGTGAGTATATGATGATGACGACGATGACGACTCGACTCAACAGAACCGTCGGCGCCATTGGGCTGATGGTTTTATTTAGGAACTTTGGGAGTATATGATGATGACGACGATGACGACTCGACTCAACAGAACGGTCGGAGCTATTGGGCTGATGGTTCCTACGGCTCATGCTGTTTTATTGTGCGAGAAAAATACTATACGCTGATAAATTCAAACGAATATAGTGCCCGGGCAGGGCCACAGTGAAGTTCACCGGCCTCTTCTGGCCTGCGCCAATTATGATCGCTCGTCTTCCCCTGGCCAAATTGAAATTAAGGAGTCAGTGAGGATGCTTACTTATATCTGGCGTGTCTCTCCTACCGGTTGTGTCTTTCTTGCCACCTAAAATGCGTCTCTGTTGAACGCTCCTACGCATTTTGAGTTTAGGTGGCATTATGTCGGAGATAGCCCGAGGAGTGAGGAGTGAGGAGGGGTCAGTGCAACTGCAATGGATATACGGAGCCAATACAAGCAATGCAAGCTCACAGCAAGGTCGGGGTCGCCCGGCCGTTCCAAAATACGTACTCGTATATAACCAACTACGGTATTTAATTAAACACAACGACGTACTCCTACGTACCACCTTTCACTACCGGAAACGTCTAATTTGCCTAGTGTAAAAAAGTTTGCCGAGTGTAATATGTTGGGCATTCGGCAAACAGATTATTTACCGACTGTAACACTCGGCAAAGAATGACACTAGGCAAACGTAGCCTTTGCCGAGTGTCAAACACTCGGCAAAATTAGACACTAGGCAAACCTACATTTTGCCTAGTGCCGGACACTCGGCAAACGTTTGACACTAGGCAAACACCGACAGCAGCTGACGGCCATACCCTGCCGTTTGAGTTTGCCGAGTGTCACACGGCCGACACTCGGCAAACATATGGTTTGCCTAGTGTCAAGGGTTTGGCACTCGGCAAACTGTCTAGTTTGCCTAGTGTCAAACGTCTGACACTCGGCAAAACACCCTTTGCCGAGTGTCAGAACTTTTTTTTTTGAGTTTGACCTCCCAAATTTTTCTGTAATCCTCTTATAATACCTTGAACTACATGTTCAAATTTGGCACATTTTGCAGACTTTTTGCTATATTTTTTTAATTATTTTATTTAATTGAATTTTTTTTGATAAAGCAAATGTGAACTGTAGGAGGATCGAATAATACCTTGAATTACTAGATAGGTTTGCCTAGTGCTGTGGACAAGGACACTCGGCAAAGTGGCTAGATTTGCCGAGTGCTAGGACTACGGCACTAGGCAAACCTGCCGTTAACGGCACCACGTCCGTCACGGCAAGTTCACTTTGCCGAGTATCAGGCCGGCTTTGCCGAGTGTCAGGCCGGCACTAGGCAAAGTCTTTGCCGAGTGCCCGACAAATGACACTCGGTAAAGTGCCCTTTGTCGTAGTTTTTTTTTTCCGAGTGTGGTTTTCCGGCACTAGGCAAAGCTGCTGTTTCCAGTAGTGTTTATATGAAATCTGCATTATTATTTATTATTATATTTATTTATATATACGCCTTGCATTGCAGCTTGCAAGTAGTACAATTCAAAATCTGAATGACACGACGTTCAATTCATCCCGTCGGTCCAGCCCTCCATCATTCATATAAATGATCGATACTCTACACTACGTACTTTTATGTACAGTGCACTGGCATGCGTGAGCAGCTTGATGGATGCATCATATCGTGCATTGTCTAGTATTTTCCTTGCTGCATGCCATGCATGGACACGTACGTACGGCTCCGGCCACTGTAATGTGACCATACATGGATCGAGTACATACTAGTACGCACATCTATCACATGCAGATTATACACGTATCCGTGTGTGACTGTGACACGCGTGCCGTCACGTACAATCACAATGCATGACGTTGCTATGCATGCACGTCCTCGTTCACAGTGGAGAGACGTACGTACGGTTAAGCCGGCGCAAAATTAACCAAAATCGAAAAACCCAATGGAAAGAACCGGAACCGAACCGAAAGAACCGAAACCCAAAACCCGGTCCTTATTCGGTTCCTTATATTGAGGAACCGAAATAATCGAAACAAATCCGGTTCCTACTCTCGGTTAACCAAATTAATCAAAAGAACCAAATTATATCAATTATACTTCACTTGTATTTTATAAGATTATGTTTGGTTTATGTGTGATAATTCATATTTGAACTATTATATATTTGTGTTACTATATTGGTATTGTCCACTTATAAATTATTATTATCAAAAATTTATATAGTGTTGCATAAATTTACTTTAGAACAGACCTATTTATCATTATCTTAGCCTCTTCTGAAAAAGATCGGTTAGTTCAGTTAGAACTGGAACCGAACCGAAATAACCGAAAACAAAAAAATGATTGATTTTGAAAACTTTTTTTAGAACCAATGGATTCCCATTTAAAAAACCAAATTTCTTCGAAAACCGAGTAACCAAACCGAACGCGCATGCCTACGTACGGTGTCCGCGGCCATACTCGATACAGTAGATCACATCACAGTATAGCAGCAGCTGCATGCCTTGGCACGACATCCGAAGCAATCACCACTGTACTAGTACTACGTTGATGTTGACCTGCGCCCTGTTTTCCCCCAGAACGCGTCCCCGGCCCCGGCCTAGCCTCTGCTCCTCCTTTTAGGTCCTGTTTACTTCAAAAAAGACCAAGGCCCTGTTTAGTTCCACGAAAAAAACACTATGTGAAAAAAGATTCCCCGTCACATCAAATTTGTGATACATGCATGAAGTACTAAATGTAGATGAAATCAAAAACTAATTGTACAGTTTGGTTGTACTTGACGAGACGAACGTTTTGAACCTAATTAGTCAACAGTTGGACACTATTTACCAAATAAAGCCAAAACGTGCTACAGTACTTTTTTTTACACCATTTTTACCATCTAAACACACCCCAAATTTTTTTTACACACTACTCATCACATCGAATCTTAGATATAGGTATAAAGCATTAAATATAGGTAAAAAATAACTAATTGTATAATTTATCTATAAATGTCGAGATGAATCTTTTGAGCCTAGTTAGTCTATGATTAAATAAATTTTACCAAATAACAACGAAAATACTATAGGAATTTTTTCCAAAAAATTTTAAGATCTAAGCAAGACCTTAGTCTATACACGTAGCTAGTACTTGGGCAAGGTTTTTTTTTGTACTCACTCTCTTCCAAAAATGAATCAAATTTCTAGGCCTTGTTTAGATCCCAAATTTAAGGTCCAAACTTTGCATAGTAAATGTCCCGTCACACTGTAGCAATTTTGTTTTTATTTGGTAATAATTGTCCAAACATTGATTAATTAGGTTTAAAATATTCGTCTCGCAAAGTACAACAAAACTGTGCAATTAGTTTTTGATTTCATCTACATTTAGTACTCCATATATGTGCCGATATTTTGATGTGATGGGAAATCTTCTTTTTGCATAGTAGAATTTGGGGTGAATTTGGGTATCTAAACAAGGCCCTAATGAATAACGCTCACATTTATAACTCTAAATCAATTTATTATAAAAATATATTTTCTAATTAATCTAATAACTTTTATTTGGTTTTGATACTTTTTATCTGTAATTGATTAAACTTTAAGATAATAGTAAGCTATAACACCGTGCTAGAATTACGCTATGGGGCTGAACTCTCAACCAGTTCCCACTCCTCCCGCCGCTCCGTCAGAATCTGATGCGTTTGGTTGAGCTTCTCTCTCGACTCCACGATGGCGTGGTAGATCTAGGACGAGGCAGGGTGTGCGGCAGGTGTGGGTAGGCGCAGCAAAGGCAGCAAGGCACGGTCTATAGCGAATATAAAAACACATCATATCATAGAAGTAAAGCCTAAAGACAATGTCAAATTTATCAACTATTTTTTGTTCTAAGGGTGATATATAAAAACCGCTCGTTTTTTATCGAGGGACTATATATATATATATATATATATATATATATATATATATATATATATATATATATATATATCAACTACTTTATTCTAATAGCAATAAGTGCGTGCATATCAGCTATGCTTGGCTTTTTATGCCTTTTGCCAAACACTTGGAAAGTATTTCATCAAGTGTCCGCCATTAAGTGTTCTTGCTGACAATCACCTTGTAAAGCCTCTAACATATAAGAATTACATAATACAACTCTAATCAGTTTATACAAACCTTCTCAACTTGCTGATTGTTGGGGACAGGGTTCCCAATCTTTTGTTAGGTCAAGATAACTATCAATTTGGTAGAGAGGGACACACCAATGTGACCTCAGATCGCAAGACCTGGACCCTGTAACCTTAGCACCACACTCCTTTGGTTATCAACTGTATCACAATCTGGTTGTGGACCTCACCGAGAAGGCTAAAACACAACTCAAGTATAACGACGATGGTGAACGTATGATTAAGATCTCAAATGTGGGTTTCACAAACTGATGACGGCGACTGCTCAATGACAGATTGATCAAAAGAAAAACTCAAACCCTAACGGGGGTGGAGACTATTGATTACATAGTCTAAGGGGAGTCCAAGAACCCCTATTCGTGACCCTAAGGAGTCCCGACATGTTACAAGGCCCAAACAACACAAAAGACGGCGACGCAACATCCTGACAGATTCTTGACACATACTTGTTTCGATGATTTCCGTTGACTCCTATGAAATTTTGATGTGGGACCAGAGCCATTAGTTAGCTCATTAATACAAGGAAACAATCGATAATATATCATGGAACATGCCATGGTTACCCCACCAAAAATTCAAAATACAATATCAACTCGTGAATAGCATATAGAAAAAGAAAAAGAAAAAGAAAAATACATCGTGTGGCCTGGGCCTCAAAACGAATCGTCGCACTAGCTAGCTACATGCTGCGGCAGGCCAGGCTGCACATCTAAATTGGGCTACCTCGCATGCTTGCGCATACGGAACTAATGCGAGCCTGCTACTACATTGCGGGAAGGAAAAGAATGAAATACTCGCCCGGCCCACCACATTCGTTTCTGGCTGGCCTCAGCTTGTCCATCATACTTGCATTGCTTTTGCCCCGCTCAGGGAAGGGTGTGACAAATTTAGGCCCAGTTTAGTTCCCTAAGAATTTTGCAAAATTTTTTACATTCTCTGTCACATCGAATCTTTGGACGCATGCATGAAGCATTAAATATAAATAAAAAATAAAACTAATTACACAGTTTAGACGAAATCCACGAAACGAATCTTTTAAGCCTAATTAGACTATGATTGGACACTAATTGCCAAATAACAACGAAAACGCTACAGTGTCCATTTTGCCAAATTTTTTGCATCTAAACAGGCCCTTAATAGAGAAAATTAGTTTCTTAGCCCCAGAGAAAGTTGTGCTTAGGACCTGTTCATCTGGCTTATAATCCATCTTATTCAGCTTGTTTTTTCAGCCACAATAGTATTTTTCTCTCACAAAAAATCAGTTAACATTGTTTTTCAGCCGGCTTATAATTCTAGCCGAACGGAGCCTTAGTTTCTTGACCCTTTTTCTCTTAAACTTGCTTATTTGGTCCTAAAACGAGTTTGGTTTAGTTTCTTGGCTCTTCCTTTAGTTTGATAGTCTACCTATGTTAATTTGTATGCGAAATGACTCTTTTACCCCTAGCGTCGAAGAAAGAGTCCCGTAGGCTACAGTAGTTGGCATGACGCGCAAGCAAACACGACAACTCGTCCTGGTGCAGTCAGATTATTCATGTTCACAGTTTTGCAATTGTCTTGAGGTTTCCTCAATGAGTTACATACCAATTATAATAATCCAAGTAAAATTATATCGATACCAAAAAACCATATAAGTTGCTACTTTACCTCTCTTCCACTCACATTAACGTACGATCCATGTTAACTTCATGACCGAGAATTATTTAAGTTTCTACTCTTCATTAATTCATTGTATTTTGAGTCAAACATTATGGAATATCTATATTGATTGTCTAACTATAAAGGACTCCTTTTTTTGTGTATGTGTATTGCTACACTTAGATCTTTGATAGAGGAAGCTCTGACACCTGGGACTGGGAGTCCAGGACACTACAGTGAATGCTAAAATGCAAGTTTTTGTGTTGTTCTAGTAACTAATAGTTCACCTAGCACTTAAGGCCTTGTTTAGTTTCCTTCCAAATTTTAAATTTTACACTCTCTCTCCACCACATCAAATCTTTAGACGTATGCATGGAACACTAAATGCAGGTAAAAGAAATAACTAATTGCACAATTTATCTGTAATTTGCGAGACGAATTTTTTGAGCCTAATTAGTTCATGATTGGACACTAATTACCAAATACAAATGAAAGTGCTACAGTAGCAAAAATTGAAAAAACTTACCATCTAAATAAGGCCTAAGTTGTGTTCGGTTTATTACCGGAGGTTGCCACGGATGACCACACGCCTCGTCTCATATAACTTTAGCTGACATTTGGTTCATGATCGAAGTTGCGGCGTGCCACAGTACACAGTGCTTAGGCGCAAGTAGTTCATTTTACATGTCATAACTTGCCTAGTGCGGCGTTGTTCTTTGCGTCACGGCTCAAGCTCTGGCATGACAGCGTGCGGTAGGAAGCCAAAAAAGGCCATTAGAATCTATATTCTTCATAAAAAATATTATATGTGCCTAAGCATATGCTGGAGCATGGAAAGGTGTCTATAGATTCAAACATGTCTTGTTTATACCTAGAAGTTGAACAGACCTACTCTCTCCCTCTAAAAAGGAATGCAAGTCCGAGAAGTCAAACGATATCAAGTTTGACCAAATTTATATAATATACTAATATTTATGATACATAATCAGTATCATTAAACCAAGTATGGATTCATAATCAAAATATTTTTCATAACCTGAGAATTGAACAGACCTAACTTTTTTTTAGCTTCTGAACTTCACAAAGAGACCATTCTGCCCTACACACATCAGTGTGGCACAGCATTGTGGTTATAGCTAGTTATCAATCTGCGTGAGAAGATCTTCTTAAGCCAGAATACCCGGGGCTGTCTAGCCACCGCGGATCGAGTTTTTTTTATAAAAACTGGTCGGATCCAAACAACTTCCACGCCTCAGCTTTTATAACCTAGCTTTTACCGATTCAAATTTTAGAATATAGCTCTCACAACGTACGATATTGTATAGTGAAATAAACTAGGTTAAAAATGTCGATGTCTAGCATGTGCACCGCTAACGTTATCCTCCATTGGCTTAGCTGGCTAGGATATACTCCTAGCTAGGCACGTCGGCTGATGGATGAGATGGATATATGCATGGGCCGTCCATCTATCTATCATTCAGTAGCTAAACCCAAGCTTTCAGATCAGCTAGCCATGGTGGAAGATTAGCTTCTCGAAGAGCAAACCAAACCACCACATCAGCAAGACTTTAGTCTTCAAGCCCAACTCATTGACCAGCACCACCAGCTCCTTGCCAAAGACGAAGAATTTCATCTCCAACGTGCAAAAAAATGGGCACTTCATGGCAACCACAACACTTCATTCTTCCATTAGTCGATTGTCAAAAGAACCAGGAAGAACAGGATCACCTACCTTCAGAACCTTGACGGCTCCGATTCAACCACTCATGACCAGCTTCAGCTACATTGATGGCTTACTTCTAGGACATTTTCTCTAATCCAACTCAAGCAACTACTAATGCAGCTGTTCATACTCTTAACCACATCAATGCAGGGCAACAAGTGATGTCTCTCCAGTCTACTCAGCGTATCAACTCCATCCCTGACAAGACGGAACTTCACTCCATCATCAAGAACATACGAAACAACGCCTCCCCATGGCTTAACGGTCTCAATGAAGCCTTCTATAAATCGGCCTGGCCTTGGATTGCTGACGACGTCCACACTCTGGTATCAAATTTCTACACTACGATTGTCCTTCACAATGATCTCAACAGAATTCATATTGCTCTCATCCCTAAGAAAATACAGCCCATAATTTCCCAAGATTTCAAACCAATCAATTGGTGTAATGTTATTTATAAAGTCATCGCTAAATCTCTAGCGAACATACTTAAACCTCATCTTCCAGGGTTTGACAATGCCCAAGCGGCTTTCATTAAGAATAGGCACATCTCTTCTAACATTGTCATCACTCAGGAAATCATCCATTCTTTCAATCTTAGGAGTTAGAACCATAAGGGTTTCCTTCTTAAACTAGATCTTGCCAAGGCTTTTGATCGCATCAGCTGGGACTTCATCGTTGCAGCGCTTCACATAATGGATTCCTGCTACCTTCATTAGCCTGATGCATACCTGCATTTCCACCCCGACTTTCTCCATCCTTGTGAATGGTCAGTCCACAGCTCAGTTTTCTTCCCAAAGGGGAATTCTCAAGGATGTCCCCTCTCTCCCTACCTTTTCCTAGTGGCCATCAATGAGCTCTCCATTCGCCTTCAGAATGAACTCCAACATTATAACTTGTCGGGTCTCAAGCTGGGACCTGACTATCCCCCCATCCACTCCTTGCTCTTTGCTGACGATCTGATTCTCTATGGCACTGCTACTTTGCATGAAGCCTCTACCATCCGCCGCATCATGCAAGACTTTTGCAACTCCTCTTGTCAAACTCCTAACCTCCACAAATCCTCTATCCTCTTTAGTAAAAATGTTGACAGCCACACCAAAGCTCAGATCAAGGAAATCTTTCCTGTCCCTGATCTTCTTCCTAATACCTTGCATCTAGGTCACCCCATCATCTTCAACCACAATGACAGGAACAAGGCTTACGAATTCATCATCAACAAGTTCAGAGCCAAGTTAACTACGCGGTCAAAGCGAACAAGCTCAACCATGCTAGGAGACTTATCAATATTTAATCTGTTCTTTCTTCTATTCCTGTCTACTATATGTCTATTGTTCTTTCTCCAAGACTTTTATGGAAAGAATTAATGCCATCATTAAAAAATTCTGGTGGGCCGATGTTCAGGAGGATAACCCCACCTCGCCTATAGCTTCAGGTCTTGGGATGATATTTGCCAAAGCAAGGATAACGGTGGGCTTGGCATCAGAGACCTTCATACTATTAACAGGAGCCTCATCACCCATGCTGCTTATGATATTGCTAATAATAAAAACACTTTACTTACTGTTGTTCTTAAGGCCAAATAATTTCCTAACAACTCTTTCTAGACTATTAATAATGCTGGACCCAGGTCCATTTTTTGGTTTTCTATTATGCAGCTTAAAAAGGATATGTGCACCAATGCTGTAACAGAACCGACCAATTATACGAAATTAAGTAAGAAAATCACCCGCTAGAGCAGACGATTTATCAAACTTAAGCTCGTATAACCCGGTAGTCCGTGGAATCACGAAGGATTTCAAACCAACTCGCACACCAGCCAAGATCGTAATAAGTTTAGTGGTCACCATCACATATTACATAAGAATTCGCATCACAGGTACATTGGAGTTTAAACATAGTTATTACAATCCGAGTTCGAATAGAAAGTAGCGGAAGCAAATATTTCAAATCCACACACACTCACACGGAGTTTGAAGTAAAGTGCTAGCTGATGATCATCTTCAACAAAAGTATTAGATGAGACGTAAGGAATGACCATTGCCTATGGTCCTAAGCATCACCCATCGCAGGATAAAGACAGTTGATACAGTAGCCGTAATACATCTGCCCATCTACAACAAGTGGGAACAAAACCCTGAGTACGAGAAGGTACTCAGCTAGACTTACCCGACATAACCAAAAATAAAGTGACACCATGAATTATTAAGGGCTTTATAGTGGTGTAGCTGACCCATTGCCAAAAAGATAATTTTTTAGCATTTAAGAATCTTTTCCAAAAGCATTATATCAAGTTAATCATTATTAACATGTCGGCTACATTGGTACCTATACTAGAGCAAACATATGATTAAGCAATTAATGATAACCAATGATCATTATCAACTTCCATAATGTTATATCCATTATAACTGTCCAAGTGTTCCATCAATATTACTACGATGAAGTAACTCAAGTCAAGTGTTCACTATCCAGTGAACGATGGCGATTCGAATCGATTATTAATCAGCTGGTAATTTATTTCTCCCACAAAGCTCACTCACCCACTAAAGTGAGATATTGGTCACCGAGTCAACTATCTAGGTAAAGTCTCGAGTTCGCCAGAAACCACATGTACCTGGAGGCTGACCGACTGCCTTTCGGTCTTATCATCGTGCCCTCGTGTCCTACCACACCTTCTCTAGTACAGTGCACTACGGGCAATCCAATCGGCCCAAATAATCTCTCAGCTTCGTGGTCGAAAGGTACGTTATTCGGCCAACTAAATGTGAGGCATGCATTCAATATGACCCGAGATCCAACAATGGCCAGTCCTTAATCGACACAGACAGAAATCACTACAGTCTGAAACCCTGTAAGTTTCCGTTCGGTCACAACTTCAATTTAACACTTAGTTATCCCATGATGACATAGTTATCCAAGCATATCCAGGTAACCACCTATAGCTCGCAGGTGATAGAAAATCACTCGACTTCTACCTGTCTAAGATAGCTAAGCATTGACTCGACTGTAGATACCAGGGTAACAAGGATATAGTATAACAAAGGTAAACAAGGTATAATGTAGCAACGGTTGCAAACAACTCTTGAATGTAATGCATCAATTAAAGTAAAGCATTAATTAAATATTTTGCAAATCGAGGGAGAAATGCTTCGTGGCTTGCCTCTCTCGAAGGAACTCGGGCGGTGATCAGGGCACTCCGGAAGTTCCTCGACGTCCTCCTCGTCGACTTCGGGCACCTCCTATGGCTGCACCTCGAGCTGCTCTTTCGGTTCCTCAGGTACGACGATTGGATTCTCTGTTTGCGATCCTGTATGATGCAGGTGCATAAGTGCTTATGCAAAAGGTGCATCAGATGAAAAGGCACACAATGATTATGTTTGCATGCAAGGTAGATGAACATGATTTGCTTTATTGGGTAGAGTATAAGAAAAATTCTTATACAAGGTAGTCAACATCATCTAAGAACATGTACTATAAGTACCGGTCATCTACTGCATTATCTTCTACTACTAACTACCATGTAGCCACACACAAGTATTACTACACTAATACTACAACCACTGTACTAACATGCTAAGTCACCACATCAAGTTGAAATGCTTCAAAGATACACCAAAGATTTACTAATCACTAATCATACATAAAGCAAGATTTAATTAAACCCTAATTAGCACTAGGTTTGAATAGAAACATCTATTTTGACAGCACAAAAAATATAAGAAAATTATAGTAGCTTGCTAGTGCCAAACATAACATACCACAAAAATTTCACTGCATTTGGACCACTACAATAGCTTACACAAAAAAGACAAAATACAGGACAGAATTGCACATAAAAATACTTTGTACTATGAAAAGTATCAAACAACAGATTTAGTATTTTTTTCTATGTTCTAAATAGTAAATAAGCATTGTACAAAAATTATCATGCCCATGTTTTATACATATTTTTCTCTCTAGCAAAAATAACAAATATAAGCAAATAAAGGCACTTGAACTAAACATCTATATTTTTCTACAGAATATGCATGACATATATTTTTCACACAAAGTACATCACACAAGAAGAATAAAAAACTTGTAATCATATTTTTCTGAGCAATACATGATTTACTATGCATTTCTTAAGATTAATAGCATTTATAAGAATAACATTAAACTATACAGAAAAGTATCACCAACTTGACATGAAATATTTTTAACCTGTAGATCTACTCAAAAGAAATCTAACAAAACTTGTTTCATCCAATTTGGAGCTAAAATGAGCAAAATACAAATTTCCAAAGTATTCTCACTGAAATAAGGAATTCATTTTCTTTTTCTTTTCTGAAAAAACCCGAACTAAAATTCTTGGCGTCCCCGGATCCGTGCACCCTGAGTCCCACTATGCCGCTATGAGTGGGCCCCGTGACCTCACCTGCCAGTGGCACCAGGGGGAGACGGAGGCTCGTCGGTCGGAGACTCACTGGCGGTGAGCCTCCGACGACGATCAGGGTGGGCACATTTAAACCGCAAACCGATAACCGAATCGAACCGAACCGAAACCAAACCGAAATGTCAGTTTTTCGGTTCGGTTTCGGTTTTTGATTCTGGGAATTTCGGTTTACGGCTTCGGCTTCGGTTTTGAATCCATGGCGAGCCGATTCACCGATGAAACTTAACATTACTTGACCTCCGACTAGAATCGTAGACTTCACTCTTCAGCGCTTCGCCGCTTCCTCCGAGCCCCAGCCCAGAGCGGAGAGCGTAGAGCCCATCTTGGCCCATTTACCGCCTAACCAAAACCAAGGCACGCACCGTCTCGGCGTCTCCAGTCTCACCCTCTCCACCCGACACCCCCCACTCTCTTTCGGCCATAGCCCACACGACCCTAACCCTAACCCTATCTACGGCGGCGGCGCGAGGCGCGGCGCAGCTGCAGCGAGTGACGCCTGGTGCCTGATGCAGAGGGCCGGGCCACAAGTGCCGAAGCGGAGTGCCGCGAGCAGGGAGCGGAGGCATGGATCACGGGGTGGCATGGCGTGGCCGTGGTGCGAGCATGGAGCGGAGTGGCCGAGTCAGGACACGAGCTGGAGGAGGCCAGATGCGTGGCTCGCGGGATGGCATGAGCAGGATGTGGCAAGTCGGCAAGCCACGCGGCTCCGACCCTGAGTGCCGACGCGGCAAAGCTGGACGCGAGGTCACGAGCAGGGACCAGGGAGGCAACAATTGTTCCAGTTGAACTTCTGATTTTTTTGGGGGGATTGAATTTCTGATTTCTAAATGTTTCTGTTGTGCATCTAAACTCTAAACTTCGGTTGGTTCGGTTTCAACCGAAAAACCGAATTACGAAACCAAAACTGATCTTGTCAGTTTCTAGTTCTTAGGGAAACCGAACGGTTGTTCATCGGTGGAAACCAAAATTTTCAGAAACTGTATAAACCGAACCAAACTCTCGGTTTAAACCGAACACCCAGTCTGAGGTGACGAGGTGAGCACCATCACGCTCAGCTCGACGAGACGAATTGGCTCGACTAGAAAATGGGGTCAGAGGGGGAGCGAAGCGGCCTCGCTGGTGTTAATGGCGGCGCGGTGGCGCTGCCTGGCGGCAATGTCGCCCTTGTCGGTCACGGTGAAGCGAAACGAGGCGAGCAGCGGCTTCACACATTCAAGGCGGACAGACGAAGGCGAAATGGGGAGGGAATGGGAGACAGAGGAGCTCCAGCCATGCACATCGGCCAACGGCGGCCATGGCGGGTAGCGTCACCATGTGGCAGCTGTTCCACAGGGGCCCTCGGTTCCATCGCGGCACCATAAGCTATTAACTAGGCAACTATTACCAACTTACTCACAGTAAAGCCAGTGGTGTCATAGACCACAAAATTTTTGAAAAGTATTGCAAGGGAAGAATCAGGTAACAAGGGTTCATTTCAAAATAAGAAACAAGTAAAGTAAATCCCAGGGCGGATTTAAGTCAAGTGAATCCAAGTGTTCTGCTGGGACATCCACAATTAGTGATACATCGTCCTCTGTTTTCCAATCATAGCCGATCTGCTGCATCTAAATAGTTGTTCCCCTTGTAACCTGCTTGTCGTCGTCTCAAGAACCCTAAGCAAATTGAAAGAGGCCTAAGGAAAAATGACATAACAAACACAACGGATAAAGCAAATACTCATTACCAACGGCCTTACATGGGTGCAACATACAGGCATTCACTCTCCCACACTCGACACATCACTGCATCCTACAACCAGACGGTCCTAACAACGACGAACGAAAGACAACGGAAAGGTTACAACACTGGAGGACAGCGATGAAAAGCACTACTAGCAATGGTTACATCTCCTCTAGGACAACTAATCTACTTCGTTGGCCCAAATGAGTTCCTTCCTAGGCTCCGGGGGTTCTTTTGCCATACTGGGTTGTGGATCTGCTCCTTCTCTTGGTGGTGGCTGGGTGAGGGAAAGCAACGACTCTACTTCTGAGGCTTTCGTGAGCGGAGGTGCTGCAATTCCGGTTCTCCTTCTCTCTAGTGGATGGACAGGGATTCCCTCCAAGATCAAGGGTTCCTGCCTTTCCGTGGCCAGCATCCTATGCTTGGCCCTGGTGACGAGATAGGCATCCTCTAGCTCTTGGGTATGTCGCTCTTCATCCACCTTGAGTGCTTCCGCCATGGCAGTCTCTCGACTCTCTGCAGCAGCTACATTGGTGTGGGCTTCAGCAAGCTGCACTTTGAGCATCCTGGAGAAGATCTCGGCTTCCTCAGCTCGGCGGAGACACTCCCTTAGCTCTGAGGCCTGTCGGTCGTACTGCTCATCCAAGGCAACCAAGTACGTGGTCAGGTGCACCACGGTCGGGTTGTCCTCTTGCACGTCCTGACCCCGCAAGACCTCCATGCGAGCCCTCCATACCCGCCAATTCTTATCCAAAGGTGGAAAGAACTGCATGGGGGTACGAGCAATGGGCTACTCATAGATCTGGCACAGATGCTACAAGGATTTGTGGGCCACTATCTGGTAGGTGTCGCCAAAGCAAAACCCGGTTGCGGTCACATTCCAAGTTTCAGTGATGTCAGGGAACTCCTCACTCTTGCCAATGTAGACGGTGACCTAACATAGCTCAGTGCCATGCTTCATGTACTCACGTCCCTCATACTCAGGACGATCCTTGACTCCGAGCTTTTGCAGGGTGGCATACAGGATTTTGGGGAAACCCTCAGTGTTTAGGCAGTAACTGCTAACCCAAACTCCTGCCATCCTAGGTGGGTGGGGGTTGCAAGGAAGGCTTGAGGAGAAGCTTGCTCAAGAGAAAGGGGCTAAGCGAGCTAGAATGCACTGAGTGGTGACACCAAGTGGCTGGGCTTGGCCCCCTTTTCAAAGGTGGAGCGGTCAGTGGTCTCGGCGCAGACCACCCTCGAGCTATGCGTGGAAACCAATAAAAGTACAACAATAGGATTTTTATGCACACAAGGTGAGCGGTGTTCGAGGCCACAAAGACTAGCACGATTGGAGGGCAGAGGTCCGACAAGGGCGCAGAAGGAGTGCCTAAAACATAAGCCCCGACAGTCATGAAGCACGAGTGAACGCGATACACGAAGCCACAGTGCAGCAGTAATTCCTGGACAAGGACGCGTGGTACCAACGAATAGGGCACCTGCAAGATAATACTAGCGCAAAGACTATAGCAATAACAGCACGCCTGACTTTAGGACCACACGCTACGCACTAGTTAGTTCATCGGATGAAAGTCTATTTAAACCTATTCCGAATACTTAATTATAGTAATAGGGCTACTTATATAACTTCGTATGCAAACGGCCTATCTTTTTGCAAAAATGTGTTGTCAAATTTTAATTTAGAAAAGGGTTTTAAAGCTTTATTTCCTCATTTATGCTCTGATACCACCTGTGGCAGAACCGCCTAATCTAATGCCCTCCCAAGAGTACTTGTCTTCCATTAGACACTAAGTACCCAAGAGAGTGCACTAAACTCTACGATTCCGTCGACCACACCCGAGGGAAAACTCGAAAATCTACATTTTTACCTTAGGATCATAAATGGGAGATAAAGCTTACAACATCTTTGTCATTTCTTACATCACTTTTAGTACAACATCAGAGTAATTCATTATTTGGTTATAACAGCGGTATGTAAAATGTTATCAGAGTTTTAGCGGTATGTAAAACCTGTCACCTGCAACAGGGTAGAACAAACCCTGAGTACTCAACTGTACTCCGCAAGACTTACCCGTCAGAAGGAAAGAAAAGACTCCAAGGATATGCAAGGCTATCTGGCTTGTGGGTTATTGCAACTGCAGGAAGCATTACTAAAGGAGCATCCTTATATTAAATTTTTATTAGCAATCATCAGTAGTTCATTAACCAACCATCCTAGGTAAGCACCTATTCTACTTTTAAGCAAAGGTTGAGCCATCAGAACCATCTTTCCATCTTTCATCTTTCAGTTCTTACTACGGTGCCAAATCGTAGTCAAGTCGTACCATCACGTAGAAACGGCGATTCGCGAATCAATGTGCCCAACTGGGTACCCTGAAAAACACACGCCCCGTCCGTACCAAGGTACAAACGGGACCAACCCATTATCCTCCTGTCAAGAGAACCGAGTCCCCGTCCATACTAGGCCACCAAGCCCCCGCCCTCTCGCAGTGCTTAGACCTCCTAATACGCATATATAATCCACCTTCAGTTGGTCCGGATGGAGCCGGAACCCCTGACAAGAGAATAACAAGCCTTTCTAGCCCCCATCCGCTAGTATATGCTCGGGATAAGGAGATCTGTGACCTGATAACCATCCAAATGCAACGACCGGTCCTTAACCGACTCGGACAGGGAAACAATGTAACCCAGTGATGCCCTGTTGGCCTCAGGACACCCCCTTGTCACATCCACTACTACCAAACCACATTCCTGCCCGGTCACCATTTCACCTGCCTTTATTTCCATGTTAACCATAGTGATAATAATGATCACCTATCATGAACAACACCATGTTGTTCACGCTAATGAAACCTAAGCATCGCACTACACGACCTAAACTAGTAAGACTCTTGTGTAGTAATATTTGTGCTAGTGGGTTTCAACAGAACTCCTGAAACGTAAATGCACATATAACATAGATATCCTATTATCATTTCAAAATAAAGGTTATACACCGGGGCTTGCCTGGGTAAACATATAACCAAATGTTAGTATGCCATCTTCGGGGCATGTTCACCAAGGCACCATCTTTTGGGTTAACGCCAAGTCCTCCGATTGATTCACTGATCCATCATCGCGCCTATTATGACATACGTGGATGCAACGCTGAGACATAAATAATCATGGCAACCGCAACGATTAAAATGCAATTACGCCTCTTGAGCTAATGAGCTAGCTCTACTAGCTAACGTACTAGGCCTTGTATCCCCATTGACTATTACAACGCTATCTTCCCAACAAGTATTTTAGCTACACGAACCCAAGTGCTGCTTTATTCACTTTATCGATCGAATAGATATTTTAAACTAGGGCTCATTAACTATCCTAGAAAACTAATTATTTTGTAGCCACAAAAATTACAGTGGACACCTAATAATACTAGGAGCTTACTATAAAATTTCTTGGATTAATACTATCACTGATTATTCATAACAATTCTTATAAGTTCACGTTCAATAATATTAAATGTCTCAAAGTATTTAGAGCAAGCCTAAAAATAGTATAAAACTACATGAACCAATTACACCTTTATCTAGATCATGATTTTAGGAAACTAATAAAATTGGTTTCATAATTTTTGAACTTCTACACATTTAGATATTGAATTTACAAGTTCCTAGCAACAAAGAAAAAGAAAAAACAATTAGAAAATACACTTTTAAAGGAATGGGCTGGCGCCCACTAATCGGCCTAGCACCCAAAAGCGGTCCACGCGGGACGGGGTCAGGCGTCAGCAGGCCGGCCCAACTGGCCCACTGCGCGCGCCATAATTGCAAAAGAGACCCTGCGTCCTAAAGGAATTCAATAGTACCACGAAGCACTATTTACCTGAGTCACTGACTTTGCATCTGGACCCGAGAATCCATTTTCTTCTCTTCTCTTCTTCCTTCTTACAGAGCAGGCAGGGGATGGGCGCGGAGCTGTGGATTCGGCTAGCGTGGGAGCGAGCCGACGGTGATGGGCAGCGCCCGAGCATGACTGGGCCAGCGCGCATCTATAGAGGGGCATGGCTCGACCAATGGTGGACTATGGCGGTCTGGCCACGGCAGCCGGAAGGTCAGCGGTGGCGGCTGCCCAGGAAACGAGGCTGACGGCGCATAGGGGCCCCAGAGCAAGCGCGTCAGACGTGGCTTGGTGCAGGTGAGGCGTCGGAGTGGCCGTCTGGAGTGGAGGAGGGCAGGGAGCGGTGGTGGCTGTAACGCTCGGCTCTACGCCCATGGTGCATGTGCGCACGGCGAGAGAAACGCCAATTTGGCGGCCAGTGGTGTATGGTTGGCTTCGATTCGGTGCGGGGAGCTAACTGGCTGGTCAAGGTACTTGTAGGTGCAAGCAATTGAACAACAACGCACCGTGCATGGCGAAACAGGGACCGCTACGGCTGTGGAGGGGGCACATGCGACGGACGAGTAGTTAAGAAGGGCGGCTTTGGTTGTTAGCGACGACGCGAGCATGCGCACCGGAGGATGAAACAGGAGCAGGCTTGACAGTCAAGTGGGTGGCTCAGGTTGTTAGCTGAGCAAACACGTTGCCATTGATGAGGCGGGGAAGTGCGGTGTGATGCGCACGGCAGGGGTGGTCAGTCGACCAAACGTGGTGAGCACGCAGGGCAGCAGCCGGGACCCGGCCGCAGCTAACCAGGCCAGCCACGCAAGGCAAAACATTGTGCGGTATCACCAGCGCGCACCGGCCAGCGGCAATCGGCCTGCCATGGCCTAAGCTCAAAGCCAGCAATGTCCGCGCACGTGGTGATCGCGCCCATGTGACCAAACGGCCAAATCAGTGACCTGCACAGTTTTTAAAGTGAACCACAACTACAAAGCATCTCAATCATGACGTAACCCCTTTCGCTAATCTATAACTGATGCTAGCAGCTAACTAGCGAAGCAAGGCTCACGACTAGAGGACGATCCGAGAGAAAGATGGAGAGACGCCAAGGTAGGTTCGTCGTGTTGATGCTGACTTGCGAATAGAGCGCTGACCACAAAGTTACAGCTCTCGTTCTAAGGAACTTCAGGCCATTTTTGGAGTAACCACACAACATCACCCCACCCTACGAACTACACCGTGCTAAAGTACTCACAATGGTGCAATTAACGGTGCAAAAACATAGATCTAGTTGTGGGGGTATAAACCCCTATATCCTTACGGCTAGACATGGACAGGCCCAGACCAGACGGTCTGGCCCATTATATGACGACGCACGATCCAGATCATCGGGATGGAGTTTCGTGCAAGGCATCAATCTAGACTTGGGAATCAAGCAAGGTCTTGGTTGGTTAGATTAGGAATCCTTATCCGGCTCTGTATGGAAATTGTAACCGGCTAAGATTAGTTTTCAGATCTGTAACCCTGCCTCCTGGACTATATAAGGAGGGCAGGGGACCCCCCCTAAAAAATATTGAAACATACTCTAGGGCAATCTAGCTTATAATACATTGTTCAAGGTAGCAATAACAAAGTAGAGTAGGACGTAAGGTATTACGCCCACACGACGGCCTGAACCTGGGTAAACCCGCGTGTTGTTCTACAGCACCATCTCATTCATGGCTTGCACACATGTCTGCCGACAATCTACTACCTTGGGCATATCCCTCGGTAGACTGCCGACCAGGTTTTGTCGACAGTGGCACGCCAGGTAGGGGGTGTGCGCACAGACTCCCAGGCGAACCAGATGGAAATTTTTTCGTTAATTCTCTACTAAAAACTAGGTGAGTCGTTCTACGTTGTTGTTTGGATTAATCTTTTCTTCGAATATCTAATACAGATTGATTTTTCTATATGTAACGACATCTCCCTCGTTCGTGATCTACTTCGCTAACATCGTCCTAGAGCCCGCTGGGATTAATATCGAGAATTAACTCGACAACGACGGACTCGGCGGCTTCAGCGGCAGGAGAGCAGTTTCCAACATGCTCCGACTACGACCATGACCTCTTGCCTCGACCACCTACCACGTCGCAATAATAATCGCTGCAAGGAAATGCGCTACGACAACTTCATCGCCACCAACCAGATTTATATCCAAAGATAAGTATACTTCCAATATTCGTATTTAATACAATTTCTTCCAACCACTCTAACGTGCTTACCTGAAGATCACTTTCTATTAATATTTTATAAAAGACCAGTTGACAGAGTACCATCCTTTCTTGATTTCTTAGAGCCAGCCCCGTCTCTGGCTTCTCCCTACGCGTGCACGGGGCCCGCTCTCTACGCTCCGGGTGGTCGGTGGGCGCTCCCTGGTCTGACCTGTGCGCTCTTACGTGGGAACAGGCTTCGCGCCTCGCACTCGGACCGCAGATCCGGCTAGGGCTATACGGATTCTACAGGATAATGTGTCTACTAACTGATACAACTAAAACAGAACACTTATACGTTCTAACTTAGTTATCTTCCACACAATATACAGGCTTTAAATGTTCTTTCCATAAAAACACAAACAAGCTTACATTGTCACAACATTATATTATTACAAACTTGCCTGATGATGAGGCACAACTTTACAATAAACTAAACTATTCTACATATATATATTGCAGGATCTTCACCGAGATCTCATCGCTCCACGTCAGGCTCGTCGCCGAGCTCTCGCTGCTCGACCACGTCTCCGGCCACGCTGAGGACTCCTCGCTGAGCTCTCTCGTCCCTCCTCGTCGCTCATCGCTGAGCTCTCACAGCACGACCATGTCTCCGGCCACACTAGGGACTCATCACCGAGCTCTCGCTGCTCGTCGCTGAGCTCTCGCCGAGCTCTCGCTGAACTCTCACTGCTCGTCGTCAAGCTCTCACTGCTCGTCGTTGAGCTCTCGCCGATCCTCACCGAGCTCTTACCGAGCTCTCGCCACTCGACCACGTCTCCGGCCACGCTAGGGACTTCTCGCCGAGCTTTCATCGCTCCTCGTCAAGCTCGTCGCCGAGCTCTCGCTGCTCGACCATGTCTTCGGCCATGCTAAGGACTCCTCGCTGAGCTCTCGTCCCTCCTCGCCAGGCACATCGCCGAGCTCTCATAGCTCGACCATGTCTCTGGCCACACCGGGGACTCATCACCGAGCTCTCGCCGCTCGTCACCGAGCTCTCGCTGCTCGTCGTCGAGCTCTCGCCACTCATTGCTGAGCTCTCACTGCTCATCACCAAGCTCTCAATGAGCTCTCACCGCTCGAACCACGCCTCTAGCCGTGCTTGGGGACTAATCTGGTAAACACATCTTGTCTCAGACCACCGAGCACATTATACTCCTCGACCACCCAACTAGTGCGCCTCCTCAACCACCCGACCAGCGCTCGGGGACTTCTTCCTCGATCGCCTGACCAGCGCTCGGGGACTGCGCCTTCGACCACTCGACCAGTGCTCGGGGATTCGTCGACCGCGTTTCACGCTGTGCTCGGGGACTGCTTCGACCACTCTCTGACCACAGCTTGAGACCTACAACTCGAGGCCTGATTTCCTCGGCTACATGTGAAATTTGACTCACATATAGTTGAGAGGTCATTATTTTCTTAGACCTTGCTACAAGGCTTATACTTCGCCTTCCAGCAAGCTTGGGGACTACATCGGTATGATGCACCTGCCAGTGCATCTCATTGTCGAGTTTTCAAAGACTTTGGGCTCTATTCTTTTAGACCCTAGCACCACGTGCCTATGTCACCTACTACCAGGCTCGGGGACTAAGTGGGCACACTTCACCTTGCGGTGAATGTGCTTGTTTTTCGACCCCTATGCCTCTGATGATCACCGATGCTATGCTTCAAGACACGTTTACGTTTCTTCACAAAAATCCAAGTGGACACACTTCCTAGGAAGGAGAAATCTTTTTATTTTCTCAAGAGCACCATACATTCTTCGAACAACCTACTTCTCTAGCAACAATGCTTGCAACAACTGCTCGGATGCTGCTTTGACTGGTTGAAGACGTCAAGAACTCAAGCCTCACTGTTCGGAGAAGGTTAATATGACGTTTGTCGTATCAGAATACATGGCGCTCGGTGACTAGCTGTGGGGGTATACACCCCTGGTACCATAAGATGGTACATGGGCCACACCGTCTAAGGTGGCTCGGCCCGTAAGATCAAGGCGTACATGCAAGATTATAGGTTGTACTAGATATTGTACTAGTACCAGATGAAATACTTTACTTGTAACCTTGTTCCTTCGGAGTATATAAGGAGAGGCAGGGGGCCCTTAGAGGACACAACCTATCTGATTCTCAATCAATACAAAATAACAGAGCACAGGACGTACGGTTTTATGTCATGCTGACGGCCTAAACCTATATAAATCTTGTGTCTTGTGTTCTGTTACCATCCAGTTCGTGTCTTGCGCACCTGTTTACCGACAAATCACTACCTTGGGCATACCCCTTGATAGACTACCGATCACGTTTCGTCGACAGTGGCGCGCCAGGTAGGGGGTGTGCTTACAAACTCACAGGTGAACTAGATGGGAATTTTTTCGTTAATTCTCTACTAAAACACCGGGTGAGGCGTTCTACGTTGTTGATTAGATCAGTCTGTTCTTCGTATATTTAGTACAGATTGATTTTTCTGCATGTGACGATTCATCTCCCTCGTTCACGATCTACTTCGCTAACATCGCCCTAGAGCTCACTGGGATAAATATCGAGAATTAACTCGACAACGACGGACTCGGCGACTTCAGCGGCGGAAGCTTTTTCCGGATCAGCGTCGTCGATTCCGCGGCGACCCTCGTCCACGACTCGATCACGGTACCTGTGGCTAATGCGACGTACGACATGGAGCGGCCTGCGTCATGTCACACAGTGGGACTCCTACTCCAGCAAACTTATCAACGAATGCTTCTACTACAGACTACTACGTGCATTAGCTGCATGCACGCTTGATGATGCAAGCAAGCAATCCATCGACGGAACCAAATCTACAGGCATCTTCGTGATGCAACAAGCTAAGTTAAGACATTTTATTAACAAAATACATAATTTTATATATCTCTGATTGCATTCATCTGCACCATTTTGTTATACGTCGAGGAGGATCTTCAATTGTGCATGCTACGCCGGCTCCACCACCCCGCGCAGTGGACTCCGTCAGGCTACGTCATGATTCCGCATATCCGAAGCCTCCGGTCTTTGCACGACCAACCTACTCCGACCACGTCTGTCCGAGCTCCGACCACGTCCGTCCGAGCACCCAACCAAGACGTCCGAGCTCTCCAGCAAGCTGTTCGAGTAGCCTGGAGAGCCGCTCGGCTTACTTTGACCACTTGTTGCATCGATCGCCGTGAAGAACGGCGCTACAACAACCACGACCACCATCATCATGACTGGTCAGAAAGCTCGAGGGCCAGGCAATTTCATCGTCACCGACCAGTTTTCTATCCAAAGATAAGTACACTTCCAATATTCATATTTAATACAATTTCTTCCAACCACTCTAATCACTCTGACGTGTTTACCTGAAGATCACTTTATATTAATATTTTCTAAAAGACCAGTTGACAGAGCATCATCCTTTATCAAGTTCTCAGAGCCAGCCCATCTCCGGCTTCTCCCTACATGTGCACGGGACCCGCTCTCTACGCTCCGGGTGGTCGGCGGGCGCTCCCTAATCGGACTTGTGCGCTCTTACGTGCGAACAGGCTCTACGCCTTGCACTCGGACCGCAGACCCGGCTGGGGCCGTACGGATTCTATAGGATGACGCGTCTACCAACTGATACAACTAAACACTTATGCGTTTTAACTTAATTATCCTCCACACAATATACAAGCTTTAAACGTTTTTTCCACAAAAACACAAACAAGCTTACATTGTCACAACAGTACATTATTATAAACTTGCCTGATGACGAGGCACAAGTTTACAATAAACTAAACTGTTCTACATATATATATTGCAGGAATTTTAGGCTATGCTAAGGGACTTCATCGTTTGCTCTCCAACCAACGCTCGGGGACTACGCCTCCTCTATCTCCTCGACTAGCGCTCGAGGAGTGCCTCCTCGATGTGCTAAATGCATGCGTAACACCGGGGTGTTACACTCGACCACCAGACCAATGTTCTTCCTTGACCACTCGATCAGCGCTCGGGGACTCATCGCCGGGCTCTCGCTGCTCGTCGTCGAGCTCTCACCGAGCTCTCGTTGCTCCTCGCCGAGCTTTCGCCGCTCCTCACTGAGCTCTAGCTGCTCCTCGCCGAGCTTTCGCCACTCCTCGCTAAGCTCTCGCTGTTCATCGCCGAGCTCTCGCCGCTCCTCGCTCAGCTCTCGCTGCTCGTCGCCGAGCCCTCACTGCTCTTCGGCTATCTTTCGCTGCTCCTCACTGAGCTCTCGCTGCTTGTCGCCGAGCTCTCGCCGAGCTCTCGCTGCTTGTCGCTGAGCTCTCGCTGCTCCTCGCCGAGCTTTCACCGCTCCTTGCTGAGCTCTCGCTTGTTGACACCGTTTTTAGTACGTGTCAAAATGATCAGGAAAGGCTGATTAGCAAGGGAGAGATTGCCGTGTGAATTGATGGCCAAGGAGAATAAGTTTGTTTTAAGCGGTGGCAATGTATGAATTTGATTAGGAATGTTACCGATGAAGTCAAAGGTTTTATTGCCGATGCCGATGGAAGAAGGTTTGGAGACTGTTGCCGATAAGGGAATGTATCGATGAAGGAAGGTGTGAAGACTGCAGCCGATGAAATAGGGAATGTGCCGATGGAAGGAGATCGAAGGTTGCTGCCGATGGAAAATGGGCTGTGCTGGTGAAAAGGAGACCGATAAGAATACCATCGTGATTAAGGCGGATCATGGAATAAAATAGGAGTTGATTTCCTTGTTTACGATTAGTAGAGTCTGAGTTGTGTAAAAGTCATGTTCTTTTTCTTAGACTTGAGTTTAGTGTCCTAGTCATATTCGATTATGTTTCTATAGATCAGGATATAAATATAGAGTGAAGGGCAATGTAATAGAAATCAATCAATACATCAAAAAACAGCTTTTACTCTTATTTACATCTACTTTTCGGCGACTTCGTCAATTTGCATATTTTTCCTTTTTTTACGAGTTCTCATCGATTCGGCGAGTTGCATTGCTCTAAGTGCAATCTTTATCGATCCTCGAGTTCCGCGTGAGTACCTCTTGGCCGTGACTTCCGGGCGTATCGCTGTTGTCAGGACCAAAGTGCTCGTATCTTCATCCTTGTTGATTAACAGGTCAAATCGACTGGCACGCTTTGGATATCGATTTCGGGTATTAGCCCTTTGTGTTTGCAGATTCACTTTTGCATCAACATCGCTGCTCGTCGCCGAGCTCTCGCTGCTCCTCGCCGAGCTCTCGCTGCTCGTCGCCAGGCTCTCATCGACCTCTCGTTGCTCGTCGCCGAGCTCTCGCTGTTCGTCACCGAGCTCTCGCCGAGTTCTCGCCGCTCAAACCACGTCTCTAGCCATGCTCGAGGACTGGTCTGGCAAACACATCTTGTCTCAGACCACCGAGCACGTTATACTCCTCGACCACGCTTGAGGTTTTGTCGACCACACCTCACGCTGTGCTCAGGGACTGCTTTGACCACTCTCCGACCATGGCTCGATGCCTGATTTCCTCGACTACATGTGACATTGGACTCACATACAGTTGAGAGGTCATTATTTTCTTAGACCTTATTACAAGGCTTATACTTCGCCTTCTAACAAGCTCGGGGACTACATTGGCACGATGCATCTGCCGGTGTATCTTAGTATCAAGTTTCCACGGAGTTTCATTTAAGTCCCTGGCACCACGTGCCTACGTCACCTACTACCAAGCTCGAGGACTAAGTGGTGAATGTGCTTGTTTTTCGACCCCTACGCCTCTAATGATCAAAGACGCTACGCTTCAAGACACACGTTTCTTCACAGAAATCCAAATGGGCACACTTCCTAGGAAAGAGAAATCTTTTTGTTTTCTCAAGAGCACCATACATTCTTCGAACAACCTACTTCTCCGGCAATAATGCTTGCAACAACTACTCAGATGCCGCTTTGACTGGTCGAAGACGTCAAGAACTCAAGCCTCACTGTTCGGAGAAGGTTAAGATGGCGTTTGTCGCATCAGAATACATGGTGCTCGGGGACTAGCTGTGGGGGTATAAACCCCCGGTACCACATCTGAGGTGCCCCGGCCCGTAAGATCAAGGCGTACATCGCAAGATTATAGGTTGTACTAGATATTGTAATAGTACCAGATGGAATACTTTACTTGTAACCCTCCTCCTCTAGAGTATATAAGGAGAGGCAGGGGTCCCTTAGAGGACACAACCTATCTGATCCTCGATCAATACAAAATAACAGAGCACAGGACGTACGGTTTTACGTCATGCTGACGGCCTAAACCTATATAAATCTTGTGTCTTTTGTTCTATTACCATCCGGTGTAGGATCAGATAGTACCTGGCGCGTGATTGTGGATCTGCGAGTGTGAGTAAACTGAATCGTTCTCTCCCCCGGTCTTTAAAAGGTAGGGTCGATTCAGTTTCCAAAGGAATGGCACACGTGGGGCAATATTTGCGGTAACTGACAGATTTCCTCCGCAAAAAATATGTCCCTTCGATTTTGGGGCGTTTCGTACGCGACCCACACGTGTCTTGTTACAGACACTGGGTCACTGTTCACAGTATGCGCTAAAAAGGCCTGCGGCGTTGCCCACGTAATCATCACGTTCAATTGGACCGGTCAAAAAAAGAAGAAGAAAGAGAGATCTACCGAGACAGCGTGGTGATGGATTATCTCAGACCAGTGTGCTCTGGAACTGTTTGCCAAAGCTCCGAGCTCTAGGCCCTGCAGCCAGACCTCCGAGCTCTGGGACCTGCAGTCAGACCTCTAAGCTCTGGGACATGCAGCCAGATCTCTGAGCTCTGGGACCTGCAGCCAGACCTCCGAGCTTTGGGACCTGCAGCCAGACCTCTAAGCTCTGGGACCTGCAGCCAGACCTCTGAGCTCTGAGACCTGCAGTCAGACATCCGAGTTCGAGGACTCATTCCTAGACCTCTGAGTTCGGGGACTCGTCGTTAGACCTTTGAGCTCAGGGACTTATTACACTATTTCTAGCTACAGGATTCGTCTCGTTCGACTACATGTACTATGCTTGCATCCAGTCGATGGACGCTTGATATTCTTAAATCATGCTATAAGGCTCGTCTTTTGCCTTCTAGCATGCTCGGGGACTACATCATCTATGATGCACCTGACGGTGCACAATGTCCATTGGTTCTTAAAGACTTCTTTTTTAAACCCTGGCACCACGTGCCTATGTCACCTACTACCAGGCTCGGGGACTAAGTGGGTACACTTCACCTGACAGTGAATTGTTTCTATTTTTTGACCCCTACGCTCTGAAATTTTTTGTATGATACTTTTATTAAGTACGCACACTTACACTTCTTTTCAGAAATACAAGTGGGTACACTTCACCAGGAAAGAAATTTTTTCTTTTTGGACCACTATGCAATCTTCACCGACAACTGCAGTCTTCATCAACAATCATGGTTTACTGATTCCTGATCCAGACGGAACACTAACGCATGCTCGGTTAACATTTCAAGGTGATGTGAAGATGAACCTCGCAAGTTGAAGAAGGCTAAGATAGTGTGTCGATACAAAATACATAGTGCTTAGGGACTAGCTGTGGGGGTATAAACCCCTATACCCTTACGGCTAGACATGGGCAGGCCCAGACCAGACGGTCTGACCCATTATATGACGATGCGCGATCCAGATCATCGGGATGGATGTTGATATTTGGTAACGCAATTAGGAAATATGATCCGCAAGCGCACGGATATCGGTGAGCACTTCACCCGAGATGTTATCCTGGGTATCGTATTTATATTTTTACCTTTAGGAGAAAGAGTGCATCTGACTAACCAAATCTATTACTACTAACCTTTAGGCTACAACCACTATGATTCGATGTGAGTGATGTATAGAGAAGACTACAACCGCACTCTTCTTCTAACCTTGGTAAGGATGATCTACTGTTCTATTGGGGAGGTTTACGGAATCTAGACACCACAAAGGATGTTCAACCCGCACCTATAAACCCTATCGATCCTGCTAACGGGATATGGAATATAAAGGTAACTCGGAATTGTCACGTTCCTCGCTACTACCATGGTCCGGCTAGACGAGGGGATATCTATGAGTATCCTAGCTTAAACACCACGTTTACGCTAGAGATGATTACTCTAAACTCTACGCGAAGAGATCAAAGTAAACTCATAAACCAAAGAACAATAAAACAAAGAACTTACTAGAATTTAGAAGTCGAAATACTGAAGAATCCTGAGAACAAGCCTCGGGTTAGAAGAACTTGCTCCCGCAGGTACAACCTCAGAGTAGACACCGACAGGCCAGCTTCCTCCGATCTACACCTCCACTCTATCTCTCTCAATCTAGTAGAACTAATTCTACTTTCACATTGGATGCTAAGCCCTAAGAGGTGGGAACCCTAGAGGGAACCTCTCTCTCTAAACCCTAACTAGAGATATGCAACTGAATAATGAATTGGGGTCTCCTCCACCAGGGGTCAGGGGCCTTGCTTATATAGCCCTTTTGGATGAATCTGGACCGTCGGATCAAACCGACCTTCATCCTATGGTTTTCCTTGATCCTCAAAGGCGGTGGAGCATAATCCATGAGACTCGACCTGATTGGTCCCAGGGGCAGGGCGGGCGCCCTAGGGCACAGGGCGGGCGCCCTGTGTCCAGCCCCGTTACGGCTCCCGTTCGTTCCCGTGGCTTCTGGAATCTTGTAGATGTAAGATAATTGCGTGTTTGGTTAATATCCCATCATTATTCCGACATGTGGGCCTTTCTTCCGTATTTCCTGATAACCCCCTGCAGAAATAGATAAACAGCAAAACTCGTGGAATTCTGTTAGATCAAACCCTAATTCTAGGTGTTGCTTGCATATAGGTCCTTTTCTTTATTTATTTGATGGTTATAATTGATACTTAAGAACCGTCAACAAACATCCCCATACTTAGGCTTTTACTCATCCTCGAGAAAAGGTTGGTTAATAAAACATCTGGGGTTGAAACATTCTTTCATACCTGCAGGGTGTTGTAAAAATCCACTGTGCACTTATAGTCAGGGAAATATATGGTCAGAGTAAAGAGCCTTTCTTCTTCTTAATCCCTATCACTTGGAGTTTTTACATATTTTTGAAAAGAAAAACTTAGCATACCTTTATCCTCATAGGTGCTCTCAGAGTCACTCCTTATCTTTTATATTTCTCTCTGAGGCTGTTTTGATTTTGCAAAAATAATTCTTTAAGCATACATACCTTGCATTTATTGTATGGTCAAAACCGGATCCGAGGAGAAGAATGCCATACTCTTAGATCAAAGATTTTGAAAATTAAAAACTTGTCACTCTTACTGGCATATTACTTATTAGAGGGACCATGGGCTATCATTTTCTTTCCATCATATTTTTATCATATCTCTTTTTTTTCATTTTGGGTGGATACCGAGGTACCCCTAATTCTACTGCCGGACACTTGTCCATTTTTTCCACGAGGTTATCGAGCACTTGCTCCTTTTTATTTCCTCGATATATTCATAATTTTGCATAGCCCATGCCTCTAACGCAATAATACTTCGGAAGAGTGAATCTTTCTGAATAAAAATGTCTTGATCTTAGGAGTATGATAAATCTCTCAACAAGGGTCTAACTTGTTTTGAACAAACTCAATACAAAGCAGATAGCTTTAATTAATATTTTCATGTTTAGCAGGCATATAAAACTTGAGGATGGTAGCTATAATTTTGAAATTTAAAACAAATTCTCCAAGCAATAAAGATACTAGGAATAAGGTACTCATACCCTTACCATCTCTTATTCCACAATGACTTTTAGCAACATAGGGTTTTGAAATAATTTTAATAATTGCAGGTTTCTAGGAAATATCACAGAGTGAGATTGATCATGATTATAAGCATTTTTATCCTTTTAATTTATCATGTTTAGAGAGATAAAATTCTGCACAAACTAAGGTGAGTGTGTAAGTGTGTAATAAAAGTGTGTAGAGTGTGTACCTGGTTCATGGAGTGGTGCGATCGAAGTGTGTGTGACATGTCAGGGAATCTCTCCCATACTTGTTTTCTGCTTTCTTGCACAAAAGTAAAGTAGAGACACACAAGACATACTAATAATAATCTTTATTAATCTTGAGGCATTTATTACAACCGAATAATAATAATAATAACCGAATATAATAGATCTAAACTGATTATAAGCGAACCTAATCGAATCTAATAATAACTAAGACATATATAGCCCCAAGATCTAATCTAGATAGCTCAGCGACGCTCACGCCTCCTAAGACTATGCTCTAACTCATCGATCCTCTTGTTGGCGTCGGCAAGGTCATCCCGTAGCTTTAGGATCGTAGTGTTATGGTTGAAGGTCCTCCGATCCATAGAGATATTGGAGTTCTAAATTTCTATAATGCTGTTCTTGATCACTCGTAGCTCCTCATCCACATCTGCAATGGTCCTGCGGCGCTTGGGAGATGTCTCGAAAGCATTAAGAGCATGCTTGGGTGCTTCCTTCGGAGGAACGAAGCGGACCTTAGCTGCCCTAACACCCTCGAAGTAAGGTCTCTCCTCCATGGTATAGCGGACACTAGAGATCTCGCCGCTCCGGTTGGTCTTCACTCCGATGATCCGCTCATTGGGTTTTGGCGGCAGGATCTTTGTTCCGGCTGGTACCTTGATGATCTCCTTCCCCTTCGACGATGATGGTGAGCCTTAGAGCAATAGGGGCTGCGTAGGTGTGGTAAGAACTGGGCGAGCAAAGTAGGATTGGGCAGAGCTGCGTTGACGTGGTGGCATGGCTTCTAGCTGTCGCTCTGTGTTGGCCGGGACGAGAGCGTAGGCGTCGGGATCCTCCTTGGGCTTCTTGTTGAGGTCGTAGGGGACGACTTCCCAATCGACGTGGAACTTCTCGGCCATTGGAGCAGCTAGGAACTAAGCAAGATCTAATTTGAGGAAGGAGAGAAGGCTTGAATGAATTGGTGCTAAAAGCTAACGTTGGGGGTCTGTTTATATAGGGGGTAAAAACTGCTCTCGTGCATGGTCGGGACTCTTCCCGCCGTCATGTTTGCGAAACAAACCGAGGACGGAATTTTCCAGATAGCAACGGGCGAGGTTATCACGTGGGAGAAGTCTGGGGCCGAGGGGAGACAGGGGCAGGGCGCCCGCCCTCATCCTCAGGGCGCCCGCCCTGTGTCCGGCTCCTCTACAAGCCTGCTTTCTCGAGCGTGTTTCTCACCGTGTTTTTATCCCAAAAAATATATACTTGGCCCAAAAACGTCAAATTAAAAGCGTCGGGCTTTAATTTTTAATTGGAAGGTAAAAATTGATCACGTCTATTTCTTCTAATTCTTTATTGGGCTCTAAAAATAATTTAAGACGTTGACCATTTACCTTGAATAACGTACCTTCGTCATTTTGAAGTGTGATAGCTCCGTGGGATGATGAATGAATTACCTTGAATGGTCCTTCCCATTTGCTCCGGAGCTTTCCATGCCCGAAAAGCTTCACCCTAGAATTAAAAAGTAATACCTTATCTCCGGGTGAGAACTCCTTCTTCTTGATCCTCTTGTCATGCCATCTCTTGACTCTTTCTTTGTAGATCTTTGAATTGTGATATGCTTTCTCCCGCCATTCTTCTAACTCCGATAATTGCATTCTTCTATGTTTTCCGGCGATATCTAGGTCTATATTCCATCTTTTTATGGCCCAGTGTGCCTTGAACTCAAGTTCAACAGGTAGGTGACAGGTCTTTCCGTATACCAATTGGTATGGAGACATTCCAATTGGGGTCTTGTATGCTGTCCGGTATGCCCAGAGTGCATCGGGTAACTTTTCCTTCCATGCTGTTCCCATCTCATTTACTGTTTTCTGAAGAATGTTCTTGATTTGCTTGTTGGAAGTCTCTGCTTGGCCACTTGTCTGAGGATGATAGGGAGTAGCGACGTTGTGACGGATTCCATGTCTTGATAGATAGTGCTCGAAGCGCTTGTCAATGAAGTGTGATCCTCCATCACTTATCACTATCCTGGGGACTCCAAATCTTGGAAATATGATTTCCTCAAACATCCTCTTTGAACTGATATTGTCGGCATGTTTGCAAGGTAGTGCCTCTACCCACTTGGAGACGTAATCAACCGCCACCAAGATGAACTCACACTTCTTAGATGGGGGAAATGGACCCATGTAGTCTATTCCCCAGACATCAAAGAGTTCAATCTGAAGGTTGTTGGTGAGTGGCATGGCATCACTTGTATTTATGTTTCCGTGCCTTTGACATGGCCCACATCTTCTGATATATTGCTTCGTGTCATCGTACATCGTAGGCCAGTAGAATCCACATTGCCAGATCTTTGAATGTGTACGGAATGCTCCATAGTGACCTCCGTATGGTGATGAGTGACATCTGTCGATGATCTTCAATCCTTCCTCAGTGGTCACACATCTTCTAAGTAGGCCATCAGCGTATACTCGGAAGAGATATGGCTCATCCCATATATGTGAACGACTTTCCTGAATTAGCTTCTTCTTGTTTGCTCCGGGTGGTACATAACCTGAAACCATAAAATTAACAATATCTGCATACCAGGGGTCAGATCTGTTAATCCCGTAAAGCATGTCGTCCCGGAGTGAGTCATTAATGGGGGGTTCCTGTGAATTCTTAAAGTACATTCTAGACAAGTGATCAGCAACAGAATTTTCTACTCCCTTTTTATCTTTTATTTCTAAGTCAAATTCTTGGAGTAATAAAATCCATCTGATTAAGCGAGGTTTAGCATCTTTCTTAGTGAGCAAATATTTTAGTTCAGCATGATCAGTATAAACAATTATCTTAGCTCCAACTAAATAAGATCTAAATTTATCAATGGCAAAAACAACAGCCAGAAGCTCTTTTTCAGTGGTTGCATAATTAAGTTGAGCTCCTGTCAAAGTTTTAGTTGCATAAGCAATTGCATGATGCTTTTTATCTTTAGTTTGTCCCAAAACTGCCCCCACAGCATAATCACTAGTATCACACATAATTTTAAAAGGCAATGACCAATCAGGGGGTTGAATGATTGGTGCAGAGATGAGTGCTTGCTTTAATAAATTGAAAGAATTTAGACATGCATCATCAAATTCGAAAGGAGCATCCTTGGCTAGCAAAAGAGTAAGTGGTCTCGCAATAAATGAAAAGTCTTTTATAAATCTGCGATGAAAACCAGCATGGCCAAGAAAACTTCGAATTCCTTTTATATTCACAGGTGCAGGTAGTTGTTCAATTACTTCAATTTTAGCTCTATCTACCTCAATACCTCTTTCAGACACTAGGTGTCCTAGCACTATTCCTTCTCTAACCATAAAATGACATTTTTCCCAATTAAGGATTAAGTGCTTTTCTTCACATCTTTGCAAAACCTTATCTAAGTTCTCAAGACAACTATCAAAAGTTTTTCCATAAACTGAGAAATCATCCATGAAAACTTCCATAATCTCTTCAATCATATCAGAAAATATAGACATCATACATCTTTGAAAAGAAGCTGGTGCATTACATAACCCAAAAGACATTCTACGATAAGCATACGTTCCATATGGGCATGTAAAAGTGGTTTTGCTTTGATCATCAGGATGGATAGGGATCTGGTGATACCCTGAATATCCATCTAGAAAACAGAAAAACGAGTGTTTTGCTAACCGCTCAAGCATCTCATCTATAAAAGGCAAAGGAAAATGATCCTTTTTCGTGGCTTTATTAAGTTTTCTATAGTCTATGCACATCCGCCACCCAGTGACGGTGCGTTGCGGAATTAGCTCATTCTTATCATTAGTAACAACAGTCATGCCTCCCTTTTTAGGCACAACTTGAACAGGGCTTACCCACTCACTATGCGGCACAGGATATATAATCCCTGCATGCAGCAACTTTATAACTTCTTTTTTAACTACCTCTCTCATCGCGTTGTTAAGTCTACGTTGAGGCTCTCGAGAGGGTGTAATAGAAGGATCTGTCGGAATACGATGGGTACAAATCATAGGACTGATTCCTATGAGATCTTGAAGTGAGTAGCCGAAAACAGAGTGGTGTTTTTCAAGAATGGTCATTAATCGCAGAGTTTGCTCCTGAGTGAGTTTATTACTAACGATCACAGGAAACTCTGGATTATTGTTTAGGAAAGCATAGGTAAGACTGGGTGGTAAAGTTTTGAGTTCTATGGGGGGTCTAGGTGTTTCTGCAAACTCATCTAGGGGTTCAGGTTCAGAAGGTTCGGCCTCTTCTTCAGTGAAGAAGGGGGCTTCCTCTTCTAAGTCTGGATCATCTAAAAGTTCTAAAGATGCAGTCTTTACCTCCTCCATAGGATCAGGCAAAAGATATGGCTCAGTCTTATTATTCAAGGAGTGAGTTATTGTAATTGGAAGTTTAAAATCCTTTCCCAAGGAAATGTGGAGCTTTCCAGTTTGACCTTCATAAAGGAGTCTTCTAAAAGGTTGTCCAATCAGTAGGTCGAAACCCCATATATCAAAGATATAAAAGTTCAAATGAACCATGGAGCCTTCTACCATAAAGGGTAGGACATTAATAATTCCAAGACTGGGGACTAATCGTCCCGAAGATTCCTTTATGACCTTTGTTGTGGGGGTTAAAACAAGTTTCCCAAAACAGGATTATAGAGAGCGTTAAATTGATCAGAATTATAAGCACAGCGTATAGTTATAGAGGGTGTGTCCACTCGGATTACTTCAGAGGAAAGCTCTGACTCCTCTAACCATTCGCTACTCATAACCGAGATAAGCTCTCTCAATTGACGTTCACTTGGTAAACAAATGCTAAATTGGCCGTTTTGGGGTCGGTCTATAGAATGGTAGTTTGAAATGTTTCCAAAATCGGCAAAGAGATCGGATTCTATGTCTAGCATGAAATCAGATGGTAGAATTTCTTCCTTTTGTGGCTCAGAACCTGGGATAGCTAAAGTAGATGAAAAATTTGGCAGAGTGTCTACTTCGGCTTCGTAGGTTTTATCATGGAGGGCATTATCCATCTCAGCTTCTAGGATTCTATTCAAGATCCCCTTAGCTTCATCAGTAGGGATACGAAAGAAAGAACCTCTAGCCATAGTATGCAGCATTTGTTTATTATCTTTCTGAAGACCTCGAAAAAAGTGAAATAAAAGAACAGTGTCTTCAAGCAAAAGTTTTGGACCAGATTCTAAAAGATCAGAAAAACGTTTCCAGGATTTCCCCAAAGTTTCATTATCTTTTTGTTTAAAAGATAGGACTTCAAGTCCAAGGTCACCAGTACGGTCAAGGGAATAAAAATCTAGACAAAAGTTGGCTCTTAAAACTCCCCATTCACCTTGCTGTTGACTTACCTTCTGACTATACCATCGTCTAGCTTCTCCTCTTAAAGAAAAAGGAAAAAGCTTCCAACGTAAAGTCTTATCAGAGATGCCATCAATGCGAAGACAATCGCATGTCTGCTCAAAATCTCTAATATGAAGGTAAGGTTTTTCGTCTTCCTTTCCCGAAAAAGATAAATTTTGAATCATCGCAATCAACCTTGAACTTAACTTATACTGGGATGTTTGGATAGGCTGTGATGACTCCCATGGTAAAAGGTCAGTTGCGGCATCAAAGATAGATATAGAACCTTGGTTTTCCATTTTTGGTAAAAAGAAAAAGAAAGAATGAAAAAGATAAGAAAATAAAAAGTATGAATACAAGCTAGTAGTAAGACTCAAGGTTATCTCAGCAAACCGTCTTTCTCCCCGGCAACGGCGCCAGAAATGCTTGTTGATATTTGGTAACGCAATTAGGAAATAGGATCCGCAAGCGCACGGATATCGGTGAGCACTTCACCCGAGATGTTATCCTGGGTATCGTATTTATATTTTTACCTTTAGGAGAAAGAGTGCATCTGACTAACCAAATCTATTACTACTAACCTTTAGGCTACAACCACTATGATTCGATGTGAGTGATGTATAGAGAAGACTACAACCGCACTCTTCTTCTAACCTTGGTAAGGATGATCTACTGTTCTATTGGGGAGGTTTACGGAATCTAGACACCACAAAGGATGTTCAACCCGCTCCTATAAACCCTATCGATCCTGCTAACGGGATATGGAATACAAAGGTAACTCGGAATTATCATGTTCCTCACTACTACCACGGTCCGGCTAGATGAGGGGATATCTATGAGTATCCTAGCTTAAACACCACGTTTACGCTAGAGATGATTACTCTAAACTCTACGCGAAGAGATCAAAGTAAACTCATAAACCAAAGAACAATAAAACAAAGAACTTACTAGAATTTAGAAGTCAAAATACTGAAGAATCCTGAGAACAAGCCTCGGGTTAGAAGAACTTGCTCCCGCAGGTACAACCTCGGAGTAGACGCCGACAGGCCGGCTTCCTCCGATCTACACTTCCACTCTATCTCTCTCAATCTAGTAGAACTAATTCTACTTTCACATTGGATGCTAAGCCCTAAGAGGTGGGAACCCTAGAGGGAACCTCTCTCTCTAAACCCTAACTAGAGATATGCAACTGAATAATGAATTGGGGTCTCCTCCACTAGGGGTCAGGGGCCTTGCTTATATAGCCCTTTTGGATGAATCTGGACCGTCGGATCAAACCGACCTTCATCCTATGGTTTTCCTTGATCCTCAAAGGCGGTGGAGCATAATCCGCGAGACTCGACCTGATTGGTCCCAGGGGCAGGGCGGGCGCCCTAGGGCACAGGGCGGGCGCCCTGTGTCCGGCCCCGTTACGGCTCCCGTTCGTTCCCGTGGCTTCTGGAATCTTCTAGATGTAAGATAATTGCGTGTTTGGTTAATATCCCGTCATTATTCCGACATGTGGGCCTTTCTTCCGTATTTCCTGATAACCTCCTGCAGAAATAGATAAACAGCAAAACTCGTGGAATTCTGTTAGATCAAACCCTAATTCTAGGTGTTGCTTGCATATAGGTCCTTTTCTTTATTTATTTGATGGTTATAATTGATACTTAAGAACCGTCAACAATGGAGTCTCGCGCAAGGCATCAATCCAGACTTGGGAATCAAGCAAGGTCTTGGTCGGTTAGATTAGGAAACCTTATCCGGCTCTGTATGGCAATTGTAACCGGCTAAGATTAGTTTTCAGATCTATAACCCTGCCTCCCGGACTATATAAGGAGGGTAGGGGACCCCCCTCAAAAACATTGAAATATACTCTAGGGCAATCTAGCTTGTAATACATTGTTCAAGGCAGCAATAACAAAGCAGAGCAGGACATAAGGTATTACGCCCACACGGCGGCCTGAACCTGGGTAAACCCACGTGTTGTTCTGCATCACCATCTCGTTCGTGACTTGCACATCTGTCTGTCGACAATCTACTACCTTGGGCATACCTCTCGGTAGACTGCCGACCATGTTTTGTCGACACTAGTGTTTAAGAATTTTAATCAAAATTTAAATGCCAAAGTGGCATTGCCATTAGGTTTTCAGACTTGGTCATTAGTTCTAGAAGCTAGAACCCATTTCCAAATCAATTCTTGAGCTACCAGTTATGCTATTGAACACTTATTTATCGGAACAAAAGTTGCATTTTCATCTACTAGATTTGCACTTCAAATTTTATTAAGTGCTACATACAAGCGGCATTTTATTTCTGTTTATAACAATTGTTTTTCATGCCTAGCAACAAAACAAGTCATGCGTTATTTATTTACTAAAATTTCTATAAGACGTTTTTACGCAGTTTCTTCACCTTTTTCCAAACAATCCCTACACAACTTTTGTTCACAAATATTATTTAAATGTTTATAAGCACCAAAGCACGTCAATTAGCAATACTCATTCGACTATTTTATTCGCAAAAGTAAGACACGAATTCACCTTATCATTTCATGTGTGACTAATTTTTTTTAAAGCCCTAGAACTTGTGTTGTTAATTTCTTTTAGGCCTTAATCGTGTGCTAAGTAAGCTAATAACACCAGGTGTGTTACATCCAACCCCCTAGATTTGAGAATCAAGCACCTGACACTTCTTCAATTACTCGCAACACAGAAGCACAAGGACCTTCAAGATCAGCAGAAGCCTAAATCGAAAGGCTGATACTTTAGCTAGACAGGCAGGGCCGGCCTTGGGGGTGGGCAGGGTGTGCCACCGACCTAGGCCTCGGACTGACATAGGCCTCACCCCATATAGTGCATTAGTACTGGTATGTATACGTACGTGGGCTCCTATGGCCCAATACAGAAGCAGCGCAGGTCTCAGATCTGTAGGATTCGACTCGACTCTGGTGTGGTGTCGCCCTATTCTGCTCGAACCGGCAAACTGCGAATGCGCGGCGTCGCGGCCACCGGACGCAACGCGTCGCAACACATCAGGACTCAGGACTAAGGAGGTAATCGACTAATCGAGCAATCGTACACTTCTCAGGCTCCCTGATTATTCTATTCGATCTGATCCTATCAATCATCAGTGATCCGTGATCTGTCCGCGGCCTCATTAGTCATCACGCAAGATCACACCACGGCAGTTGGCAGAGAACAGAAAGGATCAGTCCACATCCATCCAAAGGTAAGCAACGTTGCTGCACATATTGATGATTAATTTATTTGTAGCTTTCAAGTTACATACGCTTTCACTTTTTAACTATTGTATGTTTATTTAAATTTTAGGATCGTGGGATATAATGTCATTTAGAAAGTTTGAATTTGGTAATGACAAACGGAAGAGGAAGAGACGTGTGGATGTATTGATAGAATCACACAGAGGATCTCTTGATAAATTTTTCAAGAGTAATCGGCTGCTTCGACGAATCCTGATGAGTTGGCAATATATAGTTGCTGTGGATGAAGCAACTAATGAGAACGAGGAAGAAAATGCCGACATCGGCGTCGATGATAACAATGTAAGTGACCCTGAGAACACCATTCATATGTCGGGTGCACAAGAACAATATGCTAGTATTGATGAGCAACCAGTTTACACTTCGGATATTTATGATCCAATCAATTGGGATAAACTTGATAATAAAGCACGAGACATATTAGTCAAGAAAGGGCCTATAAGAGAAGAGAACATCGAATTCCCTCATGATGCTGAGTCAAGACTTTTTTCATATGCCTATTATTTTAGAAAACTAAGCAACGAGGAGTTACATGATAGAAAATGGTTAGTTTATCTTTATTCAAAGAATGTTGACAAAGCATTTTGTTTCTCTGTAAGATCTTCAAGTCTAGCACTAGCAAGAGTCCGAGTGGCTTAGCAAATGATGTGTATTTGTGAGACTATATATAGAGAAAGAAATGTATAAAAACATTTTTTGAAAGTGGACTATAGGTCTCTATATTAGTTCTCGGCCTAGACCTAGAAAAAGTCAGGACCGGCGCTGTAGACAGGCTTTTCAAGACTTTCAGTCCTCCAACCTGTCTTTCTCATGTGTTTGTTCCAACACATCTCATGTACACCAGTGCCCAATGATAGATGCACTGCAATCTGTGAGCCTCAACTCTGTATCTTTACTTAGGTGGTGTTTAGTTCGTGGGGCGAAAATTTTTGAGTGTCACATCGGCTGTGTCGGAAAGATGTTGGGAGGGGTTTACAGATACTAATAAAAATACAAATTACAGAACCCGTCAGGAAACTACGAGACGAATCTAATGATAGCACATGTTGGTTACTGTAGCACTTAGCACATTTTCCGGAGAACTGTGCAATTAGTTTTTTTTCGTCTACGTTTAGTACTCCATGCATATGTCCAAACGCTCGATGTTACTATAGAACTAAAAAATTTTGGAAACTAAACACCCCTTACAGCTAGATGTTGTTGAATAATAATCACCCTATTCGGCTGCTCTTATCAGCACGGCTTATCAGTCATGGTACAGTGTTTTTCTCTCACAACAAAACAGTCATAGCCGGCTTATAAGCCGCAGAAACAGCCTGTCGAACAGAGTGAATATGTTTGTTGTAAAAAAACACTCCCCGGCCAGTGCGTGCATTTGCATTCCACTGCGTGCATCAGTGATCAGTGCATGTGCATCGCCTTTACTCCCCGGCCAGTAGCGGTAGCTAGCGTAGCCAACCCTGTTTATTTCGCTGGATTAACGTGGCTGAAAGTACCGTTTGCTGGTTTGTTGTGAGAGAAAAACACTACTGGATGGCTACTGATTCTGCTGATCCTGCTGATCCAGCGAAACGAACAGGTGCAAGTGATCTGTCGGTGGATTTGGATCCCGCTGAGCTGCACTGGATCGCCGGCCGCCCATCGGAGGCGGACGTAGCACCACCGATTCGGCCCGTTCTCGGTTGACGGCCAGTCGTCGTCGGTTGTTGTTGGCATGCACTTATTCATTGGCAGCTTAATTACTTGCAGAGCAGCGTCGCACGTCAATTAACTACGCCTGCAGCAGTTGCTTGCCCTAGGTTTAAAGCATTTCAAATCAAGAATGTACTACTGGTCCGAGCACTGCAGTCCCACATGCACGTTCTATATATATCCGCGTTCGATTTCATAAATAAATCCATTCATTTAAACAATTCCCATTGCATTTGCATACATGTACATGTTCATCGTCTTGTTTGGTACTACTGCTTAGATTTCTCCAAACAGAGAAGTCATGAAAAACTGCATTTTTCATTACGACTTTGGTTTCTAGGCGAAAATGGTTTTCAGTTTTATGGATTTTGAGCGCAAGCTCCGCCACTGCTTGGAGCGAGAGATCACCATCGACATCGACATCTTCGACTTTGCCTTCGCCATAAATTTGGAGCCAAGAGTCATCTACATGCAACATCTGCGACAATAGGCATGCCTATGTCATCTACTTCAAACACGTAGAAAAATCTCTCATAACCACCAGCCAATAATGCAAGAGGGGCTGCTGAGAACGAAGCGCATTTGGACAGCAAGCAATCCACCCAAAGACGTGAGCCTTTGCCTGGCGCCCGTGTGTGAAAGTTTGAAGACATTGTAATCGTCTACGACAACATCAACTACTTTGCCTACTTTATTTGGCTATATCAACTGCTTTGGTGAAGGCTTAGTTATGCAGAGAAGCTATCGAGGGATCAAGCCTATGCGAAGGAGCAAGCTTCCAAAGGCAAATTCACGAAGGTTCCAGCGAAGTTTGCCGCAGAAGACTAGTCAAAGACAAAATCATCTCTGGGTGGTCTTTGTATAGGAAGCTGAATGTGCAATTTAAAAGTCTGGATAAGAACTGGAGACAAGTTTAGGAAGTTGAATCTGCAATTTGAAAGTACGAGACCTAGATGAGAACTTTAGACAAGTTCAAACACCACCAAATGAAATTTACTCTAAAAAATTGCATCTGTAGAGAAAGGAGAATGTCTTTTTGTAAAAAAAATATTATAGAAGATAGGGCATTGGTATATCACAGGAGACCTAAATGGATGGACGGACGAGGGAATATAAATTATAATAGTATGTGTTGATATGAAGGTACTAAGCCGAATTCGGCGCCGTCGAATTTACTGTAGTGCACTGTAGCATTTTGTTTGTATTTGATAATACTTGTACAACTATTGACTAATTAGGCTCAAAACGTTCGTCTCGCAAAGCACAACTAAACTGTGCAATTAGTTTTTGATTTCGTCTACATTTAGTATTTCATGCATGTACCACAAGTTTGATGTGACAGAGAATCTTCTTTTTGTATAGTGCTAAATTCAGGAGTTTAGGGAACTAAACATGGCCTAAGTTTAGGGCGTGTTCAGATGGCAAAATTTTTGGGAAAAATTCCTGTAGCACTTTCGTTGTTATTTGATAAATTTTATCCAACTATAAACTAACTAGACTCAAAAGATTCGTCTCGACATTTACAGACAAACTGTACAATTAGTTATTTTTTTACTTATATTTAATGCTCCATGCATACGTCTATAGATTCGATGTGACAGGTACTGTACAAAATTTTTTTTAAATCTTTTGGGTATCTAAATATGACCTTATATTATATAGTAGTAAAAGACAAACGATGAGACTTCAACTTGCAGGGCTTCTCTATCTTGAGACTGCGTGCAGTGCAGCTTCTACTGCAAGAACAAAAGATGGTAGTATAGGCCATGTTTAGTTTTCAAAATTTTTCAAGATTTCTTGTCACATTGAATGTTTGATATATGCATAGAGTATTAAATGTAGATAAAAAAACTAATTACATAATTTGATAGAAAACCACGAGACGAATCTTTTAAGCCTAATTAGTCCATAATTAGACACTTATTGACAAATATAAATGAAAATGCTACAGTAGCAAAAGTCAAAACTTTTCACGATGTAAACGCACCTAGTAGTCCCTCCGTTCTTAAATATCTGTCGCTTTACGCTTCCTGAGAAACAACTTTAATTAAACATATATATTAAAAAATATTAATATTTATGGTATATAATTAGTATCATTGGAAAGATTTTTAAATCTAGTTTTTTAATAAATTTATTTAAAGATATAAATATTACACGTATTTTATACAAATTAAGTCAAATTTGCGAATATAAAAATCAAAAACGACAATTAATTATGAACAGAGGGGTACTCCTACTAGTCAGTAGCAGTCCGGTACTAGCAGGCGGGTGGGCCCGGCGCGCGCGGCGCTGCCTACCCATGCATGCATGCATTTACTACTACGGCATCGGCGTGGCATGGCGTGGAAATTAAAGCAACATGCATTAAGGCAGGCGCTTGCACGGATCTACTGTAGTACAGTACTTATATGTCATTCGAGGGCAATGGCAGCAATGAGATGCAGATGCAGCCATGCAGGTCTTCGGGATCACCGGAAAAGTGCACTATAAAAAATTCCTGTCACATAAAATTTATGATACATACATGGAGTACTAAATATGGATAAAATTAAAAACTAATTATACAGTTTGGTTGTACTTTATGAGACGAATGTTTTGAGCCTAATTAGTCAATGATTGAACAATTATTACCAAATATAAATAAAATAGTACAGTGTATTTTGGTACTCTAAGGGGCTGTTTAGATCACGAAATTTTGCAAAATTTGGATGCCGAAATCTAGCGAAGCGATGCGGCGATGCCTTCTCCTCAACCTCATGTGCGTGTCCATGGGCCATGGCAGCCGCAGGCGCTGCATTTACTCGGCCATGTGATACCAACTGTACTATGCAGCAACTAGATGTTAACGACACTGATGACCTGACCAGAGCAGCGAAGTGGTTAGTGGTGAGAGCTAAGCTATACCAATCGTGAGAATATTCACGATCGATCTACTCCTATATACTTACTCTGTTCGGCTACTCTTATTAGCATGGCTTATCAGTCATAGTACAGTATTTTTCTCTCATAACAAAACAGCCACAGCCGACTTATAAGCTGCAGAAACAGCCTGCCGAACAGGGTGACTCATAATACACCAGGTGTGCAGTAACACAAATACTCCCTCCATATTGTAATTAGATGACGTTTAGGACATGAGTACGATTACCAAGATATGATTAATTAGGGATTAGTTTTCCTGTTTTGCCCTTATTAAATACAGCCGAGGATGGTACCTGTACAACAATCCGTCGTAGCTTGGTTGGCCAAGCTCCGCGGTCTGAGGCCCGAGGTCCATGGTTTGACTTCTGGTGGCCGCGGTAGTTTTTTGTTGCCACGATTTTTGCATGGATTTGCATGGCACTATGCGGGTTCTGGGAGATGGCGTTCGCGGCGCGGTTTCGAGTTTCGTTGTGTCGTACGTTGTGCTGTGTCACGCGTTGTTTCGCTGGCGCGCGTTACTTCAAAATTTTTGGCAGCAACGCAACCGTGAGCGCTGCCCCAAACTGGAGTAGTATTAAGACGTCTTGTTTCCTTGTTTCTTCATCTTCTCAACGCCTCTTCTTCTTTCCTTTCCTTCTCCATCTACTCCAGAGACAAATGTCTGATTATATTTCAACATTCGATCTCAATGTCCTAGCAACAGAAGATGACGAAGACGACGTTGGGTTCGATCTCAATGTCCCGGCTACACAAGTTGACGACGACAACGACATGATCGACATCAACGAGCTACAAGATGCCGACGACAACGACATGTTCGACGTCGACGAGCCACAAGATGACAATGACGTTGACGTCGACGACGAGCCACAAGATCACCCTGGCGGTAATGCATCACTTAGCGCTTGTGTGTGTGCTTTTTTTTGCAGTTTTTTGTTCAGTTCTCATCACACTGTTTACGAGCCACAATATCATTGTTTTTGTACTACAGTCGATTTGAACATACTGCTTGATGAATTTGGTGTCGTGGATTTCTCTTATGTGCAGAATGATGCTGGTAAGTTTTTTAGTGATAATGTTTATCTTTGAATAGAACTTGCTGTTGCTAGCTAATAAAAGAACTTGCCGTGAAGATGTTGCTAATAAAAGAACTTGCTGTTGCTAGCTAAGAATAGAACTTGATAAAAAATCACTATGAATGGCCTTGTTTTTTTCTCTATAAATAGAAAATGCAGGGTATTTTTTTCAATAGAAACTTGCTGTTGTTATGAAATTGTACTCCACCGAAGGAAGTTGCTGTTCTCTACAAATAGAACTTGCTGTTGCTATGAACACTAAACGTTATTTTTTTAACAGAACATGTTGAACAGCCCCACCAAAACAAAGAGATGACAGAACACCTCCGCAAACAAGTTTATCAATCTTTGTTGGCTAGAAGCAACAATGGTAAACTAGGCGAGAAGGACACTACCATTGTTGCCGAGCAATTTGGGCTTAAAATTCGGGCAATTCAAAGGTTATGGAAAAGAGGTAAAACACAACTTGCAAACTCCATTCCGGTTGATGTTTCAAGTCTAAAGAAGGGTAGAGTAGGCCGCAAGGAAATCCCTGTTAACTTAGATGCATTGAGAAACATTCCTCTAAAGCAAAGAATGACTATAGAGGATGTGTGCAAGGCACTAAATTTGAGCAAATGGCAGATTCAAAGGTATTTGAAAAAAGGCTACCTTAGGCGCCACTCTAGTAGCATCAAGCCCTATCTCACTGAAGCTAACAAGAGGGCTAGGTTACAGTGGTGTGTTGACATGGTTAACTGGGAGTTGCTTGATGATCCAAAGTTTAAGGAGTTGTATGATTTTGTTTTTATTGATGAGAAATGGTTTTACCTACATCAAAAAAATGAGAGATATTATTTGCTACCCGAAGATGATGTACCCCATCAGACTTGTAAGAACAAGAACTACATCCCTAGGCTCATGTTCTTGTGTGTTTGTGCTTGACCAAGGTTTAGGGATGGGGTTTGTACTTTTGATGGTAGGATTGGATGTTTCCCACTTGTTCATTTTGAACCGGTTATGAGAGGTAATGGGAGGACCGGCCGTGTTTGTGGAGACATGGTTATGAAGCCCATTACATCGATCACTAGAGATGTTATTAGGGATTTCATGATCAACCAAGTGTTGCCGGCCATTAGATCCAAATGGCCAAGAGAAGATGTGGGTAGACCAATATTCATCCAACAAGACAATGCACCCTCTCATTTGAAATTGGATGATCCGGAATTTTGTGCGGCCACTAAGCTAGGAGGATTTGATATTCGCCTAATTTGTCAACCACCAAACTCGCCAGATTTCAACATTCTTGACTTGGGTCTCTTTCAAGCAATACAAGCAATTCAATATAAGAAGGATGCAAAAACTATTGAGGCTCTAGTTCCAGCCGTCAAAGAGGTACTTGCTGTTGTAATTCATGGAAGCAATTCAATTTTTTTTGAACAACAAATTCTCATTCATTCATTCATTTGTTGCACAATTGTTTTGCAGTCATTCATGGAGTACTCGCCACACCTTGCAAACTGAATGTTTATAACACTACAAGGTGTCTTCGTCGAAGCAATGAAAGTGAAAGGTTGCAACAAGTTTGAGATACCTCACATGAAAAAAGAAACACTAGAAAGAGAAGATAGGCTGCCTTCTTGTATCCCTTGTGATCCAATGTTGCTCCATGAAACCGAGGCTACTCTTGCTGCATGAAAATATTAGATTGATGCTATAATTAGTAGACACTCTTGCTACATGAAAAAATTAGATTGATACTATAGTTAGTAGTAGAGGCATTCTTGTAATAGTTTGGCTTCTTACCGATGCTTTGGCGTCGTCCGGCAGTAAGCTCTTGTACTGCTCCCTGAAAATCACGCAGTTCACCTTGATGCGGCCGAACACGGCATCGACGAAGTAGTCCGCGTGGATGAGACCACAGCTAGGGCATGGACGATAGTACCGTGAATGTGCACGGTCCGATGCTCTATGATCCTCATGAACGAGACCTCAACGACCGCATACACACGCCCCCAGGGCAAGGAATCCGGCAACACCTCCATGGAGTCCGGCGGCAAGGAATCCGGCACCACCTCCATGGAGTTCGGTGGGAGCTCCAGCAACTCCGGCGTGATGGAGTCCGGCGGCATCTACGACTCTAGCACCACCTCATCCGGCTCCTGTGAGTCCACGGCGAGCACGACGAAGTCCTCGGAGTTGAGCAGCAGCGAGTCGACAAAGTCCTCGGCGTTGAGCAGCAGCGGGTCGATGGAGTCCTTGGTGTTGAGCAGCAGCGGGTCGACGGAGTCTGCATTGGTGAGCTCTTGCGAGTCCTCTAGCCCGACCTTGTCCGCGGTGGCCTCCAACCCGACGTCCGACTCCGACCAGAAATCCTGCGAGTCCTCTAGCCCGACGTCCACCACACCACCGTCCACCGCGCGGACGACGTTGTAAGGTCCAAATGGCCAGAGGGGGTGAATAGCCTATTTAAAAATCTATAAGCTTCACTAAACAACCACATTAGTATAAAAGATGGCTAAGCTAATTCTAGCACTAGCTTAACTACACTATGCAAGCCACCTATATAATTCTAGTGAAGCAAGGCTATGATCTCTAATACACACCAACAAGGTTAAGTCACTAAGCTACTTACTCCTATGTGATAAAGGCTACACTAAGCAAACTACACAAGGACTAGTACAAGAAAGTAAATAGCAAGTGACTTGATTCTTATACCAACAATGTAGAGAAGCAATGCACTCGAAGAATCAATCACAATGAGCAATCACAAGAGAAATCCTCAGCAAAGAGATGACACAAGATTTTTTACCGAGGTTCACTTGCTTCCCGGCAAGCTACTCCTCGTTGTGGCAATCCACCCACTTGATGGATCACGAGCTAATCAACTATCAAGAGTTGAACCCTCGGTGGGTGCCGCACATCCACTCACAAGATGGGGATCCTCCAAGCCACGTGCTTCACTAGAGTAGCCAATTCACGAACTCCCGCGGGGAAGGCTCAAGAACCCCTCACAATCAACTTGGTGAGGCTCGAAACAATCTCCAAGGTCGAGCTCAATACCACCGCTACTCTAAGCTGTCTAGGGTGTTGGGAAACACCCAAGAGTAACAAACAATCCACAGCAAGCACGAAGATCAAGTGCCACTAGATGCAACTCTCAATGCAATGCACTTGAATCTCACTCAATCTCTCTAGAGTATGCAACCAAGCAAGGAGATGAGTGGAGGGGAAGTTCTCTAGCTCAAAGTGTGCCTCAATATCTCAAAATGTGCAAGAGAGAACCCCCTAAGGGCCGGCCACCTCTTATTTATAACGTTTCACTCAAGAGCTAGCCGTTAACAACTTCACTGGATGATTTTCGGGGGCGACAAACGTTGCACAGTAGCGTCTATCGCCAAGCCAACAGACGCACGCTCAGCATCTGTCACGTTCTCCTCGCGCCACGTGTCCCCACGTGCTCAAAGCTAACAGTCAAAATCCCAGCGTCAGACGCATTCTCCGCTTCGCAATCCAGCGTCTGTCGCGGGCGATAGACGTGTCCGACGCTCCGCACTCTCAGCATCCGTCGCGCGACAGACGCGGTCTAGTAAGGACCAGAATCATGCTATCACGCGATAGACGTGCCCGGTGGTCGCTCAACAGACGCGGCCTGGCGTCTGTCGCTCCACAGCTCACTCCGCTTCCTCTGTGCGTAGTCAACAGACGCTGACGTCAGCGTCTGTCGCACGACCAACCGCATGTCCGTCGCCACATCCAGCGCCGCGCTGCTAGGGTTTAGCGTCAGACGCTACGTGCCCACGTCTGTTGCTCAAGGCGCCAGCGTCTATCGCTCACAACTCAGCGAATCTTCATCGTTTTCTCGTTCTGCTTGATCGCCCTTGTCACTTATGAGCTACTCTTCATATGTGTATCACTAAAACACATGTTTTAGTTCATGAAACACTTTCGTGCTTTCACCACTTTTTCAACCTCCGGCGCAATGGAAAATAGGCATTTCATTTCCCTGAAAACGCTTGAATCCCGTGCTCGCAAGCTCGGCGGGAGGGAGAGCGAACCCCAAACCCCTCACTACCGCTCAAACACCGCCGCCTTCACAAATGTGCTAACACCATCATGTGTAAAACACCATGTGCATATGTGTTAGTATTTTCACAATCATTTTCCAGGGCGATATGTTAGCTCTCTACTAGATTCTAATGCATATGCTCAAGAAGATGACCTAGTAGCACTTGATCCACGAGCTAACCGTGATTGCCCCTCGTGATAGTCAGCTATCAATCCTAAACCCGGTCAATCACTTCACTACTCATCTTGGACCGGCAAAAGCAAATCCTATAATTATACCTTTGCCTTGATCACTTTGTTCTATGTCCATCTCCTCATGCTTGATCACCTTGATCATCATTTCATGTCCATGCACCATCTCTTTGTGATCTTGTGGCCACCACTCCATGCCACATGCACCTTCATCACATGTGTTGCTTATGCCTAACTTAAACCACTTAACACATGGCATTAGCAACTTGATGTCATTAATTACCAAAACCAAACTTGGGCTTTCAGACGTCCACCGCGCCGAGCTCCATGGCGAGCGAGTCCTGCATGCCGACCCTAAACCCTAGCCGGCGAGCGAGCTATGGATGGCGAACCTAGGCGTGCAGCGAGCGAGCTGTGGACGGCGAGTCGCGACTAATTAAGGATGCGAGGAGTCTCGAGGGATGTGAGGGGTCGGGCGGTGCGCGTGGGAGGCGGCTCGAGTGGAAGCGATCGAGGCACGCGCTTGGACGAGGGAGGCGAGTGGACGGGTGGCGCGTGTGCGACATGGGCAATCGCGTCCAAAAAAATGGTTCCAGCGGGCCGACGTCTTCTTTTACCGCAAAGTGGCTCGGCTCCAGGACGTCCTCTTTTTCTGATACGGAGGGAGTATACATTATATATTATGCTCCCTCCATCTGTAACTGTAGGCATTTTTAGCATTCAAGACCTTTGTCTCACTCAAAATAAAGGACAACAAAAATTCTGCCTTTACTCCCTCTGTTCACAAATACTTGCACTTCTAGAATGTAGCGCAGAAACCAACGTGAAGAATAAAATGACGATATTGTCCCTATGACACATGTGCAGTGGCCATTCCACCGTCTCCAATCATGCATGCGCAGAGAGGTGCACTGGTATGGAGCCAGATGAGTTTGTGGACGGCAGCCTCTTACAGTGTCTGTGGGAAAATAGAAGCAATGGACGAAAGCATGGGCACGTGTCCATCGGTTTCCTTTGTTTATTTCTTTGGTCTCTTCCATCTCCTGCAAGATATTGAAGCTTGTGCCATGTGACCCTTTATTTTTGAAAAAAATTAAATATCAAAAGTGGAATTATACGTGGACAGAGGGAGTATTAATAAAAAAGATAATTGACCAAGTTTATAAGTAAATGTGGGTCTAAAAACTGTACGACTATGGGTTCAAACACCCGCACAACTAAGATCCGTGGACCACACAACTATGGAGCACACACACGCCAAACCAGCACAACTCCGGTTCACAGACCATCAACTACAACACAACTTCGGTTTATATATCGACCGTCAAGTTCAACACAACTTTTATTACACTAGGAAGGGTCTGGGCATCCATGTACAACTCTTCTGACCCTCTAGGGCGCCGCTAAGGCGTGTTGTATTAAACTTTGTCTCTACCTTAATACAAACACGCGCAAACCTTTTGCGTGATCGAGAAAAAAGTACAACACAACTTTGGTCAGTGGCCTCACAACGGTCCACGCATGTTGAGCACAACTATCTAGGTTTTTAACAGGGAAAACCTAGCAAGCCCTCTGGACAACTACTTCATCGAGATAAACCACTCGCCGTGAGACAACCACACCTTGCAAATAGGGATGAAACAACTCTGCCCACGAAGACGCGCATCGACAACTACGATAGGGAGCAACCTAGCCAAAAACAAAGGAAAACCTACACCAAAGCAAATAAAAAGGAAGGAAGAGATGCGGCAACCCTGACAACAAGTGTGTAACAATGGAGCTAGGAATGCCTAGCAACACCTTCAGGATGGAAATGACTCCAACCCGCTGTAGGAACGATTTTCACCCACAATATATCACCAGCAGGAAAAGGAGAAGAGGCACAAAGAAGATACATCCAAGGGGGAAGTGGCACTGGAAATGTCATTGTCCACCCTCAATTAATCCACCCTCTCAAGCCTGCTAGAGCCCCTAGAGAGGCATCCCGTCCCGATGAAAGACATCGGTGACGACGCATAGGCGTCCTCGTCGACACCAAACGCCACCACGAGCATTGTGGGCATCCCCACCGCATGGGTAGCCACAGACAACGCAATACTCACCCTACCAACCCACATCGGAGCCAGGGTGACAAAAACAACGCCACCATCGAGGGGCCAAGAGACCAACCAGACGTCATAGTGAAAGCTAAGGATTGAGGCGCCACCACTGACCTAGACTTGAGAGCAACACCTAGCGGAAACCTCAGCCACCGTAATAGCACTTGAGGAGGAACTGCAACCGGTAAGAGGGGCAACAGTTGAAAAAACACCATACCCACACCAGACTCAAATGAATCCGGTACAGAAAAGTGGAGGCGTGGCCGCCATCCATGCAATAGTTGCCAGAAGAGTGATGGGGGAGAGGAACAAGGGGGTTGGAAGAGGGGGATGTGGCAATATGGCCTCGCCGCTGCCCGCGCGAGCATCCGGTGGTGAGATGTAGGGGGTGTTTAGTTCCCACCAAAAAAAATTTTCACCCCATCACATCGAATGTTTGACACATGCATGGAGTACTAAATGTAGACGAAAAAACTAATTGCACAGTTTGGTTGAAAATCACGAGACGAAACTTTTAAGCTTAATTAGTCCATGATTAGCCTTAAGTGCTACAGTAACACACATGTGCTATTGACGGCTTAATTAAGCTCGTCTCGCGGTTTCCAAGCGAGTTATATAATTAGTTTTTTATTAGTATCCGAAAACCTCTTCCGACATCCCAGGAAATATCCGATGTGACACTCAAAAAAAATTTTCACCTGTCAACTAAACACCTCCCTAATAAGGAGACGTTTCTATAACTCTTCTTAAAATAATATAGCAACCCGCAGAGCTAATGCTTTTAGCTTCCTAGCAGACTCTTGTTGGTCCTCTGCACACTGTAGCAAGGAGAGCTGGAGCGAAAACCAGAGTCCTCTGCACAAAGTTGGGTGCCAAACGAGTCCTTAGTTTATTTTATATTTAATTAGTGCCCGTCATTTTGTGGCACCTGAATAAAAATGTAAATGCAATTGTTATTATAATAATCTTATTAGTGATTGGTTGAGGGACACTGTACCACGATTGTTTTCCTCTGTCCTGTAATTATCTGTATGTGTCTATATATAAAAAGGGAAAAAAATTCTAAAAGTAGTCATATTTGAGGATCGAATGGAGTGGGTACAGTACAAGCACGCACACAATATAATATATATTGTACGTAACAAAGAGAGATGAGGAAGACGGGGGAGTGGGCAATAATAATGCTGCAACAAGTCCGGCGGCGGCACGGCCAGGCCGGCGGGGCGTCCGTGGCTGCTCCATGCGCAGTCGGTGAGTCGAGTCCAGTAGAGATCGAGCGGCGCAACGCCAATAAGGTCCAGCAGCCAGCCGAGCCGAGCAGGGACGGAAGCTGGCATTTACAAATCCACCGTCTCCACCAACAAAGCTCGCTGTCTCTCATTATATTTGCCCACGCTGCTAGCTTCTACAGTTGCAGTGCACGAACACATACATATATGGAGCAGCAGCAGCAGCTCCTGCTCTGCTCAGGGCTCAGAAAGATGAGCAGAGTCTTGTTGTTGGTGGTGCTGTTCGTCGGCACTAGTGCCACTGCATCAGCCGCAGGTGGCAACGCCACGAGACCAGTCGTCGGCAATGGCAAGCACCAGCACCAGCACCAGCAGCAGAAGCCGCTGGCGCCTGCCCTGATCGTGTTCGGCGACTCCATCGTGGACCCCGGCAACAACAACGACATCCACACCATCATCAAGGCCAACTTCCCGCCCTACGGCCACGACTTCCAGAACCACCGACCCACGGGGAGGTTCTGCAACGGCAGGATACCCACCGACTTCATCGCCTCCCGCCTCGGCATCAAGGACCTGCTGCCGCCCTACCTCTCCCCTCAGCCGCTGGACAAGCACGACCTCGTCACCGGCGTCAGCTTCGCGTCCGGCGGCACGGGCTTCGACCCGCTCACGCCGCAGCTGGCCTCCGTCATCTCGCTCCCCGACCAGCTCACCATGTTCCACGACTACCTGGCCAAGGTGCGCGACGCCGCCGGGGACGCCAGGGCCTCCGACATCCTGTCCCGGGGCATCTTCGCCATCTGCGCCGGCAGCGACGACGTGGCCAACACCTACTTCACCATGCGCGCGCGGAGCAACTACGACCACGCCTCCTACGCGCAGCTCCTGGTGCAGCACGCCGCCGCCTTCGTCGAGGACCTCATCCGCGCCGGCGCGCGCCGCGTCGCCTTCATCGGCATCCCGCCCATCGGCTGCGTCCCGTCGCAGCGCACCATGTCCGGCGGGATCGACCGCGAATGCTCGCAGGGCCACAACGAGGTCGCCGTCGCCTACAACGCCGGGATGGTGCAGCAGCTGGCGGCGCTCAGGGCCAAGTACCCCGGCACGCTGCTCGTGTTCATGGACATCTACGGCTTCCTCTACGACATGATGATGCACCCGCGCAGCTACGGCTTCACGGAGTCCACCAGGGGATGCTGCGGCACGGGGCTCCTCGAGGTCTCCGTCCTCTGCAACGGCGTCACCTCCGCCGTGTGCCAAGACGTCGGCGACTACCTCTTCTGGGACAGCTACCACCCCACGGAGAAGGCGTACAAGGTCCTCGCCGACTACGTCTTCGACAACTACGTCAAGCTCATCCTCGTCTGATTATTATTTCATTTGATGATCGATGCGTGAATCTTCTTCTTATTCTGGATGCTGCAATATGCATGCATGCATGTTTTACTGCTGCTGCTGTATTTACATTTGCTTGCTACCAAATCCTCCTCCTTTTCTTCTAGATCTCGATCGATTGAATTATAATATAATATATATTGTACCTCAGTGTGATTAATTATCTATCTAGTAATGCCTCTGCGGCTCTGCCTATCATAAGTATGGGCTGGTTTAGATCCGAAAATTTTTGCAAAATAGCACTGTAGCAAGTTTCGTTGTTATTTGGCAATTAGTGTCCAATCATGGTCTAATTAGGCTTAAAAGATTCGTCTCGTCCATTTCGTCTAAACTGTGTAATTAGTTTTATTTTTTATCTATATTTAATGCTTCATGCATTTGTTCAAAGATTCGAGACGGGAAATCTGAAAAATTTTGCAAAATTTTTAGTGAACTAAACGGGCCCTATATGTATTGTAGGATGCAATTTTAGATAGCAAGGGAGGGAGACGGCAGCTTTCTTCACCTTGTCAAGAATCAAGATGTACCCTACTAGTGGCCTGCACAGCAACCTACTATTGCGTACAGTGCGACGACTGTGCGCATATATTTGTTGTACCATGCCAAATATGCCATTCATTGCGCACACATGTACATATTGATATATAAGGAGGGATCCGACAGATCCTTATATAACATAGCATTGGTTAACATGCATATATATGCGCGTACGCTAGCTGGTTTTTATTGTTATAATATATACAGCCGTATATCGGTATATATGCATGTGCTTGCATTGTTTTTATTGTTATACCGGAACCCAAGCTGCATCTATCTATCTATAAATATATATATATATGTAATAATTCAGTATGAGGCCTGACTGCACAGTACATCCATCATCCATGCTAGCTCTGTAGTCCGGAGCACCTCAGATCACCTAGCTGCTCATCCATATGCATGGAGTGTATGTGCTGCTGGACACGTCTTCACTTGTAGATACTCCTACTAGCCAAGCCAGGCAGCAACATACACGTTGGCTCCTAAAGCTTTGCCGATGGCAGGCCTGCAACATATGGTCAAATAAAGTTGGCAACTATTACTGACAAACAAAACAAATGCATGTAATGAATGTAATATAACGACGAGGAGCTGAGCCCTCAGCAGCCATATGCATATGTTTCTAGCTGTCGAGGAAACATGTTATTTGGACAAGACAAGATCGTCAAAGATGCATGTAATGGCTAGCTGGATGACAACACACGCGCACACATGACACATGCATAGCAACTATAGCAGTATAGCAAGAGATTTCATTGATTTGCCGGCCGGCCGGTAAAGTAGATGGGAGGGTCACCAACCAAGCTGTTTGGCATTAACGATGCTTGGGCAGGCACGCGGTGGCGTCGAATTCTCGTCCAAGAAGGGCTCCACCTGATTGGGGTTTCCCCACACAGGGTACCCCTTGATCTTACCCTAGGGATCAGTAACAATAATAATTCACATCACAGTATTTATATAGCAGCACGGCTAATGCAGAGTGCATGCAGTAGTGACAGGCTAGCTCACGTACAAGAACGTTGAGAGCAGTCAGTGTTGCCATTCCCTCACGTGTCCACTGAACAAAAACAGACAAGCAAGATTGGTCTCAATCTATCTCATCAGTCGGGCGCTATTATATATATATATAGCAGAGTAACCTCGAATCAAATTAATTTAAGACTCAGTCAGACCCCACAATGCAACTTGATTGCCTTAAAAAAAAGTCGTAGTACCTTGGAGGCTGATGCAATGTGCGGCACAACGACGGCGTTCTTCATGTCAGCGAGTCCAGGTTTCATGTAAGGCTCATCCTGTTGAGTTGCATGCAGTAGCTTCAATTCAGTTCTGACGATTGATCGAGCATGCTGATGACCTGCTAGCTTAATCAAGCTAATAATGCTCATCCGCAACATTCTATTCTATTCTATTCTATTCTATTCTATTCTATTCTATTCTATTCTATTCATATACCTCAAAGACGTCAAGGCCAACGCGGAACATGGGGTTAGCCTTGAGGTGCTCCACCAGGGCGGCCTCATCGATCACGGGCCCTCGGCTTGCGTTCACAAGAACAGCCTCCTTCTTCATGATGGCCAGCCTCTCAGGGTTTATCAGATGGTAAGTGGTCTTGTCCAGCACCGGATGCAGACTTATCTGCCACGCAAACAAGCAAACAAACAGCTATGATGGTCAGTACAATTCAGTTGTCCTTTTGTGTGAATTGCAGTGGAGATTATGTCGATATATAATAGGAGTAATAAATATTGTATTGTAGGGTGATGAATCTGACCACATCAGCCTCTCTGAGGACATCCTCCATGGTGGCGGCCCTCTTCCAGGTGACAGGCTCCTCACCGTTTGCTTTCAGGAACTGCCCATATGCTGGATCGGAGGAATGCAATGCACAAAGCAAGCAGATTAGTATACAACTATACGTGCCAGTATGCAGTGACATATGTAGTAGTATATAGCTCTCAGTTAGTAGCTTGCCTGTGACAAACTTCTCAAGGCGTGTGGCCTGATACAGGTCGTAGTAGATGAGGTTCATCTTGAAGCCCTCAATCTGGTATCAATGGCAGAGGAGGGAGTACTGAGCTTGCCTGAATCAGGAAATTCCAATTCCAATTCCAATTCCAATATAGGAGTAGCGTACCATCATGCGTGCATAGGCGGAGCCAATGCGACCAGCTCCAATGACTCCAACAGTCTGCCCCTTGAGCAGGTTGCCAACGAACCTGCAGCAATACAGGCCAAGGAAGCATTGTTATCGTTGCATTGCAGAGGATATGCATGACACGATCACACGCCACATAGGCTGAGAAAGCAGAGGAATGACTGACAGGTGTGGGAGCCATCCGTGGTAGAGGCCAGCCCTCATGAACTGGTCGGCCTCGACGATTCTCCTGGCTGCCGACAGCGTGAGGGAGGCGGCCAGCTCAGCCGTCGTCTCCGTCAGAACGCCCTGTGCATGGTTGGGGTCGTGGTTGTGGTTTTGGTTTCAATTTGCAGCAGCAGCAGCAACAGAGACAAGAGAGACTCACAGGCGTGTTGCCGACGGCGATGCCGTTCCTGTTGGCAGCCTCCACGTCGACGTTGTTGTAGCCGACGGCCATGTTGCTGAAGGCCGTGCCTCCGGCGCGCTTGAGCGCAGAGAAGAGCACGTCCCCCCAGTCCTCGGTGAGCTGTCCAATCACGCCGTCGCAGCGATCGCCGATGAGCGCCAGGATGTCATCCACGGAGAGGATGGTCTTCTGCTCGGTGCATATCTGCCAACGGGGAAGGCAAACAGAATTACAGCAGAGCAATGGAGAATGGACGGACAAGAACAAAACCTCAAGGCGGCAGTCGTTGTCGGTGAGCAGGCGGATCCATCGCGTGCCCGGCATGGACTTGGTGCTCACAACGCGGTACTTGCCGCTGGGGTTCCACACCTCAATGGAGATGGGCTTCGCCATGGCTGCCCCTGCTTCCCAAAGGGAGGCAAGCAAACAGAGAGGGGTTTTTCAAACAAGACTAGCGTGCGTGCTGCTTCTGATGGCCTGCCTCTCTTTTTCTCTGCCTTATCTGATACAGGACCTGAGGTGAGGCGCTGGTATTTCCAATTTTCTGCCAGAGGAAGAGAGGGAAAGCAAAGGAGGGTCTTGGTTGGTGGATAACAGACAAGTGGTCATCCATCAATCCAACTCCTCTCTCAACATTTCCCTTATCTTCTTGACAACCACAAGTAGGCCGTTGGCACAACAGCAAAAACATCTAATCCAGTCTTAACACTTATATACATCCATTGTAAATAAATATATGTAATCATTGTAAATAAATATATGCAATCAAGCACCGCATAGGCAAGACAGACAGCATCAATGAAGCATGACATGAACCAACACAGATATAGAGCACAAGAAGAGCAACTCATCAAGATACCAGCAATGGGGGCAAATCACCATAAGATCCAATTGATTGCTGAGATATGTAGTACTTAAATTAATATTATTAACTAATAATAACTCCAGACAAACGAACTAGCACTCAGTTTGACCTCCATCCAATCCAAACCATAACCCGCCTCCAAAAGGCATACAACCATTACGACCACATATATTTAGTAAGAAGACTAGCACTAATAACATTGTAGAGCGCGGTGCAGACATCCATCTTTCTTGTAAGCAGCACCGCACCACCACCACCATGAAAGACCTCACTCGAAGGCCCACTGGTTCTCCCTGCGGATCTCATCCTCCTCCTCTTGGGTGAAGTCGTTCTTGATGTTGAACGTCTTGCGGATCTCCTCCGGAGTCTTGCCCTTAATCATGTCAGCCACCGTCTGGCAGGTGAGGTCCAGCAATCCCTTGATGTTCAGATAGTTGGCAGCCTGAAAAGGTAGCTCATGCACGCAATGTGTCAGCAAGCACACACAGGATAAGGCGTTGTTGTATACACAATGAAAACAAACCATGCAACTTTCATCAATCAATTGCTGACTAATACAAATGTTAGATGTTACCGCGTCTCAGAGAAAACCATGTCAATCAAACAATTTTATGTACAGCTACATTCATATATGACAAGAATTATCTCTGCCCAAAGGGTAAGGTAAATCTATGTGCGGTGCCGCATCCAAACCATTGTCTAAATCTATTATGTGCAGATAGCATTGCTTAAATTGCGGTTACATCAGAGTTAAAGATCACCTTGTTGGTGATTTAGATATAGCCACACAGCTTGATACCGGTGTAAGTATAAAGAGTATTACTCAAATAGCAACAGCGTGATATCAATAAACTGTCCTACGTACTTCACATAAAAAACAATTGATTCCAGAGAAGCAGGGCATGGGGGCAATAGTTCTCACACTAGGAAAGGGTATTAGTTATTTGGAGCACCACAACACAATATCATGTTATACATCCAGCTCGCACAATCAATCCATCTTCTACTGGATAACCAACAATTCCATATAAGTAATCTATATAATCTGAACCCTACTAGGCAAGGCATAACCAACCAATCAATCTAAGAAATCTATAATCTAATCTGAACCCTAGACAAGGCAGTAGTTATAGATCTAGAAACACAAATGAATAAAGAAATTAACCGAACCGAATCGGGGTGAGAGAGAAGTGGAAACAGGAGGAAGGAAGGAAGGAAGGGGTTACGGACCAGGATGAGGTCGAAGAGCGTAGCCTGGTCGACCTTGACGAACTCCGCGTCCCAGTTCTTGAGGTCCTCGCCGCCCCCTGCGGCGGCGGCGGCGTTGGCGTCCGCGGCGTCAGCGGGCCTGGCGGCGGCGTGGACGTGCTTGTTGCAGTACTCGATGACCTTGGAGAGGATCTTCGAGTTGACGTTGGGGAGCGGGATGCCGTTGTCCGCGCAGTCGTCCTCGATCATGTGGCGGATGGTCTGCGACTCCATCGCCACCGCCTCCTCCACCTCGAACTCCTCGTTGTCGGAGCTCCTCAGGGTGATCATCTTCTTGTTGTCGCCCTCGGACGCCATCGATGGATCGACGACGAGGGGCTGATGCGACGAAACCCTAGCTACGATTGATTTGTGATGAGGAAAACGAGTCGACGGGACGCCCTGACTTTTTCTTATAATATAAATAAATAAAGCCCAGGAACCGTCCCGTGGTATATATAGATATAGTAGCCCTTCCACCTTCCAATCCAAGAATCCAATTAGGAGCCTGTTCGTTTCGCTGGTTTATTGTGGCTGAAAGTACTGTTCGCTGGTTTGTTGTGAGAGAAAAATACTGCTGGATGGCTGCTGATTCCGCTGAATAGCTCAAACGAACAGAGTGACTCTATTTTATTAGTATTAATTATTAATATTATTCTAAACAAACTGCCCTACACTTATTATTATTATTATTATTAAGAAAAACAATTTCCGTTCCCTTGATTTTTTCACTTTATTTTTCTGTTTACGGCTAAAAATCTGCAAACACTTTTTTTTTGCGAAGAACTAATATAGCATACACGGTATACATTTGTTTTTTAGTAGTCACTGTATACATTGGTTAATTCATTCAAGTGTGTATGTACATAATAATAACATAAGCAAGTAAAATATGTATTTGCATTTGTCTTTTAGTAGTCACTGTATTCATTAGTTAATTCATTCCAGTGCGTACATAATAATAATATACTTACAAGAACTACCACATAAATTAACTCCATGTGTTTCCTATAATTAACTTGCTAAATCAATAAGCAAGTTAACAAAACAGGCCTATATGAACGGTTTTGCACTGGGAACTCAACTCTTACTCTGATCTATTGAGAAAACATTCGATGGCGGGGAGTGCATACGAAGTTTCTATCGACTGCGGAAACTTATGAGTTGAAAAAAAGATCTAAGTTCTTACTTTTTAAGGAGTTATTTTACCAAACTATTGGAAAGATATTTTTTCTCTTTTTGCAAAAAATATCTAAATAGGGAGTTCATTTTGGAAATTCCTAGAGTTGCTTTAAAATATAAAGAATCAAATATGTAGGATCCAATCTCTCTCACTCTATTCATGTTTGTCCATTGTCCCTCTTCCTTTCCCCTCTATCCAAGACTCCAACCCTGCAGGAATGCACCTGCTCAATTCCAGCATATCCTTGTATATAAGTTCAATTTGACAAACTCGCCAAATTATTTACCATATATATTTTTACTACACATGTAATTTGGTTTACAGCTGCAACATACATGGAACATGCTTTCCTTCCTGAGAGAAGGAAGGGGTATCATAGATAACGCGTTCGGACGCTCAGGGTCTCAGAGATGATGAGCGGCAAGCGTTTTGGGCTGCAAACCAGGCTGATTTTGTTGCTATCGCATCAAAGTTTTCCACATGCTTTTCCCCTTGTTTTGGGGGCCATTCATCACCTCGAATGGCAGTATTTGCCTCCTTTCCGTTTAAAGTATCTTTTCTTTCAATCAACTGAACATAATATCCTCGTTCTCTGGTGAAACGGCATCAGTAGTGGAGGAATTGGGTGGGATCGTGTCATGGTGTGGGTGGGACCGTGGTAAGCACATCATTCTGTTGTAGCGTTTCTGTATCGGAGAACATGGTACTGCCAGTGCTCAAAGAAAAAAAAATGGTACACTGGGCCACATTTATTAGCAGTCAGTCATCACACATGTACATGTTCTTGTTACAGATAACAATTCTGGATCAACATGATCACATCACCAATTCTGGATTCTGGAACAAAAATTCCCTTTTATTTACATGTACTGAAAGAAAGGGCTCCCTTTTGGTTCTTGTTGGCGCATGTCCTCACTCACTCAAGGGGCTATATGGCCTAGCCTGCCCAACGGAAACAGATCATAGACAAACCAAAACGTGTTAAACTTCCTCAATGACAAAAGCTGTAAATTCGTAATTGTAGGTGACAAGGGTAACCCTCATATATAGCCGAACCCAAGGAGAATATATGCTGAACAAATGTAAAAGTAAGGAGAAATTGACAGCAGCACCTGCATCCGACTGAGGACTGGGCTCTCGCCCTTGAAGCCGTTTGCTGCGTGGCTGGTAACCTCAACCTTTGTTATATGGACCAACCAAGAAACTAACTCCAGCATAAAATTGACCCCTGTATGTTAGTTCGGATATTATATATTTCTTATGAAAGATCAAATGATCCTCGGCCTTCCAGGATCGCATAAAGCAACTTCTTGCGCATGATTTCCTGTCCAAACAATAGCAATAGCTCATCAGCAAGAACCATCAGAATGTCAACTGACATTTTTGAGAAAAAAAAACAGCAAGGACACCATACTTTTGTGGAGTACGGGGGCAGCTTCAGATAATTGGCGCACGTCATCACACTAGGCAAATCATCATCAGCAGACTCTGTTGCCCCAGTTAAATTTGAAGTATTCACAGCACTTGAAGGGTGCTGGCAATAATCAAAAGTAACACCAAGTTACCCCAAAAATAACATCAAGCAGAATAGGTAGGCACATGTTATAATAGCAAATGCCATGATAGATACACCATGAAAAAGTACCTTCCTAACTATAGTAAGCTTGGGATTAAGGGCTGCCAATCCACCGGGTGGAAGCCGAGGAGCACCAGTTACAAACTGGCAGAACCCATGCTGCTGCTCAGGGGTGAATTCTGACAAAATCTCGAGTAGCTACAAACAAGAGCAAGAATCAAGGAACCGCATTTCTCAAAACCACAATTGGATGTATGTAAGAGATGTAGCATATGAGAATGAATGAGCTTACATTCACAATCGCAGGACTTTTAGCAGTATATCCATGATCAAATTTTATGTTATCCACCAGGGATTCCAACTGCAGATTCCAAGGTTTATTTAGTGCCATACTTAACATATAATAACTTGGATAAAGAGGACAGAACATTACCTCCCAAATTTCTTGTCGGCCACATATTAGATAGTCAAGTTCTTGAGGTGAAAATATGTGGAGGGATGACAAGTCAAACACCTATGAAATATTAAAATAAACAAGAATTATTGGAGTAAACTAAACTACACAAAATCAGAACAAGTGGAATTATTATAAGATTATATGAAAGCAATACCAATGAGGCTGTACCTGATTAAACCCTGATCTAAATGCCTCAACCTGTCGCTTTATCCCTGACTTAACTGTAGCATCCACTACCAAAGTAATATACTCTTCTAAATTGTAAATATTAACCTGCAAATGATAATTGCATTAACTAACAGGCTAAAAAATATAAAGTGAAATCACCAAGATAAATACACACTAATATGGACTTAATCACTTACAATTGTGCCTCCTTCACCCTCTTTGAGCACATAATCAGGATAACCTGGAAGAGTAAAATCTAAACACAAATCTTCAATAGAAGCGCCGTGGAAACGCAAATCTGCAACTTGTAGCTGATTCTTGCCACAAGTGGATTCAAGGAACTGCTTTCGTTCAACAAGAACTCGCAGTTCTTGCAATGTCTTCCCAAACTCAGAATCAAATGAGACTATGTCAAACAAATCAAGCTCCTGGCCAGTGGAAATGCATTAAGTCATGAAAAGAGAATACAACACCGAACCAATTAACCCATAAAACAAAGCAAAACAAAATGAAAGTAAATACACTGCACTTGGGAATAGAGCTTCTCTGTACATACCTGTCCAAGTATAAGCTTATAAAACGCTGTTGATAAAGGCAAATCTAAAAGTCTGCCATCTTGCAGGACTTTTGCCATCACTTGACCTATTAAGCGGAAATGCTCCAAAACTTTGAAGAATCTGCTACCTTCTGAAGCATCAACTTTAGGTGGCCAAGGTCGAGGGAACAATCCAAGAGGAGCTTGTATCAAATGCCTGCCATCACCTGGTAGATCTGTGTTGGGTCCTTTTCCTGACGAGCCATCTTCAGGATCTAAACTAATCACATCCTTCCTATCAATGTGCAATCCTGAATCATATGAAGAAGTAGATCTCCATAATCCCAGTTGAGCACTTTGTAGTTCATGGCTTAAGAGAGTATAAAACTCCAAAGTAGGCCCCAGCCCAGTTCCAACTTCGCCAAAGTATTCCACCTCAAGAACAGCCCTCTGACTGGAGAACATCTCCATAACTTTAGCAGCAGAATCTAGAATACGGTTACGGGAAACACGAACTTTCTGACGTTGTAACCTGCCAAACCGGACCTCTCTTTCACCACCAGAGCTGTGATTTTCACTCTGCTGTTGCTGAAGTCGATTCAATGCGCGCGACAACCCAAAGGCTGTGGAATAGAAGTACTGCCTCCTTGTCTCAAAAGGAAACAGAAATGGGCAGGCCTTGGTCATTTGATAACACCAAGAAGGTAAACTGCCACTACATAGTGCAAGAACGTCCTGCATTTGCCGAGCAAGCTTTGGTGTCAATTTGCTATTGACAAACACTTCGGAAGGTACCTTGGCTCCAGTTCTATATAGCTCATCCAAGGTAGTGATTTTTCCCTCAGCAAAATCATCAGATGCTCCCTGTAGTCTTAAACGAGAGGATAACTGATTAAGCCCCTCCACTACACGCAATAATGCTAAAATGTTGTATGTTGAGTTTGTTCTCTCAAGATCACAAGGAAGTTCTCCTTGTAAGATGCTATCAAGAAGAGAAACCCCTTGTGCTTCAGAGATAGACCTGTAAGAATCTGATTTTATGTTTAACGAGGTGGAAGTCCCTTGGCATCCCTTCTCAACTCGGTTATCAGCCTTCTGGTACGTTATTGTGAACACATCACCCCAGAAGCGGTTTCCATCGTTAGGTATATCAGATCCATTAAACCTTTCTTCATCATCCTCGTCAAGCATAAGTTGACGTTGGATAGCTTGATATACAGTCAAATGTTTGCTAAGCTGCTTCCCACCAGCAGTGAATATAAGTTTATTGTGATCATTCATGCTACCTCCAAGTGACAGACCACGCCGATCTCGGCCACCTCTAACACTGCGACCACCAACAGAAGCCAGCCCAGCCATCGTTGCAGCAACAAATGACATTGCACCTCGTGAACCGAATGTGCTCGTACTTCGAAATTCAGTAGAATCCGGTCCCCTGCTAGAAGTGTTTCTAGCACCGGAACCAGATGATGGCTGCGCCTGGCTAAAACTGGCTGAGCTAATGTTACACTCATCGGCATCACCCAGTTTCACATCATGCACACCATCTTGAGAACAGATTGGAAGAGACCCTTCTTGGAGAACCTAAGAATTTGGAGAGGTTATTAAATTAGTTGGGAAGGACACAAATGATCTTGGACAAACTAAAAGGGTATTTTGTCATAATGTCAACAAAAATAAGCTTAAACAACTACCAGTGATTGCAACGAAGCAAAACAAAAAAAGGGGGTGGGGGTGGGGGGAGGGGGAGGGAGGGGGGTGGGGTGCATTCAATTTGCAAACAGTTACCTCATGATCATCGTCGTCGTCGTCGTCGTCATCATCTGAAATGTCATCATCATCAATCATCAAAGCATCATCAATCTCAACAGGAGATGTGTCAAGCTCTTCATCCTGCATATACCAAAGTAGAATGTACTACTTATCAGTTACCATGCTTCCATTCCCAGCTAAAAAATGAGCCTGCTTCTGGATTATTATCCTAAGATTTTTTAGATTGGCACAGTTTTTAACTTACAAAATCATGCTTACAGCTAATGAGGGTAGTTTATATTAAGAACTAGATCCACAGCTAAAATTCTCATGTTCATTTGGTGCCCAAGCCATGAGCTCTATAGGTGGCACCAAATATGAATAGGAAACCGTAACTTTTCTTTGCTAGACAAACTAACCAGGAACGAGGCATGTAAACAAACAAACAAAAATACCTCTGAACTACTGTGGCCATGTGCTCGCTTCATTTCCGAATCTTTCTCTGAAGCAGATTTTTGGCGGGCAGCATTCCTTGTATTAGGTCCTTTTGGTTCATCCGAGTTTGGCTTTACAATAGCTTTGCCTTTCCCTTTGGCAGTACTAGTGCTTTCATCATGAGAATCCTTCTTAGATGTACCACCCCCTGCAGATGACTTTGATCTTGTTGTTGGACACCGACCAGATTGAGCCATTGCAGCTGTTAATGATGCACCAGCTGTGGTGCCAGGAACCCCAGATTCAGAATTATTACCAGATGGAACTATAGGCTTTGACGCAACCTCACTGCGTTGAACTCTGGGCCAAAGGAATTCTTCAACAGCTGCTAGACTGGCAAATGGATCGATAAGCACAATATTTGATGAATAATCCCGAAGCGATTTTTCACCTTGAGCTCGGGACAGACGAAGCTTGAAGGGTTGAGCCAGAGCACTAAGACCTGAAGTCAGACGTGACCCTCCAATACCAATCCTACTAGACTGGCTGAGCACAACAGGGAACCGTTCCAGTGAAGACAATGCACTTTGCAGTTTCTGAACCAACAGTGCCATGGGAGTTTCATCCCGTTCATGATCGATAGAAAGGGCAACAGATATGAAGGACTTGTATCGCCTAAGGGCCTGCTGACGAAGCTGAGGTAGGTTTCCTTCAGATACCTTTTCCTTCCCAAATGTCCCACAAGACAAATAGTCAAGCAATGCTGTGACAACACCACTTCTAATGAATTCAAATGTGGAAACACCATTAACTTTGCTAAGCTCCGAGAGCATTTCAGATATTATTTTGTCTAATTGTTCTTCGACATCAATTGAGATATCCAAAAAATTAGCGCTTATAGCTTTTGATTTCCCTTTGGCTTTTGTTTTGACATTGTCAGATACAGTATTCAACTTTGCACAGAGTGCCCTCAGTTTAAGAAGGTCATCAGTAACCCCAATATCACTTGAAGCAGTGTCTGCTGGGAAGTATTTATCTTTGAAAGACTTTGCATGGTCACTAACTGCGAAACGAAGGCTGGTGTTTGGAGCTTCTGAAGCGATTGTTGTTGAGCACGTAACCCCAAGGTTGGAACTATTTGATTCATCTAATGAACTATTTTCTGCTGCCACAGCACCCCCACGCCGGCGTTGACGTCTAGGACGTGATGGCATGGCAGAATCATTATCTTTATCCTGAGGTGGCACCTGAGAAGGCACTGTGTTGGAAGATTCCGAACATATAAGTGACTCCACGGCATGAACGACACCTTCCCTCACAAACAGCTTGGAAAATGTCTCTGGAAGCTTTTCCATCATTATTTCTGCTATCTGAAGAGCAGGAATCAACACTTGAGGATCTTTCCATGCAAGAATGCCTGCAAGGAAGCTGCAGATGGAAACGAAATAACTTAGAAGGGATTGGAAAAGAAGTATGTCCATTGAGACTTGAGAGACTTTCTATTCGTCTTTTAGCATTCATTGTTCTGAAACCATTCTCTAGAAATGACCTAAGAAACTTTTTATTCTTTTAATGAAAAATGTGCAGCTCTTTTGCGTGTTTCAGGAGGAAGGGGGGGGGCGCAAAGAGAGAGAGAGACCATTCTCCAGACAAAAGGAATATAAGGCTTTGAAGGAACTTGTATTAAAACCTGGATATATTTGTTGTGCCAAGGAGAGACTGGATTGTCTCAGCAGAGCTGTAGTACATTAACTTCCCAATGATCGATAAACACTTGTGACGTATTGGTGCATTTACACTAGAACCATACACCTGAACAAGCACACAGGCTATTAAAGTACCCCAAAAGACAAAACACAAACAGTAATTGAAATGGCTGTCAGGAGAAGAATTCCGGCACTAACCTGTGTCATTGTGGGTAACAAATCCATACCAAACTGCTGTAGGAGCTCAGGTTGCTCACGCAATAGCCTCTCACGGCCAGACCTTTCATTTCCTGTTGAACCAGCCCCCTCTTGTTTGATGGAAGCAGATTTCTTTGTTGTGGAGCCTTTATATGCATGGTAGTATGTTGGTAACTTAATGATTCTCGCAGGCATATGCGGAAGTAAATCATCAGCAAGGCTCACAATCTCAAACATCTGCAATATTAGGGGTAAACATATGAAAAACATTTGGACAACAAGAAACATACAGGTGTATGAAAATATGAAACTGACGGGTCAAACAGTGTGGACTTCAAGAGTTAGTGTTTAAGCAGCAAAGTGAGAGGATACAGAGGCAGCTGCAGATAACCGTATATGTCCAAACAATCATACTCAACAAATGCCAGACTCTTGTGTGTATGTACCACAAATGATTTCAGCAGCTAAGCAAGACAGCAACAAGCAGCAGCTGAGACAACATTATATATTCATACTCAATTGTATAGCATGGAAAAGGAACTCTTGTATCTGTACCATACCGAATACGATTGACCAAAAGCACAATCTACTTGCACACTAGGAAGGAAAATAAGGTGACAAGAATCACAACAGCTACTTAATCAAGATGAGCTATGACAGATTTTGCTCTATCATGTTACAAGTGAGACTTTTGTTCCCCTGTGTGCCATAAACCAACACCTCCTGCTTCATTAAAATTAGAACATTTCAAAAGACTTACTCAGGCAATAAAAAAGTGCAATAAAAGTATGCAAGTCTTTGAACATACTAGTTCACTACTCTTTTGAATGATTGTTTGTATGGCTTAAGAAGGCAAGCACAATTCCCAACATTTTAGCATCTATGTTCAATGCTCAAGAAAATCGCCCAAACAATTGCTCGATAGTACATATTATGAACATGTGATGTCGCCTTTAGAGTTCAAAAAGGCTGTCTAGGTATGAGTGGTAGATGTAATTTTAGAAAGCATGAGATGTCAAAGCCTAATTTTTCACTGATAAATCAGATTTTTATTGAATCCACCAATCACAGAGAGAAATGATTTTTTTTTTTTGAAAAGTCAGCACTAGCAGAATAGTCAAGTCCTAAGTCAGTGATAGAAATATGCACCTGATCGGCAGGCCTTGTTACAGCAGGGGAGACTGATGCTCCAGAAATCAAAGCCGAGCCAGAAAGGATATCTTTAAGAGTGCCGCTGATCCCAAGAAGAAGCAGTGTTTTAACTGCCAGCAGGGATCCACTTGCACATATTGAGAGAAGACGGATTAAGCCCTGAAAAAGCGTGCAACCAAATTTTAGCATAAGGCCAGTCTCAGTGGGAGTTTCACATGAGTTTCATTTGCATTAAATGGATTGCCACATATGCAGTTTTGATGACATGGCAGTGTATTTAAGAAGAGAGAGAAGAAATGAGTTTCATCTAGATGAAACTCTCTTGGCACGATTACCAACTCTCTATGAGTCATAGAATTAAATGCCTATGAAACCACGGAATGAAACTCTCCATTGAGAGTAGGTATTTCATCCCAGTTTCATTTCATTTCAAATGACGTGGCAGTCTTGAAAACAACATAATGAAACTCCCCATTGAGACTGGCCTAAGTGTGAGAGGGGCCACGGCAAACACTAGAAGGGTATCAAGAACAAATTGGTGCATACTGTATATGTGGATGTACTCAGTGACGCCTGGCCGGAGGAGTTGCCAACAGCTATCAAGCTAGCAGCTTGAGCAACTAATCCATGATTGCAGAGTTCATCAAGTTTGTCGGGGTAATGGGCAAAAGCTTCAGCAATGCGTGTCAAACAAACAGAAGCATGCTCTAGTACCTGTAAGGCACATAAATAAAGGGTTGGGAAATACATGATATACCTCGATAAGTCATATCATAATGCAGAGGTCTGACTGTCTGAGCTTGAAAAGTACCTTGGAATCGTGGTGATTTAGGAGATTCGTGAGCAAGGGGACAGCTTCCATGACAAACTCAGAAGCATCGGACGGCAGCTTCCTGCAAATATTTGCGGCGGTAGACAAGGCTACCCTCTACAACAAACATGTGCCCCGATGGGAAGAGGTGTAAGTAGATGCAAACAGTGCACAAGACAAGAACGGCTGAAAGAAGATCAGAGGACTCGACCTGAACCCCAGTGGAGAAGAAGTCAAGATACGATAGAACAGCCATTAGCGCACCAGCTCGCAAACAGGCGGTTGGGTGCTCCAGAGAGATCTTCTTAAGGGCTTGCAGAGACTGAGAAGGCAAGAAAAGTAAATGTGTTAGCAGCACCTTGATCATTTTTTTAGATAATGAGGATGACTGATCGTAAAGGATAGAGCGAAAAAAAAAAGAAGAAGAAAAACCACCACCTGCTCGGCGAGGTCCATGTACTCTATGGTGAGCAGTCGAGCACAGAAGCACTGTATGGCCCCGTAGTGCACGACCGCAGAGCAGGAGGAGGGGAGCACATCAACGAGGTTGGCGAGTGCCCGCGCAGCGAGCAGCATGACGTCGGGGCTGGCACCAGCGGTGGCAGGCTCGTCCTCGCGGCCGAGCATCCCGACGAGGATGGGGACGAAGGCGTCGACGGGGAAGGCGGCGAGCGAGTCCTCGGTGCCGATGGAGAGCATCTCGCAGAGCTGCATGAGGGACTGGAGCTGGCGCGACTCGTCGCCGTGCGCCTGCAGGCCGGCGAGGATCCTCTTGAGGTGACCGGACGTGGCGGAGGAGGGCGCTGAGGAGGAGGAGGGGAGGAGGTCGTCGAGGCCGGCGCCGAGCCTGCGGAGGAGGCCCTGGAGGGCGGTGCTGGCGGAGGTGAAGGACTGGGGGAAGGGGACGTCGGCGTCATCGTCGGGGGCGGGGGGAGAAGGGTGGTCGGAGGAGGAGGGGTCGGGGTCCTTGCCCTTGTCGGCGGCGGCGCGGGAGCGGCGGCGGGAGGAGGGCGAGGGTTCCATCGGTGGCTGCTGGGGCGGCGGCGCTGAGGCGGAGGAGTTGCGGCGGGGGCGCTTGGAGGCGGACGAGGAGGCGGCGGCCGCTGCGCGCTTGCGACTGCTGCTGCGTGTTTCCATACAAGGCAGGGCGCGCCGGCCGAGACTAGGCGGCGGCCAGCGGCAGCGGCAGCAGGCGGATGCGCATGAATCCAATTCCAAGCGACAGCTCCTGGATTGGATTCGCCGGCGGTGGGTCGATCTGGAAGGAATTGGGGATTTTTGCTTGCTTCCCCTTGGTCCCTTTTGCCTTCCTTGTTGGATGGATTCCACCCCACCCTTCGATGATGATGAAAGGGAGGAGGTCAGGAGGAAGACGCGCTGCGACACGGGAGAAGAGAAGAGTCAGTGATGAGACACAGACACAGACACGCAGCCCAGCAACTGTGGTCGGCAACTCCTGGGCCGGACATCCCCTTCACTTCATGGGCTCTCATCAGTTTTTTTTTATAAAATAAAATTCTTTTTTATAGAAAATTGCAAAACTACACCACTACCGCCGATGCTTGTTGAGACAGCGAAATTTTCGTCATTTTAATAAAAAAGCGCAATAAAAGTATGCAAGTCTTTGAACATACTAGTAGTTCACTACTCTTTTGAATGATTGTTTGTGTGGTTTAAGAAGACACACAATTCCCGACATTTTAGCATCTACTATGTTCAATGCTCAAGAAGATTGCCTAAACGATTGCTCGAGATGTGAGAGACAGTACTCAGTACTGACGCATACGCAGCCAGCAACTATATTTGTTACAATTAGCAGGTTTGAAGTGTTTAACAGGTGCCAATAGTTCATATATACGTTCAATTTACTATCCAATCATTAGCAGGTGGATCTAAACGACCCTTGTTAATGGATCCAAACATACCTTATTAAATTGTGGTAGGCAACTCCTACTCTGCATCCGCCGAGGCCCAGCTTGGTGTTTTTTTCCCCAACGCAAGCAAACACCTTGCTACAAACCACCATGCTCACATACTCACGTCAAACCCATGCTGCTGGTTACTACTACACTAGCAGGCGAGGGAGATACAGATACTGGACCGGCCTAAACACAACACAACATGGCTTTTTTTCATCTGTCAACGAACTGCTGCAAAATAATGTGCCGTGTCATGCGGTCCCTCCTCTATAGTTAGCTTTAGCTTCACCACATCATGAAGCTACACTATGCTCTACGGACTGGACCGCCTGGACGGCCTTTCATCAGAAGTTGCACAAGTGCATCTGATCTCCCAGTTGGCACCCTGGATCTGGATGATGACCTGCATCTTTCTTCCTGTAATCACCACCAACCGCAGCCCAAGTCAGCAAGCAAACCCAACCTATATGTGCATTCCAAAACTTCTGCTGCCATTTTCAGTATACACGCATACATACGTACCATTTCGTTATCCGCATCAATGTCAGCGCCAGTGAATTCCCTAAGCAACATAGCGGCAGCTGGCTGTAACCTCCTGCTCAACCAAACCCCGAGACCAATTAGTTGTTGCACGATCACCATATATGTTTCTACTTGTACACACAACATAATCGTGCATTCACCTCCTGGTTTTCTTCATACTGCCTGGCCTAGAACCAAAAGCTTCCTTATTTGTATCTGCAGTTTCATCTGCCTCCCTGCACTTGCTTGGAGCCTAGGGGCGCAATTGCAAGCAACACAGTTGTATAAGAAAATATACTCCCAACACAACTTCTAAGCTGTGTATAATTCCAGTGATACATTCAAGGCAAACAAAGTACTTCAAACCTTTGCAGCTTTCGCTGGGCATGATCACACTTTTGGTCTAGAGCTTGACCACATTCTATACCATGCTCCAGTTCCACGGTAGCCTTTCTATAGTGGGTTCACATCTTTCAGATTTCTGGTTCAGTTCCTCAAGCTTCGTTTCAGAAGTAACCTAAACAAGTATAACCGGTTTGTCAAGTTTCCTAACAACGACATGCATGATACAGCTGACTTGGCTACAAAAATAAGATGGAAAACTCAACATGAGAACAATAAAGGAACATTGTTGTAAACTACCCTCAAGCTAATTTGGGCAGTGGCTGAGAATAATGGAATAAATAAATTCATTCCTTACCGTTCCAAGCAAGGATGACTCACTGGAGCTGGTACCTTCTGTGTCAAAGATCATTTGCTGTGAAGAGCTCCGAGATTCAGGATGCTTCTCTTCTATTCAAAGATCCAATAAAATCCTCACAAAATTGCATCAGAGAAAGAAATCATTTAATAAAAGATTAAAAAGCTCTTCACCTCTTATATTAATATGTTGAATATCCTTATCCTTGCTCAACTCTTCCGTTTCTTCTTCACTTTGTCCTATGGTAGCTGTCTTGCTACTAGTAGTACACTGTGGAGATGACTCACTGGAGCTGGTACCTTCTGTGTCAATGATCACTTGCTGTGAAGAGCTCCGAGATTCATGATGCTTCTCTTCTATTCAAAGATCCAATAAAATCGTCACAAAATTGCATCAGAGAAAGAAATCATTCAATAAAAGATTAAAAAGCTCTTCACCTCTTATATTAATATGTTGAATATCCTTATTCTTGCTTAACTCTTCCGTTTCTTCTTCACTTTGCCCTGTGATAGCTGTCTTGCTACTAGTAGTACACTGTGGAGATGACTCACTGGAGCTAGTACCTTTTGTGTTAATGATCACTTGTTGTGAAGAGCTCCGAGATTCAGGATGCTTCTCCTCTATTCAAAGATCCAACAAAATCGTCGTAAAATTGCATCAGAGAAAGAAATCATTCAATAAAAGATTAAAAAGCTCTTCACCTCTTATATTAATATGTTGAATATCCTTATCCTTGCTCAACTCTTCCGTTTCTTCTTCACTTTGCCCTATGATAGCTGCCTTGCTACTAGTAGTACACTGTGGAGATAGCCTGGTTTTTTCAGTGTTCAGGCACAGAAGTGCATCATCTTCTGCAGAAAATTAAAGTATACCCCTGATGATCTTTTGCCTAGTAAAATTCATGAAAACTCAAGCAAACAGGTTTTCCTTATGAAAGATTTAATCATCTTTTAAGAGGGAGTCCAATCTCTACAGAACAAGAAATACGACTCCTAACTTCCTGCAGATTACCATGTAAAATTATTTAGAAAAAAAGAATGAAAGTATAGAAATATGAGATACCTGTCAAGCTTTGATCTGAATAGCTAGATACAGGCATTGCACCACCAGTGTGTGCAGGTATTGGCACAGTAAAACTTTCAGATCTATCCAATTCCTCCAGAGCTCTGGCCAGGCCACTCACCGGAGCTCGCATGCAGCGATGGCGCGCGTGCTTGGATCCGTCGAGCCAGCCTGCAGTGACGCTCAAGCGTCCCGGCGGTCGCGAGTGGTGAGCCCACAGCCTAGGCGCCCCCGCGACTGCATGGCCCGCATCCTTGGTGGCCACACGCCTCCACAATCCATGCCTTGCCTTCATCGCGCTCAGGCGACTACCGAGCCCAGCCAGTGCCCAGCGGCGCTCCGCGCGGCCAGCAATTGGTGTGGGACGACGAGATCTGCCCCTTCCTCCTTGCAAGGTGGACAAATCGATTTTTATGATCTCCTGGACTTGAGTTCTTGTTTTGGCGTAGCATTTTAGAGTTCTTTTTCATCTTGATTTTCTTTTATCTTTCCTTTCTGTCATGGTCTTTGCTGCTTTGCAAGTTATTGTTGCTTGATGTCTTTAATTGACTCGTTGTAGTGTACTGATTTGTAATTGATTTGGACTCCGTCTGCTATTGCTTTGATTTTGTAACCGAAGAGGAAATATAATATTTGATTTGACCTGTGACACCCTTGATATGTAATCTATTTGGATTCTGTCTGCTATTGCTATGATTAGGGAGGCTAGGCGAAAATCACGCTAGATAAAAAAAATTCTGATTTGTAATCGATTTGGACTTCGTCTGCTGTTGCTTTGATTTTGTAACCGAAGAGGAAATATAATATTTGATTTGACCCGTGACGCCCCTGATACGTAATCTATTTGGATTGTGTCTGCTATTGCTATGATTAGGGAGGCTAGGCGAAAATCGCGCCAGATAAAAAAATTGGTTGAATTTTTGCCTGTTTGCGGTCATCTACACATATACGGAATATACACATATACATAGCAGACAGAAAATGAGCGGAAACAAAAAAAAATACAGAAGAATTGGCATCGAGGAGTACCAAGGTTTTTTTTTCTCTTTTCGTACTTGCACAAAATGGCTGCACGCAACAATATAAAGCAGGCGAGATGTGTGGTGTGGATCGATTCTCTGCTGGTGTTACTACCTTGGCACCTTCCGTAGCCCCCAGATCAGTTGAGTTCCCTTGGCATGAAGGCCGAAGCTATGGGCTTACATATGTACTACATGTTTGAACCAATTAATTAAGCAAGATGGATACAATAGTGGTATTCATTAGTTACAATTTAAATAAAAACCTAGAGCTAGCACACAAGACAGAGTTAGAAAATGCAGCATGCAAAGCCCATTTCCCTTGTTAAATAACTAAGGGGAAAGAAGTGCGGTAGCTATAGATGGTGCTCCATCGTCTTTTCCTTTTCCCTGCTCCGATCCATATATGGACGCGTGCTTGCCGAATCGCCCGCGTCACACAAAGCGAGCAGGAGCAGCAGCTGGTATGTGCTAGTACATACTCCGTACTAGCTAGCTGTGACTGATATATATATATATACACCTCAGCTTTTGCTGGCTAGCACACCAAAGAGCGAATGCAATGCAGATGACCAACATCGTACCAGCATAGGAAGGAGGGGTGCTGTGCTGCAATCGGCGACGAACTCCAGCTCCTATCGTCCATCCATCGATCGTATCGGATCAACCGTACGCACCGTCGATCCTCGCTAGCTCTGCTCCAGCGGATCCATCAGATGATGAAGGAGCCGCATCAGAATCAGATGATGGTCCTCGGCACCAGCAGGCTACTCATCCTGCTGGTGGTGCTGGGATTCGCCGCGGTGGCGGAGGCGACGGTGCCGGCGGCCAGCACGGTGGTGGCCGGCATGGTGTTCTGCGACCAGTGCAGGGACGGCGCCAAGGGACTCTTCGACTACCCGCTCTACGGTACTGCACATGTTCTTGCTCCTGCCCACCTAACCTAACCTAACCCATCCCATCCGATACATCACGAACCAGACGTGCACTGCATGCTCTTGCCATTGCAGGCGCGCGCGTGGCCATCCAGTGCGGCGGCGGCGACACCCCGCTGACGGTGCGGGAGAGCAACACCAACTGGTTCGGCGGCTTCTCCGCCCGCATGGAGGGATCCCCGGACATGAACCGCTGCACGGCGCGCGTCGTCCAGGGGACGGGACACTGCGGGGCCGCCACCGGAGGCGGGGGCGCGCCGCGCGAGCTCACCCTCGCCTTCCGCATGCTGGGCCTCGCGCTCTACACCGTGCCGCCGCTGCTCTCGCAGCCCGAGGAGGCCATGGACTTCTGCCCGGGGCACGACAGGTCAAGACGCGGCGGCAGGCCACCGGTCGCCCAGGCGCCGGCGCCGGCTTCCTCCTCTTCTCCGCTCCCGCCCTTCTGGCGCCGCAGGCCAAGGCTCCTGCCGCCCGTCTGGCGAAAGCCGCCAACGAATTTGCCGCAGGAGCAGCAGCCACACCAGCCGGAGCCGGAGCCACAGGTGCCGCCACCACCTCCTCCAACGGCACCATCGCAGGGCTCCGCCTGCACCTACGAGTATGCACGTCGTTTAATTTGTTTTCCTTTCCTTAATTTCTCCACTCATCAGCACCACCGATCGAACCGTTGCATGCATGGCATGGCACTTGGCACACAGCTTGTGGGCGTCGCCGGAGCACCGCTGCCACTGGAAGGTGCTGACCCCGAACACGACGGTGGCCATGGCGTTCGGGCCCCTGGCGGCGCAGCGGTACGGGTCGGAGCTGACGCTCGGGGAGGCGCTGGAGGGCCGCGGCGACATGTACCGGACGCTGCTCCGGGAGGCCACGGCGGCGCTGCTCAACGCCTACTACAACGCCCCCGGGGGTCCCTTCCTGTACCCGACCACGGCCAGCGTCATGGAACACATGAACGGCGCGCTCCTCAGCTCCGGCCAAAGGGTGCTCCTGGAGGGCGCGCGCTTCCGCAGGGCCAACGCCGGCGGCGGCGGACCAGCCGGGCGGACAAGGCTGCCGTGCGACTTCACGCCCTGCGGCACCTGTGCGCCTCCTCCCGCTGACTGACTTGCGACTAAAAAGGAAGAGCGAGGATGAGCCATGCACGTCGGTCTGCACCTCCTAACTTAGTACTAATATATACTGGATCATCACCGTAAGGGTAATTAAACAATATAGTTAGTACTTAAGAACCAATGTAATGCAAGCAAGTATCCTGGATCAGATGGATTAGTGCAGCCAGGTATCACCACACTTTTTGTGCTGCAATGTGAGCTAGCCAGGTTATTGAATGAGTTACTACTCTATATATATGTAATGTAATCATTTCAGAAGAGAAGAAATTTACAACCAACTCTGGTGCGTGGTGCAGTTCGTTCATTCAAATTGTATATATTGTTGGGTGGATAGTTCGAATGAAAAGTAAAAAGGATCCGAATGTCATATATGGATTCAACCTTTTTAGTAATTACCTGTTGATGATCATCAGAATAGTAGAGTGAAACAAATGTTTCTAAAAGTGGAAGTTGCATTGCATTGCACTACGATGGCATAGCAAATTTGAATCCAGGCAGGCAGACTGGCACATAATCAATCAGTCAATCGTGGATGAAAGAAAAGAGTGACTGCCTCTGCCTGCTGATTGCTGAATCATCCATCCACCAACCAGCATTTTACAACCAGCAAAGATCAAAGGGGATTTGTTGCTCTGCACTCCCCAATGGGCAATGTGGGCAATGGCAGGACGCTCAGGAGCAGATTGGGCAGAGCACGAGTCCGTTCTCGTTGCACTCCCCGCATCGCACCACCACCACCGTCCCTGCTTTCTTCCGCCGCCTGCAGGAAGCCGTGGCGGCGGCGGAGGTGGCGACCACGGGAAGCGTGACAGCCAGCTTGCGGCTCCCCGAGCAGTCGAAGCAGGGCAGGAACCTCATGCCGCCGCATCCGTCGCAGCAGTAGGCCCCTCCGCCTCCGCGCGCCCTGGGGAGGCCCTCCAGCAGCGGCGCCAGGAGGCCCTCCTCGTCGAGGCGCAGCACGTCCTCCGCGCCGCCCACGTGACGGCCCCGCACGAAGAGCCTGGGGAGCATGGCCGCCGGTGCTCTGGCGCCGCCCAGCAGGCCCAGCTTGCTCCTGAGCTCGTCCCTGAAGCCGCGGTCCATGGAGACGTCGCGCTCCCGGAAGGCGACGCCGTGCGCCTGCAGCGCCGCGCGGACGGCGTTGCAGGCCTCGAAGGTGGCGCGGACCCCGCGGAGGGAGGTGGTGTAGAGCACAACCGAGGACGGAGGGAGGCTTGCCTTGGAGGCGGAGGAGTTGCCGTCGATGGCGCGGAGAGGGATGCGGCGGCGGCGCTGGTGGTCCATGCCGCCGTCGAGCTTGCAGGGCTTGGCCGGCGTGGAGGGGTCGACGAGGCCGGCCATGAGCTCCCAGGAGTTGATGACCTCCGCCTGGGGCTGGGATTCGGGTTTCGGTGCTGGGGGTGCTTGTTGTCTCGTCGTCGTCGGTGGACGCGGCAGCGGGGGAGGAGGAGGGGGAGGAGGCACGCAATGAGTGGCCGCCGCTGGCGGCGGAGCGAACGCCTCTGGGCCAAGGGCAACGGGCTTGGCGGTGGAAGACGAGGAGGAGCAGTAGGCGCGCGGACTGGTGAGGATGCCGTAGGTGGAGGAGGTGAGGGAGACGATGTGGTGGTGGGAGATGATACGTCGGCGGTCGTCCTCGGCGCCGTCCCCCTCGAGCAAGGACGACGACACGCACCCCATCACGCTACTGCTGCTGGTGCTGTATCCAATCCCAATCCCAGGCCTTGTTTAGATTGGTGAATTGGGGAGAAAAACACTGTAGCAGAATTCCTGTAGCATTTCGTTTGTATTTGGTAAAAATTATCCAAATTTTGACTAACTAGGCTTAAAATGTTCGTCTCGCAAAGTACAATAAAACTGTGCAATTAGTTTTTGATTTTATCAACATTTAGTATTCCATGCATTTGCCGACATTTTGATGTGACGGGGAATCTTCTTTTTGCATAGTGGAATTAGGGGAGAGAATTGGGGAACTGAACAAGGCCCCAATCCCAATCTGGGGAAACCAAAGGGAAGAAGAAGGAGGAGGAGGGGGAATCGGATTTTGAATTTCAAATGAAGATGGCTCGCTGCAGCGACGCATTTCAACGAGTCAAAGTCAATCCACGTGGAATCACCACGCCTCCTGCTCCTACTCCACCTGGGCTGCACTTTGAGTGGGCCGGCCCAAAACAACACGCTAAATGGTCCCTGGGGTGGCTTCTCATCCCTGGGAATTTAAACGAGCTCAGCTAGCGGCGTCGAGTCCAGTCGCTTTCTTTCTATCTATCCATATATGTAACGTATATTCAAATTCCATCAAATTATGAATTATCCATCCATGGTCCGTGCACGCTCATCTTTATCTCCATCTTCGTCCCTCTAGGTACCATACCATTGCCACGTGGACTAGCCGCATACATATCCACGCAAAATGCAAGGTGAAGTATTTATCGGATTCGATATATTATAAGCGATGCGATGGATCGAATCCACATCAATATCTTTTTTTTTTCATTCAAAGCAAAAGAAGCACTTTACCTTATTTGTTAGGGAAATTTTGCTGCTGATGGACACCATCAGTAAGCAAAATTTGTCCAGTACCATTATAAGAAATCGTGCGTATTTGCCGTAAGACACCGTGCCTATTATTTTATTTATTTCTCGTATTCGCGGAGAGAAGGTGGGAGAAATGACTTTGATTTTGCTCTCATCTTCAACCTCCGACCGTTCGGTGATTTTTGCTGTAACACACCACTGTCGCCTTCTCATCATCATTCTCAACTGTTGCCATTGCTTTACTTAGGTCCTTAAACTTGTCGAGGGATGCCACACTTAGGTTCACGAACTTTGAAAATGTATTTTTAAGTCCCTAAACTTGTTAAGTTGTACACCTTAGGTCCATACCATCCCTTAAATCATTTCATCTTCCATCAACTTATCTATACCTTGTGCATAGTTTAAAGAGTCATTCTCGCTTTTCATCGTTGGCTAATAAGAAGCTAGAAATAGAGGATGGTAATACTGGATATCTAATTGAAAAAAATTGCTCTCCATTGTTGGCTAGCGACAAACCAGGAATAAAAAGACTCATTGTTGGAGTGTTTTGTCGTACCAAAATCTCTATTACTATTAATATGGAAAGATAAAGAAGCTGTTATAGTTGCTTTTAGAACCGGTCAGTGGATCGGAACTAAGAGTTAGCAACTTCCTAACAAATAGTTAGTCTGTTATTAGCAGATCTGTTTGGATCCACTGGAACTGATTTAGCTAAGCTTCTAACTTTTAGTAACAGTGGATCCAAACAAAGCCCGAATCATACAATATGTGGTTGTTTAGTAGTATTCCCTCTGTAAAAAGGTGCAATTCTTCTAGATTTGAATCAAGTCAATTTTCCAATATCTACTAAGTTTATACTAAAACAATGTACATCAACATTTATGTCTTAAAAAATAATATGAAAATATGTCTGGCATCATAAATGGTACTATATTATTTTTTAAAAATAGATTTGACCAAATTTAAATTTCTTTTATCTTTTTTAAAGAACGAGAATTATATTGTTTTGGGATCAGAAGGAATATAATTTCTTATTATACGTAGGTAGCTAGTAGCTAGGCAGACGGAGCAAGGGAGGAGGATGAATGTACATCGATGTGTCGCCGCGTCAGCGTGGCTATCCACAGCGTACCCAATATTATTCCATCCAATCGACATCCATTCATCAGTTTAGGGCTTAGCTGCTTGTATTTTATTTTATCTACCTACCTTATTACGTACCTATACTATCAGCTAGCTAGCTGCATTATTGTGTGTGACTTGTACATTATTATATGGGCGTGTTGTTCTCATGCATCAGCCCACTGCACGACGCGGGTTGTTTTTTTTGGCTTATAAGTCGGCTGTGGCTGATTTGCTGTAAGAGAAAAACACTGTTTCACGGCTGATAAGCCGTGCTGATAAGCTCAGCCGAACAGGGGATAGAGTTAATCGATGACTGATCGAGTGTTGGAAGTTCCTACGGTGAAGGGTTTAATAAATAAACTAATATCGAAATTGTATTTGTCTTGGACTTGGAAGAAGAGCGTTATAGTATATTGTATACTTGTATTGTCATTTTGTCTCGAGAAATGGTATGTAGGCCGCATTCTCCATCTCTGCAGCTGCCACTTGTGATGACGATCCATTCCATTCCTCTTCTTCCAGCTCTGAATTGGAGAGAGGGGAGCTACTAGTAGTAGCCGCGGCCTGGGTGCTGCATGCTATAAATAACGACGCCCCGGCGAGATGCGAGACCTGCAGTCTGCAGATAACTCATCTCATCGTACTATCCAACCATCTGGTAGCTATATACTCTACTCCGTATATGGGCTCTCTGAGAGCAGCAGCAGCCGCAGGAGGCGGCGGCGGCGCCATGGTTTCGATTCCGACGGTGGATGCGGAGGAGGCGTGCGCCCTGCTCAGCTCTTCCACACACCACTATGTCGATGTCAGGTACACAATAAGCTACTAGGTTGCTTCATCATACCATACCATGCTCACTGCATGCTTCTGCTTCCTTCATTCCTCCTCTTCGTTCTGCATCTTTGACCATGGTCGGTCCATGCATGCCGGCCGGCCGGATATCTAGGATGTGGGAGGATTTTGACAAGGGGCATGTCGCCGGTGCTCGAAATGTTCCCTACTACCTCTCTGTCACCCCACACGGTACGTATGGAACCGAATACTACGTACTTAGCAAATTCTTTGATCGCGGTAAATAAATGTCCTGATGAATAATCGATGTCGACCGTATGGGAATGGGATGAATTGTTGAAGCAGGGAAGGAGAAGAATCCCCAGTTTGTGGAACAAGTTTCTGCGCTCTATGCCAAGGACCAAAACTTGATTCTGGTAATTAATAGATAAATAATCTCATTTTCTCATAGATATACATACTACTGTACAGATGTTTCCGTTACTGATGGGGATACATTACATACATAGATATATACATCCACCTCAGACGCCACTAATTAATCACAATCAGATATATACATCGACCTGAGATGCATGCCACTGATTAATATATACTGCTAAATGCAAAACTCTGCAGGGTTGCCGCTCTGGTATTCGGTCCAAGTTCGCCACTGCAGACCTCATCAACGCCGTACGTACTTATTACTTACATTACACACTACATTCCATTGCCATGCGGTCCATGCATCTATATAGAATTCGATTATTGTATATATAATTAAAACTTATACAAGTTACAACTGATGCAGGGTTTCAAGAACGTGAAGAACCTACAAGGCGGATACCTTTCCTTGCTCCGAAGCGCAAACTAGCAGCATCACCAGCACCAGGCAGAGCATGTTTCATCATTAATTAACAATAATATAATCATTCATTGAACACTGTTACATGCATTGCTGCCTCCATTGTCATGGCTCTATTCGCTTGGTTGATAAGCCATAGCTGAAAGTATTATTCGCTAATTTGTTGTGAGAGAAAAATATTGTTCGCTCGCTGAAAAAGTACGTCTTATAAGACAAGCGAACAGGGCCTACCCACCTATATAATATATGCGCATAAGAATAATGCAATATAAATCTATATAGATGTATATTTCCTATTATTAATTAAAGGGCAAAATTCCTTTTTTCTTCATCTCTCACTTTCTCGCTTGTCTGTTCGTCCCTCGGTTCATGGTCCCGCGCTCTCGCTCTTCTCGCTTCGAATTTGGAGCTGTAAAATAAACCTTCAATTCATTGCTGCCACATCACTCATATCATAGTATGGTTACTTGATGAGCCCGTTCACATCATGGCACGCATGCGGACGTATGATCATATTCCACATTTCTTAAACTCACATTAGGTTCACATGATACTCACCTATCTAAATTAAGTCAATCTCATATTAGTTCCCTCATTCGAGATTAATATTTTATTACACTAACATTTATTATGGGCTTTGGAATTTATTTGATTAATGTTAGGTAAAGTTTGGTTAAATCCAACAAAGATGGCTTGCTCATTGTCATTGTCATGAGCACCGCATAATAAGTTGTGTGTCCTGTCGCAATACACAACTATATTTTGCTAGTAAGGAAAAAGACATGTATGTGCTTCATGTTTCCCTACTATATCAATTCCTAGTGCAATAGTGATAAAACCCTAGGGAAACGTGGTTCGTAGAAAACATTTGCTAGGGAACAATTGAACAGGAAATAGGGCTTTCCAAAGAAACGGTAGGGATCCCTCTTCCCCTAGGAAATGAGTACATAGGGAAGCTTGATGACATAATTGGTATAATAAAATGTTTTAAAGAAATATCGCCTTTTATTTACAGAGACGGTCCAAAAGTGTTTGTATCTCCAAAAATATCTAGTGAATTTTAGAGACAGTTAGCCCAAGTGTGGAGTAGTCAGATAAGCACCATCTTTTTAAATCAAGTGATTTCCAGAGACAAGGATGTTATATGGGCTGCCTTTATAAAAAACAATTTGTGCACACGCCTGAATGCCCAAGCTCAATTAAATACTAGCCAACCCACATTAAGCGCATGTTTGTGACTGCTCCGCTCCACATTTTTCAGGTCCGCTCTCAACTTTGCAAGCTAAATAGGGACAACTACACCAGCTTTGCTCCAGAAAGGGGTGAAGTTTGTGAAGCGCCTAAAGAGGCTCCACAATTATTTTTTGGTGTAGTCCCAAATAGGCCCTAACCAAACCCTAACCCCCCACTAGCCGCCGCACTTATCTCCCTCTCTCTCTCATACATATACATACATAAACAACGCCTAAGATATGATCCCCCTCCCTCTTTATACTTCATATCTCCCACATCTCTCTCTCTCTCGGTCTCATATCTAATAAATGGCGATGGGATCACAAACTTGGCGGCACAAAGACGAAGATGGCCATGGGGAAGGTTGTCATCGAGGAAATGCAAGAGTGCGGTGGCCTCAGGGTCGGTGGCTTCGGGCCTGCTTCCCCATCACCAAACTCTATAGCGATGCTGATAGGGCCTCCCTCCCTTGATGGCCACATCAAGGCCACCCTAAGCTAAAGTGTTCATCCACCGCTGTAGGTACTCTCCCCACTCTTCTCTCTTTCACCTTGACTTCTCGATCCACCACCATGCACCATGTTGAGGAGATGGAAAGGGGAGAAGGGTTGGGGCTTGCTCACCATGTCGTGGGGATCCTCTACCTGCGGTAGCTCGACCCTGGCTTGCTCGAGGAGGGAGACTGGCTTGGGGCCTCCATGGGAGCTTGAGGAAGAAGATGATGCTTGGGGTGGCCTTTCTCCTCCAACTCCAACAAGTTGTGGAGCTCACCGTCAATGACCTCCAATAGGGGTGGGCGCTCCTCCTCTTCCCTTCTCTTCCTCTACTTCTTCTCCTTCCCTCTTCTTTCTTTGTTCTAGTTCTAAAGAATGAGGGAGATGAGACAGGGGAGAGGGGGCTGGTGCGTGGGTGTTGTGTATGTGAGGGGGGGCTAACATGTGGGGCGGGGTGGATGTGTGTGTGTGTGTGTGACACCTCACATATTGCATGTTACATGTGTCCACGTGCTATGTTGGACTGTTCGGCAAGTGAAGTGCAGGTGCTAATTGATGCAGACTGGGCAAGTCTGAAACTCTTATTATCGGACTGTCCGATGAGTGCCATGGAACTAGGGATGAAAACGGATCGGATACGGACGGATATCACTGATATCGTATTTGTTTTCATATTTATGTCCGGATTCGGATTCGAATACGGATAGTATAAAAAATGCCGGATAGAATATGATTGGATATCGACATCATAAATATGTGATTTAAATATTCGGATACGAATACGGTATCGGATGTTAAATATCCGGACTCGATACGGACGGATTAAAACCCTCTAAACGGATTCGGTCTCGAATACGGTCGGAAAATATCCGTACCGTTTTCATCACCACATGGAACCATCCAATGGATGAGCGCAAAGCCCACAAAATGCATAAATCGATATGCAAGTTTTTGAAAATAGAATTTTTTTAAGTGTAGATAATGCTCAAATGCTTAAGATAAACACGTTGTCACAACCGGATCATGCCATATATTTTCCTTCATATTGCTACGAAAATAAGATGATAATAGATTAGTTAAACAAGCTAGACAATCAGCCCGTAATGTCGGTCCAAAAAGTGGGCGTAATATAATGTCTCTGAAAACTCAAAGGCTGAGAAGCCATTGGCTGCCCCATTTTCAAAGTTGCTGGCAGCGGGAATCTAAAATTAGCTTCTTCCAGCAAGGGGTTAAACAGTGATACAAATGAGCTACGAAATTTTGGTAAAGGGCCTCTTGACAACAGCAATCAAGCAAGTTTTATTAGCTCTTAAGAAGGCAAAACAACACACCTCTTGCACAAAAAGGCTGAAAATGGGAGTCTTCGAAAGGCAAGTCATCGACAAAAAAAGCATCGTCAAGAAGAGGTCTGCTTCGGTGAAAAATGTTGGTCGTTATGAAAGACACAAATTATTCGGCCAAACAAAGATTCATTGATAACATTTTCACCGACTAGAGAAAAAATCCTTGGCAAAAACCATATCATTAAGATGTTTGGGCTTTGTGATTTCAGACCAATATATCTAATTCTTTTCCAGTATGAGAACTACAACGATTTCGCTATGACAATCCTTGGCAAATGAACCATATCTAATTCTTTTCCAGTATGAGAAAAAAATTAGATATTTGGGATTCCAATCGTTGTGGTTCGCAATTTCGCTGTTCGTAACATCGACTTCGTAAAAATGGACCTCCAAACATGGGACACTTTACAAGCCATTATGTGTATTCCCTCTGTTTTTTAATCTCTCTACAAGTATTTGTACTGGAAAAGACGCTTTTGCCCTTGTGGCCTTACGTACAGCACCCTGCTCTTTGTTTGACTCGCTGGGCATGTTGGTTGGGTAGGCGCCTGAGCAGGCAGGCCGCTGGCTTGCTGGCTGGCGCTTGGGCAGGCTGGCCGCTGGCTTGTTGGGCGGCGCCTGGGCTGGTTTTTGTCGTAAAAAAAGGCCAGGGCGGTGGCAGGCGAGGCCTGGACGAGCGGACGGGCGTTGACATCGTCCGGCGGCTGGCCCTCCATGGCCGGCACGTCAAGGTCGAGATAGCGGACGGCGGCGGCCAGATGAAACGTCGGGTTAGGGCGGGCGATGAAACGAAACGTCGCGACATTTTCTTCCGTACTCCCTCTTTCTCTGAAAGCTTCAATTTCTAGAATCCGTGCCGGTCAAACTTTTTTAAATTTGACTAACTTTATAGAAAAGATGAACAACATTTATGATATAAAATAAACATTTTATGAAAATATATTCTATGATAAATTAAATGATACTAGTTTGGTACCATAAATCTTAGCGTTTTTTCATAGAAATTCGGTCAAAGTTTAAAAAATTTGACTTAAGACAACTCTAGAAATTGAAGCTTTCAGGGACAGAGGGAGTATATAGTTAGCATGCACGGCTAAATCACAGAAGGGTAAAAACATGCATTTAGGTGCCAAATACATGGAAGAATACTAGAAAATAGAGGAAATACACCAAATGACAAGAAAATCAAATGTCACTCGTTTGGAGGCCTATTTTTGCGAAGTCGACGTTACGAATGGTGTCAGCGTCTCGAATGGCGCTCTAGACACGATGACAAGTAGATTTGTGACTGCGCGTCTAGGCCCGAATGGTGTGCAAAGTGGATACAAAGATGTATACTTGTTCAGACCGAATGTTCCTACGTCCAGTGAGTGCTGCTTTTCGTGTTACTCTGCACCAGGTGCTTGTAGTAGGGGTTACAAGTACTTCAAGAGAGGGAGGAGCTCCGAGGTCTCTGGTGTGTAGGTTTCAAGTGTTAGTTGTTGTGTGCTCTGATGAGTCAATCATTCCGTCTCTCCGTCAATGCCCCTAGATGGGTCCCCGCCTCCCCTTTTATAGCTTTAAAGGGGAGGGCTCGGGTTACAGCTTATGGTAAAAGTAAAAAGATGAGAAAAAGAAAGAGAACAACAAAAAAAGGCTTGGGGGCGTACGCCATCTTCATCCTCATCCGGTGTGGGTGGCCAACCCTATAGCACAAGGACACCATGGCCGTCGAGTCTAGGCTTCTCCATCAATTGCTGGTACGTGTTGTGGCCATGCAGGCGCATGTTTCTTTGTACTATCGAGGATGGGCGGGGTGTGCTACCGGATTCGCGTAGAGAGAGATTAGGTGGCCCCTGTCGTTGTAGAGACGTGGACGCCCGTCGTGGTTGGAATGACCAGAGTCATATCGTTTCACACCACGGCTCCCATGCCCTCGTACACCGTGCGCGGTCGTGTACGTCCCATTCGTGGAGGTGGATGTCGTGGCGGGGCCCACGTGCCCAGTGCGCCCGAGGGCCTTACGCGTCCCTCGGGCGAGGCGGAAGTATGCCGAGGGGGTCGGGCGCTCCCATACTTACGTTGCACGGGTCGGGTGAGGCGGAGATTGTTCCCGACGGGCCAGGTGCGCCCGAGGCCTAGCGGCTGGATCGGGCGAGGCGAAAATTGTCCGCTGAGCCTCGGGTGGTCAACATAGATGTGTCGTTTACTTCCTTTAGTTAGGTATCCCTAATATTGATACCCGACAAATGGCGAAACTGCGAAGCGCAACGTTTGGAGTCTGTTGACGGTCCTTAAGTATCAATTATAACTATCAAATAAATAGAGAAAAGGATCCAAATGAAACCAACACCTAGACTTAGGGTTTTATCTGACAGAATTCCACGAGTTTTGTTGTTTATCTATTTCTGCAGGGGGTTATCAGGAAATACGGAAGAAAGGCCCACATGTCGGATTAATGACGGGATATTAACCGAACACGTAATTATCTTGCATCTAGAAGACTCCAGAAGCCACGGGAACAAACGGGAGGCGTAACGGGGCCGGAGACAGGGCGCCCGCCCTAGTCCCCAGGGCGCCCGCCCCCTCCTGTGGACCAATCAGGCTCCGCCTCGAGGATTATGCTCCACCGACCTAGAGGATCAAGGAAAACCGCACGATCAATGTCGGTTTGATCCGACGGCCCAGATTCATCCGAAAGGGCTATATAAGCAAGGCCCCTGCCCCTGGAGGAGAGGCCCTCGTCTCATACTTCAAACCCTAATTCAGGAGGAGAGCCTCTGATCAAGCCCTAAGAGCCACCACATCAACTAGATCTCTAGTTAGCATAGCTACATAGGATTAGAACTAGAAGGAGTCAATCTTTGATTGGTTCCCGGATCTGTCAAGAAGATTCTTGGTAATTCCTCTCTTGTTCTTCAATTGTTCATCATTGTTCTTCAATATTATGAATATGACTTTGTTCTATTTCAATATATTGATTATGACTTTGCTCTACTTGATTATATTTGCAATTATATTGTTCTTAGTTTATCATAGTTATATGCTTGGCTTAGTTAGATTGGAATTATATACATGCCTAGGATCGTATAGCGTTTATCCATGTGTACAGTGGGTGAATGATAATTATTGTGTAGACGTGGTGTCTATACCGTATTTATCTGCGATTGCACCCTATATGCCGGATTGTGGGGTAGTTCACGATAGTGACAGCTTCGTTGATTCTTATATAGTCCCCCTCTCGTGTATAGGGCAGGCAGAGCAACACTATTACAGGGGAGTGATTGCTATGTTCTTCATCTTCCTTGCTAATATTCACTATGCATGGATATAGTCTTTTCTCACCATGATTGCCAAGTATAATTACACTAACTATGATATGCTAGACTTTATAGTTAATAATAACTTAGGGAATATCTTTGTAGTTCATCCTAATTCCATGCTAATGACTTGCTAGAATATCTGTTGAGGTGCTTATCATTATTATATGTGGCTAGCTGATCAGATTAATCATCTTTGTCACCATTATCACTTTACCTTTACTTAATGTGACATTTATACCTGTATAAAGAGATTGATAAATACTCTCGGTTATACATGCAATGATGTGTACTCAGTTCCATATTCTCATTCCATTATCAACCATGATACTTAGAAATCCCTTCCCAGTGGTAAAAATATAAATAACGATACCTGGAATACTTCCCGGTTAAAATGCTACATCGGTATTAATCTGTGCGCTTGCAGATCCCTTTTATTATTTATCTTGATGAGCAAATGCATATTTCAATACCGCGTCTCTCATGTCATGCTGGGATGACAACTTGGCTTAAGTGGCATGAGGGATAGGTTTGGCATTTTTGGCGCCGTTATCAGAATTAGAAAACTAAGTCTACTTTTGGTAGTGACGTTAAGAATGCCCAACAAGCATTTTTGGCGCCGTTGCCGGGGAAGGTTGATTACTAAGTAGGAATGAATACGGAACTTTGAGTCATCATTTGCATCACTAATCTGATCGAGCTTATCAATTCTCTTATACAGTTTTACCCCTGTATTTTCCATTTTGATTATTTATTGTAGGGTGATGCATGAATAGAAGACATCTTCCAGACAACTTTGTTGACGATCCCGAAGCCTTATTCAGAAGAACAAGAGCCAAGCTCAAGAAGACATCGTCAACACTTCAGCACAAAGCTTCATCCAAATCCGAAGACCGCCGAAGTTTCATCCGGAATTTGTCGACTGAATTCGAAGCCATGGCGAACAAGTCGATCCGCGAGTTCTCAGCTCCCACTACGGACAACATCCGCACTGGACCTGCTGGGGAGATCGACCGCAACTTCGAGCTTAAGCCTGGGCTCATCAACATGGTGCAAGCTAACCAGTTCTGTGGGAAGCCACACGAAGACGCTAGTGCTCATCTTTAACACTTCCTGGAGATCTGCAGCACTTTCACCATGGCTGAAGTCCCCAGAGACGCCATACTACTTCGCCTTTTCCCATTCTCACTGTTGGGGAGAGCGAAGCAGTGGTTCTACGCTACAAAGGAGAAGAACATTACGTGGGCACTCTGCTCTACGAACTTTCTGGCCAAATTCTTTCCCATGGGCAAGACCAATGCTCTCCGTGGGAAGATTACAAGTTTTCAGCAACAACATGATGAATCCGTTCCAGAAGCATGGGAGCGCTTCCAAGACTACATTCTAGAATGTCCCCATCATGGAATGGAAAGCTGGCTACTGATGCAGACATTTTATCATGGGCTCATTAAAAGTGCCCGTGAAACCATGGATGCTGTAGCTGGAGGAGCATTCCTATCACTCACCATACCTCAAGCCACAGCTCTTGTGGAGAAGATGGCATCCAACCAAGGTTGGAATGAAGAAAGAACTCAGACATGCAAGAGAAGTGGAGGTATGCACCAGCTCAAGGAGGTAGACATGCTGTCTGCCAAGCTAGACCTATTCATGAAGAAGCTCGATCATCGAGCTGGAGAAAAGAAAGAAGTCATGCACGTCTACGACTCCCACATGACTTGTGAGGAGTGTGGAGGTACTGGACACTCGGGCAATCACTGTCCTGAGTTGCTGGAGGACGTGAACTACATCAACAATAACAACAACAACTACTACAACCGTCCTCAGCAGAATCAAGGTTGGAATCAACAGAGGCCTAACTACTCAGGTAATTACCAAGGTAACAATTCTTTCAATAATAATAATAATTATCTACCTTTGAGAGAGTTAGTATCCAACCAAGGAAAGCTAGTGGATAACCTGTCTAAGAAATTGACATCTAATGATAAAATACTAAAAAATATAAATAATAGAATGGATAATTTCTCTACTGCCATCAAGAACCAGATTAGCTTTAATAAAATAATTGAATCTCAGTTGAATCAAATAGCTGCTGCTGTTCCTGCTACTAACCCCGGTATACCATCACAACCGGAAGGACTAGAATCTGCAAATCTTGTAGACATGTTTAATGCAGGAGATTACTGGAGTAACCCTATCGTGGAAGTAAGTACTGACCGTCTACCGGTCAAGAGAGGCGATCCAGGACGCCCCGTCATCCCGATCTCCATCGGCATGCGAGACTTCCCAGAAGCACTCTGTGACTTTGGCTCCAGCGTCAACATCATGCCCAGGGTACTCTATGAAAAACTCTTTTCACAACCATTATTAGAAACAACCATGTGTTTGCAGCTTGCAGATAGGACACTGAGTTTCTCGAGAGGAATATTGAAGAACATCTATGTCCGAGTGGGTTCCTCGTACGCTCCAGCAGACTTCGTAGTGATAGAGACCGGTTCTGATGAGAGGGCTCCCGTCATCCTAGGGAGACCATTCCTGAACACCGCGGGAGCTGTCATCTATGCTAGTGCTGCCAAGATCAGTTTCTACATCAAGGGGAGGAAGGAAACGTTTTCCTTGAAGAACAAGACCGCACAAATCCCAAAGCAACCCCAATATGAACCAAGGAAGAGGACCAACAGGAGGAACAAGAGCAAGAAGCAAGTATAGACCGAGACAGCTAAGATGGTCACTGCCGTGCACAAAGGTCAAGATCGCCAACTCAAGTCACCGTTCTTGCCTAAGAAGGACGACCCAGGTATGCCAAGCATTTATTGCTCCATTAATGGGTTCCACTTCTACAAGACACTTTACGACACTGGGTCGGGCGTCAACATAATGGCCAAGGTCACCTATGAACTTCTGTTCGGAACCATGCCCTTAAACCCAACATATATTCAGCTCCAGATGGCAGATCAGACATTCCGACAGGTCGAAGGTACAGTAACTGACGTCCCTGTCAAGATAGACGATCACTTTGTCCATACAGACTTTCAGGTTATTGACATGGGAGAAGATGAATACGATCCACCCATCATCCTTGGAAGACCATTCCTTAGTACTGTCAAAGCAATCATTTACATTGGAACTGGAGAAGTCCACATGCACTTCCCCTCTGAGAAGGTACGTCTTTACTTTACTGACCCTAACTATATATTTGAAGAATCCAAGCAGGTCAGGACAAGAAGAAGGCGGCGTAACCACAATCAGAAGCATCAGGTCATCAAGGATGGATGGGCAGATTATGAAGGAGAAGTGGTAAGATCTGAAAACATACCACTCAACCAACACTGTCCTGAGGAGACCAAAGCACCGAAACAGGTATGGAAAGAAAAGACAGTTGTACATGAAGAGGAGACGCCGTCGGAACCACCGACTACGCCATCCACCAAGTCCCAGGACGATTGAACGAATAAGAGTCCCGTTCGGAGGACTTAAAAACACCGAACGCCTTGCCAAGAGGTAACTTGGTAGTTATCCTTTCCTTTTAATTATTTACTTTATCTTAAATAGTTTGCTTAGTTAATCATATTCATACTATCTTAAAAAGAAAATAAAAATGTTAAAAACCCTAAAGCCCCATGTGAGTATGCGAGTGGCATAAAACCCATAAGTACATTCACTGTGGTGGCATAAAAAAAATATATAATAAATACATAAATATTTTCTTCTGCTTTATAAAAGAAAAAAAAAGCAACAACATAAAAAAATCAAGGAGGCTCAGCATGATAAAGGCTAGATATTTATGCTAACACTTAATCAGTTCCACAAAGCTTTGTTGTCTATTTGAGCTTCACAGAATTCAAGGAGACTAGCAGACGGAGGACATTCTAATCGCTGTCAGGGTGCTACCGACTTTCAAATACATCTCCGCCATCTGCTAGCTACATCAGAAGAGATTATGTCAAGATCCAGCTTGGGGGAGAGCACCTCCATTATCTTGCTAAGTATTTCTATCTTTATCTTTATATTTATATATACTTCTACCCTATAAAAATAAAAATATACATAACTATGAAAAAACCAAATAAAGATTTTGTGCTTATATATATATACCTATATCTTTTGCTTAGTGTGTTTTAATAAATAAATAAAGTGGCTATGCTAAACTGAATCTAAATAATAATAAAACTCTAGCATGGATATGATGAACAGTTGCTTTGCCTAACTTTCAAATTTGAAGTCCTCTCTCTAAGTTTAGACATAACTGTTATCATTTAAAGCTTGCTCTAAACCTGAACTTGTGGGAAGAGAACTTGATCTAAAGTCTAAGTTGTTAACGGATATGATATGGGAAGGTTGAGCTGCTGTTTATCTATTCCTAGAGATGCTAGAATTCTGGAGAATTTTATCTTTGAAAATCTTAAAATGCTACATGATGAGTTCCTGTATGATGAGAGTTTAAGTTCCTACCACAGCCATACATACATGCTTGCTAGACTTTAAGCTATACCTTTACTTTTTACTGCTTATGAACATTGAGTGTAGTCAAGCTGTGTAGACCCTTAGGAGCTTGTCATACGGTTAAAATCAAGATTCACTTGCACGATCACTCATACATGCTGCTTCTACTCCGGAAGTACGCATCCACATATATCCACTCATTTCCAGATCCACATAAAATTATTCTACTCCTAATCCGGAAGAGAATAGCCAAAAATATTTTCCCATTCTTGTTATCCCCTGTGAAATAAATGCTCAAGCTATTTTGGTTACTACCACTTGCTATATTGTTCTAAGGAGATGAGTGCTCTATACGAGGAAATAAAAAGGGGCAAGTGCCCGGAACCTCGAAAAGAAAAAGATACAAGGAAATAAAAAGGAGCAAGTGCTCGGAACCTCGATGAAAAAAAGAGAAAAAGTGTGAGAAGAGAGGTAAAAATGGACAAGTGTCCGACAGTAGAATTAGGGGTACAAGATACCCACCTGAGAGGAAAAAAAAAGAAAATATAGAGCACCTCATTCTCCTCAAGAGCTTTAAAAGCAAGAAAGGTACGTATCTCCTCAAAAAGAGCAAAAGTAGAATTAGACTTTCATCATTGTTATCATCACTACCACCATACACCATTTACTCGCCACACATGCACATCTTGATTTGACTTATTGGCTTGTTTCTCTGGATCCATGGTTTGACTATGCAATAAATGTCTTGTAAGTATGTATACTTTATCTCCCACCTATGAGCTCCAGATATCAAAAGCCTTATTAGAATAGGATGAGAGAGAAGACAATGTCACTCTGCCTTATACCACAAATACTACATACTTTGCTTTGAGAGAAGGCAGACATCATTACTGCCTTGGTGAGGATCCAGAAATACCACAAAAGAGAGACCTGAGAGAGTCATACAAGGAATCTCTGAGTTTTATTTGAAAATCTACAAAAAACTCCAGAGCTATAGCTGATCAAGAATAAGAGACATGGCGCTTGACTAGACTGTTCTATCTTTTAACCGCTCAAGACAAAGGTGACGGTTGCAAGCCCCATGGTGAAAGGTATAATGAGTAAGTTTTAAGTCTTGACAGTTTACTTTAACTCAGAGATGAGACTCTATTTGAAAGCATGTGTACCGTCAAAATTCAAAGGCATTTCAGCAACTACTGAGTCTCTCCTTGCTCAGGGACGAGCAAGAGGTAAGCTTGGGGGAGTTTGTTGACGGTCCTTAAGTATCAATTATAACTATCAAATAAATAGAGAAAAGGATCCAAATGAAACCAACACCTAGACTTAGAGTTTTATCTGACAGAATTCCACGAGTTTTGCTATTTATCTATTTCTGCAGGGGGTTATCAGGAAATACGGAAGAAAGGCCCACATGTCGGATTAATGACGGGATATTAACCGAACACGTAATTATCTTGCATCTAGAAGACTCCAGAAGCCACGGGAACGAACGAGAGACGTAACGGGGCCGGAGACAGGGCGCCCGCCCTAGTCCCCAGGGCGCCCGCCCCCTCCTGTGGACCAATCAGGCTCCGCCTCGAGGATTATGCTCCACCGACCTAGAGGATCAAGGAAAACCGCACGATCAATGTCGGTTTGATCCGACGGCCCAGATTCATCCGAAAGGGCTATATAAGCAAGGCCCCTGCCCCTGGAGGAGAGGCCCTCGTCTCATACTTCAAACCCTAATTCAGGAGGAGAGCCTCTGATCAAGCCCTAAGAGCCACCACATCAACTAGATCTCTAGTTAGCATAGCTACATAGGATTAGAACTAGAAGGAGTCAATCTTTGATTGGTTCCCGGATCTGTCAAGAAGATTCTTGGTAATTCCTCTCTTGTTCTTCAATTGTTCATCATTGTTCTTCAATATTATGAATATGACTTTGTTCTATTTCAATATATTGATTATGACTTTGCTCTACTTGATTATATTTGCAATTATATTATTCTTAGTTTATCATAGTTATATGCTTGACTTAGTTAGATTGGAATTATATACATGCCTAGGATCGTATAGCGTTTATCCATGTGTACAGTGGGTGAATGATAATTATTATGTAGACGTGGTGTCTATACCGTATTTATCTGCGATTGTACCCTATATGCCGGATTGTGGGGTAGTTCGCGATAGTGACAGCTTCGTTGATTCTTATATAGTCCCCCTCTCGTGTATAGGGCAGACAGAGCAACACTATTACAGGGGAGTGATTGCTATGTTCTTCATCTTCCTTGTTAATATTCACTATGCATGGATATAGTCTTTTCTCACCATGATTGCCAAGTATAATTGCACTAACTATGATATGCTAGACTTTATAGTTAATAATAACTTAGGGAATATCTTTGTAGTTCATCCTAATTCCATGCTAATGACTTGCTAGAATATCTGTTGAGGTGCTTATCATTATTATATGTGGCTAGCTGATCAGATTAATTATCTTTGTCACCATTATCACTTTACCTTTACTTAATGTGACATTTATACCTGTATAAAGAGATTGATAAATACTCTCGGTTATACATGCAATGATGTGTACTCAGTTCCATATTCTCATTCCATTATCAACCATGATACTTAGAAATCCCTTCCCAGTGGTAAAAATATAAATAACGATACCTTGAATACTTTCCGGTTAAAATGCTATATCGGTATTAATCTGTGCGCTTGCAGATCCCTTTTATTATTTATCTTGATGAGCAAATGCATATTTCAATACCGCGTCTCTCATGTCATGCTGGGGATGACAACTTGGCTTAAGTGACATGAGGGATAGGTTTGGCATTTTTGGCGCCGTTATCAGAATTAGAAAACTAAGTCTACTTTTGGTAGTGACGTTAAGAATGCCCAACAGAGTCATAAATATCCAATTTTCTCTATATATGAATGGCACCTTAGAGAGAAGAAGAAGAAGTAGATGACAATAGAGTAAGTGCCCTTCTTTTCGTTGAAACAAAGCTGCAGCAGGGGTCGTGGTGCTGGACAGTGGCGGAGCCAAAAATTATGGATAGGGGGCCGGTCAAAAAATAATTGTGTGTACCTTATTTATTTGGTTTTTTTACACTGTGGATAGGCTCATCCAAAGATAAAATACAAATTTGTATGATTTTGTTATTCAGAAGCCATCAAAAAATATATGACAAAACTTTTATTATATCTTTCTAATATAGATTATTAAATTATATATAACATAAGAAAGTTTGCTCCGATGGGGGGCAAGCTTTTATTATATCCCCCCCTGGTGGTGGACAAGGTTGACTACTGCTCCAACCTCAAGAACCTCCGATCCACCCCGTCAGCTCCTACCCGAACTTCAAGTTCGTCAAGGGCGACATCGCCAGCGCCGACCTCGTGAGCTTCATCCTGCCCACCGAGGGCATCGACACCGTCAATGCAATGCCGTATAGCAATGGCGCCAATGGAACCACCACCGTGCGTTGATTGATTACCTGCACGCCAGGGCCAGTCGTAGTGGCCGGGTTTCACATTCACACCTGAATAATCCGCCACGACAAATATTAATCGCGTGATTATTTTCAAGCTATTATATTATATTATGTACGCATGTATTTCCGGTGGTTAATAATATAATAGACCGCCACGTGCCGCTGTATTGTTGGAGCCATGCATCAGGGCCCTTTAATCGTAGTAGTGTTGCAACATTTTTCAAACATTGTTGTTCTCGTTTTAGCTTGTTATCATTACTATTTTTGCGATTACATAGTATAACTTAGACATTTACAACGCACGTACACTCACCCCTATAAATACACGTATGCAAACCCTACCCCTATAAGCATCTTCGAAGACTGAACTAGCAAAATCCTTAAAATTGACGAAGTCACTGTAGACACATCGGTGTCGACGAAAACGTCGTCTGCCACTAAAAACACAACGCCGTTAATTTCTGAAATATTTGCTTCCACGGGAGTCGAACCCAAGATCATTACTATCTTGGTAGTACATACCATCACAAATTTTATTTAGCACACTGTTTAAGACTGATTTATATCTATTGAATAAAGGCAAAACAAATGTCAAAAGACATAATGGACTTCACCGTTATATTGCTCTCGTTGAGATGAATCGTCATTTTTGAGTCTCAAGAAGAGAGAGAGAAAACGAAAACACTTTTCGGATGCTGATGCAGCAAACAGGACCTGGACAAGCAATTAGTGGTAGGCAGTAGGCTGACTCACCTCCCTCTGCCTTTTTTTCCCCTTTCTTTCTTTCTTTCTTTCTTTCTTTCTTTCTTTCTGATGACCCTCTCCTCGTTGAACATCCGTCCTCAACTCCTATCAAAAAAATATATCCTCTGCTCCTGTATGCGAGCAACAGCATGCAGTGGCATTCGACTTTCAAAAGTTACCAAAAAAAGGCAAGAAAGGCAGATATATTATATAAGATCTATATATCTTCTAGTTTCCTCTGTATGTGCTAATTTAATGAACGACGGCTACAGCATGTAACACGTAATTACTGGTTGTCAGCTCGTTTTGTTGTGTGTGTGGTCATGAAGAATGGCTATACAACATGTAACTGGATGCTGATTTTGTAACATATGTTGTACTCAACTCATGTTTGCGTCTTCTCAGGGGTATAAACCCTTGGAATTTAGTAGTAATTGCATGATCGATCCTTAATTTTTGCAATAAAAAACAAAGAAAAGTTTTCCATTTATGTGACATTAGACCACTCGTTCAAGGGTGGAAGAGTTGTCTTATACTATTAATAATAACTAGAGTATGTTCGGTAGAGATCCTTTGGACCCTTTTTTCATGGGAGGTAAGTGGACTTTGTATGCTAAACTCTAGCTTACGTAAAAGTGGTTCAATGTGTGGAGAGAACAAGCTCGTAGCCTTGTCCTAGTTCATTTTAGGGAACCAATTCTGTGTAAAAGAAATTGTTTAGCAGAGCTCCTCCTAAATTCAGTCTAATACCTACTCTGGAATCCTTGAGAGCCCTTAGGTTTGAGCAGCTGAGATCGGTGCGCAGGAAGAAATAAAAGGTACTTCATCTGTCTCTTTTTAAGTGTCCTTGTGCTATGCAAACTTTCTTTAAGTTTAACTAGATTTATAGAAAATATTAGCAACATTTGTATATTTAAACAAGTGTATTATTAAAATAGATTTAATGATCTATCTAATGATACTAATTATACACCATAAATATTAATATTCTATTATATATATATATAATTAAGTACTCTTTCCGTTCTAAATTATAAGTCGTTTTAGTTTTTTGGTTCATTTATTTTGCTATGTATATAAACATAAACCAAAAAAGTTAAATTGGAAGTACGTTTGATTTCTCAAAAAGTGACTTAGAGCATCTCCACCAGTCCCCCAATAAAACTCTCCCAATAACTTAGTATTGGGGTAGCCCAATATTTACTTTTTGGGTTATTGGGGGAGATGCTTTTGCAGTTCCCCAATATCTCATCCCCAATATGTGATTTTGGCCCATATTGCAAATTCTGGATCATATTGGAGCAAATTGACCCATGGATATTTTTCACGTCAAAATAAGTTGTTGATGTCTTGTTTGTCGCATACTTAAGACGAAAGATCAAAAATGCAATAACAGTTTGTTCAACAATAAGAAAATAAAATTAAACATTCTCACACAAGGATATATCATAAATAATATATAAAGAGAGATGGCATGTCATTGTTTTCAAGTGCAGAATCATCAATGGGTGTGTTTGTGCCAAAAGAACATAGGATTGGGGGAGGTTGCAAGTGTCCCTTTATTTGAGGGGAGATGAGTGTTTTTTTGGTGGCCACTAAAAATTGGGGGAGGTATTAGGACACTGTTGGAGTATAAAAATTGATTTATCTCTTTCAATAATTTTGTTTTATGGGGACGAGGGGTTGTATTCTTAGGCGTGTTAGTTTGTGCATCTCCATCGCAATGATCCGAAAGCCAAGTGGGGACAGCACACATACTCTGATGGATGGATGACTGGCTCTGGCTGGTTAGTGCACGACACTACCACCACAGCACAGCACATACTCCTACACTAGAGTCTAGAGACTACTACTAGTACTTGGTAGTACACTATCGAGATAGGCCATGTTTAGATGCCAAATTTGGGAGGCCAAATTTGCATAGTAAATATCTCGTCACACTGTAGCAATTTTGTTTTTATTTGGTAATAATTGTCTAAACATTGATTAATTAGGCTTAAAATATTCGTCTCGCAAAGTAGAATAAAACTGTGCAATTAGTTTTTGATTTCATCTACATTTAGTACTCCATATATGTGCCAACATTTTGATGTGATGGGGAATCTTTTTTTTTGCATAGTGAAATTTAGGGATGAAGCCATAGTGTGGTTACCAGAGTCGCAGACGCAGGTAGCTTTACCAAATTTCAGGAGGGCGGGGGCAGAGATCGAAGGAAGCTACTGTAGCAGCCAAGAGCGCGAGATCCATGGCGCCTCCTCCTCACGAGCCGGACAACTGCGGGTACTTGTTACTTACTCCGTACTACGCTACAAATGTGAAACCCAGGTCGTAATATAATGCTGCTTGCAGGTCGGAGGCAGCGCCGGCGGTGGACGTGACGGCGGCGAGGGACCTTATTATCTCCTCTGCCGGCGGCCACCGGTACCTGGACGTGAGGACGGAGGAGGAGCTCGCCAAGCTGGGGCATCTCGTGGAGCCCCAAAACTCCCTCAACGTCCCCTACATGTTCATCACTCCGGAAGGTAAGCAGAAATCAATCTTTCTTTTTAGCTAGTAAATTACACTGGCTACTAGCTACTATTCGCTCCGTTCTAAACTGTAAGAGCTTGTTCAGTAGTACTAAGGTGAGGTGCTCTAGCTGCGGGCTGTGGCTGTGGCTGCATCTGCAATCTCCATCACTGTATCCGCAGCAGCTCTGCCTATAACAACATCCGCTTTAGCTCAAGCAAATATATCTCAAGTTATCTTGGTCTTTCTAACTTCATAATTTTTTCTATATATATTTAGATATGCACTGTTACTATGTATCAACGAAAAAAAAACCTTGTAATTAGGAATGGAACGAGTGTATATATATAGCCTCCGTTCATATTCACAATTCACTTACATGAGTTTGTTTGGGGAATATGATAGTCTATCACCATTTTACTCTTTTACCTGTTTTTTTTTTGGTTTGGTTCATAGAATAAAATAGGTTGATCTGTCAATCACCTTATTCCTTGGAAATAAGTTACTATTACGAGAAATGAAGTTATTTCACTGAATTTGAGGAATGCACCATCTTATCTAGAATTGTTTGATGTCTCAACCTAAACACCCTATTAATTACTGCTGCTAATCCATGCCAATGCCATGTCCATGTACCTAGCCGCTATATATGCCTATGTTCATGCATATGGCCATCAAAGCGTCCATATACAATACACACTGGCTTCCAAGCTGACAGGGATAAAATAAAGGTGGTATATGAGCAATTTTTTTATTATCTGATTGACACATTCGCGCGCAGGAAGCCGGGTGAAGAACGCCCAGTTTGTGGAGCAGGTGGCGTCGCATTTTAGCAGCAAAGAGGAACCCGTCCTAGTGGTACCACGTCACCGTCTCATATATACTACGTAGCTTTCATTCATATATATTATATTAGTACATACCAACTAGAGGAGTCTATTCCTGCGATAATGCCTAGTAATAATGCATGCAAAAAAAAATATATATTTGCAATCTGCAGGGGTGCCAAAGCGGCAAGAGATCAGAGCTAGCATGCATTGATCTCCAAGCAGCAGTAAGAACTGTACACAACATCGTCACAGATATACTTTACTACCAACAGCTTGCCTACTCTGATGCACACAACATGCGCCTGCAGGGATTCAAGAACGTCAAGAACCTGGGAGGTGGCTACCTTGCCTGGGTGCACCATGGCTTCCCCGTCCACCACCCACTCCCCGCCCCAGGCGCCGGCGACATGGAACATGATGCATCTCCACGTCCACCGACACCGCCACCAGCACCAAGCAACCAAGCCTAGCCTCAATGGCGGCCACGCACAGCAGCAGACAGATCCCTAAGCCTAATGTGCCGGAAGCTAGCAATTCAAGCCCCTGCCTCCATCAGCGTTCTACAATGCAATCTACTCTCTACTCTACTCAGCAGGCAGGCAAAATAAAATAAAGCTACTGCCCTGTACTTGCTGCTGTAAACCCTAAACTGTGTCTACTTCTACTTGTATGATCCAACAACTGTATGTGTACGTGGTGCCAATAAACTAAACACATGGTAAATGCCTCAATTAACAAGACAATAATATAGCTGTAACATTCAGGGATGACCAATCCCACCTACTACAGTTTCTCACAGAACCAACCAGTTGAGGAATGCAGGATCCCAACCACCACCAGCCCTCGGTCAATCACATGACGTACACAATGAATGGGCAAGATGGCCTATTCACTAACTCATGAAAAAATTAATATTCAATTGATTTTATCATCCAAACAACAGTATGCAGGGAGAAGAAGCTATGGTAACAAAATCAAGGCACCTCGTCATAAAAAGACGGAGGCAATTTTGATTTTGATCTTATATTTATATAAGAACCCTCAAATGCGTGTCCCCAGGTTCATTCAAGTTCTACAAACACAAAGTCTGGGGAATACTGTCTATTTATCTGATTACTGTTGCACTGGCATTTTTGCCACTTCAACATGCACCCTCTCATCAATGGTCGACATCGCCACCAAAACAAAAAGGGCTCTCGTTGGTTGGACCTGCCATTTGCCTCCTTGGTCTTCTCATGGCAAAACCTATAGAGGCTCCGCTCGCCTCTGACTCTCTGAGTCCTCCAAACAATCAGATGGTTACAACAAATATGACTCGACGACAGTACGCCCAAACTTCTGTTGGACATCCTTCGGAGTTTCAATCTGCAAACAAGTTGATGGAAAAATTAGGCAAGATGACCTATTGTCAAGAATGGGGAGATTGAAATGGGGAGATTTTGAGCAAGAAATGGGCACATACAGCATTCAAAGCTATGAAGAGAGCTTTAATCACATTAAGTGGGTTCCTTGATCCAATAATCTGCAAGACAAAAGGCAAGAAAAGAGAATCACAATTTTGAAATACAAAAAGGACTGATAGTGATCGCTTGCACTTTAGAATCACACCTTTGTCTTGACGTTGCTGAAACCAGCCAAGTACAGCACAGTCTCAACAGTCCTACCAGCAGCAGACATTCCGCTCCTCATTGGTCCAGGCCAGAGGTATATCTTAAGATACACAAGCAGCCATCAGGCCCACCAGAGTTACCACAGCAGGATTGACAAATACAAGAGAGATTTAGTATTTCCGTGTGTTCACCTTCGTTTTCTCATATTTGGCCTGGATAGCATGAGCAATTGTGTGATCCTCGTATCGCTCCATGTAGTGGAGATTCTGGAAGCATTTCTCATATGCCTAGCGAAGAGAATAAAAAAAAGACACCTCCTATAAGACCTAGATGCCTCAGTTGACTCAGCTAATTCCAAATGAAGCATGAAACCAGTTGCTCAGCCATCAAGCATACGATAGAGATTCCCAGGTAACTAATCAGATATTTTCGAGGTCAAGGATTCTCTATTATTATATATATACTACTTCCGTAAATATCCCAACCCACAAAGGTTTAGTTGTTTTTATTTATTATTAGGAGTCTACAAGTCAATGCTACTGCCTTAACTGACACCAGGAACAAGTTTAGTAATTTGTTTGGAAAGGTAAATCATCCATACTCTTTGTATTGCAATCTTGGCTGTTGGGCCTTTAGCTTTCGCGAAGCCAACAACACCATTGTAATTTCCAGTGGCCAATAGCGCTGTGAATTTTGCTATTTGTCCTCCCTGATAAGCACAATGTAAAATTAGGCAACAAGAGTTGGTGAAAAGGCTATAATTAGCAGTTTAAGTATCTCAAACAAAGAACACTAACCTTTGTGACTTTGCATGTCCTGTTAACGTCGATAACTTTCACATCAAAACCCTGTGAGGTGTGTCATGGCGATATCCGTGTTAGCACATAATGCAACATGAAAGGCATCAATGGAAGATAGATCCAGGCAAAAGTTTGCTAGGCCGATTGGACCATTTTCAATTGATGATTCTACTTACTTTTCTGTACATAGGTCTCCTCTTCTTCTCAGACAGGGAATTGCGCTCCTCCACCAAATCCTTGATTTCCTCCTCCAAAACTCTGCCTTTCTTACCGAAGGTATGATCCAACAGTTGTAGCTTGTCCTCAATCTTCTTTTCAATAGCATTGAGTTTCTCTATGAGCATATCATCCCTCTCCTTTGCCTCATTGAATTCCTCCTCATCACCCTCAAGTTCTGCCCCTTGGATCATCTGCTTCTCCTTATCAAAGCCGGCATTGAGCATGACATCCTCTGGAGAACCAACCTGCTGGTGCTGGATGAGCCCAAAGTTTGCAGGGTTACTGGGGTCGTAGGCCTCCTTGATTTCCATGATCCTGACGGCTCGGTTGAGCTTCTGAAGGAGAACGAAGCGCTCTTTCCCCGTGGCATCCTTGAGAAGGTTCATCATGTCCCCGATGACCCTGTACTCCAGTGGCAGCTTGAGATGGCGCTCCTCGAACTTGTTGATTTTGGTCATCCATTTGTGAGCCTCGTCGAGGGTGTCTGTCACGTTTGGCGATGGCAAAGGATAAAGAAATGTGGTGGAGTGGAAATGGATGATGAGAGGCTGCTAGGTTTATTACCGGCCTCTGCGAATGATTGCAGGTACTCCCCATGGCGCTTGCACTTGCGCTCGAACTCGTCGACGCGTCGCTTGATGGCGTCGGGCGTGTAGCGCTCGTCGTCCTCGTCGCTGTCGGAGTCGGTGGGCTCCCAGAAGCCTTCGTCGGCGGCCGCCTCCTTGGACTTGCGTCGCTCGAGCTTCTCGATGAGCGGCTTGACGCCCATGTAGTCCTCCTCCTCCTCCTCCTCTTCTGGCTCTTCCTCCTGGTCCTTGCCGTCCTTTGCGCGGCGGTCCTGGCGCTCGCGCTCGACCTGAGCCAGCAGCTCGTGCACGACCCGCTCGCTCTGGATCCTCTGGTTGGGCCTGGCGCCCCCGGCGGAGGCGGAGAATGCCAGGTGGCGGCGCGGCGGCGTGATCCGCGAGCCTAGGTGGTGGCGGTGGCGTGGGAGTGCGGTGGATTCGGCGAGGCTGTGCGGCCGCAGGGAGAGGAGGCGGGCCCACGCCGCGGCTGCGCGGGAGCGTGCGGCGGCGGCGGCCATGGCGGCGGCGGAGAGAAGGGGAAGAGGGTTTTGCCCTGCACGCAAAATGGCAACCGTAGCGGAATGAAATCTAGGTGGGCCCTTCATGGGCCTCCATTTACTTGCTTACTAAATTTAGCCCATGGGCTACCTATCGCTTGACAACCCTGGCCCTGGCCGTGTCGTGTCCGTTTCGGCCGCTCGGGGGCAATTCCGTCCATCCATCCACAAATAAAAAGTTATCGGCGGATTAGCGGAGGTGAGAATTGGACTCCGATTTGTTGTTTCTCTTCTACTAGGGTTTGCTTGTTCATCGCCTCTTCCCTCTCGCTCCCTCCACCTCCACAGGCTCCAGCTCCACCACCACCACCACCCGCAGACGCAGAGGCTAGCTATGATCCCCAATTCCGTCTTCCTCTGATCTGCTTGGCGGTCGATTGGAGTAGGGAACAAATCTCCACCAGACAGCACGCGCCTCCATACTATGGTTTACGCCCCGTGCCGCTTATCGACGCCGCCGCCGATGCTCCACAAGAACCTCCGCGCGCTTGGACCCGGCTTGAATCCCTTTGCTCCCTTCGGCATGGGCAACTACTCCCGCTAGTCGTCTCCTCCGATTCCAATCTCTGCTTCCTCCATCGGAACCGATTCCCGCTACTTTCTGCCCGTTCGCTTCATTGCTCCCTGGCTTTGGATCTGAGGCTGGAGATCCTCCCCTCTCCTGCTGCCCGAGCTGCCGCCAAGGATACCATGGTGCTCGTGCGCAGGTCGCTCAGCATGAGCCGCCCCCGGAGCTGCCACGACGCTGACGACCGTGGCTGGAACCCGCTCCATGTTGCTGCTCGCATGGGAGACCTCAAGGAGGTATACATACCCTCTCTCCCGTTTTATTTTATTTCTCTTGATTGATTGATTGGTGGTGGTGATACATTGCAAGCTATACGAAACTGGATTAGACTGTGAATGAACCCATACTATTACCAAAACTTTGGAAGAGGGGAAAAGCAGCCTGCTATTGTATTTTGATTGATGGTATATACAATATTCCCAACTTATTAGGTGTAGTAAAGAATGGAAATAGACTGTAACCAGTTATGGCCCTGTTCTGCTGGTCAGGTGCTGGTCAGGTTTCGGCTTGTTTCGGCTTGTTTCAGCTTATTCTCTCTCACAAAACACTATTGAACCAGCCGAAACCAGCCGGCTTTTTGACCAGCCGAACCAGCCCTATATCTATATTGGCAGAATACCATATACAGATTGCAGAACGCTAGGCGCTAGCCTACTGAATCCAATTCATCGACCCCATATAAATACTAAAGAGGTAGCACGCATAAAGACTAGCAGACTGATCCAGTTCATTGACCAACTAGGCAACTAGCACTAGCAAACATCAAACTTGCAATTGCAATAGCCGGCGACAACGCAAGGGGCCGGACCGCAGGAGAACACTGCGGCCTGCACCAGCTGCTCATGTAGTGAATCCCCTCCAGGATGTGCCGATTTCTCGAGCAGGGGCTCCGCTCGCAACTAGCGGCAAGAGCGGCAGCAGGTCACGGCCTCGTGTGTGTGACGAAAGAAAAGGAGCAGAGTAATTTCGCCATACCTATCTAATCCCTCCCGCCCGCTCTGTTTTCGCACGCAGCCTGCGCTTGCCCGCACTTTTTCCCGCCTACACGCCGCTTATCGCGTAGACGCAGCGTCTAGGCGCGACCAGCGCTTAATTGGGCGCCTAGGCCCTAAACGAAACGTTGGGCCTCCGTTTAGTGTTTAATCGAGATTAATTACGTGTAATTGCGTTTTTTCGAACCTTGTATAAAAGTGCACTCAGGTCAAGGTAACCAGTATTTCAGTAATTCTTTTTGTCACCACCTTGAAGCTAAGCAGAGCAATACAACAAGTCTCAATAGATGAATCCAAACAAACAACTGCTTCTAGATGTAAAACTAGTTTTGTTGGCCATCACCTTTATAATTATATCAAAATTCTGTGCCCATCTTAAGCCCATATGACCATGTTCAAAATTCTACTATCTCAATTCGTTCTGAATTATCTGATTCTCAATTTTAGTTCCTCATCAAGTATTTTGCCAATCTTCATGTGTGACTGGCTGTACATAACTATTTCCCTTTTTCTTATTCCTTGTTTTCATGTGCTTCAACTAGCAATAAATATACTGCTTGACTCATTTGGCAATTGTTATAGACACATTTGGGAAGAAATACCAGTGATTTTACCTTCAGAATGATATTCATCCTATATTAACCTTTATTAATAATGTTCTCTTTTTATTTCTCTTGTTGCCTGTCGGTGCGACAGTGTCACACCCGATTTTCTAAGGAACAAAACCAGGCTAATCATATGTGTGCCCAGGAAGTCCACACATATGTCAGAATGAAAAAGTATCAGAAACAATGTTATTATATAATATATACATAGCTATATTAACACTTACATCAGAGTATCGCGGAACGGTGACTAAACTTCAGGCTCTATTCTTCTCAGGGACGGCTGACTGGGGGTAACATATGCCTAGCACTTCTACTAGTCTTCTGGAAACTCCACTACACCTTTGTCCTTCTTCCGAGTAGCATCTTACTACATACTGGAGTGTGGGGGAAATAGCAAGAGTGAGTCCATGTCGAACTCAACAAGTATATCATGGGGTTCATGAGGCTCAAAAAGGCTAGACACTGTTTGACTGCGTTTAGCTTTTAATCATCATATAATTAGCAATTGAGTAGCATCAAGGTATTCCAATTCCCATTAATGAATCAATGATCAATTGTAATAAGGATAATGAATAGCATTAACATGACATAATAATAACAACAACAATATTAAACATGATATATCAATGGTTATCATTTATTCAGTAAGAATACCCAAGGCCGCTCGTATCCGTGAGCACGGCTAGTATACCAGTTTTTAACTCTGCGCAGAGGTGTACACTTTCACTGTGAGTCATGATTTCCAAATGCATGGGTTTGCAAGGCCCAAAACATCGGAAACCATATAAAGCCATTCAAAAGTTCGTCTAACAAGTTAGGGCCATTAGATTCACTCGGCAGGCAGATGTAGAACCCCCTTCCCTGTGGCACAACAACCGCAGCCTATACACACTAAGGACAGGGGCTCGCACTACACCCAACGTGGCAAGCCATTCTTACGCCATTTAAGGTAACTACTAACAAGCTAGAAAAGGTCTCTTGAACAACTAAAGCCAGAGCCATATAGCCCTCACAGTTGTACTGTCAATCCCGGTTAATGCTTACAGATAAGTCCTTATGGAGAGTAACTAGAGCATCAAAATAACCCACATGCTCTAGCCCCCTTTCAACAGTAATAAAATCATCTTAATTGGTTGATTGCATAATCCATTAGTCAAATTACAAGATCATTGTTCATAATTAAGCACTAGCAATAGCTACCCAAATGCATAACCCATAGGTGACAAGGAAACAAGATATCAATAGCTAAGTTATAATCTCTAAGGTTGTCAAGGTAGACACATGCATGTGTATGATAATTTCAGTGAATAGGTAACAAGGATAGTCCCATGTTATACTTGCCTTGATCAAAGTTCTCCGGTAGATACTGGTGGTCCGGCTCAAAATAATACTCCTGATCGTCGTAGTACTACTCACCGTCTAAATTCGATCACCAAGCATCAACACACAAACATTCCGAGCAAACATACACGAAGCAAACAAAAGATACAATTAGAACAGTACACCAACAGTAGAAAAACATTTAGGAAAGATTACAAAACTATTCTACACGTTGCTACGATCACACAGACGTAAAGATCACGAAATTCGGATTTAAAACGCGAAAGTTATGAATTTTCTAAGATTTCCTATAGATAAATAATTACTTTAATATAAACTCGAAAATTAAACTTTCTAAACCTACTGTACAGCTACACTAACATGTAGAGCTTGCAAATACGAACCTAACGCAACTTGAACGGGTCAAATCGGAGTTAAAACATGGAAGATATGGCCTAAACAAAATTGTATGTATATATGTATTTCCATTGTATTTCGGGATTTGTTTTACTAAAAAAAACGGCAATAAAGTGTTGGTGATGTCGAGATGATGTCATCATGCTAACAAGAGTTCAATGGCCATGATTTGCATCTAATAAACAATTTATAAATAAAAACACATTAATGTGAATATTAATCGAGTTAACATTTTAAGAAAGTGCCGACACAAGAACCTATGTCATTTTAAATTTAAAGGGGCATGGCATAAACATTAATTATTCTAATCAAATATTTATAATTTATATAACCTGACACATATACAAGCACTAACCGAACCATCTCATGTTTTATATTTAAACTAAACAAATTATAATCAAGAACCATCTAATATTAATCGAGTTAAACCTAAATTGCTTCTTAATTAATTAAAAGAGAGCACTCGCTAACTAAACATTAATCAAATTAATTATATTCATAAACGTGGGACATGAAAAACAGCGTTGCTAACATGTCGCTTACATCACCACAGTCAAAAGCAACAAAAACGAAATTATAAACCTATATCACTTTTAATTAAAAACTATTAAATTAATATTAATCAAATTGTATTTTAAATTAATAAATTCATAATTATAAGACATGATAAACATTAACATTACTATGTAGAGCACGACGACATGAATCTAATGCAACTGGAATCGCTCGAAACGGAGTTAAGACGATGAAACGGTAAAGGGTTAACGATCGGTGGCAAAACTGTAAATACATCATCTTGTACCTTGTGATCTTCACGTACGCAGCCATGGGGAAACTGCTGTTGCTGCACACGCGCTGGGCAGGGAGGGGCTCGGCTGGGGCTTGCTGGCCGGCCAGCGGCACAGCGCCGGGACAGGGGCAGCGCAGGTCCACGGCAGCGCGGGATGGCTGGGCCCGCTCGGCCCGCACCAATGGCGGTGGCCAACCGGCCATGGGCGGCGGCGCTTGCTGCTCTCAGACGCAGCAGGGAGGCCGGCCGTGGGGCGCGCGGCTCTAGGGGCAGGCGGCCGACGGCCGTAGGAGCGCGGCATGGCAGCGTGGGCAGCGGCCGGCGCCGGAAGATGGCCGGGCACCCAGAACACGTCGGGGACCATGGTGGAGCTCGCCGGAAAATAGAAAACGAAGTTAGGGAAAGCATCAAACGGACATGGATTCGAGAAACGGAAGGCACGACGGCGTAGAGGACGAAGAGAGCAACCTCGTGGTGGTGGTGGTTTTCGCCGGAGACGTCCGAGGTGGCCGGAAAAGCTCGCCGAAGGTTCGCCGGAAACCTAGCTATGGAGAACTTCGGCGTCCGATCTGCGGGGCTACGTTTGGCGGCTCGAAAAACGGGCTGTACTTCTGGAATCATCGCATTGAGGGCTACGCCGGCATATATATATACGTAGGGTTTGGATATTTTGGAAATCCGAGATATTTTAGTAAATATTGATTTTCGGAATTAAAATAATTACAGAAAATCGGGAATTACTATTTAGGCTCCGAAAAATATCTCTGAGCTCCGAAAAATACTAGAAAAATTCCTGGGGATAGATGGAAGAATAAGGAACACAACCAAAGTGGTTTAGCTCCCGAAAAAGACTTTTGCATTGATCAAGCAAAAAGATTAAGCTCACGAAAATTGAAATTTTGGATCCAGAAAATACCAAAAAGTTTTCCGATGAGAAGTAAACGTCGTCCTACGGTATTTTGAAAATAATAGCACTCACCAACACCAAAGACAAGCATCACACAAACACCACATTATCAAATTAATATGAAAAAGTTTAAAACCACAATTTTCTATATTTAATTAGCAACAACTTAACTTATCTAATAAATTTATTCAGATATTGAAATAATTTATTTTATTTAGCGTTTTTCCCGCACAACCCAAAATAGAAAATTTTGGATGTGACAAATCTACCCCACTTAACAGGAATCTCGTCCCGAGATTTGAAGAGACTAGGGAGAAAGATAAAGTTGATTTTGCAAATCTTCACTCTTCGTTCATCAACTCCTATCAATGATGATGCCACAAGCTCAAAACCAACTTTGTAAAGGTATCCTTTAGACCCTTACGATCCTTGTAGATGGTTCCAACAGGTTACCAACCCTGAGAAGAGATACCTACGCTCGATAATGACTTTGCAACCATGTAGATAGCTGTTGCTTCCAGATGACGCAACAGAACATATAAACCTCCATCTTGTATCGTCTTTAGTTCGACAAACCCCCTTAAGAAAAGATCAATTGGAGAACACCAATGGATAGATTACATTTGTTTCTGAGTGATAACTACCATCATGTCCTTATATCATCTCAAAGAGATTCATGAGCATATCCAAGATCAAGTAATCCTGCTCTTCCTCACGAGCAGAAAAATAGCAGTGCAGAAATACAGTTATAACTCAAGTTCTACGAATCCAATGATGTTGTAGCTTATACCGTTGGAAAGCTTATCAAATTTACTACAACTTTCTTATAGAACACTTCTCCAGATTCTGCAGTTAAGGTAGTCGAAAACTGTGCACAACAGAAACTATTCCAGGTTGCTGACAGCACAGATGCGTCGCCTTGTGATTTTCATAACTCCCAAACCATAATAGCTATCAGGGTGGTTCTTACGGTCAGAGAAAGATATCGAAGTCTACTATTATCCAGAATTTATCCATGATTTTTGGGCATCCAAAAATAGAGATATAAGCTATGGAAGACAGACTGCTCTAAAAAGACAGGATAAGATAAAAATGAGATTCAGAGAGATTAGAGAGATAGATAACACTAATCTTCAAGTCTTCATGCTTCTTTGCTTTGCATTGATGGGATATAAGACATAGATCAAGGATATCCAAAAGATGACAAGAAAGATAAGGTTTGATCTTCAGTTCTTCGTACCTCGTCGCTTGAGATTGTTGATGGTAGCGGATACTACCCTACTTAACAAAGATTTTGTTCCACCTAGCAATGTCATTGAAGGCAACACTTTGCAATTCATAAAAATCTTGATCAGGATCAAACTGATGATGATACCACAGGTTCAAAACCAACATAGCGAAGATATCCCTCAGATTCTTGTGATCCACGTAGATGTCGCTCTTATAATCCCAATAAATGCCACACTTACAGCCTTAAGAGCTTTCCACATTCAACTCTCTTGAGCTCTTCTTCATAGTAACTCCACTAAAGAATACCTATCCAAGTAGAAAACTCACTTCACTTAAAACTTACTAAACATACTTGATATGGGGGTGATGTCATCTAAGTTTCCATGAAACTAACTATAGACTTCCAACATCTCCTTCCTATGTCGTCCATGCTAACTTGTATAGAGTATGTTAAATTGAATGTTGAACTCCCAACTGATGATAGCTTGAAGTGATGACCAGTCCTGTCGAATACCCGAGCTTCTTGTAGACGATCCAACGAAGCACTGATCCCAAGCAAACAACACTAGCACATGAATAGACTTCCAATCATAGAGATAACCACTTCTTCCAAGTGAAGCACTAGGACATACGAAACATTCATCTTGCAACACTCACAACTTTGCTACCCCTTAAGAAAAAGAAACTAGGGGACACCAAAGTAACTTGCATCTCCTTTTATACTAGATAACCATAATCATCTCTAATGTAATATTCCAAGGCAGATCAATGAGATTCAAAGATATCCAATGATATATTCACTTATACAAGATGAGGAAGTAATGCAGAAAATTTCTGGGCGAATTCCAATTTCAGCAGTTCAGTAAATCTGGCATAACTCGAGCTACAGAGATCCAAATGAAGTGATCTTTACATGGTTGGAAAACTTATGAAATTATCTACAACTTTTATTCACAACACTTTTCCAGATTCTGTCCATAAGTTAGTCAAAAACTGAACTTAACCGAAACTGTTTCAGGATTCCAGACTGCGCAGTGACCCCAACTTGGAACAGGTATATCTCTTAGCTCAAAATAGATAAAAAAGTAATTCCAGTGGGTTTGGAAAGATACAAAAGTCTAGTTATTCCCAGTAAAATTTCATAAATTTCTCATGTCCATATCTTGAGATATAACAGAAACATTACAGACTGCTATAGAAATCAGCATGCGGAGTATTACGTAAAACCTACCCCACTTAACATGAATCGAGCTACTCCTCAAGACTTATACCTTTCAAGCCACCTTTGAAACATGAGAACAAGGCAACACATAAGCAACACATCAAGCAAAACAAGCACACATCACATCATCGGTTCTACACGTGCTTCTTCAACAATGGTGGTCATCCTAAATGGCAGATTATAGGTGATGAAAAGCCATCAAACTTTAGAACAAGATGAGATCAGAAAACTTTTAATAAAAACAACATAAAACAAAATCCAAGGGAGTAAGAAATAATAGCTCAAAGAAAACTATCAAGGAGGAGATACAACAGGACAAGGAAGAGGAAATAATCAAAATCAATGAGTCAAGGTATGACAAAATAGTTTTATCATAAAATAAGTTTTAGAATACGTCAAGTGCTACTTGGCATACGTCCTACAGTCAACACCGCTCTGATACCACTCTGTCACACCCGATTTTCTAAGGAACAAAACCAGGCTAATCATATGTGTGCCCAGGAAGTCCACACATATGTCAGAATGAAAAAGTATCAGAAACAATGTTATTATATAATATATACATAGCTATATTAACACTTACATCAGAGTATCGCGGAACGGTGACTAAACTTCAGGCTCTATTCTTCTCAGGGACGGCTGACTGGGGGTAACATATGCCTAGCACTTCTACTAGTCTTCTGGAAACTCCACTACACCTTTGTCCTTCTTCCGAGTAGCATCTTACTACATACTGGAGTGTGGGGGAAATAGCAAGAGTGAGTCCATGTCGAACTCAACAAGTATATCATGGGGTTCATGAGGCTCAAAAAGGCTAGACACTGTTTGACTGCGTTTAGCTTTTAATCATCATATAATTAGCAATTGAGTAGCATCAAGGTATTCCAATTCCCATTAATGAATCAATGATCAATTGTAATAAGGATAATGAATAGCATTAACATGACATAATAATAACAACAACAATATTAAACATGATATATCAATGGTTATCATTTATTCAGTAAGAATACCCAAGGCCGCTCGTATCCGTGAGCACGGCTAGTATACCAGTTTTTAACTCTGCGCAGAGGTGTACACTTTCACTGTGAGTCATGATTTCCAAATGCATGGGTTTGCAAGGCCCAAAACATCGGAAACCATATAAAGCCATTCAAAAGTTCGTCTAACAAGTTAGGGCCATTAGATTCACTCGGCAGGCAGATGTAGAACCCCCTTCCCTGTGGCACAACAACCGCAGCCTATACACACTAAGGACAGGGGCTCGCACTACACCCAACGTGGCAAGCCATTCTTACGCCATTTAAGGTAACTACTAACAAGCTAGAAAAGGTCTCTTGAACAACTAAAGCCAGAGCCATATAGCCCTCACAGTTGTACTGTCAATCCCGGTTAATGCTTACAGATAAGTCCTTATGGAGAGTAACTAGAGCATCAAAATAACCCACATGCTCTAGCCCCCTTTCAACAGTAATAAAATCATCTTAATTGGTTGATTGCATAATCCATTAGTCAAATTACAAGATCATTGTTCATAATTAAGCACTAGCAATAGCTACCCAAATGCATAACCCATAGGTGACAAGGAAACAAGATATCAATAGCTAAGTTATAATCTCTAAGGTTGTCAAGGTAGACACATGCATGTGTATGATAATTTCAGTGAATAGGTAACAAGGATAGTCCCATGTTATACTTGCCTTGATCAAAGTTCTCCGGTAGATACTGGTGGTCCGGCTCAAAATAATACTCCTGATCGTCGTAGTACTACTCACCGTCTAAATTCGATCACCAAGCATCAACACACAAACATTCCGAGCAAACATACACGAAGCAAACAAAAGATACAATTAGAACAGTACACCAACAGTAGAAAAACATTTAGGAAAGATTACAAAACTATTCTACACGTTGCTACGATCACACAGACGTAAAGATCACGAAATTCGGATTTAAAACGCGAAAGTTATGAATTTTCTAAGATTTCCTATAGATAAATAATTACTTTAATATAAACTCGAAAATTAAACTTTCTAAACCTACTGTACAGCTACACTAACATGTAGAGCTTGCAAATACGAACCTAACGCAACTTGAACGGGTCAAATCGGAGTTAAAACATGGAAGATATGGCCTAAACAAAATTGTATGTATATATGTATTTCCATTGTATTTCGGGATTTGTTTTACTAAAAAAAACGGCAATAAAGTGTTGGTGATGTCGAGATGATGTCATCATGCTAACAAGAGTTCAATGGCCATGATTTGCATCTAATAAACAATTTATAAATAAAAACACATTAATGTGAATATTAATCGAGTTAACATTTTAAGAAAGTGCCGACACAAGAACCTATGTCATTTTAAATTTAAAGGGGCATGGCATAAACATTAATTATTCTAATCAAATATTTATAATTTATATAACCTGACACATATACAAGCACTAACCGAACCATCTCATGTTTTATATTTAAACTAAACAAATTATAATCAAGAACCATCTAATATTAATCGAGTTAAACCTAAATTGCTTCTTAATTAATTAAAAGAGAGCACTCGCTAACTAAACATTAATCAAATTAATTATATTCATAAACGTGGGACATGAAAAACAGCGTTGCTAACATGTCGCTTACATCACCACAGTCAAAAGCAACAAAAACGAAATTATAAACCTATATCACTTTTAATTAAAAACTATTAAATTAATATTAATCAAATTGTATTTTAAATTAATAAATTCATAATTATAAGACATGATAAACATTAACATTACTACGTAGAGCACGACGACATGAATCTAATGCAACTGGAATCGCTCGAAACGGAGTTAAGACGATGAAACGGTAAAGGGTTAACGATCGGTGGCAAAACTGTAAATACATCATCTTGTACCTTGTGATCTTCACGTACGCAGCCATGGGGAAACTGCTGTTGCTGCACACGCGCTGGGCAGGGAGGGGCTCGGCTGGGGCTTGCTGGCCGGCCAGCGGCACAGCGCCGGGACAGGGGCAGCGCAGGTCCACGGCAGCGCGGGATGGCTGGGCCCGCTCGGCCCGCACCAATGGCGGTGGCCAACCGGCCATGGGCGGCGGCGCTTGCTGCTCTCAGACGCAGCAGGGAGGCCGGCCGTGGGGCGCGCGGCTCTAGGGGCAGGCGGCCGACGGCCGTAGGAGCGCGGCATGGCAGCGTGGGCAGCGGCCGGCGCCGGAAGATGGCCGGGCACCCAGAACACGTCGGGGACCATGGTGGAGCTCGCCGGAAAATAGAAAACGAAGTTAGGGAAAGCATCAAACGGACATGGATTCGAGAAACGGAAGGCACGACGGCGTAGAGGACGAAGAGAGCAACCTCGTGGTGGTGGTGGTTTTCGCCGGAGACGTCCGAGGTGGCCGGAAAAGCTCGCCGAAGGTTCGCCGGAAACCTAGCTATGGAGAACTTCGGCGTCCGATCTGCGGGGCTACGTTTGGCGGCTCGAAAAACGGGCTGTACTTCTGGAATCATCGCATTGAGGGCTACGCCGGCATATATATATACGTAGGGTTTGGATATTTTGGAAATCCGAGATATTTTAGTAAATATTGATTTTCGGAATTAAAATAATTACAGAAAATCGGGAATTACTATTTAGGCTCCGAAAAATATCTCTGAGCTCCGAAAAATACTAGAAAAATTCCTGGGGATAGATGGAAGAATAAGGAACACAACCAAAGTGGTTTAGCTCCCGAAAAAGACTTTTGCATTGATCAAGCAAAAAGATTAAGCTCACGAAAATTGAAATTTTGGATCCAGAAAATACCAAAAAGTTTTCCGATGAGAAGTAAACGTCGTCCTACGGTATTTTGAAAATAATAGCACTCACCAACACCAAAGACAAGCATCACACAAACACCACATTATCAAATTAATATGAAAAAGTTTAAAACCACAATTTTCTATATTTAATTAGCAACAACTTAACTTATCTAATAAATTTATTCAGATATTGAAATAATTTATTTTATTTAGCGTTTTTCCCGCACAACCCAAAATAGAAAATTTTGGATGTGACAAATCTACCCCACTTAACAGGAATCTCGTCCCGAGATTTGAAGAGACTAGGGAGAAAGATAAAGTTGATTTTGCAAATCTTCACTCTTCGTTCATCAACTCCTATCAATGATGATGCCACAAGCTCAAAACCAACTTTGTAAAGGTATCCTTTAGACCCTTACGATCCTTGTAGATGGTTCCAACAGGTTACCAACCCTGAGAAGAGATACCTACGCTCGATAATGACTTTGCAACCATGTAGATAGCTGTTGCTTCCAGATGACGCAACAGAACATATAAACCTCCATCTTGTATCGTCTTTAGTTCGACAAACCCCCTTAAGAAAAGATCAATTGGAGAACACCAATGGATAGATTACATTTGTTTCTGAGTGATAACTACCATCATGTCCTTATATCATCTCAAAGAGATTCATGAGCATATCCAAGATCAAGTAATCCTGCTCTTCCTCACGAGCAGAAAAATAGCAGTGCAGAAATACAGTTATAACTCAAGTTCTACGAATCCAATGATGTTGTAGCTTATACCGTTGGAAAGCTTATCAAATTTACTACAACTTTCTTATAGAACACTTCTCCAGATTCTGCAGTTAAGGTAGTCGAAAACTGTGCACAACAGAAACTATTCCAGGTTGCTGACAGCACAGATGCGTCGCCTTGTGATTTTCATAACTCCCAAACCATAATAGCTATCAGGGTGGTTCTTACGGTCAGAGAAAGATATCGAAGTCTACTATTATCCAGAATTTATCCATGATTTTTGGGCATCCAAAAATAGAGATATAAGCTATGGAAGACAGACTGCTCTAAAAAGACAGGATAAGATAAAAATGAGATTCAGAGAGATTAGAGAGATAGATAACACTAATCTTCAAGTCTTCATGCTTCTTTGCTTTGCATTGATGGGATATAAGACATAGATCAAGGATATCCAAAAGATGACAAGAAAGATAAGGTTTGATCTTCAGTTCTTCGTACCTCGTCGCTTGAGATTGTTGATGGTAGCGGATACTACCCTACTTAACAAAGATTTTGTTCCACCTAGCAATGTCATTGAAGGCAACACTTTGCAATTCATAAAAATCTTGATCAGGATCAAACTGATGATGATACCACAGGTTCAAAACCAACATAGCGAAGATATCCCTCAGATTCTTGTGATCCACGTAGATGTCGCTCTTATAATCCCAATAAATGCCACACTTACAGCCTTAAGAGCTTTCCACATTCAACTCTCTTGAGCTCTTCTTCATAGTAACTCCACTAAAGAATACCTATCCAAGTAGAAAACTCACTTCACTTAAAACTTACTAAACATACTTGATATGGGGGTGATGTCATCTAAGTTTCCATGAAACTAACTATAGACTTCCAACATCTCCTTCCTATGTCGTCCATGCTAACTTGTATAGAGTATGTTAAATTGAATGTTGAACTCCCAACTGATGATAGCTTGAAGTGATGACCAGTCCTGTCGAATACCCGAGCTTCTTGTAGACGATCCAACGAAGCACTGATCCCAAGCAAACAACACTAGCACATGAATAGACTTCCAATCATAGAGATAACCACTTCTTCCAAGTGAAGCACTAGGACATACGAAACATTCATCTTGCAACACTCACAACTTTGCTACCCCTTAAGAAAAAGAAACTAGGGGACACCAAAGTAACTTGCATCTCCTTTTATACTAGATAACCATAATCATCTCTAATGTAATATTCCAAGGCAGATCAATGAGATTCAAAGATATCCAATGATATATTCACTTATACAAGATGAGGAAGTAATGCAGAAAATTTCTGGGCGAATTCCAATTTCAGCAGTTCAGTAAATCTGGCATAACTCGAGCTACAGAGATCCAAATGAAGTGATCTTTACATGGTTGGAAAACTTATGAAATTATCTACAACTTTTATTCACAACACTTTTCCAGATTCTGTCCATAAGTTAGTCAAAAACTGAACTTAACCGAAACTGTTTCAGGATTCCAGACTGCGCAGTGACCCCAACTTGGAACAGGTATATCTCTTAGCTCAAAATAGATAAAAAAGTAATTCCAGTGGGTTTGGAAAGATACAAAAGTCTAGTTATTCCCAGTAAAATTTCATAAATTTCTCATGTCCATATCTTGAGATATAACAGAAACATTACAGACTGCTATAGAAATCAGCATGCGGAGTATTACGTAAAACCTACCCCACTTAACATGAATCGAGCTACTCCTCAAGACTTATACCTTTCAAGCCACCTTTGAAACATGAGAACAAGGCAACACATAAGCAACACATCAAGCAAAACAAGCACACATCACATCATCGGTTCTACACGTGCTTCTTCAACAATGGTGGTCATCCTAAATGGCAGATTATAGGTGATGAAAAGCCATCAAACTTTAGAACAAGATGAGATCAGAAAACTTTTAATAAAAACAACATAAAACAAAATCCAAGGGAGTAAGAAATAATAGCTCAAAGAAAACTATCAAGGAGGAGATACAACAGGACAAGGAAGAGGAAATAATCAAAATCAATGAGTCAAGGTATGACAAAATAGTTTTATCATAAAATAAGTTTTAGAATACGTCAAGTGCTACTTGGCATACGTCCTACAGTCAACACCGCTCTGATACCACTCTGTCACACCCGATTTTCTAAGGAACAAAACCAGGCTAATCATATGTGTGCCCAGGAAGTCCACACATATGTCAGAATGAAAAAGTATCAGAAACAATGTTATTATATAATATATACATAGCTATATTAACACTTACATCAGAGTATCGCGGAACGGTGACTAAACTTCAGGCTCTATTCTTCTCAGGGACGGCTGACTGGGGGTAACATATGCCTAGCACTTCTACTAGTCTTCTGGAAACTCCACTACACCTTTGTCCTTCTTCCGAGTAGCATCTTACTACATACTGGAGTGTGGGGGAAATAGCAAGAGTGAGTCCATGTCGAACTCAACAAGTATATCATGGGGTTCATGAGGCTCAAAAAGGCTAGACACTGTTTGACTGCGTTTAGCTTTTAATCATCATATAATTAGCAATTGAGTAGCATCAAGGTATTCCAATTCCCATTAATGAATCAATGATCAATTGTAATAAGGATAATGAATAGCATTAACATGACATAATAATAACAACAACAATATTAAACATGATATATCAATGGTTATCATTTATTCAGTAAGAATACCCAAGGCCGCTCGTATCCGTGAGCACGGCTAGTATACCAGTTTTTAACTCTGCGCAGAGGTGTACACTTTCACTGTGAGTCATGATTTCCAAATGCATGGGTTTGCAAGGCCCAAAACATCGGAAACCATATAAAGCCATTCAAAAGTTCGTCTAACAAGTTAGGGCCATTAGATTCACTCGGCAGGCAGATGTAGAACCCCCTTCCCTGTGGCACAACAACCGCAGCCTATACACACTAAGGACAGGGGCTCGCACTACACCCAACGTGGCAAGCCATTCTTACGCCATTTAAGGTAACTACTAACAAGCTAGAAAAGGTCTCTTGAACAACTAAAGCCAGAGCCATATAGCCCTCACAGTTGTACTGTCAATCCCGGTTAATGCTTACAGATAAGTCCTTATGGAGAGTAACTAGAGCATCAAAATAACCCACATGCTCTAGCCCCCTTTCAACAGTAATAAAATCATCTTAATTGGTTGATTGCATAATCCATTAGTCAAATTACAAGATCATTGTTCATAATTAAGCACTAGCAATAGCTACCCAAATGCATAACCCATAGGTGACAAGGAAACAAGATATCAATAGCTAAGTTATAATCTCTAAGGTTGTCAAGGTAGACACATGCATGTGTATGATAATTTCAGTGAATAGGTAACAAGGATAGTCCCATGTTATACCTGCCTTGATCAAAGTTCTCCGGTAGATACTGGTGGTCCGGCTCAAAATAATACTCCTGATCGTCGTAGTACTACTCACCGTCTAAATTCGATCACCAAGCATCAACACACAAACATTCCGAGCAAACATACACGAAGCAAACAAAAGATACAATTAGAACAGTACACCAACAGTAGAAAAACATTTAGGAAAGATTACAAAACTATTCTACACGTTGCTACGATCACACAGACGTAAAGATCACGAAATTCGGATTTAAAACGCGAAAGTTATGAATTTTCTAAGATTTCCTATAGATAAATAATTACTTTAATATAAACTCGAAAATTAAACTTTCTAAACCTACTGTACAGCTACACTAACATGTAGAGCTTGCAAATACGAACCTAACGCAACTTGAACGGGTCAAATCGGAGTTAAAACATGGAAGATATGGCCTAAACAAAATTGTATGTATATATGTATTTCCATTGTATTTCGGGATTTGTTTTACTAAAAAAAACGGCAATAAAGTGTTGGTGATGTCGAGATGATGTCATCATGCTAACAAGAGTTCAATGGCCATGATTTGCATCTAATAAACAATTTATAAATAAAAACACATTAATGTGAATATTAATCGAGTTAACATTTTAAGAAAGTGCCGACACAAGAACCTATGTCATTTTAAATTTAAAGGGGCATGGCATAAACATTAATTATTCTAATCAAATATTTATAATTTATATAACCTGACACATATACAAGCACTAACCGAACCATCTCATGTTTTATATTTAAACTAAACAAATTATAATCAAGAACCATCTAATATTAATCGAGTTAAACCTAAATTGCTTCTTAATTAATTAAAAGAGAGCACTCGCTAACTAAACATTAATCAAATTAATTATATTCATAAACGTGGGACATGAAAAACAGCGTTGCTAACATGTCGCTTACATCACCACAGTCAAAAGCAACAAAAACGAAATTATAAACCTATATCACTTTTAATTAAAAACTATTAAATTAATATTAATCAAATTGTATTTTAAATTAATAAATTCATAATTATAAGACATGATAAACATTAACATTACTATGTAGAGCACGACGACATGAATCTAATGCAACTGGAATCGCTCGAAACGGAGTTAAGACGATGAAACGGTAAAGGGTTAACGATCGGTGGCAAAACTGTAAATACATCATCTTGTACCTTGTGATCTTCACGTACGCAGCCATGGGGAAACTGCTGTTGCTGCACACGCGCTGGGCAGGGAGGGGCTCGGCTGGGGCTTGCTGGCCGGCCAGCGGCACAGCGCCGGGACAGGGGCAGCGCAGGTCCACGGCAGCGCGGGATGGCTGGGCCCGCTCGGCCCGCACCAATGGCGGTGGCCAACCGGCCATGGGCGGCGGCGCTTGCTGCTCTCAGACGCAGCAGGGAGGCCGGCCGTGGGGCGCGCGGCTCTAGGGGCAGGCGGCCGACGGCCGTAGGAGCGCGGCATGGCAGCGTGGGCAGCGGCCGGCGCCGGAAGATGGCCGGGCACCCAGAACACGTCGGGGACCATGGTGGAGCTCGCCGGAAAATAGAAAACGAAGTTAGGGAAAGCATCAAACGGACATGGATTCGAGAAACGGAAGGCACGACGGCGTAGAGGACGAAGAGAGCAACCTCGTGGTGGTGGTGGTTTTCGCCGGAGACGTCCGAGGTGGCCGGAAAAGCTCGCCGAAGGTTCGCCGGAAACCTAGCTATGGAGAACTTCGGCGTCCGATCTGCGGGGCTACGTTTGGCGGCTCGAAAAACGGGCTGTACTTCTGGAATCATCGCATTGAGGGCTACGCCGGCATATATATATACGTAGGGTTTGGATATTTTGGAAATCCGAGATATTTTAGTAAATATTGATTTTCGGAATTAAAATAATTACAGAAAATCGGGAATTACTATTTAGGCTCCGAAAAATATCTCTGAGCTCCGAAAAATACTAGAAAAATTCCTGGGGATAGATGGAAGAATAAGGAACACAACCAAAGTGGTTTAGCTCCCGAAAAAGACTTTTGCATTGATCAAGCAAAAAGATTAAGCTCACGAAAATTGAAATTTTGGATCCAGAAAATACCAAAAAGTTTTCCGATGAGAAGTAAACGTCGTCCTACGGTATTTTGAAAATAATAGCACTCACCAACACCAAAGACAAGCATCACACAAACACCACATTATCAAATTAATATGAAAAAGTTTAAAACCACAATTTTCTATATTTAATTAGCAACAACTTAACTTATCTAATAAATTTATTCAGATATTGAAATAATTTATTTTATTTAGCGTTTTTCCCGCACAACCCAAAATAGAAAATTTTGGGTGTGACAGACAGTGGCTAGTGCTAAATGTTTTTATTTATTCACCTATCTTATTAGATAACAAAATATGGTTCTCTTTCTGCTTAGGTCCGACGTCTCCTGGATGATGGGATGGACGTCAATGCACCTGCATGGGGACCAAAATGTCCTGGTGCTACCCCACTCCATCTGGCTGCTCAGGGTGGGCATGTTAAAATCATGGATGAACTGCTGGAGCGTGGTGCCAATATTGATGCTCGAACCAAAGGGGCCTGTGGCTGTAAGTTCACACTTCCTCTGACTCATTGCCTGCACTGTTAGAGAGTAAAGTTGTTGACCATGCACAATTTGCAGTGTCATTAATCATGTTTCATGATGGAGTTGATGCTGCTTCATGAACATATCTTTCCGGCTTATGTTGACTGCCTTGCTATGTAACCACTATGCATCTGCTTAGTTGTCCTTCCATTTAATTATCAGCAGAGTTGCACTCCCCCTCCTCTGAGACCTGGATATTACATGTGTTTGCATAAGTATGCAGTAGTGATGCCTTCCTGGTTATTCTGGGCCTCAAATTCATTCAGTTTAAACCAAAGTTGTATCGGAATGATGTAACATGGTTTCAGTTCATGCGTAAGGACATATGTGGCAATTTTGTATGGAAGAAACCACTTCATGATTAAATTATATATGCTTCTACTTCTCTAGCAATAGTGTGTGGAAATTTATTGTAACATGTTTATACAGAATAATGATATGAGTAGACCTGTTCTTTTATCCTGGGAGTCTGATTGGCCCTTTTCTTGGTTGAACACAGGGACTCCTCTACACATTGCTGCCAAAGAAAGGAACAAGAAGGCTGTGAGGTTCCTGATTGAGAATGGAGCATTCCTTCCTCCTGAGATGAATGACCATAGGTTCAATCCCCCCCTCCATTACTGCTCTGGGTTAGAATGGGCATATGAGATGAAGCGCATGCAAGACGAAAGTGATTCGCCTGGTGAGACTTCATTGAGCTCGGATAACTAGAGCAAAAGCAGCAGGTGCACCGAGATATGATGCAGTTTGAGAAAGATGGAGTTATGTCAGGTCATATGGTTATTCTTGAGTTGTGTGCGCATCACCATTGAGTACATTTGCTTGATGTCTGGATGATGGAGCTGTCATCTTTGACTTTGAATAATTGTTGGATGGTACCTGTAATCTACTATGAGTGAATGTTAGATGATACCATACGGGTACTTCAGCTGGGTGTTATTGACTTTATTCAGCTGGGTGTTATTGACTTTACCTGTAATCTGCTACTTCGAATGATTGTTGGATGTTACCAAACATGTAATTTTGTTGTTCAGATTTTAACATCTGAGTGGAAACATTCTATGTAGCATTCATTCTGCCACAGTAATCCTTGGATAAGTTCCTTGCGCGCTGTGGTTGCTTTTGCTGTGGAAGGGCGAAGCTGGTGAAGCAGCAGCAGCATACTACTCGATAAGTGACATGTCGAACCCGAGTCGAGTAACTGCCTTGTATTTGGATCCCCTTTGGAATGTGGGATATATTTTTTTACAAATGCATTTTTCCTATGAGGAGCTAATTCATGTGGATTTCCTACAGGATTCCTGTGAAATTCCAAGGAATTTGTTTCCAAGACAACTATCTGTGCATGTTCAAAAAAAAAAGACAACTATCTGTGCATGTAGTTCTCAGTTAATTCATCAATAATTTGATACACACAGCTGATTGAAATTTCCGTTTACCTCATCTTAGTTCACAAGCATGTGCTTATGGACTAAGATGAGGTAAACGGAAATTGGTCTCGCAGTGAGCTTGGGAAGCAAATGTTCCCAGGCCAAATAACAAAGCTTAGCAGACGAGACGGGTATAGGCAAGGAGACGGGTATAGGCAAGGAGAGGCCCATTTGTAACTGTTCAGAAAGACATTGATCAGTTTGCCGGATTATCATGGGCAATTCTCATGCACGGCATCGACCGGCTTGTCCTACAGGAGTACTTACTAATTCATGATGATATGCATATGTATTGCTATTCACTCTTACATTCTAAAACACCTGAGCTTGATCTGGGTACCCCCAGAGGTCACCACTAGCAAAGCTAATTATGGCGCTCCTAAAGCAGCAACAAGTACCAAGGGCACCAGTACTCACAACTATCACCATGATCATGAAGCTACCTCAACAGCAAAGCTAGGGAACGTGAAGAAAGAGCACATTTTGTAAACACCCTCAATAGCAACATAGCATCGTTGAAACTTGTAGTCTTCTCGTGCTTAAAGCTAGCACCACACTCGAGCAATACACTGTGGGGCAAAGTTACATAAGTCTTGCATCCGTTCTGTAAACACAAACTACTGCAGATAAGCTACCTTACAAGCATGGCTGCCCAAGCAAAGATTTTGCAACTAGGGCAAAAGCTTGGTTTGCCTGATAAAAGCGTGCATGATCCTTTAGACAGATCTACCTCCTCACAGGGGGTGCACCACCTCGTCCAACAGGACCACCGCCACGACCAGCAGCAGCCTACATCAAGTGGCAGGCAAAAGGTTAGAACATATGTATAACACAATAAGTATAACACAATAAGTATACACACAAATAAAAGGATCTGAATGTGTGCAGGCATATATCAGATTCATGCAAGTCATGTAAATACGAGGATGATTTCAATGCAGATGGTTGCACATTTTAAAGTTCACATGCGAACACTCCCAAGATGCTTCAAATTCAAAATTCAAATTCCCTTATAAGTGGGTGCTGACTGCTGATTGGTAGGCAAAAACATAGGAAATGTGATACATGACTTGTGATCAAAGTCAGAACAGTTCATATTCTTCATGCTTTCTTACGCAAATTAACCTAGATTGTGTAAATACATTTGTTCTAAACTTCACGGTGTACTCTCACATTTTAGTTCTGGGTTGGAAGATTTCTAGATCAAACGGTTGAAAAGAAAAGGGTGACTTCAAACACAAAATACTCTTTTCTTAGTATAAATCCACAGGCTCGAGAGAAAGTAAAATCAAGACTATTACCCATATTGAAGAGAAGGTGATAGTGCAACTAGCAAGGACATTCAATAGCAACTAGAGATGAAACATGGAAACAGCGTGTCTTAGATTTAACATGAGAGCAACTACAGGAGAAAGACGTTCTAATGTGCAGGAGCAATAAGCCAGGTGAGGCTCATGATCAATAGTAAGAATTGCATATTTGCACTGCCTCTCCCACACTAGTCTAGCTATGACATATCTCAAGCTGCTTGCCTTGGTTCAAATGATCGTGCAAAGAGCGACGTGTGAGAATTGCAGCATTGCAAAAGAATGGGGATTGGGCAATGCTGTCAAAGGTGTGTCTAGATTACTAGATATGGAGGACTGCTCTAGGATGTTCTGTGATTATAGCTATTTGGATAATGTTGCATGTGTTGGACTGCGTCAAGCATCATGAACTACATCTAGACAGCAGTTGAAGATTTATTGACAGGAGCTAAGAATCTTGTAAAATTCAAACTTTATGGAGTTACTGAATGAATCAAATCCTTCCAGATTAACAAGTGATGCTTGTGGAGAGAAAGCAAGATGTGATTACCCTAGCACGCATGGCGACCGCGCGGCCTCGGCCGACACCAACAGCTGAGCCTTTACCCTGCAGGAAGATGAGCGATGGTTAGCAATTAAACATGTGCTAGTATTTCTTTAGTGTGGTATATGCCAAGATGAGGAAGAAATTGCAACAGTGGCATCATAAATAAAGGTGGTATGAACAAAAGAGGGAGGAGCAGGTGTAAGAGTGCTGACCCTAATCCTGGCCTCGAGGCGCTTGAACATTGGGGCGTTCTTGAGCATGTCGGGTATGATCATGAACCTGACCCTGCTCCCTCTGATGAAGACGTGCTCCAGCTGCGACACCTTGCCGTCCTGGAATCAATCCATTGCTTGAACATTATTCAACAGAGATTTATTGAGAGACGAGGCAAACCAAACCAAACCAAACGAACCTTTGCCGTGAAGGTGATATTTTCGAGCTGGCAGTTCCAATTGTCCTCGCACTCGACCATGGAGCCACGGTAGACCTCGCCGGTCTTGAGCTCGACAGTGACGACGTGGCCCGCCGCCTCGTGCAGCAGCTTCACCGGGATCCCGAGGCTGCGGCTCATCCTCTAACTGGGTGGTCGGGCTCGCGCGCGGCTGGAGGAAGCACTTACCCTGTCGTCGGAGGCTGGGCGCAGCAGCGAGCAGGAGTCCGAGTCGTGGAGGCCTCGAGGAAGGCGGCGGCGCGGCACGGCGAGGGTTTGCTCTGGATTTCTCTGCTCCCACCCGCCTACACTACAACTCAGGTATGCTTTGGTTGTGCTGGGCTGGGATCATTGGCCCTGGGCCGGACCGATTCTCTCCTTCTTCGAGTTTCAGGCCCACCCGACTGGTTGGTATTAATTCCTGCAGAATTGTGTGTGTTGGCAAGTTAACAGTTGTTTGTATACATTTACAATATTTATTTTCTATTACTGTATAGTTACCATTTGCTGATAGCGTTATGCTCTTTTGAATGCATTTATTTATCACACATTATGAATTATATATCATGTAATTGCAAGAATACAATATTGAATGATTACACTAGAAGAAAGCATGGTATAAGCTAAGGTATATAAGCTCTCTAAACCCTGCAGACCTTAGACTTGTCACCCTTAAAAGGCTCATATTTGTTTTCCTAGCATAATGAATTTTTGGGATAAATTAATGGTTGGTATTAATTCTAAAAATCAGTATGTACCATGATTAAATCCTAAAATAATGCTAGGATGCTTCAAGGAATATTTTGAATAACCATCCACTGCTTTTTTGCACCTTGCTGCTTGTTTACATGTACAGTGAACCCATATGCACATGATGATTCCATTTACAATACCTTTATGAAGAAGAAATATCCTAGACTTGCCCTGAATGATAGAATTATATATCATGGTCATGAATGACAGAATTATATATCATGGTCATTGTTAAATCCTAGCTAAATACTCTACTGTTTTGAAGTGGAGTGGATCTTAAGCATTGTAATTACTGATATTACTCTCAAAGAATGAGTATGTGACCAAACTAAATCCTAAAGTTATTTATGTGACTCACTGCATGAGAAATTCTAGAAGATATCCTATATTATGATTGCATGGCATAAAAAATATTGAAAATTGAAATTTTAAGCTATATGACCATATGGGATATAATGTTGCTCTGTAAACAAATACAATTAGCTTGAAGCATGAATAAGACTTTGTTTAATTGCATATGAAATATTTCTTGAAATAGAAGATTGGAAGCATTGAGTACTATAAGTATTCAAATTTATCATCTAGAATTAGTCGATATCAAGTAGAAAAGAGTTAGATTTTTAGATAACATCATGAATCAAGATATATGACTTGCATATGTTGTACTCCTAAAAGGATCATAATTACAAATCACAACTAGGAAATAGAGCATGCATGAACCTGCTAAAGGTCAAGTATAGAAGCTAAAACATATAAGAATAGATAAGAATTAGAATATTTAAAAGTTTTCTTGAAGAAGAACTTAAATCATGTGCTTACAGACTTATATTGTCTTCAAAATTACTATCTATAAGTATTAGTAGTAGCGGTGGTGTATTAAGTTTTGATTCCTGTTGAATTAAGTGGTTCTCATATATATACTCGTAGAAGAGTTAATGGCTAATTTATTAGCATAAAGACTAATATGAAGCATTTAATATTCTTATAGTTACAATTCTTGCTTGAAGTAATATGTGTTAACTTTGCATGGAATAAATAAGATTATTTGTTTTACATATAAATAATTGCCTATTTTTGCCTATTTAAATAAGTTTTGCATTAATTTTATCAAAAAAAGCCTCCGTTAACCAAGAAGCTTATAGTTCTTTGTACATTACTACCATGTAGGTAGAAGGAAAATTGAATTTCCTAGAAGCACATGAATAATTGAACTATACTGGCATATGAATTGATCTCAGAAGGACCAATGTAGCCAAGAAATAGTATAATCCATAAACTAAGTATTTAATGCTTCAACCCAGAAACTAAAAGTTTCCTACCCTGAATTTGTTGGTGTACACTGAATAATATACTGGATATGTGAATTTTATGCCACAACCAATGAATATTAGAAGTACGATTGAATTCTATGGAACATTAGAAATGATTATTCATAGATGCATGAAGCTTATTACTGCTTGAAGTAATTATGGCATGAAAAGAGGGAGGAATTTTAGGTAAAAGCATAAAAAATATGGGTAGTATGTTTTAATAGGCATAGCCTTCCTAAAATTATCTTTAAGGTAATCAACATATCATTGACGTATAAAAGTAGCAAGGTACATCCATATGGAGAGAGATGAATAGACAAAGCTAGATTATGAGCACTAGGTGAAAACCAGCAACCTTTATCACAGTGACAAACTTCTAAAATCAGGCATGAGAAGACTATCTTTAAGACCATATAAAGCACGATCAATACAATAGACATATCCTGGAGGAGCATCGGCGCCTCGAAGGTGGTTGCATATAAACTTCTTCATTCAAATCACCACCGTGGCCTCCACGGGCGAAGCCACCAATAGCATGTGCCATTATCTCCAGGGCACGGGCTATCTCACGACGTGCAGCCAACATCTCCGCCATCATCTCCACATGAGTCATCGAAGGTAGTGGTGGCAGAGGGGGACCCAAGAGCGGGGCCCCATGGCTCTCCCTGTTGGCATTTTCATGACCATTATCACCATGGTCCTCAGGGTCATGGCCCGCTTCGGCACTAGTGCTCCCGTGACCGGACCCCAACATCTCCGGGACCGGACCTCAGGTTCATCTGTAACAGATAAAACTAACCATTAGGGGCAATACCTCCAGATTAGGAACAAGAGACTTGGAAATGATAAGGCTTTTAGTAAAAATTGAAGCATCCCTTTTTAGTTATTATCCTACCATATTACTATCCAAATTTATACGTGAAAGAGGGTTTTAGCTTAAACAGATTTTCTTTTCACGATGCATGCATCATCCTATGCGTTCACTCAAGCCGGAATATAATGGTACTCACTTGAATTTTTGACACATCGTACATTCATTTTCGAACACTAGCGCTTTCTTACACAGCGTAAGTTAGTGTACCTGCAAAACGATTAGATAAACCAGTGCCACTACCCTAGATAGACCATAATGCTAGGGCTAATACTTATTTACGTAAACTTTATTGCATCATATTTTTTATAAATTTTTTGTTGGTCAAATTTTTAAGTTTTTGAAAAAGGTGGTTAAGCTCGTAAACTCATTATTGGCTCTGGTACCAACTGTGGCAGAACCGCCCGATTTAGCACATTTTCGGAGGCACTTGTCTTCCACTAGAAACTAAGTACCCCGTAAGAGAACTAACCCGAGCAGTTCCGTCGAGCACACCTAACGGCAGAACTCGAACAATCCACATTTTTCATCCAGGATCCAATAATGAGTACAAGCTTACAATACTCAGTCTATTTCACATAATATAAAGTCTCAGAAATTATTATTACAATACTAGAGTTCAGAATGTGATAAATTAAACAGTGGAATAAAAATGAACACTAGCTGTAAGGTACACGGATTTGTCTGTGCCCACTAGAAGAATTCTCCAAACAAGGTCTAACTTCTCAAGGTGCACCTGCAACAAAGGTAAAATAAACCCTGAATACACGATGTACTCGTAAGACTTACCCGACTAGAGGATATATTTCCCGACTCTCAAGGAATATGTTAGGCTTTATGCCTTGTGGGTTCCTAGTTTGCGAAAAGCAATACTAAGAGTATGTCCTTATTTCCTTAGATTATTAGCAGTCATGTTTAATTTATTATCCAACATTTTAGGTAAGCACCTATTCTATTTTCAAGTAAGGGTTGAGCAATCAGAGCCATTTTTTCATTGTTCTTATTCCAGTTCTTACTATGGTGCCAGATCGTAGTCAGGTCATACGGTCACATAGAAACGGCGATTCGCGAATCAATGTGCCTAGTTGGGTATCCCGAAAAACACACGCCTCGCTTGTACTCCAGGCACAAGCGAGACCAACCCGTTCTACTCCTGTCATAGGTTACAAGTTTCCGTTCGAACTTGGACTCCAAGCCCCCACACTTGAGGCCCGGCCTCAATGTGGTGCTTAGACCTCCACATATCCCCACCTCCAATCAGTCGGTTCAGAAAGAGTCAAAACCCACAATAAGAGAGTAACAAGTCTTCCCGCTCCCATAAGCAAGTATGTGCTCAGAATAATAAGTCTGTGATTTGACCAGAGTCCAAGCAACGGACGGTCGTTAATCGACACAAACAGGGAAAACAGTGCAACCAAGCTAGCCCCATGGCCGCGGGACACAACCTGTTACACCCACCAATACCTATACCATATCCCTGCCCGATCACCATTTCCTTTTCCATCATTTTATCATGGGAGTTATAATAATAATAACCACCTATTATGAGTAATGACAGGTTACTCACGCTACCGATAAACCTAAGCAAAGCAACTATGCGATCTTGCACTAGTAAGACTCATAGGTAGATACATATATGCATGTGTGTATCGTAAAATTCCTGCAATGTAAATGCACCATATAGATATATATATAATAATTAACAAAAATACGGGTTATGCACCAGGGCTTGCCTTGGGTAGGCGTAGAGTCAGTGGTGTCAGTCACGGGTGGCTCCGGAAACTCCTCCTGTACGAGCACCTCCTCCTCGTACTCTTTGATCACCTCGTCGTACTCCTGTTCCCCAGCGGTCACGAACTCCACCAGCTCGTTCTCTATATGCATGCGATAATGATGCAACCACTTAGTATTATGCAACATCAACTCTTAAAATATAAATACACATGCTAAGCTACTAGGCTAGCTCTAATGACTAAGGTAGCAAGCTACCTAACATCTTCATCAAGCAAGATATCAAACTCATCTTACAAGTGTTTTATTTTACCAATCGATATTATGCTTTCATTTATATTAGTTTTAATGGTTATCTAGCTACCATATGAAACAGTCTAATCTAGTGCTACGAAATTTACAGCGAGCCCATGACAATACAACAAAGCTACTGTAAAAATTTTATGATCAAAGCTACTACCGATTTGCCACAAAATTTCCTACAATTAATACCCTAGTAATGATAAGCATTTTCAATTGATTTAATTTATCTCGGCATCATCACCAACACGTATAAACTAATTATGCAGTCAGATAGATTATGAATTTAGAAACTTAGCTAAAGTGGTTTCATAATTTTTAGACATCTACACGAATTGATATTAATTATCAAAGTTTAGCTCAGCAACTAAATTATAAAACCCTTACTTAATTCACTAGAAAGAGGAAAACCAATTTTCTCGACGCGGCCTGTAACCACGCAGGTGCAGCCCACATGAGGCGGCCCACTCGCGCGCAGCGCGCGCACGCACACACGGCCCAACATGCGAGGCGGCCCACGACGGGGAGGCCCGTGAGCACAATGGCGCTTAAGCGAAAACACCCCCGCTCTAGCTGTTAATGCCACGACTGCTCTTTGCACTATTCCCATAGACAGGGACTTTGCAACCAAACCCCTACACTCTCTCGTCTTCGCATCGGGGAGGTCCCCGATGCCTCCCTGCTCGCCGGCGCGGCACAGGCAGGCACGGAGCCGGTATGCCGGCCAACCTGGGCCCACGCAAGCCTAGATAGGGGGCCGATGCTCACCTAGGGGTCAAAGCGTGGCACCGGGTGGTGGTTCAGAGGTCGGAGACGAGTTCGGACGGCTTCCCCACGTTGGCGGGGACCTAGCTGCAGTGGCAATGGTGCTCCAGTGAGTAGAGGTGCTAACGGACAAGTAGGGGTAGCGCATGAGCAACAGCGACTCACTACCTACCTGGCTGCGAGGATTGCTTGGCCAGAAATCACCTGAGGAGGGCTGGCCACGCGCACCCGAGGGGGTACGGCGACGCCTATGGTGGCGCAGCCACGTCAACGATGGCTATAAGGTGGTAGGGGTTCCGCAGTGGTGCACAAGGTGGAGCGGAGGTTGTGGCGAAGCTAGTGGTGCAACCAATTGGGGCCTCGAGGTGAACAGCTTGGGCTACCATGGGTCACGCCCGAGCTCAGCCTTAATGGCATGGCAGAGGGAAAACTCCAAAATTGGAGCACGATGGGGCAGAGCTCGAAGTGAGGTGGGGTTGATTAGCAAGGCCACTTGATGACGAAGCCAAGAGCGTGGTGAATTAGGCGTTGGCGGTCTCTTCCTACCGAAACACAAGAAGCAGCCCCATCGCCATGGCGGGCAGAGGAGAGAGGACAGCGAGGTCAGCGCTTGGGTCACCTCCGCTTGGTGGGATGGGGTCGACGTGGTTGGGGCGGCGCGTGCATTGGAGCCAATGCCAAGACATGCGCATGCGGTGAGGGAGTGGCGTGGCGTGTGCGAGCAATGGCCGGCTGGTCAGCAGCGGCGCCGGGACTAGGCACAGACGCGACACGAGTTGACCCAGGGCGACAGCCATGTCCTCGCGCGCAACATGGGGGGGCAGCGGGGCAGCGGCTGGCTGCAACCGACTGTGGCCAAGCCAAAGCGGACCCGGCTTGACCAGCTGTAACACCCCTGGTGTTACGACCTTGCTTAGCACCAAGGTTAGGACCCAAGAGGATTTACCGAAACAAGTTTCTCTGATATTAAATTTTAAATACGCATGAAATGATAAACGAACCATATATGATTTCCCCTTCGGGGCTGAGAAAAATCAAAATAAATGTTGCTAATCAATTTTACTTTAGTGCTTAAAAACTTTTAAATGATCTCATGAACAAAAGTTGTTTAGGGGTGTTTTGGTAAAAGGGTGAAGAAAGCGCTTGAAAATGTCTCATTGCCATTTTAGCAAATAAATCACAGGTGGCTTGTTTTATTTGATTAGGCATGAAAAACAATTTTTGTAAATAGAAATGAAATACAACATGTATAGTGCGTAAATAAAAATTGAAGTGTAAGTTTAGTAGATGGATATGCAACTGTTGTTTCGGTAAATAAATGTTGTTCAATAGTATTTTTGATAGCTCAAGAATTGAATTTGGAATTTAATTCCGGCTTCTAGAACTAAAATGAGCACATCCGAAAACCTAATGACAATACCATCTTGGCAATTAATTTCTAGAAAATATAGTCAAATGCTATAGCTATGTTTTAGCATTGATGATTGCACCTGAGGGTAGACTGTGCATTGGTGTAGCGCTTGGAGGGGTTTGAGCTAATCGGAGTTAGTTAAAAGCGTGCCAAAGTACCGCAGTTGGCACTACTGATGGGTAATTGAGTTGTGGCTGCGGTCACCACACTTGGCATCGCGCCACCATGGCTTGACTACTCGGCTGCCTAGCTATCGCCTCGTGTACACGTCGGGCCAGGCTTGGCCCTAGCTGCTTCGCATTGTGCACGGTGCTGCGCTCCACCACGCGGAGCCGCTACTGCGCGCCTATCGAGTCGAGCAGCCACCGTTGGCCCTGCAACCTCCCTACTGTTGCAGCCGCTGCCCTCCCCTGCACTCACACGTCCGCCCCGTCGTGTCACTGCTCAGCCTAGCGGGCACGTCACTGCAATACTACCGCCTCACGTCGCGTGTCCCACTGCCTGTCGCGAATGGTCGGTGACCCCGGCCGCAGTCTTGAGGGGACGTCTCCCTGCCCCATCCTACTCCCCCGCTAGCCACCATAGGAGGGCTCCACTTAGGCTCTGCCCCTCCCTTCAAGTGCGTCGTGCCAAGTCCATGTCCCCTCACATGTGTGCACGAGTTCGTATTACCGCTAACGATCGGAGCCGCCGCGTTTTAATCCGCCCAGATCGCTCGTGTGTCCTCTCCCCGGCCGCACCATGCGTTGAGCCGCCTTCCCTGCTCCCTCCTCCAATTGCCAGTTCAGGTTGCACAGCTCGATTCCTCGCCTCAGCATGTGGCACAGGAAGAAGGCTAGACGTACCTGTTCTCCTCTAGCCCGACCAAGCGCTACTGGCTGCCCATGTGGTGCCTTGCTCGCCACTGGCCTTAGTCGTCGCCGTGGCTAGTAGATTTTGGGGGTAAGCCTCTCCCTTGATTTTGTTCCAAATAACTCGTACGCTAGGTTACCCTTTGTCACAGAACCTCCTAGTTATGATGGCCCACAAGTACACGTCATTGCCATAATGACCTCTGACAGTTGTACTTATGTTCACCATAACTTAAAAGGCCTGCTTTCCTCCGAACAGGATCCAATCACAGGAGTATTGCAATATTACAACAGTTTATTCAAAATATTCAACAGAGTAAAGTAGCGGAAGTCTTACAATAACATAGGTTTACAAACCAGTTTTCAAACTTCAAACCTTATGTACATTATTACAAACCATTAGTAGAGAAGTATCGGTAGTAACTTTATTACAACACCCAAACGAGATGCCTTGCCCAAAGGCCACACAGTCTACTCATCGTCGCTTTCTTCAACCACGACGGTCATGCAACAAGGCTCGAAGCAGACTTGTTTATGAACCGCACCTGCAACAAGGGGTTCAACAAACCCTGAGTACGAGAGTACTCAACAAGACTTACCCGACTAAGACAAAGACTCCAAGGGCATGCTAACTTTAGGGAATCAAGGTACGGGTAATCTAGAGTCAAGATTTTCTTTTACAGAAAAGCTTACTAAGGTAAGTCCTTATTTTCAACATTTTACTTTTACCATTGATAGTTCATTAACCAAATCTAGGTGATCCTAATCTAGATCAAAGTAATTATCATCAAATCCTTTCTCATTCTTTCTTTCAATTTCAGTTCTTAACTACGATGCAAGTCAAGTGATCAAGTCTCCATAACCGAGGAGCAACGACGATTCAAACCGATTATACCCAGCTGGGGATCCCTAACATCACGATATATGTAGAACTGAATCTGCATATATCAACCCTCATTTAGATCTCCCAAAACCAGAACGTGTCCATCGCCACCCGAGAGTACAGTACTCCTCGAACCCGACCCGATTCTAGCCCCGAGGGTACACGCTACTCCCGCCATCTCTCCACTCCCAGTGCGAGGTTAGACATTCTCGTAATGGAATCACTAATATTTTGGGCTTACCCAAGGCATGAGGCTAGTTGCAAAGTCTCGAACACAACAGGCTTACAACGAACGGACCTTAACTGACAAGGCATAAACACTACATTGAGACTCCTTTCCCAATGCATGTTAGCAGTGGCCAAACCACCCACCCGATCTTTCAAGTTCATTCTCATATTTCAATATTCATTAAGTATGCCGTCATGGCTATATAAACATTGCATTCAAAAGTTTAACTTCTAAGCATAGCGAAGCATACTATGCATTTTTCGTAAAACAGGTATCAAGGTTAATATTGTAATAATCAAGGATGATAATGCAGCAATTAGGTTATCACTCAACTCCTAATTACTTAATGCAATAAACCATAACATAAATAATAAAATATTTGTAAAATATCAAGGTAGGGTTTAAATGCACCGGGGCTTGCCTTGCTCTGACACGACGACTGACTCAGACTCGTGAACTCCTCCGTCTGGTTTGGAACCCACCGACGATCGCTCTTCTCCAGAAGCTTGCTCGACGACTTCGGCTTCCTCGAAAGCGGTGACTACACGAATACATAACATGCTTTAACATGATGCTCGATGATAAACATGATGCTTGATGATAACATGCCACGGTTACGATTCAAGTACAACTTCCCTTCACGGTACAGTCATAAACAGAAAACCTACTAACTAGTAGCGACGATTTCCCGCGATACCAGCTTTTAACCTAACAAGTTACTAACGAGCTCAATCATGAAATTAAGGTGCCAGAGATCACAAAAGAGTAGTGACCTAAGGACATCACTCAATCAAAAGGCACACAACACTTAAAGTTCCTAAATTAATATTTATTTACTATTTAAATAATTAGGGCATAATTAGAAGTTGATCAAACTTTATCTAAACAAGTTCAAACTTTTTCTATGGGTTAAGAATGATTTATAACAGTGTCATAATAAGTTTCATAAATTTTGGATAAATAAATTAATTATTAAAATTACTGGAAGTTGCATTTAATCTTTATTGGAACCAATTAATTCTACTGCATAAAGTATTCAAATTCATGATTTAACATTTTTCCTAAATAGTTTATACATTGAGAAGCTTACACAAAAATTTTCATGAATTTTGGAACTCTACACAATTTTTAATGAAATAAACAAATAATAACACTATTCATTTATTTGAAAAAGAAAAACAAAAACCAAATCGGGCCGATTTTATTTTTTTCCCCGCGGTCCGGCCCAGCGAACAGCCCGCTCGCGCGCGCCCGCGCTCGCACGCGCGTTCGGCCCAGCCGCGGCCCAGCCCAGCCTCGGCCTGCTCCGCGCTCGCGCCCGCGCTCTCTCCCTCTCTCTCTCTGACAACGCGGCCCCGCATGTCATCTTCCTCCTCCCGCCCTCTCGCTCGCTCCCGCGACCCGGCCATGCCCGCGCGGTGGCCGGCCGGCGAGCGCTGCTTTGGTCACCCAACCCAGTGATTCTACAGCATCAGCACAACATGGCGAACCCGTTTTCCCACCTAGCGGCTACCCTACGGCCTCGGAAGGACTCCCCCGACGGCCATGGCGGCACGACTGCCATGGTGACCGACGTCCCGGCGATACAGTGCGGTAGCGGCTAAAGCGATGGCATAGGAAGCATCAGGGGCTCACAGTGGTTGCAGCGAAGCTCTCGGTGGCGACGGGGAGTGGCTGGAGTGGTCTGGCCACGGGGAGCGGCTTGGTCGCCGGAGTTGAGCACGGGAAGCGGTGGCGGCGGCAATCTAGGCGAAGTCAAGCTGGCTTGGGTGGTTCGCGAGGTGCGCGAGGATGCGGCGATGCTGTTGGTGCGACTGGCGTGGCCGGAGACGGCTTGGTGGCGGCAGCGGCGAGCGGTGGAGCTAGCGGCGGCGGCGGTGGCGGAAAACCGAGAAGAAGAAAAACGACGGCGACTCGACGTATTTATAGAAGACGAGCGCGGGAACAGAGCTGGACTGCTCGCGTCGTCGCGCTGGTGATCCTGGGCACGCCTGGAAGCTGGCCAAAGCCGTCCGGCGTCTCGCCGGCGCCCATGCCGGCCGGTGGCCGACGGTGATTGGCCCTAGCACTGTAGCTCCCCCCCAAAATTCTGAAATTCAAACTGGTTTTTTAAATTACTCTCAAATTTGTATAACAACTTGAAAATCTTCCAATGTATGAAATCTTCATATTTTCAAGCTCTACAAGTTTGATATTGAACACTTTTTCAAATTCTCACTGGATTTTGAAATTTGAGTTTAAATTCAAAAAGGGACACATTTTGTAGATTTGGTAATTTAGAAATTACTTTTGATTTTATACTGAAACTTCAAAATCTCCAAACATCAAAGTTGTATATCTTGACCAGACCTACAACTTTTCTGTTCAAAACTTTTTCAAATTCAGCCTCCATTTTGAAATCTTAGTTTGGGGACAAAAATAAATTAAATCTGAAATTTATTTATTTTCAAAATTGCTCCAAATTTTACACTAAAACTTTGAAAACTCAAAACACCAAAGTTGTAGCCCTTGAAAAGTTCTACAAACTTGGCTTTGAACGTTTTCCCAAATTTTGCTTAGATTTTGAATTATTTCAAAAGGGGTAAAATAGGGTTTTGAAATTTAGGGTTTTCGGAGGGATTTCAAATTGGAATTTGTTGCTACTTTGATTTGTGATTACTTAGTGATCAAAACCTCACCCAAGGGCATCATTTGGACCAACATGACATGGTTGACCAAATGCCACTCTTGGTTGACCAATTAGCTTTTGAAATTCTTTTACATTTCTCCCCAGATTTGAATTCGAATTCGAATCGGAAAACTCGTGACAAGTTTTGGGACTCCAATTCAAACTCAATTTTGGAGCTTCATTTTAGATGTTGTACTTAAGCTCATACCCTACATTTGACACTAGTGTGCAACATAGTCGCGCACTTCAAATTACGCAGGGCATGGACTAAGTATTTGTGGTGGTATTCGAAATTAGGGTTTTCGATTTCGGAGCACACCACAGAGAAACACATTCAACCTAATTAAGTAAACTCATTTTAGTTGATGCATAACAAGGTTAACCTAACAGGAATGATTAGCAATGCATTATGATGACATGGCGGATTAATTAGCACTATAACACCCGGGGTGTTACACCCTTCACCTCGCCTTTACCGTGCACACGCAGGTGAAAGTCCTATGTTTGGTGTTGGTAATTAGTGACAATGCCTAAGTACTAATCCTGTGCCTAAGTTGTATGTAGCATATGAGGATTAGTACATTCCAAGGTTGGTGGCAAGATGGACATGGTGATCATGATGGCCACACTTGGATTTGGACGCAACCCTACGTGATCAAGGCAAAGGTATATGCTTAAGGGTTGTGTTTTAGTAACCAAGACACCTAGTGGGTGTGGTTACATTATAGGATAGATAGCCGTACTATAAAGAGGGGAATGACGCGGCTATTGAACTCCTAAGTGCCTCTAGGTGTGCATTTCATAATCATATGCATTTGGATAGAATTAATAACGCCTCAAAAAATGATTGTGAAAATGCTAACACACTCGCATATGACGTGATCACTTGGTGGCGTTAGCACATTTGCGATGGCGGTGGAGTTTGAGCGGTAGAGAGGGTTTGGGGTCCTCTCTCCCTCCCACCGAGCTTGTGAGGCAGGATTCAGGCGTTTTCGAGGAGTTGAAACGCCTATTTTCCACTACGCCGGAAGTCAGAAATCGAACGGAAGCGAACGGTGGTCACAGTGGTGACCGGACGCGGTCTCTGTTTGACCGGACACGTCCGGTCAGCGTTCAGCATCTGCGTGAGTTTCAGTTTGTTGATCGGACGCACGGTGCGTCCGATCGCAGTCGACCGGACGCGTCCGGTCGATCAGGGAGCTTACTGGACTCCAACCGGACGCTGGCACTGTGGCGTCCGGTCAGTTCTCCAGCGCATCCGGTCGTTGTTTCGTTGTGCGCTGCTCAGGCTTGACCAGCGTGTCCGGTCAAGCCCAGCGCGTCCGGTCGGTGGTTCGCGAAATAGCCGTTGTGTGATCGGCGCGTCCGGTCAGTTTGACCAGCGCGTCCGGTCAGCGCGACTTCAGCTGTTTCAAGTTCCTAACGGCTATATTCGAAGGGGTATGTCTATAAATACTCGTTGGCCGGCTCAAGGCTCTCACTCTTGAACATTTGACATACTTGTGAGCACTTTGAGCTAAGCAACTCCCCTCCCACTCATCTCTCTTGCTTTTTTGCATATTCGAAGTGAGATTGAGTGATCCAAGTGCATTTGCATTGTGAGATTGCATCTAGTTGGCACTTGGTGGTTGATTTGCTACGGGATTCTTGTTTCTCTTGGTGGTTGCCGCCACCTAGACGGCTTGGAGCAGCTTGGAGGCGTTGGCAAGAGTTGGTGATTGTTCTTGGCCACCTCCGGTGATTGTGAGGGGTTTGTGCCTACCTCGGCGAAGCGCCAAAGGCAACATTAGTAAATTGCTCGTGTCATTGTAACCTTTTGCCATTTGGTAGGTTCTTGTGGCGCCTTTTGAGAGGCTCGGTGTGAGACCGATTAGCCACCGAACCACGTGGTGAAGAGGGACACAATGGGGACTAGCGTGCCGGCAAGCACGTGAACCTCGGGATAAATCTTTGTGTCATCACTTTCATATTGTGATTGATTAATCCCGGTGTTCGGTTGTCTTGGTATTCATTGTTGATCATATTGGTTGGCTCAATACTTCGCCCCTCGGTGAAACTCTCCTAACTCAACTCCGCATTACTTTCTTAGTTATCTTTGCTAGCTAGTTAGCTTTGCTAGAGTAGCTCTTTTGTGTAGCTTGCTAGTTGTAGTTGTAGTTACCTTCTCGGTTTGACTTGTGCGGTTGAGTGCCATTATACTAGAATTGAGAATTGGATAGGTGGCTTGCAAACACCCCGTAGGCTAAGCAAAACTCGCATCTCGCTATTTGTTGTATTGATAAACTTGTTTAGCTTGTCTTTGTAGAAAATTTTAAAAGGCTATTCACCCCCCTCTAGCCATCAAGACCTTTCAGCAGGCTTGCCCGGAGACTCCTCCGACGATGGCGTGACACTGCCTTGCCGCGCTCAGAGCACCGCTGCGCGGTGCGGGTGCACATGGCCAGCACCGCTAGGGTTGCCTCCGATTCAACCGTCACCTCGGATAGACTCATGGTAAGCTTCTGTTGCTCTTGCACCCCCCCCTGTTGTCCTCGCCGCCGTGCTAGCTCATCGGAATAGCCCCGTCGCCGCCGCAAACCGTGCCACTCTAGCTACCATCGTGGTCGACTAGGTTACGCTACCTCTCCGAGTCCCTAACCGCCACCCACCCTCGCGGGTTTGGTCGTTGATGGTGGTCGGCCCCTCACTTCTGGCGTAGATGGTTAGTTGGCTCGGTGTGGTGGAGTTATGCCATCGGCCGCCACGCCAATGAGAGTAGGGGAGTCCAGGGATCTCTCCGTGGTAAAGATGAAAACATCTGAGGGCTTGGTTGCAAAGTGGACGGCTGTAGGAATAGTTGTAAGGTCCAAATGGCTAGAGGGGGGGTGAATAGCCTATTTAAAAATCTACAAGCTTCACTAAACAACCACGTTAGTATAAAAGATGGCTAAGCTAATACTAGCACTAGCTCAACTACACTATGCAAGCCACCTATACAATTCTAGTGAAGCAAGGCTATGATCTCTAATACACACCAACAAGACTAAGTCACTAAGCTACTTACTCCTATGTGATAAAAGCTACACTAAGCAAACTACACTAGGACTAGTACACGAAAGTAAAGAGCAAGTGACTAGATTCTTATACCAACGATATAGAGAAGTAATGCACTCGAAGAATCAATCACAATGATCAACCACAAGAGAAATCCTCGGCAAAGAGATGACACAAGAATTTTTACCGAGGTTCACTTGCTTCCCGGCAAGCTACTCCTCATTGTGGCGATGCACCCACTTGTCGGTTCGTGAGCTAATCGACTATCAAGAGTCGAGCCCTCGGCGGGCGCCGCACAACCGCACACAAGATGGGGATCCTCCAAGCCACGAGCTCCACTAGAGTATCCAATTTGCGAACTCCCGCGGGGAAGGATCAAGAACCCCTTACAACACTTGGTGAGGGCTCCAACAATCTCTAATTGTGAGCTCAATCACCTCCGCTGCTCCAAGCCGTCTACCGTGTCGGGAAACACGGAAGAGTAACAAGAAATCTGCAGCAACTCGAAGATCAAGTGCCTCTAGAATGCAACTCTCAAGCAATGCACTCACTCAAGATGTGCAACTAAGCAAAGAGATGAGTGGAGGGGTTGTTCTCTAGCTCAAAGGATGTCTCTAGGTCTCAAAATGTGCAAGAGTTACACTCAAACCCCGGACACCCTCTATTTATAGCGAAGGGGTACGCAGCTAGCCGTTACGAACGACACAGTTGAAATCGCGCTGACCGGACGCTCCGGTCAGGTTGACCGGACGCGTCCGGTCACTACAGGACAAGCGTAAACAGTGCGCGTCAGAACTAGCCGTTGCCATGACCGGACGCGGTCAACCGTTTGACCGGATGCGACAGTGCCAGCGTCCGGTCGTGTTCCAGTAAGCTCCCGTCGAGACCGGACGCGTCCGATCACACGTAACCGGACGCGCCGCGCGTCCGATCAGCACACCACTGCACTCTGCTTCTTTGGACGCCTGATCGGACGCTCCGGTTCCGTGAGGGACCGGACGCACCGGTTGCGCGCTCTTCTTCTACGCCCAGGTGAACTGACCGGACGCGCTGGTCAGGCCAGACCAGCGTCCGGTTAGAAACCCTAGCAAGCAGCACCGAGTAGAACTGACCGGACGCGCCAGCCGCGTCCGGTCACTTCGACCACAGCGTCCGGTCACTGTTTTTCAGTGAAAACCATTTCGGACTTTTGCCACCTTTTCTCGCCTCCGGCGCAATAGAAAATAGGCATTTCAATTGCTCGAAAACGCCAAACACCATCGCCTTACTACCGCTCAAACACCATCGCCTTCGCAAAAGTGCCAACACCATCATGTGAAAAACACCATGTGCATGTGTGTTAGCATTTTCACAAACATTTTTCAAGGCGTTAAGTTAGCTCTCTACTAGATCCTAATGCATATGCTCAAGATAATGATCTAGTGGCACTTGATTTCCGAGCTAACCGTGATTGCCCCTCTTGATAGTCGGCTATGTATCCTAAACCCGGTCAATCACTTCTCTACTCATCTTAGACCGGCAAAAGGAAAACCCTATAGTTATACCTTTGCCTTGCGCTCCTAGATCCTTCTCTTTCACTTGATCATCATGTCCATCATTTTATGTGCATTCCATCATGATCAACATTTCATATTCATGCACCATCTCTTTGTGATCTTGTGGCCACCACTCCTTGCCACGTACACCTTCATCACATGTGTTGCTTATGCCTAACTCAAAACACTTAACACATGGCATTAGCAACTTAGTGTCATTAATTACCAAAACCAAACTTGGGCTTTCAATAGTAGGTATAGTGGTCGTGTGTTTGTGTAGAAGTGCAGGGTTTCTTTTGCAAATTTGCCAACGCGCGCGAGCTCCCCACCCTGGGCTGCCTGCTGGGCCGGATGGCCGCGCCTCGTGTAGGGCCTATTGGGCTGGAATGGCTGCCGCTGGCCTTTTCAATTTCTAAAGGCATTTCTCATTTAGTTTCTGAGGTAAACTTGCAAATTCAATGTAAATTTGTATAGTTAACCAAAAATTATGAAACCAATTTTGTTAGGTTTCTAAAATCATACCCTATCTGTTAGTGTATTTGGTTCAAATGGCCCTAAAATATTTTAAGGTCACTGTAATTATTCTAACATGCTTAAATATTATTGAAGTATAAACTTGGAGAAATTTTTATGGCAAAATGACGATAGTGCCGACTCTGAAAAATTTACAGTGGATTCCTAGTAATATTACATGCTCATTGTAATCTTTATAGCTCTAGAGTAATTAGTTTTCTAAGGTAGCTAAGGAGCTCTAGTTAGAATAGAAATACTAATCGATAAAATGGATAAATCAATACTTTGGGTTCATATGACTAAAATACTTGTTGGAAAAATATTGTCTTATTCGATAACTTGGGTACGTGGCCGAGTACGTTACAATGTGCTCGTTAGCTTGCGAAGCGTATCATGTTCTCCTAGTTGCATTTATCGTTGTCTATTTACGTCTCTGCATTGCATCCACGAATGTCATAATAGGAGCGAAGATGGATCGTGGAGTCATCCGCAGGTAGCAGAAAAGATGGCACCTTGATGATCGTGTCACCATGGTGGAATGCTAATTTTGGTTAAATCATACCCAGACAAGCTCCGATATATAACCCCTATTATTCTGCATTTTATTTTATGCTTGTGCATTAAATTTAAAGGAGTACATGTCCTTATCATATGAGTCTTACTACTATGATAGGATCGTGCAGCGTGCTATGCTATAGGATCTCGGTTAAGGATGGCAGCGGATCGGGTTCGGGGCGGATATCCGCGGGTTTTGGGTCCTGCGGGTTCAGGTTTGAGGATGATTTCTCACCCATGGTTTTTAGGTTCGGTTTCGGGTTTAGTATCGGGTTTAGTTTTGGGTTTGGTTTTCCACCCGTGGATATCCAATGGATATCCGAAATAAATCATTCGGAATTAAAACTCATGTTTTATAATATGCTAATAATAACTTGTTTACTTAGATTATTAAATTTATTTAAAATTGACTCATGAAAATATTTATTATTTGTTGCCTCTTATTTATACATGTGAATGTGTGTATATTTATCCGCGGGTTTCGGGTATCCATTCAGGTTTTGGGTATCCGTTCGGGTTTCGGGTATTTGCGGGTTTGGTTTTGGTGATGGATTTCCACCCGAATCGGTGTTCTGTTCGGGTTCGGGTTTCGACTTCGGGTTTCGGTTTTAGGTGCACGGAGACTCCACCCGATCCGAACCCGACCCGTTGCCATCCTTGATCCTGGTAGAAGTCGAGTAATTATCTGTCACTCATGAGAGATAGAAAATATATTATTGTTACTATTATCTTGTTACTATCACATGGAACAAATATGTATAATAATTAGAGATCAGGCGGGACTGGGCTTGGATGGACTTGGACTTGGTTGGGCAATAGAGCGGGGCTCGGTTGTATTTGTCCCGCCTGTGTCGATTAAGGACCGTCTGTTGCATTGGACACTAGTTAGGTCACAGACTTATTATCCTGAGCACATACTTGCTTATATGAGCGGGAAGACTTGTTACTCTATTGTTATGGGTTCCAGCTCTTTCCGAACCGACTGTTATGATGGATTATTGGTAGGAGGTCTAAGTACCACACTGAGGCCGGGCCTGCAGTGCTGGGGGCTTGGAGTTCTAGTTTGAACGGGGACCTGGACCCCGTGACAGGAGTGAAACGGGTTGGTCTTGTTTGTGCCCGGGGTACAAATGAGGCGTGTGTTTTTCGAGGTACCCACCTGAGCTACATTGATTCGTGAATCGATGTTTCTACGTGGCGGTACAACTTGGCTACTGTCTAGCACTATAGTAATAACTGGAACATAGAAGAATAGTAAAATGGTTCTGATTTCTTACCACTTGCTTGAAAGTAGTATAGGTGCTTACATAGAATGGTTAGTTAAGGAACTAATTATGACTGCTAATAAAAGTTGGTTATAAGGATGCACATTTAGTTATGCTTTCTACAGTTACAACGAATCCACAAGCCAAATAACCTTGTATAACCTTGGAGTCTTTTATTTTCTCCTATCAGGTAAGTCTTGCTGAGTAGAATTGAGTACTCAGGGTTTTATCCCCCCTGTTGTAGGTGACAGGCGTTTTTGGAGCTAACACTTGTGTGTAGAAACCTCCTGGTGAGCTCAACAAGGATTTTCTTTATGTGCAAACATAGAGTTTATTTAAAACTTTCACCAAGAATGTTTTTTTAGAAGAAAGACTTATAAACTGTTATCATTTTATGCATATAAATGTTCTTCATGATAATGTTTAACTTGGTATTAAATGATTTCCATTCCGCTGAAGCTCTGATAACATTTTATATTTCACTGTTATAATTAAATAATGAATTACTCTGATGTTGTACTAAAAGTGGTGTAAGAAATGACAGAGATGTTGTAAGCTTTACTCTCTCATTTATGATCCTGATGTAAAATGTGGATTTTCGAGTTCTCCCTTATGATGTGCTCAACGGAATCGCATAGTTTAGTGCTCTCTCTTGAGTACTTAGTGTCTAGTGGAAGACAAGTACCCTTGGGAGGGCATTAGATTAGGCGGTTCTGCCACACTAGCCCAGCAGCGCGGCCGGGCGCACGGTACAGGGTGGCCACACGGGGTGACCGCGCGCGCCGAGGCCGACAGCCGAGACAAGTGTTCGTGCACGAAATTTAAAGCACGTGTAACAACTATCCTAGCTTGATTCGAGTTCAACCATCTATACTATACCAGAGAGAGTACTTAAGGCTATCTACCAGGACTAAGTCTCGACACAAGCTACTAACAGATTCATGCAAAATAATTTCATGAACATGGCCTCGTCAAACTGTTTTCAGACTTAGAAAATCGGTTACGTCTAAGCTGATTTTTATACCAAGTTCTTTTTGAGCTACTAGAATTATAAGCTAGGCTTATCATTTGGCAAAACCCTAGTTGCATTGTTATCCACAAGATTTGTACATCAAACTTTATTAAGGTGTCACATATATGTTCTATAACATTTTGGTTTGTGAAAATTTGGTTTTCAACCTTACTTGACACAAAATGCAACTTTGTATCACTTTTCAATTCACATCGTTATCAATTATTTTGCATTACAAAAATTTATCCACACACTAGATCACATGCAATACAACTAAATATGATGCTCATGACATTCTTAGTGAGTGGTTTTACGCGGTAACACCGAGGGTGTTACAAAGCCCTTGCGGTAGCAATGTCATATTTTTATTGGAAAATATTATAGATTATTGTGATTTGTCATTTTTTTGTTAAGTGAGGCATCAGTATCATTACTTTTATAAATTATTCATCATTTTTAAAGTTTTTATGTAGTAGTAATTACTAAATTAAATGAAATTAAGTAATCTGATAGAGTTTTTTTTACATATGACTCGATGACACTTGTGATGAATAGTTTGCTTATGAGGAGATGCCAAGTCTCGCTGTTACCACACAAAATATGTTAGTTTGGCTTTTATTTAATCACCTTTATAGTAATTTTCTACATAACGATAGTTGTTAGGAAAAATTATAATTAAAACTAATTCATACTCCATCATAATAATTTTGTCGAATGCACCTAGGCCTGGTAATGGGCTGAGTGGGCTCGAGGGTACCGGTGCCTTGACTTAATGGACTACTTTTTAAAAGTCTAATTTATCTTCCTCAACTATAGCGGTAGTCTAGTTTTCGTCTCATTTACGAAAATCATTTTTTAAACTCTACTTAACTTTTGGAAACTGTTCACTTTTGCACTCTAAATGGTTTTTACGGTGGTTTTGATGGTATGGTGCCACATCAGGAAGGAGGTAATTAGCTTAGGAATATTTTTATAAAAATATCTAAAAATTATAAGAAATTCAAAAAATTATCCAAATATACTTTTACATGAAAAAATAATGCAATTATAAATACTAAAACCTAGTTTAATCTTAAAAGTTAATAGAAAATTTGTTTTAGCTCAAAAATTGTGAAACTAGTTTCAAATTATTTTCTAAAAGCATGTTCTATGTTATGGTGCCTACTGCCTAGCTTGAAATTGGTTGAATCTTGATAGACTCATTTTTGTGCTTATTTGCTAGTATAAGCTCTCGTTATCTATAATAATTAGTCAATGTTGATCATTCGAACTACGTAGAAGTGCCTGTGAAGTGGACACTAGTCCCAAGGCCTAGATAAAATTTCAAAGTAGCTGGGTTAGCCTGTGGAGCTGCGTGCACCCACCAGCACATGTGCATGCTCTCTCGTTGTCTATTATAACTGGCCTACGTTAACGGCCAAGTGACTTTGATGACATGCATGCACGAGTGCATATGTACGGCAGGGTGCAGGTAACCATGTAGGCTAACACAACTATGCCTTGTTTAGTTTCCAAAATATTTCCCAAAATATTTCAGATTCTCGTCACATCAAATCTTTAGACACATGTATAAAGCATTAAATATAGATAAAAAATAAAACTAATTACACAGTTTAGACGAAATGGACGAGACGAATCTTTTAAGCCTAGTTAGGCCATGATCGGACAATAATTGCCAAATAACAACGAAAGTGCTACAGTAGCGCTACAGTTACATTTCCCAAAATATTTCGCGAACTAAACGATGCCTATTTTGAAAATTTATCTAAGGCTAGGGACCAGTGCCTACTACAGTTTTGATGATGCTCGGTCCACTGACACTTATATGTATACATCAACATCGACTATAATATAATAGATAATGAGACATTTCACTAGTAAATAAGCATGAAAATGAGTCCATCAAAGATTCAATCAATTTCAAGCTAGGCATTATAAGATAGAGCATGATTTTAGAAAAGAAATCTAAAACTAGTTTCCTAATTTTTCGAGGTAAAACACAATTTCCATGAATTTTTAAGTTTAAACTAGATTTTATGATTTTTAATTACATTATTTTTTCAAGTAAAAATATTTGGATAAATTTTTGAAAGTTTATTTTTCATGTTCTTGTTTTTTAATATTTCTTGTCTCCTTAAACTTTAAACTTAATCCGATTTATCCCCTCTGACGTGACGCCATACCAGAAAAAAGCACCATCAAAACTGCTTAGTGTGCGAAAGTGACCGGTTTTAGAAAGTTGAAGGTTTTTTTAACTAGTTTTGTAGATAGAGAGTAAAATTGGATGATCGAGATAGTTGAAGAAGGTAAATTGGATTTTTTTTCCTCTTTCAAATGTTGGATGAACACTGACCGACAAATATTAAAAAATGCTCGTGTCTAGTTCCTTTCAAAATTTCACTGTTTTCTTTCAAATATTTTATCAGAATTGAACAATAATTAGCACATGACGGAACATAAAGACGATGGGTGACACACACTGAATGGTTTTCATGCCTTTTCCTGCAAACAATGGAAAAAAGAAAAGAAAAGAAAAGAAGACGACAATCAAACCATGCAATCTATGTCACTAAGATTTCAGAGACTAACTCTAGGAGTTTCATGGCTTAGATGTTTAGACTTTAGGGACTATAGGATGATTAAACTATTATTCCAAGGTGTTTAGAGGGACTCGGAGAGGCGGCGATCGACGATGCCACTGGCTGTGCTGCTGGAGGACCACGGGTGGGAATACAAAATTGGCGGAGACAATGTTTATTTTTTAGTGGTTAGCACATGACAACAGCGGAAAACCTCTCAATGTAGTGATGTAAAGAGACATACCAACTTGTTACAACACCATGGAAAAAGGGAGAAATGGTTGCTAGAGGGGAAGGGACAAAAAGAAGACAGGGAAGAAGGTCATCGACAGGTCTTACAAGTGAAGGCAACCAGACATCCAACAAAGTGTTGGCCTTCGCCGTGTTTAAAAACAAGAATTTTTGGTTTTTGTCGTGTTTAAAAAGAAGAATTAAAAACAAGTGTACTTCATCAAAAGAGAGAGTGAGAGAGGAGCACGAAGTTATTTTAGGCTCAAAACAAGAAGAGAGGAGCGCTTGAGTGGCCATGGCGACCGCCCGTGCGGAGTGCGCGCGTCTCTCGCGCCGCCACCCCTCCAAACCCTCCATTGCCGTAGCCATGCCTGATGCCTTGCTCCTCCTCCCGTATCACCACCTGCCGTCCCATACCATCCATCCACCCAATCATCATGCATTCGCATTCCTTCCTAATCGACGGATTATTCTTCCGGCTGAGCTAGCGGTGGCGGGAGCCTTGATCGGAGAAGGAGAGAGACGTAGGCGCGATCCTTGTTTGTAACACGTGCGGGTGCCCAACATGCTCGGCTCGTCGGCGTCCAGGCGGGAGAGCAAAAGCAGCGACCTCTTCAGGGCCGCCGCCATGGCCCTCCGGGACGCCGCCAACAAGACCGCCGGCATCGAGCCGGCCAAGGTGGCGTCCAACAACGTGCCCGCCGAGCCGGCCAAGGCGGCGTCCAACAACGCCGCCGCCGCCGCCGTGCGCCACGAGGGCTGGATGGTGCGCTACGGCCGCAGGAAGATCGGCAGGTCCTTCTTCCACACGCGCTACTTTGTGCTCGATAGCAAGCTGCTCGCGTACTACAAGAAGAAGCCAAAGGACAACGTGGTAATTTGCACTTGCGGCATGATTCATTGAGTGATAACCTCCCCTTGCTTACTTTTTTTTTTGCGAAACAACCTCCCCTTGCTTACTGACGATGATGGATGCAATTTGTGGACATATATATAATGCACCCAGGTTCCGCTCAAGTCGCTGCTAATAGACGGGAATTGCAGGGTGGAGGATAGAGGCCTCAAAACGCATCATGGCCAAGTGAGTTCCTTTAATTTGCAACTCCATGTCTCCATCTCTTCTTTTTCTCCTTTTGCAATTTTTTTGTTACTTGTTTATTAATTAATTTCTGGATATACGTTCTCATCCCTTCTTTCTGTTTTATTTCAGATGATTTATGTCCTGTGCATTTATAACAAGAAAGAAAAGGAGCACCAGATAACGGTTTGTTCTATAGCCCAACCCTTCAACATATATTTCTCCCTGTTTTGTAAATACACCGACAGAGCACAAATAAACTGAATTCACAGATGGGTGCGTATGACATCGAGGATGCAATGGCATGGAAAAAGAAGATAGAACTCATCATTGATCAGGTGTAGTATAAGTCTGGGATGTACCTGTTTTAATTTTTTACAAAAATACGATGCAGTCATGCAGTAGCTGTAAAACATGTCTGAAGAAAGCTTGAGTTTCAACAGCAATAATAATCCTTTTCAACCACAGAGTTAGGATCTGCTATTTGCTTCTTAATTAGATCCCCGAACTATCTCATATTCTTAAAAACGAATGCAATTGAGCAATCACCTACAATGGACCACTATCCAGTATATTGTGTCTGAACTCATTTTGGATTGCAGCAAGTTGCAACGTGCTAGCTATTTTTTATTGAACTAAACTTTTCTTTTCGTTTGTTCAAAAAAAAAACTTCTCTTTTCCTTTTTGCATTTTTGCAGCAACAGGACTCTATGACAGCTAAGAATCGTAAGGCCTTTGCTTCAGTGGACTTCGACATGGAACTTGGAGGGCAGTTTTTGTTTTCAGATCATGACAGCACGTAAGTGGCATTCCATCTGTCAGATTATCTTGCTAGGCCTTTCTCTGATTTAGCTAGAATCTTTGTTACAATTCTAGAGCTGAAGATGACGAGGAACGGCCCACTTTGACTCGCAGGACTACTATAGGGAATGGTAAAAAGATACATTAATTATTCCAAGTGAAGTTGACCGCTGTTATTTTGTAACATTTATTTTTCAGTTTTGAACATTATAGAAATCCACAATGTCATTTCTGGTGCTAGGACCCCCTGATTCAATACACGACTGGACCAAAGAGCCTGACATTGGTGTGTCCAATCAGAACGACCCGAATCAATTTTGCTCCAAGAAGAATTGGCGACTACTTAGATGTCAAAATGGCAAGTCTTTTTCATTTCTCCCCTTAGGTCAATATAATCCTTCCTCTTAGGATTATTTGAAGTTGAAGTTGTCGCTGTTTTGGTATTGCCAGGGTTGCGCATATTTGAAGAACTTCTGGAAGTAGATTACCTTGTATGCTCCAACTTCTTTGGGTTTTTTTTGGTGATTTATATACTGTCTAAAACCTGATGATTTTTTTATTTGTACTCCGTTGTGCTGTAGGCGCGAAGCTGCAGCCGAGCTATGAGGGCTGTTGGTGTAGTTGAAGCCACATGTGAAGCCATTTTTGGTCTTGTAATGAGCATGGATGTAACAAGATACGAGTAAGTATGGTTTTCTAACATTCTGTTTTCCCTACCGCTGATGTTGATCGATCTTCATTCTCCATTATAGGTGGGACTGTAGCTTTCGTCACGGTAGTTTAGTTGAAGAGGTTGATGGTCACACTGCAATATTATATCATAGGCTGCAGCTGCACTGGTGCCCAATGTAATTATATTCTCAACATTGTCAACTTATGATATGATTTTGCTTCTGACTGTTGCCAACAGATTTTCTATCAACATTAACTATACAGGCTAGTCTGGCCTCGAGATCTTTGTTATGCTCGGTATTGGCGTCGTAACGATGATGGAAGTTACGGTAATTGTTTGATTGTGCTTTTTTTCCTATCACCTTAATTTGATGCCAGCAATGCCTTCTCTTTGACACAATGTGTGCACATATGCAGTTGTGCTGTTCCGGTCAATAGAACATCCTAACTGTGGTCAGCAACGAGGATTTGTGAGGGCATTCATTGAAAGTAATTTTCACATATTAAATCTTCATCTGCCTTAGAGTATGGAACACTCCAAATATAAACCAGACAAAAATGTCAGCTTCTGGTGCTTTGTTTTTTCTTTTCCTAAAATTTCTGCTAGTACAGGTGGAGGTTTCAAGATTTCTCCTCTCAAGTGTCGCAATGGAAGACCCCGTACTCAGGTTCAACACCTTATGCAGATTGACCTGAAGGGATGGTTCCTGAACTACTCTCTTTCCTTTCAGTATCATTCTTTGCTGCAGATACTAAACTGTGTTGCAGGTATTAAAATACTGTTATTTTCATGCATACAGTAACTAACAACTCCATCTTAGCATGAGAACAATAAACTAAGTTTGTCAGTGTGACAACATAGTGCTGTTCTCCAACTGATTCATTTTGGTTCTTATGTTTTACACCTACTCCCAGGATTGCGTGAATATTTTTCTCAAACAGATGAAATCCATATAATCCCAAGGATTCCTGTAATGGAAACCATGTTCGATGCGGATTCAGAGCCAAAAAATCATAAGCTTCAAGAAGTTGACACCAAGGCAAATAAAAACATGGGAATGATTGACGAAGAATCAGATGATGATGATGATTATCAAGTTCCTGAAGCTGATATAGAGGTGCTTACTGTACTAGACCACTCTATGAGAATACTTTTATGACTTCTTTACTTAGTAAAAATTTTAATAATGTCCAACACCATTGAGTTCCATATCCTGAAATGTCACCTACAATTTTAACATGTTCACACTGCCATTTGCTTTCGAAAAAAAGTTTAACATGTTTTATATCATCATACCTAACCTTGACCAAAACCAATATACAGGAAGACCGGAACAAATCTGATAATGATAGCAAGCGCACAGGTTTGATTCCCCATCTTGCCCTATATTATTCTGTTGATCTATTCTCGTGTCTACTATCAAGTTACCGGGACAGGTATCATTACTTTTGCCATAACGGTGATAGTGCATCTTTATTGCAGATGAACCTCCAGAAAAAATTGATTTATCTTGTTTTTCGGGTATTCTTCATCGTGATCCTGAGGAGAAAAGCCGCAATTGTTGGACAGTACCTGATAGCAAGATCTTTAAAGTTCGTAGCAAGACCTTCCCACAAGACAAATCAAAGGTCAAAATCTTCCAGCTGCTTTATTGCTTGGCAGTACCCTTTTTTTTAAAAAAAAAATGGCTTGCATGAAGAACTTTAATTTCACGTGTATCCAAGTTACAGATACCTGCAGCAAGTTATCTCATGGAGCTTGCAGCCATTGACTGGTTTAAGGATACCAAACGTATGGATAATGTTGCCAGGCAGAAGGGTTGTGTTGCTCAGGTAAACAGAAAGAACAGCTTAGAACCTTCTGAAGGTTTACCAATTGGTAAAATGACAACAGTTGTTGTTAAAAGTAGGATGGCTGGACGTAATCAGTTTGTGGTTCCTTGTGTAATCCACGCCCTCATCCAAGTAAAGCCAATGCTTACTTGTATCTTCCCATTTTGCCACTTTCTTAGGTTGCTGCTGAGAGAGGGATGCATACATTTGTTGTCAACATACAGGTAAGTTGGAATTCACTGAGAATTACCTTGTAATCTTTATTATTAGTGTATTCTTAAGGATTTTGGTGAAGTTAGTATCCTCTTGTAGATTCCTGGATCAACTCAGTACAGCTTGGTCATGTATTTTGTCACAAGTACCTTGAAAAAGGGATCGTTACTACAACGCTTTTTTGATGGCGATGATGAATTCCGCAATAGCAGACTAAAGCTTATACCATCCGTTCCTAAGGTCTACTCTCACATAGTAGTTATTTACGGTGCAGTAGTAGTTTTGTATTATTGAGTTCCTATTTAGCAGTATAAAAAATTGTTCAGGGCTCCTGGATAGTGCGACAGAGTGTTGGAAGCACCCCTTGTCTGTTGGGAAAGGCTGTTGATTGTAGTTATGTTCGAGGTCCTGCGTACTTGGAGGTGAGTCATGTTTATAATAACTGAAATATTTTGTATTTGTATCTGTGGAACGAGCTATGCATGCATAGTATCTCGTTTCATCTTCATGTCCATAAAAGGCATGGAAGGACGCAGAGATGGTGTGTTTGAGTCAACCCATTTGGGTTGGGTGTTCTGCTTAGCGAACAATGTTTCAGGAGGTTGCATACTAATACTGCAATCAAACCCAACCAAATTTGTCTCATCTTTTAGGTGGACGTTGACATTGGATCTTCGGCGGTAGCAAATGGAGTTTTGGGTCTTGTGTTTGGTGTGGTGACGACATTAGTAGTTGATATGGCCTTCCTAATACAGGTGACTGATAACTCCCCTTGACATTTTTTTTGTTAGCATTCTGCTGAGATCAATAATTGCACAATGCATGTATTGATCTTTGCACTGACTGACTGGCTGCTATACTCTGAACCTTCTCGTCAGGCCAACACATACGAGGAGCTGCCGGAGCAGGTGATAGGCGCAGCTCGGCTGGCTCATGTTGAACCGGCCACAGCAGTAGTTCCTGATCTTAGCAACACATCAAATGACAGTAGCAGCAGTAGCAACGATAATAACAGCAACAACAATGGTTCCTCAGAGGATGATGTGTCCAAGAAAACAAACTGATTTTATTTTAATCTAGTATCAGGGTGTTGTGTTGGTTATCTCTTTAATTAAATCTGCTAGCTAGTCACTCAAGTAAAGCTGTGTACTAACCTCAGACAGTGGGATCCAGAGAGCTCGAGAGAGCCAATAATATATATTTTGTCTCTCTTTTTATCTGTCCTTTAATAATTACTAACAAATATGCCCGTGCGTTGCAACGGGAAATAAAATGAAAGAGTCCCATGGAATAATAAAAATTCTTGGTTTGGATAATAAAAAATCAACCATGTTTTATTGCTGTCCTCGTCACTACACCTAGCCACATGTATATAACCTTTTTTTTATCTGGCTTGTATATACAGCTGCACCAAATAAGTCGATCATGTTTTATGGTTGTCCACGTCACTGCACCTAGCCACATGTATATGGCCTTCTCTTTATTATATGGCTTGTATATACAGCAGCATGAAAGTTACGGAATTGTGCAACAGGAAATTTGAAAAGGGTAGGAGATTACTATTCTTGTATTTTTTTGTTTAGATTAGGATTCCTATTCAGATTACTCGGAATCTAGGTGATCTAATTGGATTAGGATTCCTATCTATCCAGACTACATTAAGTAGTCCTGCACTATTATATAAAGAGAAGGGTTATATGCGGTTTCCATATCAATGAAATTAGTTAAGGGAGGGCCGGATGAAAAAATAGGTGGAGAAAAATTTTGCCTCTTTAATATTAGGTATAGATTGAGAGGCACGGGCGATAATAACAGCAACAACAATGGTTCCTCGATAGATCTTTTTTATTTGTCTCCTTGAAGGCCCTGTTACAGTGACAGAGCCCGGTGTCATAAGGGATAAACAACAATGATTTCTCAGGATACCGTGTAACAGCTAGGAGGGCTTTGTTTTTTTTTCTCCATTGTCACATGGATCTAGACCTTTTTTTTGTTATTTTTGTCAGTTTGATGCATTTTGAGATGTTGTCAATGGATTTTTTAAGGCATGATTTCCTTTTTAGCATGATCGTTTATAGCCGATTGTTCCGAGGATATAAGCAGGACTGCATGAGTTAAAAGTCACTGGCCATCAAAATTACTAAGGGCCTGTTTGGAAATATGACTAGTTACTAGTTAAGGCTAAAAATCAGCCTAAATTAGCTATAGTTGGCTAACAACTAGTTGAAGACTTCACTAAAAAATTAGTCTACTTATTAGCTCTCTTGTTTGTGTGCACTAGAGCTAATTTTTAGCTAACTAGCTATTAGCTGTTGTATCCAAACAAATCCTAAGTTTATGTGGTTCTTGGCCAACGCTCCAAGTAATGAATGGTACTGTGGTTATCCTAAATTTGTTTGCCGATATTCTGGGACCAGGAGATGGAAATGACTCAGCATATTTTGGTAGTAATTAAAAATATTAAGTGACAAGTTTAGCATCTAAACTTTGTTTTTAGCCTTTGCCTTTTTGGCATTGGTTCGAGACATGCCTATCTTTATTTCACCTTTGCCTTTATCTTTGAACTGCTGCTACTCAAGTTGACAAGGAAAAGCATGCATGCAGTTTGGATTAGGAGTCCCAGGTTTTTTAAAAAATGCTGCTTTAATTTGCTTTGTTTTTATCTTTTGAGCTTTACAACTTGCTGGGTCTTGAAGGAAGGCATATGGGCCTGGATTTGGGCCTTCTGGATGCTTCTTTGCTTCCTCTTCTCCCAAACAACCTGTCGTTGTCAGCCGATCGCTCGCTGACCGATCCTCTCTCTCTCTTAAACCCTAGCTGCTGCCAACCAGAACCTGCTAATCATCAATTTGATTTGAGCGATCGATCCCCCCATTGACATTCTCCCTCGCGGCTGCGCCATCCATCCAGGTAAACCATCGATTCTTCTTCTGCTCCTTTGTTGTTGCCGCCGGCGCCGGATCGATCCATCCGTCCGTCCACCGGCGGGTGGCCGGTGGGATTTCCCTCATCTTCAGTTCAATCTCACTCACGGGGGCTGCGGCTACCTCTCATCACGGTCACGGATAGCTGAGTGCTGATGCAAACCTTCAAATTTCTTGCAGTAGTCCCACCAATCCCATGGCTTCAGCGTTCGGGACCGCCTCCACTTGCGGCATCAAGCCTGCACCTGCCGGCGTTGCGCTTGCTGCGCCCAAGAAGCACCTTTCCCTCGTCTCGCCCTCGCTGGTTTCGCTTCCGCGCAAGATGAGGCCCCAGAGGAAGTGCAACTTCAGAGTAAACGCCGCAAAGGAGCTGCACTTCAACAAGGATGGCTCGGCTATCAGGAAACTGCAAGTGAGTATGCCTATAATCACTCTTGACTAGAAGACCGCTGCTGCTCCACACCTTCACGTGTGCCATCTTGGCGTTGCACTTTCTTATTACTTGATTTTCCTATATGTCAGAATGGGGTCAACAAGCTGGCAGATCTCGTTGGGGTTACTCTTGGACCAAAGGGGCGAAATGTAGTCCTCGAGAGCAAGTATGGCTCACCTAAAATTGTCAATGATGGTGTCACTGTGGCAAAGGAGGTGCGCATCTGACTACACATTTGCCATCGTTTGTTCTTGTTCATACTGCAACCATGACCTGCTGTAACTTGTTGTGGCTCCCGAGTTTCCTCATCTGTTCTGGGCTTTATGACCATGCACCAGGTTGAACTTGAGGACCCTGTCGAAAATATTGGTGCTAAATTGGTCCGCCAAGCCGCTGCTAAAACAAATGACTTGGCTGGTGATGGGACAACCACTTCGGTCGTCCTTGCTCAAGGGATGATTACCGAGGGTCTAAAGGTACGCGCTAATATAAAACCTCATGTCTCTGGGTATCTATATTGTCTCTTTCACTCATATCTGAAGATGTAGAGGATTTTGCTACTTTCTCCAGGTTGTAGCTGCTGGTGCTAATCCAGTGCAGATCACCCGTGGTATTGAGAAAACAGCCAAAGCGCTAGTCAGCGAACTCCAAAAGATGTCCAAGGAGGTAACTTTTGGTTATGATCTCATTCTGTTTAGGAAATACATTTCTGCGTTCCTTGGTACTCTGTTTATCTTTGCCATCGAACAATCGCTTCACTACAATACTATCGCATTGAGCACCTGAATATCTGATTGCTTTAGCACACTGCACTGCACAGGGTGGTTGGCTGACCCTGATTACCGTCCACGAGACATTTACTGTTCTACATCTCAATGTGAGCTTCATGTGGAACATGGCTTGTTTGTGTGTCTATATATCGATTGAATATGTGCGTTAGTCCAGAGCAATGGGTTCTTGTTTTGAAGCCACCATGTTTTACAGACATATGCTGCACTAGTTCATCCGATTTGCCTTCTTTAAAGATATATGTTGTCTTCTCTGTTTTTTTATTTCAATTTCTTCCTCCAGAGTTATCTGAATGTTGTATGGTGTGCTATCGGGCATACTTCTTTTCCAGTTGAACTGCATATAGATTCTACAGACGTGATGTTTTGGTACTTTTTACAGTCAGTTGTAGTTGTGATCATTGATTCCCATTTGAATCTTATTCATTTCAACTTTCAAGAATACTATTCCCTCTTCAAAATTTTGAATATGTTGGACTATCATTTGACACTACAGGTTGAGGACAGTGAGCTTGCTGATGTTGCTGCAGTTAGTGCTGGAAATAACTATGAAATTGGGAATATGATAGCTGAGGCTATGAAAAAGGTTGGGCGGCAGGGAGTGGTCACACTAGAAGAAGGAAAGAGTGCTGAAAATAACCTTTACGTTGTTGAGGGAATGCAGTTTGACCGTGGTTATATTTCTCCCTACTTTGTAACTGACAGTGAAAAAATGACAGTCGAGTATGAGAACTGCAAGGTTTGATGCTCCCCTTCATCATTGTACTGAAAATTGTGTAGTACTATCTAGTAATAGCAGTTTTGATGACTTCTGTACGCTTACGGTGATTTTAATTCTATTACCAGCTGCTCCTTGTGGATAAGAAAATTAACAATGCCAGAGATCTTATCACTATCCTGGAGGACGCTATTAGAAGTGGATATCCAATTCTAATAGTTGCAGAGGATATTGAGCAGGAAGCTCTTGCGACCCTTGTGGTTAATAGGCTTAGAGGTGCATTGAAGATTGCTGCTATCAAGGCCCCTGGTTTTGGAGAGCGCAAGAGTCAATATCTTGATGACATTGCTACTCTCACTGGAGGTGAACTTTATCTTTAGTTATGATTTGATATACTTTTTTTTTGTTTTTGGTGCCAGCTGATCATTTTCATCGGCCATCCTTCACGCAGGCACTGTTATCAGAGAAGAAGTTGGATTATCCTTAGACAAGGCAGACAATCAGGTCCTAGGAACTGCTGCCAAGGTTGTAGTAACTAAGGATTCAACAACAATAGTGGGAGATGGCACTACACAAGAGGAAGTAAACAAAAGGGTGACACAAATCAAGAACCAGATTGAGGTTTGCATTCTGAAGAGTCTTAAATTCTCTGTTCCTCTGTTTTCTTTCAAAATTTTCATTTCCTCTTCTTGTGGTTCTGCTCTGTTTATCAACTCCTTTTGATAGCCCCCATTTGCTAATAGAGATAATCTGCATTCCCTTGTCTTGCATGTCTCCATAAGTCACTTTTGATTTGGGAAAAAAATGCTTTTTATTAACGGTTAGTTCCCAAACATCAATTTTTCAGGCTACTGAACAAGAATATGAGAAAGAAAAACTAAACGAGAGGATAGCTAAACTCTCTGGTGGTGTTGCTGTCATTCAGGTAAAGACCAATGTTAAACCTTCGGTGCCTCTTGGTCTTGGTGTATTTAGCATGCTTATCAGAATAAAACAACTAGAACATGATATGCCTTGCTTTGTAGGTAGGAGCACAGACAGAAACTGAGCTTAAGGAAAAGAAACTGAGGGTTGAGGATGCCCTGAATGCTACAAAGGTAAATGCTATTTGTGTTGCTGAAATGCATCTGGTGTTAGGCTTAGGCACAGTATACCTGCATGCTCCCATTCACATAGCCTTCTGATGCACTATTTGCACTGTGTTGATTTCTTAAAATCTCATTCCTTGTTAGTTGATAGTTTTCTATATTTGCAGGCAGCAGTTGAGGAAGGTATTGTTGTCGGTGGTGGCTGTACCCTTCTGAGGCTTGCATCAAAAGTTGATGCAATTATAGAAACCCTTGAGAATGATGAACAGAAGGTAGGTTCCAAGGTTTAGTTGTTTAATGTCACCCTTCCCCTCAAAAAATGTTACCCTTTGATTAAAGTTCTATTTTATATGCCATCGGTGGTGACTTTTTTGCCCCTGTTTTTCCTTTACAAGGTTGGGGCTGAAATTGTAAGGAAGTCCTTGAGCTATCCACTTAAATTGATTGCAAAGAATGCAGGTGTTAATGGCAGTGTGGTTACTGAGAAGGTTTGTGCTCATATTGTGCCCGTTATTAGTCAGTGGTTGTGCAACTTGTGCTTAACAAGTTTGGAACTCGTTGACATTCAGGTTCTTGCCAATGAGAACTTCAGGTATGGGTACAATGCGGCTACAGGAAAGTACGAGGATTTGATGGCTGCTGGTATCATTGATCCTACCAAGGTGTGTTTCTGCAGAAGCAATGCCTTTGTGTTGCTATGAAAAGAAAGATTTAGGTGATATGAGGATTTTCTTTTGCAAAAACAGGTTGTGAGGTGCTGCTTGGAGCATGCTGCGTCGGTGGCAAAAACCTTCATCACCTCTGATGCTGTTGTCGTTGACATCAAGGTGCCTGAGCAAGCACCTGCTCCTGCAAACCCAATGGGTGGTGGCTCAGGTACGTGTGGGTTGCCTGTCCATCCAATGGTTAGCAGGTTGAGCAATGGGAATGGTGATTAATTTGTGTTTTTGTTGGTTTTCTTTTCAGGTTTTGGGTTCTAAATTGTCTGGAGTTTAGGTTACCCTTTGGTTCCATCAGCAGCGGTGCGCGTTGCAGCGACAGAATCTTACCTTTACGTTAGTTTCGAGATATAAGTTGGATGTTATTGTTGCGTCAAATGATGAAAATCAAGTGCAAGTAACCAAGACAGCTGAAAAATATTTTTGATGAGAGGTGCTGGTTCTTTTTATTTCCTATATTGGTTTTGGAAATGTTGACACTGTATGCATTGGCCTCGCTACACAGCGTTTTTTGTGCTCCTTTGGAATGTGCTTGGAAGGTAAGCCTGAGACTGAGCAGCAGCCAGTGTTCAGCTATGCACTTGTCATCAAGACAAGTTGGTTTCGAGGCCAGCACGTCACAGCACACCCGGCACTGGTCGAAAATTCACAAACCCAATTTTAAACAGGATATGTGTGATCACTGCTCAAAAAATCACAAGCCCAATTTTAAACAGGATGTGTACGCTGATGTTTGCAATGAATGATTCTGCTAGTCCAAGGGACGTACATGTTGTTTTCTTTCTGTATCTTCCAGCTGCGTAAAATTAGTACTGGTAAATACAATGCACCAACAGTTAACAGCAGCAGTACTAACTGTCATTGTTGATTCTTATATGCCTTAGCACTAAAATACACACAACCAATACCAATTACGATACAAATAAGCAAATCAATTAAATAATATACACTGATGATGATTGATTCTTGCGTCTGTATATACCACACGAAATCAGCTAAAATAAAATCAATCAGCAAGTGCCCGCCATCTCATTCCGCTCTGATGAACGGGGAGGAGCTCATTTCAGTTGTGCTGTAGAACGATTCCTCCTGGTAGTAGTTCTCGTCTTTCTCCTCCTCCCACTTGAGAACCTCCCTTATGTACTTGAATGCTTCGTCCACAGTCTGGCGCTCACGGGCACGAGCCTGCCACACGAAAAGCTTTCGGTTCGTCTGCGCAAAGTACAGGTCCTTGAACTTCATGGCAATGTAGTAGTATGCCTGATGAGCCAGCGACTGGTTGTTGTGGCTCGTCCGCACCGGGCAGAAGTCCTTGAACCACTCACAGCTAGAGATGGGCGTGCGGTTGATCTTCTCCTCAAAAAGGTCATACTTGTTCAGAACCAGAACAAATGGAGTATCGCAGAAGCATGGTTGCCTGCTCAAACAGAGATTCAAATTTTATTGCTTCCCACAAGATATCGCAAACTCAAGAGAATCACTGGATTCATGGACACCATTATGCTAGAGTTATTTATTGACTAGTAAAAGATAACCTCAGAAGAAAAACGTTAGCGTACCGGATTGTAGCCTCAAATAACTCTTTGCTTTGCATCATTTTGTTCACAAGAGGCCTGCTGCCACTTACAGGGGGTCCCAATTGGTCATAGTCACTGAGAGCTACACAGAATATTACCATGCGGACATCTTCAAACATTTCCACCCATTTGCAGCCATCATTCATGCCTTTTGCACTAACTCTGATCAGCTGATATCTGATGAAGAAAAGAAGCACGTGATTTAAAGCACATGACTCGGATGCAATTTTTACACACGGGCAGAAGGTAGGTTAAGAAATTACTTGGTGAGAGGCTGGGAATGTGCCTCAGGGTTGTCGATATAAGGTTCAGACATTGGGCTGCGATCATCAAGTGTGAACTCAATGAAGGCTAGCCCATTTCCTTGTGTTACTCCTTCAGCAAAGATTACATCTTTCTCTGAAGGTTCATACTCATTGCTTGACACCTCAATGGCCTGCAGTGGATATGCAAAGAATAGTACCAAAAGTCATTCAAAAACTTTAAGGAAAAAAAAACTCAGCTCCACATGATACAAACTAGGTTGATCAATGTTGGAGCTCTATTAATTTAAAAGATATCAGGTTATACCCTGCTCAGGAAGTGCTCAGCCACATCAGGGAGAAAATGCAATTCTTCCTTTCTTTTAAATGTTGCTTGTATGGCAGGGTCCTTCCACATCTCATCAACAAACGGAGCGTATTCACGCGTTGCAGCAGGGAAGAATGCATCTAGGTCACCCATTGCTATGATATCCAAAAGCCAATCTGAAAATTTCTTTAGCCTTGCATTTATGGAGTATATACAAGAATCTGATCCGTTGGCTTTATTTTCATCTGCATCCAGAAACAGCTCAATGATACAGTGTCTGTGTCTGTAGGAGGGAAAAATAGGGCTAAATGACTCGGTCATATTACCATGCTGAGTTTCTTCACCCTGAGAAATCGTGTAATTCAATCTAGATAAAGCCTCTTCCTCAAAACGCTCGCGGCCCTCTAGCAAAATCCCAAGATACTTGAACATATTGCTTTGGATCATCAATTTGATACCTTCAAGTTCTTCTTGGGTGAACCTAGTCCCATACAAGTATTTAGCCTAAGACACATTAAAACTAAGATCAGCATGAAGCATACAAGAACAAATGCTGGAATGAAAACCACTGACAGGCAAAGACAACAAAGATATACCCCGCAGATGAATTACTAAATAACAGTGCAATCTCTCACATAGGGCCAGTTACAGAAAATTACATTGCAAGAAGTGCTGTAGAGCTAAAGGCATCAATGGACAGAATCAGAACAGACCTGCTTAAAAATAGTGCTCGTACCAGCACCAGGTGGTCCAAGAAGAAGAAGCTTTTGTATTCTTTTTTGGTCCAAATAATCAGGGACAGTTCTTGCTGTATATGGAACTTCGTCTCTGGTTCCATTTGAATTCCCGGGAGGCACCGGCAGTGAAAATAATGCGCATGCAAAACGTGTCAGAGCCTAGTCACAGTTTAGGAAACATCATCAGCAATAAGCAATTAAGCATACCTATCTTAAGTTTTGAAAGAAATAGCATTGTTATAAAATTCCTTTTAACCAAGATACATACTGATTCCCATATTTTTCCTTTTATGTTGTTTTGTCCTTCTTCCTCATAACGACCATCATCATAAACCCAAAAATGAGTGTCACGGGGACACTGAACATTTGCAACCTGCAAGCATAATGCAAGTGGTGAGACAAAAGAGTGGGAAAAACTCTTCAAGGCCCCCTTTGGAACAGGGGATTTTTTTTTTCCGGTTCCTGTGTTTTTCCCGTGAAAAATGAACTGATTCCTAGGAAGTTCCTATACAACTCCTGTGAAATTCCTGTGTACAGTCCTATTCTGCAGCCCTGGTGAGATCTGTGCTGAACCGTGTGAATGTGAGCGGGAATCTTGGCTATGGACTGAAGGACTAAATTTTGAGCTAAAAGAAAGCATCACGTACAATGCTGCTGGTTACGATATGCTAGTCCTGAACGCCAGAATACAAACGGGAACTTCTGTTTGATGAATTACTATCTTGATATCCAGAATGGTAAAGCCCTTGGATTTGAGAAAACTTCCTAATTAGTTGCAAACTGGAAAATCATAAAAACGAGGAGTGGAGGACAACAATACGCACATCAAACTTTTACAATGATCCGCTTATACCAAAAGCGTTAATGATTAAACATCTAAATTGGATAAGCTGGAAGGTAACAAACATATTCCAAGTTAACTAATGTACTGGAACTCAAATTAACAGGACAGATAGGTGATAAAGTTTTTGCTAGAAACGACAAAAATGGCTCACATCACGTGGTACCAAAATCCATTAAAGCATAAAACTTAGCATTTATTATATATTGGATAATACATCACTATCTGGCTTATATGGTTTAGGATGGCCTATTATCAACGGTCACACGAAATGGACCTTAGTGTGGTAAAGGAATACTGATAGTTGGTGAGATCAAAACAGACTACACACACTGCGACCCATCAGCGACCAAAGAAAAGCAGCTCTAGAAGGGTAAAGCATGCTTGGCCAAAAGCAAGGGATGATTCCTTTTTTTTTTTTTTTGAACCGGGGCGCAGTGTCCCCATTCCCATGCACTGTGCACGGAAATACGATGGGCACCGGGTGGCGAGCGCACGGCTCGTGCTGCTTGACCAAATGAGCTACGCGCTCATTCCCAAGGGATGATTCCATTTGGAGAGCAAAATAAATGACAAGACCGTTACCTTTAGAATTTTCAGCTCAATCTTTGTTATCTCCCTTCCGTTCATATAAACCTGGGTGTTTCCGTTACTAGCATTGGCCTGAAGCTTCCCAGTGAAATTGAGGTTGGAGCTAATAATCCTGTCTGGTTTTTCTCCTTCCTATCAGAAAACACCAGTTTCACCAGTTTCATTAGCACAGAGTCAGTAAATTCACACAGAAGCTTTGCACTTGATAGATTTACCTTTCCCCATAAGCCTGACTCCTTGTCATACCAATACTTTCCTGGCTTTAGCTTCTGAGGAGGTCGTGAACAACTTAGCAGGTCGGTTAACTCCTCTGGCCTCAACGGGCAACCATTGACAATAAGCTGCTCTGGGCGAAGCTGATTCGCTTGGCACTCCTTCTCAGCTTTCAAGATTTGCCTTACTTCCAACGGGCTGAGCAACCGCGAAAGCGTCCTCGAGTTCTTCCCCAGCTTTGACCTTTTGGACTCATCGATTGGATGGCCGATGCAGGTGACGCACTTGCGCCCTTCTGGCATTGACCCCATCATCCTAAGGACACAATAGCTGCAGTACCTTGCATCACAAACAAGGCACGACTCCTTGCTCTCCCATTTCCTCTTCCCACAGCGATAGCACGCCCTTCTCCTCTTCTCCTTCTTCGTGACGGCCACGTACTGCTCGGACATCTCCTCAAACTCCTTGCTCTCATACTTGCTGTCGGGTGTGAAGCCGAAGGTGACGACCGGAGCTCTCCTGCCCTCCTGCCTTTCAGGCCTATTCTGTGGCCCAGGTGAGCTCTGTGCTGAGCCGTGCGACTGTGAGCGGGAATCATCGCCTTCGTCATCGTCGTCACTGAACTCCTGGTTGTGCAGGACTGACTCTGAGCTGCCACCAGCCTGCGCGGCCACTGGATCTGCGCAGCGGGCGATCCTGGAGACTGGGAGGCGGATGGGCTCAACAACAGGCGCCACAGGGATGCCTCCGAGCACCTGGGAACCGGACACTGGCTCCGCCGTGGGGATTGCAGGGATCTCCACGGGGTCTACCCTGGGGAGGTCGTAGGGCACCGGCGGGCCGTCGTACTCGAGGGCGATGGAGTAGTCGAGGTTGGGCGGCGCCTCGGGGATGGGAGTGCCCGGGGGAAGGATCCTCCTCATCATGTCCTCCCAGGTGCTCCCATCCATGGCCTCCGCGTGCGCCTCCGCCATCTCTTTCTCCTCCCTTCGTCTACCTGCCCTGGCTGCTTTGCTTGTCAACCACCTGCCTCCTACGTCGTCATCACCACAGAGCTGACCGATGAAGATGAATCGCCCTTTTCAACTCGGACCGCAAAGGTTGACTCTTTCCTTATTCTGTGGCACCGAAATGAAACAACCAACTCCAATTAAAAGATCCTGTCGACAACTACACTAGGGCACTAGGCAGTAGTAGCGGGTGCTCGGAACCCAGGACCGAAAGCAGAGATCTTTACCGCGAGGAACTGGGGTTCGCTTCAAATCCGCACGAGATGCAACCAAAATCCAAGCTTTCCACCACAACCGCCGAACTGAGCTTTCTCGATGGAGGGAGATCCCGGCCACCTCTTCTCTTCTCGAAATTGGATCGGGTTGGTCAGGCGAGGAGAAAGAAGCAGCGGGAGTGGATACTCCCCTCCTGCAAAGGATGCGGCGGAGCGGAGGGGAAGAACTGGAGACCCGGAAGCAAGGCAAAAGGCTGCGCTAGCGAAAGAAAGGGAGGTGTGGGACGGGACCGGAGTCGGGACGCCGCAGCCGCACGGTGAGGACGGAGCGAGGGGCTGACCTGCAATAAACTTGTTGCCTTTTGGACTCAAAAGGAAAGCGACGGCAGCAAACCAAGGCTGTGTTTAGATGAATTTTTTTTTTTTGCAAAATACTCCCGTAGCACTTTTCGTTCTTATTTGACAATTAGTGTTCAATTATAGACTAATTAGGTTTAAAAGATCCATCCGTTAATTTTGTCTAAACTGTGTAATTAGTTTTATTTTTTATCTATATTTAATGCTTCATGCATGTGTCAAAGATTCGATGTGATGGAGAATCTTGAAAATTTTCCCCCTGTTCGGCTGAGCTTATCAGCACGGCTTATCAGCCGTGAAACAATGTTTTTCTCTCACAGCAAATTCGCCATAGCCGACTTATAAGCTAAACAACAACCTGCCGAGCAGGACCTTTACAAATTTTTTTCATCTAAACTGGGCCCAAACGAAACGAAACGAAACGAAACGAAACGAGGAAGACGAACCATTCGTTCACAGAGACACACACCACACCCGCCGCCGCACTTCCTTTTCCTTCACCTACGACTCCCTCCATTTCGGTTCACGGTTCTCGTTTTTCTTTTCCGGAAACACTATCTCCCCTCCACGTGGACAGCTTCAAACAAAAGAAAACAAAAAAAGTAAATGATATCTAGTAAAGTTATCTCGATTTATCAATCGCTAGTAAAAAGTTATACCATTTCGTTTAGTTGCAATATATATATAAAAAATCAAACTACATGGTGTATTTTGATACATAGTATATATCGTTAGGGGCACAACCAAAAAGTTGATTTTTTTAATGTTAGGGGAGGATCAAGAGTGTTAAATTTTCAAAAATTACTTGATTTTTCTGAAAAAAAGTCAGTGGAAATTTCATAATCAGGGGGGGCTAGGCCCCTCCTCGCCCCTATCTCCGCCCGTGTATTATATCGCATGAGCGAGCAGCCTTAGCACATCGATTCTTGCAACAATAGCATATTGTCGGTGTTCGGACCCGAGGGGGTCCTAAACCAATGAGTAAATGCTGCGTGTCCCTTTCCTGGATGGCGATGCAAGGAGAACACACGGAGATTTATCCTGGTTCGGGCAAGAGAAGGCCCTACGTCCAGCGGGGGAGAGGAGATGTTGTATTTCCTTGCACCGAGGTGCTTGCGTAGGGGTTACAAGCTTGCGAGAGAGGGCAATGAGCCCAGGTCTCAAAAGAGGAAAACGAAATACAGGTTGATTGCTTGAGATGTTGATCGCTATCTGGGGCTTGACTTCTTGTTCGTCGTCGTCTCCAGAGCCCTGGCCTACCCTTTTATAGGACGAGAGGAAGCCGGGGCAACGGGTGTATTGAGATGATGTTTTGTCGATCACTGTAGAGGTGACTGTAGCGACGTGTCCTAGAAATGGGAGGCCATCCCTGGACTCCATGGCGTTACAGGGGACAAGACGCTGAAATGACCCGGAGCTCTGCGCCATACCGTCCTTCTTTTCCTGTTACGTCGCATTAGGCGTCGAGGCCAGGTCGAGGCCGGGTCGAGGCCGGGTCGAGGCTGGTCGGATAAGTCCGAATCCCTGGAATCGCGGTGTACGGATTCTGTCGTATCCTTCCTCGAGGGTGACTAGTGACGTACAGTGTGCGGTAAGGTGGATACAGTGACGTTTTTCACCTCCCATCACGGGATGGGCGGTGAAACAGTGAGAACTGACACTGGTATTGTTCCCACGTCGACCACACGCGCAGCCATGCCGGTAGGTGGTAGTAGGTAATTGCATTAAATGCTAAGGCTTTTGTCCTGGGGTAGGTAGAGAGAGGAGGTCGAGCGCCTCGACCCGGGCTCACGCGAGTCGGAGTGCTCCTGGTGGACGATCGAGCCTCGTGCGGGTCGGAGCGCGGTCGAGGGTTCCCGTCGAGGGGGCCTCGTACGAGTCGGAGACGGGATGCGGTCGAGGCATTCCGTCGAGCCAGCCTCGTACGAGGCGGACCTGTCGCGCGTTCTGAAGTAGGCGGTGTTTTGTCGTGGCTTAGTCGTTTTAGTTTTTATTATCGTTAAATGTGGGTACCCCTATACTATTGGTACCGACAGTAGCCCCCGAGCCTCTAGGTGAGTGTATATTCACTCTCCTAGAGGCTTTTTGCCGATGAACTGGAGATGAACTGGAGTCATAGCGCCGTGTGTTTTTCTAGTAGGGGCATGCGAGCGCCCTCAGGACTTCTCCGGTGGGGGCGCGCGAGCGCACCCGCCGGGTGTAGCCCCCGAGGCCTCGGTGGAGTATTGAGAAAGTCTCCTCCGAGGTCTTATTCGTGGTTTACCAGGGAGTAGTTGATGCGGCCGAGCCCCCGAGCCTCGCGCGCACGAGGTCGATCGGAGTCCCTGCCGTCTTTCGTTGTCCGGCCCTCACGCTCTTCCCTCGGAGAGGAGGAGGAGGGGTGGGAAACGTCGTACTACCCCGTTCGGGCGAGTCCGGCGATCTCCGGTGAGCTGCTAGCGGGGAGATTCGAGTGAGAGTCCGTGCTCCAGTCGTTAGGAGTCGGCTTGTGGCCCGGAGGTGCTCTTCAAAGATGCCAAGGAGTGGTCGTGCGGATGTCGGTTCCCTGCGACAGGATCCGAGGGCTCGATGCCTCCCCCGAGGGGATTCCTGCTTCGACCTCGTCCTTTGGCCTCGAATACGTCTTGGGATGCCTCGAGAGCGTGGCTCGAGCCCTGGCCATGTACGGGCACATCCCTGGTCGTCCCTTGCTCCGTCGCTCGAGGGCAGCTGTCGAACCCAGGTCGAGGGCCAGCTTTCGTTCCCTTGAGACTTAAAGTGGGCTCGGAGCCCATTATGGGAATCTAGGAATATCCGTCCGTGGATCTCGCCCCACCCGTTGGCCTGGCGCGCCTTTTTAGGGCGAGATCGGCGCGGTAGTGGGCGACGTGGCGTTCAGTTACAGCGTGGGGGACGGCCACGTGCCTCGCTCCTGTAAGACGTGGGGGACGGTTAGGTGAGCGCATTTATTGCGGGAAACTGTTCCTACCTTTTCGCGCGGCCGTTAGACTTCTTTCCGGCCTATAAAAGCGAGACCCGGGGGTCTGTGTTCCCCTCCGGTTCTTTGCGCTCTTGCCATCCTTAGCCTCAGGAAACCCTAGCCTTCTTACGCCTTCCGCCCATATTGCCGCTGCCGCCGCCGCCTTCCCCTCCGCTCATCCCTCCCGACAGCGCCAATGGCCGGAAAGAGCCAAATCCTCCCCGCCGAAGACTGGGCTACTTCCTCGGTGACGAAGAGGAAGCTGGAGGAGCTGGTCGAAGATGGGTTGCTGCGGCCGAGGACGAACCGGTCGCGGCCGGAGTGGATAGCGCCGCCGCCGGCCCATCGGGAGCCGGCGCCCCCGGAAGGGTACATGGTGAGCTTTGTATGCTTCCACGAGCGGGGGTTCGGGATCCCTTCGTCGGTCTTCATGCGAGCGCTTCTCCATTACTACCGGGTGGAGCTCCATCACCTTGCCCCCAACTGAAAGTCCCTAGTTTGGTTTTGGCTAATTGATGAAACCTAGGACTAACCTTTGTATCTAAGTGGATGATTTAGATAAAGGTGGTCATTGCATATGAGACATGACATTGACTCATGTGACCAAGATGGTGAAGACCAAGATGAGGCTTGGCTCGATGGACCGGCTGTAAAGGTGAAGGGCAAGTCGAGGCTTCGAAGCGAAGGACCATGCGATGGTGAAGCTTGAGCATGACTTGGCGCCGATGGACCGATGCAACGGTAAAGAGCAAGTGAAGTCAAGGTCGATGGATCGAGACGGTCATGTGATGATATGAAGTGGATCATATCCTTTGGAGAAACAAAATGGGCTCAAGGCAAAGGTATAACCATAGGGCCATTTTGTTTTACACTCAAGACACCATAGAGGGTGTGAGTGGTTTAGGGTCGATAGCCGAACTATTAAGAGGGGAAGTCTTATCGGTTATTCGACGCATGGGTGCCACTAGGTGAATTCATGAAGTGCATTGCATGTAGGGCCTAGTGAGCTAACTGGAAAACCTTTGAAAATGATTGAGAAAAAGCTGACACACAAGCACTTGGAGTTGTACACTTGTTGGTGTTGGCACATTTGCAAAGGTGGCGTTGGTCGCGCTGTGGTTTGCGGGTAGAGAGGGGTTTGGGTTCCTCTCTCCCTCCCGCCGAGCGTGCGAGCGCGGGATTCAGGCGATTTCGGGGAAGTGAAATGCCTATTTTCCATTGCGCCGGAAGTCGGAAAAGAAACGGAGGCGAACGCGGTCACAGAGGTGACCGGACGCGATCACTCGCGGGACCGGCGCGTCCGGTCAGTACAGCGTGGGCGTCAGGTGCGCGGGCTAGGGTTTGCCACCGGCGCGTCCGGTGACACGCGGGACCGGCGCGTCCGGTCAGGCGAACAGCTGTTCACAAGGACGATCGGACGCGGTGCGCGTCCGGTCACACACGATCGGACGCGTCCGGTCGTCAAGGGAGCTTACTGGACTCCGACCGGACGCGGTCACTGTCGCGTCCGGTCGTTGCGAGGAGCGCGTCCGGTCATGTCTTCGCGCGCGCGGGTTCTGTGCACACCGGTGCGTCCGGTCGTTTGCAGCAGCGCGTCCGGTCGCTCGTTTGACCGTTGGCGCGCAGTGACCGTTGGAGGATCTAACGGCCGCGTTTGAAATCGGAGGACACGTGGTCGTCGCAGGGCGACCGGACGCGGTTGAGCGCGTCCGGTCAGTTACGACCGGCGCGTCCGGTCGTCCCGCGAAAAATGGTCAGTGGAGTTGTAACGGCTCTATTTGTTTGGGATGCTTATAAATACTTGTTGGCCGGCCCTTGGGGAGGTCTCTTGGCATTTCTAACACTCTTGTGCATCCTTTGAGCTAGAGCTACTCCTCCCACTCATCTCTCTTGCTTGATTGCAAATCAAAAGTGAGATTGAGTGATCCCAAAGTGCATTGCATAGCTTGAGGGCATCTAGTGGCACTTGTGGGTGGTTTAGCCGGTTGATTTCTTGTTACTCTTGGAGAGTACCGCTCCTAGCCGGCTTGGAGATTGTTGGAGGCGTTGGCAAGAGAAGGTGATTGTTCTTGGCCACCTCCGGTTGATTGTGAGAGGTTCTTGTGCTTTCCTCGGCGGGACGCCAAAAGCAACTCTAGTGGAATCCGCGTGTCATTGAGTTACCTCACTTGAGAGTGGTGTCTTGCGGTGCCTTGCGGGGCGTGCCTTGAGGGGCAAGTGACTTGAGGGTCACACCGGGGAACCATCTAGGTGTTGGTCGACACAACCGGTGACGTAGCTTGTCGGTGCACAAGTGAACACCGGGTGAACAAATATTACGTCTCTTGTCTCCCGGTGATTGGTCTCCATCTTGTGTTGTTGTCAATATTGATTGATTGTATATCATCTTGGTGATTGGCAACATCTTCACTTCACCGTCGGTATAATAATCACAATCCTCTCTCTTGCATTTACTTTCACTAGTTTATCTTGTGTAGCTTTAGTAGTAGCTTTGCTTGTAGTGTTAGCTTGTTCTCTAGTGTAACCTTAGTGACATAGCTTTTGTGTGAACTAGAGATCTTAATCTACTAGACTTGTGGATAGGAGGCTTGCATCACAACCTTTGGCTAAGCAAAACTCGCTTTACGCCGTTTGTTATTCTAACAAGTTTGCTTAGTGGTTCTTGTAGAATTTTTAATAGGCTATTCACCCCCCCTCTAGCCATCTAAGACCTTACAAGTGGTATCGGAGCCGTGGTCACCGTTTTAATCAAGGCTTAACATCCTTCGGTGTGAAAAATGGCTCAAATTGTGTTCAATCATGTTGGGGGCAAGCCACCGTTCTTTGATGGTGTTAGTTCTTTTGCTCATTGGAAGAGAAAAATGACAATGTACCTTGGTTCTATTCATGAGAGAGTTTTACAAGTCACCGAGAATGATTTTGCTATCATTGATCCCGATCATCTCACCGATGAAGATAGAGCAAATAGAACATGCAATAGAATGGCTCTCAATACACTTTACAATGGTATTGACACAAAAGTATTTGAGGGCATCAAGGATTTAGATTTGGCAAATGAAGTGTGGACAAGGTTGAGTGAAACATATGAGGGCACTAAGGTTGTGAAAAGTGCCAAGCTATATGGGCTCAAGAGTGAGTTTGAGAACTTCAAGAAAAAGGATGATGAAACAATCATTGAAATGTTTCATAGATTGCAAGTGATAGTCAATGATCTCAAGAGCTTAGGGCACAAGACTCAAGATCAAGATTTTTGTCATAAGTTCTTATTGAGCTTACCTAGAAGATTCAAGATGTTGATCATGATGTTGCAAAGAGATGGGTTTGAAGCAATGAAGCCTAATGATTTGCTTGGTGAAGTATTGACCTATGACAAATATGATCAAGATGTTGATGACAAGGAGAAGGTGGAAGATGAGAAGAGGAAGAAGACCGTGGCATTCAAAGCCACCTCCTCCAAGGGCAAAGCTACCATCATTGAAGAAGAAGACAACAATGAAGATGGGGAATTTGAAATTGATGATGAGGCACTTGCTCTTGTAGTCAAGAAGATGGGTCACATGTTCATCAAGAGAAGAGGCTTTAAGAAGAGAAATGACAACTTCAAAAGAAATGAGCAACAAAGAAAGTGCTTCAATTGTGATAGCACCGAGCACCTTCAAGCGGAATGTCCTTATGATAAGAAGAAGACCAAAAAGGACAAGTTTGAGAAGAAGAAGAGAGAGGCCAAGATGACATTCAAGAAAGGCAAAAATGGTGCCTATGTGATCACTTGGGAAAGTGAAGATAATGAAGAAGAAGAAGAAGAATCATCCAACAAGGCTTTTGCTTCCATTGCTATCAACAAGAAGCCATCACTATTTGATTCATCCTCTTCATGCTTCATGGCTAAAGAAGCCAAGGTATTATATGATGAGAGTGATGATGAAAGTGAAATGGAATATGCTCATGATAGTGATAATGATAATGATAATGAAAATGATGATGATGAACCAACTAAAGAACAACTATATGACTTGATGCAACAAACTAGAGACATAGCCATTGCCAAGGACAAAGAGTGTAAGAAGCTTTCAATGAAAGTAGCAATACTTGAGAAAGTCCTTAGTGAGCTTAAGACCACTCATGAGAGTCTAGTGGAAGACCATGAGGACCTTGATAAGGCTCATTCCAAGCTTGAAAAAGCTCACTCATTGCTACTTGAGCAACAAGCTAAGAAGGAGGTTGTTGTATCATGTGATATAGGTGTTACATGTGATATAATTGATGAATCCATTAATGAACCTATCATCATGTCAAATACTAACCCTTCTTATAGCTCTTCATCCACCACCACTAACTCTACCTCTACTACTAGTGATGGTTTCACTTGTGATGCCTCACTAATGGTTGAGAATGAGACTCTCAAGAGAGAGGTGGATGAGCTCACTCACGCTCTAGGCAAGGCCTATGGTGGTGAGGCCCGCTTGCTTAAGTGTTTGGGTAGCCAAAGGTTCTCTCTTAACAAAGAGGGATTGGGCTACAACCCCAAGAAAGGCAAGTCGGCCTTTGCAACTCCAAAGCCTAGCTTTGTGAAGGGCAATGGTCGGTTTTGCAATAGATGCAAGCAAGTTGGGCACCTAGAGCATAATTGCAATAAAAAGAACCAAAGCAAGAACCTTGTTAGTGCTATACCTTTTGATTCTTGCTATGTGCTTACCAAGGGTGTGAAGGGTGTGCAAGCTAAGTTTGTTGGTACACCAATTGTGGGCCCAAAGAAGAAGGCTATTTGGGTACCAAAGAGCTTAGTTACTAACCTACAAGGACCCAAACAAAAGTGGGTACATAAGCTTCATTAATTTGCTTGTAGGTCAATTACAAAGCCGGAGGAAGGCATTGGATTATTGATAGTGGGTGCACTCAACACATGACCGGTACATCAAGAATGTTTGACTCAATCAATGACAATGATAGTGGTGTTGATTCTATCACATTTGGCAATAACAAGAAAGGCAAGGTTATTGGCTTGGGAAAGATTGCAATTTCAAATGACATGAGTATCTCCAATGTGTTACTAGTTGAAAGCTTGGATTTCAATCTTCTATCCGTGGCACAAATATGTGATCTAGGCTACAAATACATCTTTGGGGTTGATGATGTGGAAGTTATTAGTGTGGATGGTTCAAATGTGGCATTCAAGGGCTTTAGATATGAGAATCTCTATCTAGTTGACTTCAATGCTAGAGAAACTTCTTTGACAACTTGCTTAGTCTCCAAATCAAGCATGGGTTGGCTTTGGCATAGAAGGCTTGGTCATGTTGGCATGAAACAATTGAAGAAGCTTACCACTCACAATCTTGTCAATGGTTTGAAAGATGTTAAATTTGAGAAGAATAAGCTTTGTAGTGCATGTCAAGCCGGGAAGCAAGTTGGAAGCTCACATCCAAAGAAGAGTACAATGAGCACATGCAAAGCATTTGAGTTGATGCATATGGATCTATTTGGACCAACAACATATACAAGCATAGGCGGCAACAAGTATGGATTTGTCATAGTGGATGACTTCACAAGATTCACATGGGTATTCTTTCTTAGTGACAAAAGTGAAGTGTTTGACACCTTCAAGACATTCCTCACTAGAGTTCACAATGAGTTTGAGATTAGAATCAAGAAAGTGAGAAGTGACAATGGAAGTGAGTTCAAGAATACAAGAATTGAAGAACTTTGTGATCATTATGGTATTGGACATCAATTCTCGGCCAAGTACACTCCACAATCAAATGGTCTAGTTGAGAGGAAGAATAGAACATTGCTTGATATGGCTTGATCAATGCTTCATGAGTACAATGTGAGTCAATCATTTTGGGATGAAGCAATCAATACCGCTTGCTACTACATCAATAGACTATATTGTCATCCATTGCTAGAGAAGACCCCATATGAGCTACTTCATGGAAGAAAGCCCAATATATCTTATTTTAGGGTTTTTGGTTGCAAATGCTATATCTTAAAGAAAGGCACTAGATTGGGGAAGTTTGACAAGAGATGTGATGAGGGGTTCCTACTTGGTTATTCAACTACAAGCAAAGCTTATAGAGTTTGGAACAACTCAAGTGGCACTCTAGAAGAAGTCCATGATGTGCAATTTGATGAAACCAATGGGTCACAAGATGAAGAAGAAAATCTAGATGATATTAGTGGAACTCTATTAGTAGAAGCATTGAAAAACATGGACATTGGGGACATTAGAGCAAAGCAAGTAATTGATGTTCAAGATGATGATAAAGATCAAGTGCTCAATTCACCATTCAAGCAAGTTAGTGACTCTCAAGTGCAAGATCAAGGTGCTAGTTCTTCTCATCAAGATACATCAAGTGATCAACCAAGCTCAAGCAATCAAGTGCAAGTACTCCAACCACAACATATTGCAAGAGATCACCCCATTGATAGTGTTATTGGTGATATTAGAAGTGGTGTGCAAACAAGATCAAGATTGGCTATGTTTTGTGAGCATGCATCATTTGTGTCAACCATAGAACCAAAGAAGATAGAAGAAGCTTTGAGGGATGCCGATTGGATCATGGCTATGCAAGAAGAGCTTAATAATTTCACAAGAAATGATGTTTGGGAGTTGATAGAAAGGCCAAATGACTACAATGTGATTGGAACCAAGTGGGTGTTCAAAAACAAGCAAGATCAAGATGGCATTGTAGTGAGAAACAAAGCAAGGCTAGTTGCTCAAGGTTACACTCAAGTTGAAGGTCTTGACTATGATGAAACATATGCTCCCGTGGCAAGATTGAAGGCAATAAGGATTCTATTGGCTTATGCTTGTGCACACAACATCAAACTATATCAAATGGATGTCAAAAGTGCATTTCTCAATGGGACCATCAATGAGTTAGTCTTCGTTGAGCAACCGCCCGGATTTGAAGATGACAAGAAACCCAACCATGTGTACAAGTTAAAGAAGGCTTTATATGGCTTAAAGCAAGCACCTAGAGCATGGTATGAGAGGCTAAGGGATTTCCTTCTCTCTAAGGGATTCAAGATGGGCAAAGTTGATACAACTTTATTCACCAAGAAGATTGGAAATGATCTATTCATAGTGCAAATATATGTTAATGACATCATCTTTGGATCAACCAATCAAGCTTATTGTGAAGAATTTGGTGCTATGATGGCCAAAGAGTTTGAAATGTCTATGATTGGTGAACTTAGCTACTTCCTTGGTCTCCAAGTCAAGCAATTGAAGAATGGGACATTTGTGAGTCAAGGGAAATACATAAGGGACATGTTGAAGAAGTTTGGAATGCAAGATGCAAAACCAATTTCAACTCCAATGGGTACAAATGGCAATTTGGATAGTGATCTTGATGGCAATATGGTGAATCAAAAGGAATATCGGTCTTTGATTGGAAGTCTACTCTATGTCACCGCATCAAGGCCGGATGTCATGTTTAGTGTTTGCATGTGTGCTAGATATCAAGCCTCACCTAGAGAGAGTCATCTCACGGCCGCAAAGAGAATATTGAGGTACTTAAAGCAAACAAGAGATGTTGGACTATGGTATCCCAAGGGGTCAAAGTTTGAATTGATTGGATATTCGGACTCTGACTATGGGGGTTGCAAGATCAATAGAAAGAGCACAAGTGGCACATGTCAATTACTTGGAAGATCACTTGTGTCATGGTCCTCAAAGAAACAAAATAGTGTGGCAATCTCTACCGCCGAAGCCGAATATGTGAGTGCGGGGAGTTGTTGTGCACAATTGCTATGGATGAAATCAACTTTGAAGGATTATGGCCTCAACTTCAAGAATGTGCCATTGCTATGTGATAATGAGAGTGCAATCAAGATGATACAAAACCCGGTTCAACATGGAAGAACAAAGCATATTGACATAAGGCATCATTTCATTAGAGATCATCAACAAAAGGGAGATATTGCCATTGAAAGTGTTGGCACCGATGATCAACTTGCCGATATTCTCACTAAGCCACTTGATGAAAAGAGGTTTTTCAAGCTAAGGAATGAATTGAAAATTCTTGATTTCTCAAACATGAGTTGAATGCACCCCACTCACTTATTGACATGCCTCTCCTTCGACATTGCAAGGTAAAGTTGATTGACATGTCATTCATCCTATGCTAAGGACTTGCTAGAGCATATAGACATAATAAGTGGTATGCATGAGCATTCATAATAAATCAAATGAATTTGATGAATATATGTTACCACTATTGCCTCTATGTTTGATTTGATCTAGTGGTGGCATATGACATGTTTGTGAGCTTGCAAACCTAGTGTTGAATCTAGAAGATTTGCTATAAGTGTTTAATTCAACATAGGCAAGATAACCCTTATTAGGAGGTGTGAAGATGCTTGTCTTTGGTTCAAATCGAATTAATTATCTTTGGCAAGTGTTCTAGGTTGAACCAAAATTGTTGAATTTTAACCTACTCCATCAAACATTTCTCTTCTCTCCACAATTTGATCCCATTTTTGGGTAAGTTGTTGACAAAGGGGGAGAGAAAAAGATGATTCAACATGATAAAGGGGTAAATAAAATTTTTGATGCACACAAGTAGGGGGAGCAAGCTCATAAACAAAGTTGTTGCATTTGTTTGTGCATTTTCATATGACTTGCTCATTGCACATGTATTTAAACTCAATATACATGCTTGTGTGGTGCAATGCTAGTATAGAACTTGGATGATGAAATGATCTACTAGCATGCATAGGAATAGTTCTACATGTGGTATCTAGACTTGCCTAAAGTTTTTATAAGTGGTCCAAGAACCTTTACATATAATGTTGATCTCACGGGGTTCTTGAGTTTTTGTTGGTTGTCTAGTTACTTCATGATGCTAAGGATGGTGTAAAAGGCAACTCCGATTGGTATCACGCTTCAAAGGTCCATTCCTTACACCTTAGCATCATTTTGGTAGAATTACTCTCCCAACACTTCTATCCATGCATATGTGCAAAGCTTTCAATCCAAACTCTATGCACATATGTAGGGGGAGCTAATGCTACCAAAACCGAGCTTGTGATAATTGTCCAAACTTTACTTATGAGCAAAATGATTGGACAAGTATGACAAGTTCAAAACTTTTATTATCAAAATCATCTTTGTGAGGGTTGTCATCAATTACCAAAAAGGGAGAGATTGAAAGTCCCTAGTTTGGTTTTGGCTAATTGATGAAACCTAGGACTAACCTTTGTATCTAAGTGGATGATTTAGATAAAGGTGGTCATTGCATATGAGACATGACATTGACTCATGTGACCAAGATGGTGAAGACCAAGATGAGGCTTGGCTCGATGGACCGGCTGTAAAGGTGAAGGGCAAGTCGAGGCTTCGAAGCGAAGGACCATGCGATGGTGAAGCTTGAGCATGACTTGGCGCCGATGGACCGATGCAACGGTAAAGAGCAAGTGAAGTCAAGGTCGATGGATCGAGACGGTCATGTGATGATATGAAGTGGATCATATCCTTTGGAGAAACAAAATGGGCTCAAGGCAAAGGTATAACCATAGGGCCATTTTGTTTTACACTCAAGACACCATAGAGGGTGTGAGTGGTTTAGGGTCGATAGCCGAACTATTAAGAGGGGAAGTCTTATCGGTTATTCGACGCATGGGTGCCACTAGGTGAATTCATGAAGTGCATTGCATGTAGGGCCTAGTGAGCTAACTGGAAAACCTTTGAAAATGATTGAGAAAAAGCTGACACACAAGCACTTGGAGTTGTACACTTGTTGGTGTTGGCACATTTGCAAAGGTGGCGTTGGTCGCGCTGTGGTTTGCGGGTAGAGAGGGGTTTGGGTTCCTCTCTCCCTCCCGCCGAGCGTGCGAGCGCGGGATTCAGGCGATTTCGGGGAAGTGAAATGCCTATTTTCCATTGCGCCGGAAGTCGGAAAAGAAACGGAGGCGAACGCGGTCACAGAGGTGACCGGACGCGATCACTCGCGGGACCGGCGCGTCCGGTCAGTACAGCGTGGGCGTCAGGTGCGCGGGCTAGGGTTTGCCACCGGCGCGTCCGATGACACGCGGGACCGGCGCGTCCGGTCAGGCGAACAGCTGTTCACAAGGACGATCGGACGCGGTGCGCGTCCGGTCACACACGATCGGACGCGTCCGGTCGTCAAGGGAGCTTACTGGACTCCGACCGGACGCGGTCACTGTCGCGTCCGGTCGTTGCGAGGAGCGCGTCCGGTCATGTCTTCGCGCGCGCGGGTTCTGTGCACACCGGTGCGTCCGGTCGTTTGTAGCAGCGCGTCCGGTCGCTCGTTTGACCGTTGGCGCGCAGTGACCGTTGGAGGATCTAACGGCCGCGTTTGAAATCGGAGGACACGTGGTCGTCGCAGGGCGACCGGACGCGGTTGAGCGCGTCCGGTCAGTTACGACCGGCGCGTCCGGTCGTCCCGCGAAAAATGGTCAGTGGAGTTGTAACGGCTCTATTTGTTTGGGATGCTTATAAATACTTGTTGGCCGGCCCTTGGGGAGGTCTCTTGGCATTTCTAACACTCTTGTGCATCCTTTGAGCTAGAGCTACTCCTCCCACTCATCTCTCTTGCTTGATTGCAAATCAAAAGTGAGATTGAGTGATCCCAAAGTGCATTGCATAGCTTGAGGGCATCTAGTGGCACTTGTGGGTGGTTTAGCCGGTTGATTTCTTGTTACTCTTGGAGAGTACCGCTCCTAGCCGGCTTGGAGATTGTTGGAGGCGTTGGCAAGAGAAGGTGATTGTTCTTGGCCACCTCCGGTTGATTGTGAGAGGTTCTTGTGCTTTCCTCGGCGGGACGCCAAAAGCAACTCTAGTGGAATCCGCGTGTCATTGAGTTACCTCACTTGAGAGTGGTGTCTTGCGGTGCCTTGCGGGGCGTGCCTTGAGGGGCAAGTGACTTGAGGGTCACACCGGGGAACCATCTAGGTGTTGGTCGACACAACCGGTGACGTAGCTTGTCGGTGCACAAGTGAACACCGGGTGAACAAATATTACGTCTCTTGTCTCCCGGTGATTGGTCTCCATCTTGTGTTGTTGTCAATATTGATTGATTGTATATCATCTTGGTGATTGGCAACATCTTCACTTCACCGTCGGTATAATAATCACAATCCTCTCTCTTGCATTTACTTTCACTAGTTTATCTTGTGTAGCTTTAGTAGTAGCTTTGCTTGTAGTGTTAGCTTGTTCTCTAGTGTAACCTTAGTGACATAGCTTTTGTGTGAACTAGAGATCTTAATCTACTAGACTTGTGGATAGGAGGCTTGCATCACAACCTTTGGCTAAGCAAAACTCGCTTTACGCCGTTTGTTATTCTAACAAGTTTGCTTAGTGGTTCTTGTAGAATTTTTAATAGGCTATTCACCCCCCCTCTAGCCATCTAAGACCTTACACCAACGCCGTCGCGTAGGCCGCCATCTTCGCGGTGGTCTGTGAGGGGTACCTCGGGGTGGAGCCGCAGTGGAACCTGTGGCTTCACCTCTTCAAGGGCTAGCTCTTCGCGAGGAGAGCGGGGGAGAAGGGAGTTCTCTACGCGGCGCGGGTAGGGAGCTGCGTCCTGCAGTTGAGGTCGAGCCGGGCGGACCAGTACATCCCGACTCGCCGCATCTCCTCGAACAGCGGGTGGCACGAGGGCTGGTTCTACCTCCGCAACGACGACAACCAGTTGCCGAAGTACACCGGCCGCGTGCTGACCGCCCGGGAGGACCGCTGGACGTACGGAGTGCCGGATGCCGAGAAGCCACGCCTGGATCCGTTGCTGGCGGCGCTGCAGCAGCTTCGCGCTCGAGGCTTGACGGCGGCGGCGGTAGCGACGGCGTTCCATCGCCGCAGGGTGATGCAGCTGTGCCTGCGTCGCCTGCGCCTCGGCCAGATGACTCCGGAGGCGTCTCTGGAGGGGAGCCGGATGTCTCACGAGGCCCTCACCCTCGAGGAGGGACTTCGTCGAGCCCGCCGGATGGTCGGGACCTTCAAGGCGGAGGAGGCTGACCGGCTTCCCATGAGGCCCACCAAGGGGTTCGAGCCCGTGGTAAGTTCTCTTGAGTTGGTACGCTTGTTTTGGTTTTGTTCGTTTCTCGGACCCCCTTGACCCGGTCGATGCCGGTGTGCAGGACTTGTCGGCGCTGCGGGAGACGCGACCGCCGGTCCCGGAGGACCAGCCTGCCCGGGATGCTCGACGGCAGCACGCCTCGAAGCAGAAGGAGGTCAAGGAGTCGACCAAGAAGCGGGCGGCCCGCAAGGCCAAGGAGGCGGAGGCGCGGAAGAAACGCCGGCGCCAGCAGGCCCTCGACGGGCTTCCTTTGGAGCCGTCGCCCTCCGAGACCATGTCGGGGGGGGGACGACGACAGCAGCGGCGAGGACGATGATGCCTTGTCGCGGTACGAGGCCGCGACCGGGCTGGGGAGCCTCCCAGACATCCGCCCCCTGCTGGAGCCCATCGCGGGGTCATCCTCCTCGATCATCGTGGTTGAGGAGGTTGAGGAGGACGACGAGGAAGAGGAGAAGAAGAAGAAGAAGAAGGAAGAGAAGAAGGAGGCGGGCCCCTCGACGGGAGGGGCTGCCTTGCCCCGGACCCAGCAAGCGGGGTCGACGGGGGTGCCTACCCTAGCCCAGGCCCCGCAAGCCTGGGAGGGGACCAGGGCGGTGGCGCCGACATCGTCGTCGGCGGCGCCGCCATCAGGCGTGAGGACCCGAGGCCAGCTGGCCTCGGAAGCGCAGAAGACGCGCAGCGGTGCGCCGGCGAGGGCCCACGGAGCGCCCGGTCTACGGGTGGGGCTGCCGCGAGGCCGCCGTCTGCCGCCTCGGGCGGCTCGGATCGTGCGGGGTCGAGGCCTCTGGTGCCGATCTCCGGGTGAGTTTTTGAGCTAAGGGGATTTGTCTTTTTTCGAATTCGTCGGTCGACCTCATTTTTAACTTTACAGGCTGAAGCGAAAGGCGGAGCACATGGGGCCCACCCCCGTGAAGTCTCTCCGGGCCAGTGCCACCGTCCTTAACCGGTCGGCGGAGCAGGACGCGGCCTGGGTCCGCGAGGTCAAGGCCACGAAGGAGCACCGTCGACAGCAGGAGGCTGCAGGCGCTTCGACGGTCGCCGGCCCCGACCCTGCAGCGGCGAGGTCAGACCCGGCGAGGGTAGTGGCGCCTGGCCCGGTCGAGGTGGAGCCCAGGGCGCTGCCCTCGGCCGAGGCCACCGTTGAAGCGGCCGCGGAAAGGGCGGGTGCCGATGCGACCGCGGAGGGGGCTGCACCGGCACCGGAGCAGGAGGTGGCGCCGGCGAGGGGGCCGCAGCCACAGCAAGACCTGCCGGCACGGCCGGTGGGCACGGCGGAGGGTGAGGCCGTCGAGCCTTCTACCGGAGCCCCGGAAGAAGTGGCGCCGGAGGTCGAGGTGCCGGTTGCGGGGGCACCGTTGGCCGGAGCGCCGGTTTCCGAGCCGCCAACGGGCGAGGTACCGGCCCCGGAGGCGTCGACGGCGGAGGCGCCAGCTCCGGTAGTACAGGTTGCCGAGGGGCCGGTCACCGCCGAGGGGCGGGTGCCCGTGGTCATTGCCCTCGACGACGCCCCCCTAGACAGGGGAAAACAAATAATGGGGGCCGAGGGGGGCGAGGCCACGAGCCGGGCCGATGCCTCGACCTCCGCCGGGGCCGCGGGAGCTGCGGGCGAGGGCAACGAGGCCGGCCCTTCGACCGGGCCGGGAGGCGCCCCGGCCGCGTCGTCATCGTCGTGGCCTGACTTCGCCGCGCTAGCGATAGCGCGGGCTGAGGAGGAGATCCCGAGGTGGGGGGCCGCCCCTTCAGTTTAGGGACGCCGCGAACCTCGACGCCGAGCCTATCCTCACTCTGAATGACAGAGATGAGGTGCATCGCTGGCAGTACCTCGAGGGCGTCCGCCAGCATCTCGATCGGCTACTCCGCGTGGCGTCCGACGCCGTCTCGCGGGGCATGCGGGATGCCACCGAGGTACGATTAATCTGTCAGCTTATTTCGTGGCTCTCAGTGTCTTTTTTCTTTGGTTTTCATTATCTTTTTTGGTTTTCTTTGAGTTAGGAACTGAAGGAGACCTCCCGCCGCAAGTCACTCTTCATCCGAGGTGAGAGTGGCGTGTGGGTGTCGCTGTCCCGGCAACGGGCCCTGGTCGAGGAGACCCAGAAGAGGCTCGCCGATCGGACCGCTGAGATGGCTGAGCTGCGCACCGCCTTCTCGACGGTGAAGGAGGAAGCGATCCAGGCTTGGGCGGCTGAAGCCTCAATGCGCACCGAGGTGGACCAGGCCCGGGAAGAGGCTGCCCAGGCCCGCAGGGACCTCGAGCCCCTGGCGGCGCGGGTCAAGGAGCTCGAGGAGGATGTCTCCCAGGTCAGCCGTCAACGTGACCTCAACGTCCAAATCGGGCAGGTCACGGCCCGGTTTAGTGCGCTGAAGGACAAGGTCTCGGGGCTGAACGGGGCCGTGCAAGAGAAGGACGCGGCGCTCCAAACCGCCCGCCAAGAGATCGAGGCACTGAAGGTGACCGTCCGTGAGAAGGACAGTGCCCTCCTGGGGCTCGAGCATACGTGCGGGGGGCTTCGCGACGAGGTTGTGGGTTTAAAGACCCACGTCGAGGGTAAGTAACTTGTTATGGCCATAGAGTTGAGGCATCGCGTTAGGTGCTAATTTGCCTTGTCATGTTCCAGAGCTGGAGAGTGAGAACCGGGAGGCCCACTCGTCCGCTAATTCCCTGCAGAGCCTCCTTGAAGCCGAGACCCGGAGGACCTAGCTGCTCGAGGGCGCGATCACCACGGTGTGCGACGGTCTGGGGGTCGAGCCCGACGCCGACACTGGTGAAGACGCTCCAGGGAGCTCTTTCATCCGTCGGGTGGCGGCACTGGGCCACCTCGCCCGGGAGAAGATTCGGGACAGCCTCCATCACGGCGTGAAGAGGGCGCTGGCCGTCGTCCGCTCGGGGTTCGTGTTCGACATGGAGCTCGTTGCCGATGGCTTCATCACAGACCCGGAGCGGACGGACGAGGAAAATGAAGACGCCTGCCTGGAGCTGATTGAAGCCGCGGAGGGGCCTGGGAGCCGCCTGGCCTCGCTCTTTGAGCCTGAGGTGGTCCCGCCTGCTGACGATGAGGGCCTGTGAGCCAGATCTGGGCGCAGAGGCCCATGTAATAAGTTAGTTATTTTAAATTTTGGTTGTGGTGGCCTTGGGGGCCTAAAAACTTGAAACACAAACCGGTTCGTAGTTAATTTAGTTTTATTCGAGCCTTTCTTCCTTTTTGCTTGGATCGTGTTCTCGTGTGATTTACTTAGCACGCAGTTGCATTCTTTGGCATAAGGCAGCGAGTGGAGGTACCGTAGCCTCGGGGGCGTAAGTAATCTCGTAGCTCGACTGCCCTCGAGCTTCAGGGTGCTCTTGCGGCCTCGTGTGAGAACCTGATCTAAGCGGCAGGGAACGTAATCTCTTTTAGAGTTAGGAACCGTCATTTAGGTCTCCCTAGCGTGAAGTTGCACCTCTAGAAGGCGTAAGGACTGAGTGGAGGCACCGTAGCCTCGGAGGCATAGGTGAGACTCCTGGTTTGAGGGTCCTTTCGAACCTTAGGGTGCTCTTACAGCGCCGTTGAGCGGTTCTTAAAATTTAAAAAAGAGTGTAAGTTTTTTCGGGGACTGAGGGGTTCCCCCCTGTGTAGCCCCCGAGGGAGGGTCGATTCTGGTAGTGCAGAGTTGATCCTTCCTCACTGTGAGACAAAAGTTTTTTGACATTGCTGTATTCCTTATTGATGAAAAAGAAATTACAGAGCCTCGAGGCTTTCTAAGGAAAAAAGCGACGTAGCTGTTCAATGTTCCAAGCGTTGGTGAAGATTTCGCCCTTCTCGTTGGATAGCTTGTAGGTGCCTGGCTTTAGTACTTCTGCGATGATGTACGGTCCTTCCCATGGCGGTGTGAGCTTGTGGCGTCCTTTGGTGTTCTGGTTCCGCCGTAGCACCAAGTCGCCGACGTTGAGGTCACGCCTGCGGACGTGTCTGTCGTGGTATCGCCGGAGACCCTGCTGGTACCTGGCAGAATGTAACAGAGCCACATCTCAGGCTTCCTCGAGCTGGTCGAGGGCGTCTTGTCTTGTGGCGTCGTTATTTCTTTCGTTGTAGGCCTTCAGCCTTGGGGATCCGTACTCTATATCAGTCGGGAGCATAGCCTCGGACCCGTAGACTAAGAAGAATGGAGTGAACCCCGTGGCTCGACTCGGCGTTGTTCTTAGGCTCCATAGGACCGAGGGTAGCTCGGCAGCCCATCTTTTGCCATGTTTGTTTAGCTTGTCAAAGATTCTGGGTTTCAGGCCTTGTAGGACCATGCCGTTGGCACGTTCCACTTGGCCGTTTGTTTTTGGATGAGCCACGGCCGACCAGAGCACGCGAATGTGATGGTGGTCGCAGAAGTCCAGAAACTTTTTCCCAGTGAACTGGGTGCCGTTGTCAGTGATAATACAGTTTGGAACTCCAAAACGATGGACGATGTCGGTGAAGAAAAGCACAGCTTGTTCGGACCTAATACTGGTGATGGGGCGAGCCTCGATCCACTTGGAGAATTTGTCGATAGCGACGAGCAAGTGGGTGAAGCCGCCAGTTGTCCTTTTTAGAGGTCCGACAAGGTCGAGGCCCAAACGGCAAACGGCCACGTGATGGGAATGGTTTGCAGAGCATGTGCCGGGAGATGAGTCTGTCTTGCATAGTACTGACAACCTTTACAGGAGCGTACTAGCTTGACAGCGTCGGAGACCGCGGTCGGCCAATAGAATCCTTGTCGAAAGGCGTTTCCAACGAGGGTTCGAGGCGCAGCGTGGTGACCGCAAGCCCCCGAGTGCAGGTCGCTGAGCAGGCCCCTGCCTTCCTCGTTCGTGATGCAACGTTGGAGGATGCCTATAGGGCTGCAGCGGTACAGCTCCCTACTGTTGCCAACGATCACGAAGGTTTTGGCCTGGCGAGCGATCCGTCGAGCCTCGGTCTTACTCGAGGAGAGGTCCCCTTGGATGAGGTAGTCGAGGTACGGAGCGCGCCAGTCAGGCTCGAGGCCGGATGGTAGGGTCGAGCCTTCCACCTGCATGGCCTCAGCCCCGGTCGAGGGGGCCTCGGTTTTAGGTGGGGGGTCGAGTGACGTCCCGTCGACCCCTCCGTCTGACCTAAGGTCGACGGATGGCCGCTGAAGATCTTTTGCGAAAACGTCTGGTGGAACCGTAGTTCGACTGGACGCGATTTTTGCGAGTTCATCGGCGGCCTCGTTATACCTGCGTGTGATGTGGTTGAGCTCGAGGCCGTGAAACTTGTCCTCGAGGCATCGTACTTCCTGGCAGTAGGCTTCCATCTTGGGGTCACGACAACTCGAGCTCTTCATGACCTGGTCGATTACGAGCTGGGAGTCGCCTCGAACGTCAAGGTGCCGGACCCCGAGCTCGATGGCAATTCTCAGCCCCGTGACGAGTGCCTCATATTCAGCGACGTTGTTTGACGCAAGAAAGTGGAGCCGGATGACATAGCACATGTGAACCCCGAGAGGCGAGATGAAGAGCAGGCCCGCGCCCGCTCCTGTTTTCATCAACGACCCGTCAAAGTACATGGTCCAGAGCTCGGCCTGGAGCCGTGCGGGAGGGAGTTGGGTGTCGGTCCATTCAGCCAGGAAGTCTGCCAATACCTGTGACTTTATAGCTTTGCGCGGCGCATAAGATAAGGTCTCGCCCATGAGCTCGACCGCCCACTTGGCGATCCTACCCGAGGCTTCCTGGTTCTGGGCTATCTCTCCCAGGGGAAAAGAAGAAACCACAGTAACCAGGTGGACCTCGAAGTAGTGTCGGAGCTTGCGCCGTGTCAAGATGACAGCATATAGCAGTTTCTGGATCTGGGGGTACCAGATCTTGGTTTCCGAGAGCACCTCGCTAATGAAATAGACCGGCCTTTGGACGAGCAAGGTATGAGCCTCCTCGGCCCGTTCGACGACCAGAACCGCGCTGACTACTTGTGACGTTGCAGCGACATAAAGTAGGAGCGGCTCTCCTGGGGTCGGAGGGACGAGAATTGGTGAATTAGAGAGGGTGACCTTGAGTTTTGTGAGGGCTTCCTCGGCCTCGAGGGTCCAGGAAAAATGCTCCGATTTCTTCAAGAGGCGGTACAGAGGGAGCGCTTTTTCACCGAGGCGCGAAATGAAACGGCTGAGTGCCGCCAAGCAGCCCGTGACCCTCTGCACGCCTTTCAGATCTCGGATGGGGCCCATCTTGGTTATCGCAGAGATTTTTTCTGGATTGGCCTTAATGCCCCGTTTAGACACGATGAACCCTAAGAGCATACCTCGAGGGACGCCAAAAACGCATTTTTCTAGATTGAGCTTGATATTCTTTACCCGGAGGCATTTGAAGGCAACGTCGAGGTCGTTCACTAGATTATCGGCTCGTCTGGTCTTGACTACGATGTCATCGACGTATGCCTCGACGGTTGGTCCGATGTGTTCTCCGAAAACGTGCTGCATGCATCGCTGGTACGTTGCCCCTGCGTTCCGGAGACCGAAGGGCATCGTAACATAGCAATACATGCCGAACGGGGTAATGAACGAAGTCGCGAGCTGGTCGGACTCCTTCATTTTTATCTGATGGTAACCGGAGTAAGCGTCTAAGAACGAAAGAGTTTCACATCCCGCAGTTGAATCAACGATTTGATCAATGCATGGCAAAGGAAAGGGAACCTTTGGACATGCTTTATTCAAGCTAGTATAGTCTACACACATCCTCAATTTCCCACTCTTTTTCTTAACTAATACAGGATTAGCTAGCCACTCAGGATGGTGAACCTCCTTGATGAACCCGGCCTCCAGTAGCTTGTGGATCTCTTCGCCGATGACCCTGCGCTTCTCCTCGTCGAAGCGGCGTAGGCGTTGCTTCACCGATTTGGACCCGGCCCGGATCTCCAAGGCGTGCTCGGCGACTTCCCTGGGTATGCCCGGCATATCCGAGGGACTCCACGCAAAAATGTCGACATTTGCACGGAGAAAGTCGACGAGCACGGCTTCCTATTTCGGGTCAAGGGTGGCGCTGACGTTCAGCGCCTTCCCGTTGGGATCAGCGGGGTCGAGGGGCACGAGTTTGACGTCCTCCGCGGGCTCGAAGCTGCCGGCGTGGCGTTTTGGGTCGGGAATCTCGTTGGCGAGACCGTCGAGGTCCGCGGCCAAAGTCGCCGACTCCAAAACCGCCTCACCGTGTTCGACGCACTCGACGTCGCACTCGTAGGCATGTTCATATGGGGGCCCCACAGTGATGACGCCGTTTGGGCCGGGCATCTTGAGCTTGAGGTAGGTGTAGTTTGGCACAGTCATGAACTTGGCGTAGCACGGGCGCCCGAGGATGGCGTGGTATGTTCCACGGAATCCGACCACCTCGAAGGTGAGGGTCTCCTTCCTGAAGTTGGCCGGTGTGCCAAAACAAACGGGCAGATCGACCCGTCCGAGGGGTTCCGCCCGCTTCCCTGGCACAACTCCGTGGAAGCCCCCGACGCTAGGCTGTAGGCGCGCTCTCTCGATCCCCAGGAGGTCGAGGGTCTGGGAGTAGATGATGTTGAGGCTGCTTCCGCCGTCCATGAGTACCTTGGTGAGGCGTGTGTTGGCGATGATGGGATCAACAACAAGAGGGTAGACCCCCGGATTGGGGACGTAGTCCGGATGATCATCACGGTCGAAAGTGATGGCCACCGTAGACCAGTCAAGGAAACGAGGGACCGCCGTTTGTACGGAGAAAACCTCTCGCCGCTCTCGCTTGCGCTGGCGCGCTGAGAGGCGGGTCGAGGGTCCTCCGTAGATCATAAAGCAGTCGTGGATCTCGGGGAACCCCTCATCCTTGTCATCACCTTTTGGGTCTTCCTTCTTGTCGGTGTTCTTGCTGCTTGCGCCCTCGAAGTACCTGCGGAGCATATGACAATCTTCGAGGTTATGGTTAATGGGTCCCTTGTGGTAAGGGCATGGCTCTTTAAGCATTTTGTTGAAGATGCCCCCGCCGGGGGGCCTCGAGGCTTCTTGCGTTCGGTAGCGGCGACAAGCTCGTCGGCCGGGGCCTCGAGCTTGCCCTGCTGGCCTTTCTTCTTCTTGCGGTTGTTCCTCTTGGAGCCCCGGGTGGAGCTCGCGGGATCGTCGGTCTTCTGCTTTCCCGTGTCCTGCTCGCCGCCGAAGATGGCACCAACTGCCTCCTCGCCGGCGGCGAAGTTGGTGACGATGTCCATCAACCCGTTGGCAGTGAGGGGGGTGTGACGGCCTAACTCTCGGACCAACTCCTTGCAAGTGGTGCCTGAGAGGAAAGCCATGATCACGTCAGAGTCGGTGACGTTGGGGAGCTCGATGCGTTGCCTGGAGAAACGCCGGATGTAATCCCGGAGGGATTCACCTGGCTTCTGCTTGCAACTCCGGAGGTCCCACGAGTTGCCGGGGCGCATGTAAGTTCCCTTGAAGTTTCCCTCGAACACCCTTACGAGATCACCCCAGTCGTGGATCTGCTGGGGCGGAAGATCCTCGAGCCAGGCTCGAGCGGTGTCGGAGAGGAACAAGGGGAGCTGTCGGATGATGACTCGGTCGTCGGTGGCCCCGCCCAGCTGACATGCTAAGCGGAAGTCGGCGAGCCAAAGTTCGGGTTTGGTCTCGCTGTTGTACTTGGCAAGAGTCGTGGGAGGGCGGAACCGCACTGGCAGTATCGTTTCGCGGATTGCCTTGCTGAAGACCCGAGGGCCCGGAGGCTCGGGTGAAGGACTGCGATCCTCCGAGCTGTCGTAGCGCCCGCCCCTATGCACGTGGTAGCCTCGAGTCACGCCGTCACCGTGCTTGCACGTGCGGCGCTCGACGATGTTGCCACGGGTGTCTCGAGGCCCTTGGTCGTGAGTCATGTGCTCGGGGGTGGGAGCCATTCGAATCCGTCGGGGAGGTTCGGGATGAACTGAGGCCTCTCTCTCCTGTCGGGAGGGCTCTGCGAGCCGCTCCGAGGCAGGCTCGCATCGCCTCGAGGCAGAGCTCTTGGCCTGCTGTAGGGCAGCGGTCTCGAGGAGTTCTCGGATCTCATCTCGAGCCCGGCGAGCATTGGGGTATATTGCGCAGGAGCATGGCGGCGGCGACGACGTTCTGGCTAGCTCGAGCGAAGACCGGGGGGTCGGTTACCTGGTCCTCGTCGATGCGACAGTTGACGTCGTGAGCTCTTCCGCGAGCTCTCCCGCCAAGTGCGCGTTCCGCACGCTCATGCTCGAGAGTTTGTTGGAGTAAACGCAGGTTTTCTCGTTCCTCGTCGAGCCTTTCCTGCAACTCGCAGATTTGGTCGAGCTGCACTCCCTGATCCGCAAGGAGTTGAGCCTCGCCCTGCTCGGCAGGGAGCCCGACGTGAGGGGGCGTGTGCCTTCCTCCGACCGGCTCTTCTTCCTGCGAATCCGACGCGCTTTCAACATCAACGTTGAAGCACTCACGGGTCGGATCGTAGGTGTCATCAGCCGAGTCGGAGTCAGGGGCGCCGAAATAATAGTATGACGGGGGAATGCATGGCCGTTGCGGATCGCCACTAGGGTTGTGGCGTGGGGAAGCGGTCACACAGGGTTCTGTTTCCGGTGCCTCAGTAGAGTCCAGATAATCAGAAGCCGGCGTGGACGCAACGAGGTCCAGAGCGGAGCGTAGATGGTGCCCAGGGAGTTCCTCATAAGCACTCATGCGAGTGCTCACGGAAAGAAGCGTACGCCTGGGCAACCGAATTTAGCCCGAACGGGAACGGCGAAGGAGATGTGGCCGCCCACACCGAAACGGGTGCTCCGGGTAGCGGTGTTTCACCGGACGGAGGAGCGGCAAGATTCTCCGTCGGCATGTTGCCCTCGGCCAAGCTCATCCTCCCCAGATCTTCAATGAGGAAGTCTGGGTTGAGTCCGGCTGGGGGGCGCCAGACCGAGGAATCCCATCACCCTCTGTGAGATGAAGATGGTGGTTGCGCCGGGCTCGTCGCCGTCGGGCGGCTCGCGCCTGCCTTGAACGACGATACCGGTGGATCGCTCCCCCAGGCTGGGAGAGCTCGTAATCCTCGTCAGTTGGGTGCCTAGGTGGGAGTAGGACCATGTCGTAGCCGTAGCCAAGTGACATGAACTCCAAACTCCCGAACCAGATCACCGTAGCCAATGGGATAGGACGATTGGGGTCAGCCATCCAGGAAAAAGACGGGAAAGCGACGTTGGCACGCAGCGATCCCCTACCTGGAGCGCCAACTGTCGGTGTTCGGACCCGAGGGGGTCCTAAACCAACGAGTAAATGCTGCGTGTCCCTTTCCTGGATGGCGATGCAAGGAGAACACACGAGGATTTATCCTGGTTCGGGCAAGAGAAGGCCCTACGTCCAGCGGGGGAGAGGAGATGTTGTATTTCCTTGCACCGAGGTGCTTGCGTAGGGGTTACAAGCTTGTGAGAGAGGGCAATGAGCCCAGGTCTCAAAAGAGGAAAACGAAATATAGGTTGATTGCTTGAGATGTTGATCGCTATCTAGGGCTTGACTTCTTGTTCGTCGTCGTCTCCAGAGCCCTGGCCTACCCTTTTATAGGATGAGAGGAAGCCGGGGCAACGGGTGTATTGAGATGATGTTTTGTCGATCACTGTAGAGGTGACTGTAGCGACGTGTCCTAGAAATGGGAGGCCATCCCTGGACTCCATGGCGTTACAGGGGACGAGACGCTGAAATGACCCGGAGCTCTGCGCCATACCGTCCTTCTTTTCCTGTTACGTCGCATTAGGCGTCGAGGCCAGGTCGAGGCCGGGTCGAGGCCGGGTCGAGGCTGGTCGGATAAGTCCGAATCCCTGGAATCGCGGTGTACAGATTCTGTCGTATCCTTCCTCGAGGGTGACTAGTGACGTACAGTGTGCGGTAAGGTGGATACAGTGACGTTTTTCACCTCCCATTACGGGATGGACGGTGAAACAGTGAGAACTGACACTAGTATTGTTCCCACGTCGACCACACGCGCAGCCATGCCGGTAGGTGGTAGTAGGTAATTGCATTAAATGCTAAGGCTTTTGTCCTGGGGTAGGTAGAGAGAGGAGGTCGAGCGCCTCGACCCGGGCTCACGCGAGTCGGAGTGCTCCTAGTGGGCGATCGAGCCTCGTGCGGGTCGGAGCGCGGTCGAGAGTTCCCGTCGAGGGGGCCTCGTACGAGTCGGAGACGGGATGCGGTCGATGCATTCTGTCGAGCCAGCCTCGTACGAGGCGGACCTGTCGCGCGTTCTGAAGTAGGCGGTGTTTTGTCGTGGCTTAGTCGTTTTAGTTTTTATTATCGTTAAATGTGGGTACCCCTATACTATTGGTACCGACACTATAAAAGGTTTTTACATACGGAGTGCCTTTCTTTATTTAGAGACGTACAATGTCTTATCGGGTGTTTATTAACAGATTTATCTATAGCTCTATACATTAACATACTTATTTATTAAATAGTGTTGAAGGTACTATTACAAATTACGAGACCCTCATTGCACCTCATATATAACGATAGGTGAACTCATGTGTGAGTATGTCATATATGTGAATAATTGTTCTAAAAAACGGCAAAAACAACAAGAACCGGACACACATAAGAAACTACGGTGTGCCTAACTTGGGACATGGGTAATTTGCAGACACAGCACAAACATGACCTTAAATATCTTCTTCAACTATGCTAGTTATCTCATCTCGATCAAGAAAAGATTGAATAATTCATAGATTGTACCTAGTAGACATAGAGCTTTCTACCAATACTATATATGATGGGCAAGATCCCTTTATTTGGTCATGCTATCCTACCATTATTATGGAAAAAAGGTTTTAGAGACGAATAGAACGAGTCTATAGGATCCACGCGTCTACACTTATGTATTCGTAGGAATTATTGTATATAGATGCTCGCCTAGCCCAAGTCATGTCACAACGTGCATGAGCTCAGGTTTGGCCGATGACGCCAATGAATACTCTCTCCGTCTCTATTTAGCTATTACTGTGAGATGCGTGTTGATCAAACTTTCTCAAGTTGTGATAAAGTTTATAAAAAATATTAACAACATTAGTATCTTTAAATAAAATTATAATGAAAACATATTCAACGATCTGTTTAATTAGGCAACGTATCTGTTGCAAACCAACCACTCCGTGCAACCATGCAAACTTCTAATCTGGACCACAAGATGTTGATCAAGGGGGCGCAGGGGAGAGTGGGAGGGGGATTTGCAAAAGTGTGATGAGGAGCGGGCGGTTAAGCGTAAAATTATTCAATCTCCATGCGCCCCTTGGATCAACATCATGTGGCCCAGATAGAAGTTTGCATGGTTACACGGAGAAGTTGGTTTGCACCAGATATGTTGCCGTCTAATTATAATGATTATGTACTGCAAATTTTAATATTTTGCGATAACAATGGACCGAAGGAAAAAAAAGAGAATAAGAAATGACTGAAACTGATAAGAGCGAGTGGAGACAGGTGAGAAATTTTTTAGATAACGAAACAGAGTTCCAGAAAAGAAATACGTAGTATCTGTGTTTAGTTCCTCATTTTACCAAAATTTTTTTGGATTTTGGTCCATTATTTTGTAGAATAGAACTAAACACAATGTAAAATTTTTGAAAAAAAGTATTCATTTTCTATTTTGAATTTTGGCCTCAAGAGGAAAAAAAACCAAAAAGCCAAAAAACTCTTACCCACTCCATAAAAATTTTGGCATTTTGGATGGAACTAAACACACCCATAAAAAATTTTGGTATTTTGCATTTCATCATTCTAAAATAGTTGGCATTTTGTTTTTTTATTCCATAGAAAACTAAACACAACCTCTCTCTGTATATATAGTGCATGTGTGTGTTTAGTTGAGAAAATTTAGGTGAAAAATTATTGTAGCACTTTTCGTTGTTATTTGGTAAAATTTGTTCAACCATAGATTAATTAGACTCAAAAGATTCGTCTCAAACTTTATAGATAAACTATACAATTAGTTATTTTTTTACCTACATTTAATACTCTATGTATGCGTTCAAAGATTCGATGTGATAGATGGAAGAGGAAATATTTTGGGTTTGCATGGGAAGTAGGGCCCATACATAGAAAGCAATAAAAAGGCACGGGAACTTTGTGCACTTTAGAACAGGGAACTGAAGACTGGTCTGCAGAAAAACCGATCCTGTCCAGCCTCAGCCTCACTCTCATCCCATCCGATGTTCATGTTCTCCGCCGCACGCTGCCTCGTCCCTAGTCTGTACCTCCACCCGCACGCGGTCGCCTGCCGCCGCGCGCCGGCGCCCACCGCGGTCTCAGCCAAGCCGCGCCGCTCGAGCCGAGGCTCCCGCCGCGAACGCTCGTGGGACGACGACGGCGACGGCGGCTCAGATTCCGACATCGACGACGGCTTCTTCGGCCAAGAGCAGGACGAGGAGGAGCCAACGCCCTCCCCCGGACGGCCCGCCTCGCCAGCGCCCCAGCTGCGGGGGTCCGACGTGCTGCGCGCGCTGCAGAGGGCCGCCGCGGCCAAGGAGAACAAGAAGAAAGACATGAAGAAGCCGCCGGCGCTCCAGCGGCAGGGGAAGGAGAAGCCGGCGGGTGGCGACGTGGAAGCCCGGGAGGTGAGGCCCGTGGTGATAAGGCCCGAGTGGGCGGCGAGGATCCGGGAGCTGGAGCTCAGGGTGCAGCAGCTCGCCGTCGACAAGTAGCCAGTACTCAGTACTCAGTAGAAGGAAATGAAGCTAACCACACAACCAGTGGCCAGTGAGCAGGGGTTGCTCTGCTTTTTCTCATCGTGTTTGCCTGTCTGTCTCAAAGATAGATTCTTCCAATTCCAAGAACCAAATGATCAGATAGACAATTCTGCTTCCCACATTATGTTAGCACTTGCGTTCCAGGCTCCCTCACTGACAACTGATGTGCAGAAGCACTCCAAACTGATGTTGGCAAGGCAATGAAGCTGACATCCCATGACCTCGAAGGCGCTCCTCAGATCATATTGCAAGACCAGAGATCCGCCTATTCTATGAGCAGTGTGATCAAGTATATGCTGGCATCCAGGTCTCTCTGGTGAATCCTGATGAGATAAGAATTCTCAGGGGATGGTGGTTTTCTTTTTTCTCTGTTTATTTCCTACTGATGTCTAACTGCAACTTTCACCGGTTGCATTCAATGGATCAATAGCTATGCAGTAGTTCTTGTCAGATTCATCAAATATATGCAGTGAATCAGTGATGGTCAGCTCACACTGCACTTTGAACTATAACCGAATGTATCAGTATAGTGATTTCACACTGCACTTCGAATGAATCTTCACCCGTAAGCATGGAGACTCACGGCGAGTTGCGCTATCTGCAATTGCTCAGTTCCATCAGCCATGATTTGGAAATAGTCTAAGATTCCTAATGCAAAATTGCCTTACATAGTATCTTTTGGAAACGAGATTTTGAAAATGGTTGGAGAAACCCAACAAATATGCCACCAACTTTTACTTGAAAAATTCATTGATTTACTTATTATTTTTTTGGAATTATGGAAGATGCTCTAAGAGAACATGGCATGTGAGCAAATGCATTTCGCAACTGGTTAATAATTAAAGGAAAAATAAAAATCACAACATCACATCACATGGGCCTGCCTATATCTACAGTAAGAAGACAAAGGCCGGCCCATAACCGACCTTTAGGTCCGTCCTCCCCCACCGAGACGCCGCCAAATCGCCCTCACCCTCGCGCCGCCAGCCAGACCGCCCGCCCTCACCCGCGCCGCCCGCCTCCTCTTCGCCATGACGGTGGCTGCCGCGGCGGACGAGCATCAGCAATCCCTAGGTGACGACGGCGCGGCCATGAAGGAGCTGGAGGCGCAGCAACCGTCGTACCGCTCGCTGGCCGCGCCGGTCACCAACCCCGTCGACAAGTTCGCGCTCCTCCCTGCTTTCCTCAAGGTCCGAGGCCTCGTCAAGGAGCACATTGACTCCTTCAACTACTTCATCACCATGGGAATCAGGAAGATCATCGAGGCAAACAATCGCATTGAAGCGCGCAATGACCCAAACATTTACCTTAAGTATGTATTGTCTGTTCTATTCTATTCTATTCTGTTCATTCATTCCACAGTGACACTACTGCTCTTCAGCAATCGTCTATACAATTACCGTAGCTTGTTTTGTTTCATGCCTGATTCTGATTATCCTCTTCTCCTGTGCGTGCTGTGTACCTACCTATCTGTTTCTGCCCGCCCACTGCTATTGAATTCCGTCCAGGTACACCGACGTACGTGTTGGCATGCCATCCGTTCAAGTGGATTACACGATCGAAAATATCACGCCGCACTTTTGCCGCCTTACTGACCGCACGTAAGCTTCCGATCACGCCCGGATTCATAATCTATCTATCTGCTTGCATTAAATCAGCCCATCAGTAACTTCAGATGTATAATCTGATTATGTGAAACGGACAGCCAGCCTTGCATCTTTGCCAAACTCATATCCTGTTCATCTTGTTGGTACTCTGGCAGGGCTGTTCTCTCAGCGCATGCTTCCTGCTGATTTATCACTTCTCATGATAACAGCTCTGATCTTTTCATTTCTACCTTCAGTTATTCTGCTCCTATAAGAGTTGATATCGAATATACCGTAGGCAAGCAGCAAAAACCGAAGCACAAGGTAACCCATTAGTCTGCTTTAAGTAACTTCTACACGCTTGCTTGACGTGATTTTTTTAACTATACGTGCCCTTCTTAACTTGCTCCTCAGGAGAACATTCTTATTGGCTACATGCCCATCATGCTTAGAAGTTATAGATGTATTCTGCATGGAAAGGATGAAGCTGAGCTAGCAAGACTCGGTTAGTCTATTTCTGAAATGCTTATCGTGTCATCTTACTGTTTATTCTGATGGTTTCACCATTGTGTTCCTAGGTGAGTGCCCTCTTGATCCTGGTGGTTACTTTATTGTCAAAGGGACCGAGAAGGTACCTGAAAGGAACGATGCATTTTTTTTAATCCAAAAAGAGTCTTGCTAAACCTATGAACCCATTAGTTACAGGGCTAGCTGCAAGTGCTTTTAGTTTCGTTGCTCCTGTTTCCAGTGCTCCTTTTCTGCACCAATAATCTTGAGATATTTGTTACTTTTCAGGTCATTCTAATACAAGAGCAGCTATCAAAGAATCGTATTATTATCGACACCGATAGTAAAGGAAGGTCATACTCAATATTCAATACGGACTTATTAACTTCCTCAACTATTTTAATTTTTGTCTTCTTCTCTAGCAAACGAGTGTTTCAGTTTGACAATTGTCATAAATTACATAGATTTTGTCCTAAACTTACTGGCATGCAATGTGTCAGCATCTTTCGGAGCGGCTTTACAACTCTTAACTGTAGTCTGAGTTTAGGCTAGAAGTTGCTAGGAAACTCTAATTCCAACCATCATGGTTAATATAAATACCATAGCCTTTGAGTTCCGTTGGTCACTCGTTGCTGAAATAACTTCTTTTCATGTGCTCTTGCTTATGGCAGTTCATTGCTAGCTATTTGGTCCTATAGCACTAGAGGTTTTAGTACCTTTTGTGAGTTTACTTTTCAACATCTTATGCGGTCACCTGTATTTTCTGTCAATTAGGGTAATTGCATCTGTTACCAGCAGCACACATGAAATTAAAAGCAAGACCGTGATTACTATGGATAAGGAGAAAGTCTACCTACAGCTGAATCAGTTCACGAAACCGGTATGCATTGCAAATCCTTTTAGCTTGTTAAGTAATCCTTCCATTATCCATTTCATTACATATGGGACCCGACTATTTTATTAGCTTGGGATAAGGAAGACACCAAAATTGAATGCAATAAATTATTTTGTGGTACTGGGCATGATTGATGGTGTGGTTCATTAGTAGATTCAGGGTGTTTCGTGTCTCCCACTCTCCCTTGATTCTAGATAAACAAGAGAAATAGAGAGAAGATATCATTGTTTCTTAAGGACCGAAAGAGAAAGCTACATAAGAAGTTTTTGAGAGGTAAAAGCTTTTCGTTAAAGAGCCTGGAGTCTTATTTGTTTGCCTACTTGCTTTACGCTGTCAGAATCTGTTATCGCGTTGCCTATATTTGGTAGTATAGGATAGTTTCCTTTGTTATTTAACTACATTGGTTAGTTTAGTCTCCTTCCCTAGTTGGAAACATTCCCTGGAGATTGGTACGTAATGCATCCTGCGGCTGCCTGCTGTGTGCTAGATTCCCTTCTCTTCCTTGCCTTTCTGAAGAGTTGATCCTAAACTTTCATCAAAGATCAAACTAGCAAAACCAATCTACTTAGCAATGTGCTGAGAATTAGAATTTCATGTGTATACCTACTGAGAGAAATTTAAGTTGTCAAAGATGCCAATAACATCTCTGATAATGTGTGTGAGTTATAAAGTAACATCCGTGTGTTACTGCCAAGTGCCATGTGATCACAGGAGTAAGCTCTTACTCTCATGTGAATTTTCTTTTGCTCAACTTACTCAGGTTCTTAATGTAATGAGGCAATCTTTCAAAATTTAAGTGGGTTGTTTTCTTGTTTGATAAGAGCACCATGATCTAAATTTCCTTGTCCTCCTTAATTTCACATCTGACACCTTATTGAATGCTCAAAAGGTCCTTGGGTCTATGTTATGTCATGGAAGAAGTGGACAATTTATGACTTTGTCTCTGAGCTTTAAAATTTACAGATTCCAATAATGGTGGTCATGAAAGCTATGGGAATGGAAAGCGATCAAGAGATCGTACAAATGGTTGGAAGAGATCCAAGATATGGTGACCTCCTATTCCCATCTATTCAGGTATTTTTTTTCTTGATAAAATGGATAGCTTCTCAATGATTGTGCACAGGTGGATAATTGGATTTGTGCTATGTTTCAGATATTTCTGTTGCATCCTTTTTTTCTTGTTATAAATTATGCCTTTTTATATTTTGGGGTATTTAAATTTTCTGCTTTCTCAGGAATGTGCTTCTGAGAGAATATATACACAACAACAAGCCCTGCAGTACATGGACGAGAAGGTGAAACCCCCCAAAAAACATAAATTATCATTGCTCAATCTGTTTTTTGTTTTTTAATTGTGCTGAATGGATCACAGTGCGCTAAAAGTTGCACAATGTGCATTCTAAGCTTTGTAAGAGTAGTTCCCTTAGTTACTGAGTCATGTATTCTGTCTGCAGAAGTAGTGGTTATGGCATTTGCTATCTTTTAGAGATTTGTTTGTCATGCCTCTTTCCTTTCATTGACATGATGTAATCCAACCATAAATTTTCTGTTTGATTTGCATGTATGTTTTAAGAGTGGCATCCTTTCTATTCCTGATCCTGAGTGTTTTTTTGGCAGGTTACTTATCCGGGTGCAGGAAACCAAAAGGTAATAAAACTGACAGAGTAAATCCATAACAAGCTGTGAACTTATTTTCTCACTACACATTAAGTAACTACAGCCGGCACATGTTCCAAAACATGGGTTCAAAACAACATAGTCCACATTCTTGAACACTCAATCATCTGGCCTCTGATGTGCCTCTTTTTGCCACTTGCAGGAAGGCCGTGCAAGATCAATCCTGCGTGATGTGTTTATTGCACATGTGCCGGTGAGATAAACGTTTTTATATAACTTTTGCTTGCAGTCCACTGTTCTCGTTTTCATGTCAATCTCTCCTATAGGTTGAGAATGGCAACTTCCGACAAAAATGTATATACACTGGTGTAATGTTGAGGCGCATGATGGACGCGATCTTAAATGCTGACACCTTTGATGACAAGGCAAGTTAAAATCTGGCCTATGCAATACTTTAGTGAATGACTCCAAAAACATATCCATGTGCCAAAAGTCGTCTTCTTTGCCATTACCAGTGCTTAAGAAATGAAAATCCATTCAAATTCAGCACTTGCTTTTTTTTTGGGAAGGACCAAAGTCCATGCCTTTGCTTGAAGGCGTGTGGAACCCGGGCTCGAACCCAGGCGGGCAGACTCCCAGCGCTACTGTGCCTTCTGCTAAATCAGTGTGGGTTGCAACAGAATTAACATAACATTAATAGTAAAAGAACTCGGCCTGCGAGGGGTCAAGACCACCCCCCGGGTATTGTACTTAAGAAGAAGAAGGTCTTCTCACACAGACCAAGAAAATCCACGAACCCCTGCCCCATCCATACACAAGGAACCGTAACCTATGAGTGGGCCGGCTCTTGACCTGTGCTTTGGTCTGGGACAGACGAGGGGATTTTTTTAACCACAACCTGAAATTCGCTCCCACGAGGAATCGAACCCAGGACCTGAGGAGTGCCGCTGAGGCTCTCTAACCAGATGGACTCGAGTCCCATTGGCAACATAACATTAATAGTAACACCATATTTTTATTTAAATGGAAGTTATCATGTCACCTTTTTGGAGCTTCAATTTTGGCTAGTGCATACATGGCTTGCTAAGATTTTCTTAGGCATCCGGTCTAACCCTGCCTACCCTCATTTTTCCTTTGCAATAGTTATGGGATACAATTTGTTTGCCATGACATGTTTGGCATTATACACTCCCACATTTTTAATCGTGAATTGTAGTTGTTCAGCCAAACACATGGGCTTGTACTTGTTATGTTGATTTGCTGTGCCTTGCCAAAGTGATGTGCACAATTGTACCTTGCTATTAGTCCTACAGATAAGGTTTGTCCATAATTAGCCATCATCAATTTTAAATTATGCCTTTTTGGTCTAAGTACCTAAGGTTTCATTTGGTTTACTGAACTGAGCCCATGACTGAGGAATTGGAATCGGCGAAGCTGAATTCTGCTGTTTGGATGCACATGGAATTTGAATTTGCATCCCTATTCAGCCTGAATTTGTTGATCTTTGCACTTCTAATTTCGGAACCTGACACCCCTATCAACTCTGGTGAGGTTAATGGCAGAGCTCAGCAGCCACTACAAGTTGCCTTTTTGTTGGAGTATGTGTTTAAGCCCATGAGGCTAAGGCCCATGTGGCCCATGTATGGAACCTATATAGCTACCTATCTAGGGTTAGCCCTAATCAATAGAAAACACTTTCCAACATGGTATCAAGCCTTTGTTTTTCTCTTTCCCCACCCTGAGCTGCCGCCGTCCTGCCTCCTCCCGCCGGCGCTGTTCCTGCCGCCGGCGCCGGCATGGCTGACCGGCCTCCTTCTTCTCCCTCCCTCTTCTCCCTCTTCCCTTCCCCCTCCACCCTTTCCTGGGCCCAGGTTGCCGCCGCAGCCCCTGGGGCACCGCCCGCTCCCGCGCCGCATGGGGCCGCGCCCGTTACTCCGCCGCTCGGGGTCGCGCCCCTGGCTGCCGTCCTCCAGGCCGCGCGCGGGGCCCCCCACCTCCCTGCCGCGACCCTACCCCTCCCTGCCCACACGGCAGCAGCTCTCTCTGCCGGCGCGGATGCTGCAGGCACAGGCGGCGGGGAGGAAACTGTTCCAGCGGCCGCCGGTGTTGAGCAGCCCCTTCTCCCGACGGCCCGATCTCCTCTGGTCCATGCGGGACTCGGCGCTGACACCCTCCAGGCTACCCTCAACACTCTTCTGGAGGCGGCTGCCGGGGCAGGGGTCTCTGATCCCCTTCCTGCTGCCCTGGCCGCCCTCCTGCGTGCCGCCGGGTCCGATGCCGCCGTCCTCCATCGGGCTCCCATGACTTCTGGTGACGGCACGCCTACGCTTCAGGGCCCGCGCTCCGACTCCGCCCTCGCCGCCGCCCTTGTCGCTGCCCGCGCGGCGGCCGCGGAGGGGCAGACTCGTGTGCGGGCGGCCGCCGCCGTCTGGGAGCGTGAGCGCGACGCGGCTGACGCCCTGGCTCGCCAGATCGCCGAGGCCGAGCATCTACTCAACCCTCCCGTGGGCCAGGACGTCGGAGCTACCTCCTCCGCCTCGCCGGGACGCCGCCTGTCCCACACGGCCGTCCTCTGGCACGACCCGGCGGACCCGCTCGTGGCTCAGCTTCACTACCAGGCCGGGGGGGGTCCAGAACATCCGCCTCCTCGTCCCGGTCGTCCTCGAGCCGGAGTCGCCCTCCTACGCCCGCTGGCGGGATCTGGTGCTTCTCACTCTTCGCCGCTACGCCCTCGACGACCACGTCCTCGTTGACGCTTCGGTCGCCGTCCAGACCCCGTCGTGGCTTCGTCTGGACAACATCGTCCTCTCCTGGATCCTGGGGACGATCTCCCTGGACCTCCACGACCTCGTCCGCACCTCTCCTGACGCACGCCGGGCTTGGCTCGCCCTTGAGGGCCAGTTCCTGGGCAACGCGGAGGCTCGGGCTCTGCGCCTCGACGCGAGTTTCAGGACCTTCGTCCAGGGTGACCTCTCCGTCGGCGAGTTCTGCCGTCGGATGAAGGGCATGGCGGACTCCCTGGGGGACCTTGGGTGGCCCGTGGAGGATCACATCTTGGTCCTCAACGTCCTCCGGGGGCTCAGCGACCGCTACGCCCACCTCCGGACGTGGATCACCCGCCAGAGGCCCTTCCCCACCTTCCTGGAGGTCCGTGACGATCTCGTCATGGAGGAGCTTACTCAGGGCCTCCAGCCGGGCTCCACCACCTCCGCGGGCTCCTCGTCCCCCTCGACGGCCCTGGCTGCTACTTCGCCGCGCCCGCCTACTCCACCACGGTCTGTCGCTCCACTGCCGCCGTCTCTTCTGGGTCCCCCTCCCTCCGGGCCGAGCGGAGGTGGGGGGGGGGCCGTGGCGGTCGCCGTCGACGCGGCGGGGGTCGCGGGGGTGGCCGGGGCGGCCACACCCAGCCTCCGGCTACTGGTGGACCGCAGGGGGGGCACCATGGCCCTCCTTCCAGCACCCGTGGTCAGGGCGCATCTCCATGTGGCCCTACCACGCCATCGGGGCTGACTCGCGCCCACCGGTGGCCATGCTCACCGGCGCTCCTCCTGCTGGCCCTACACCCGGCGCCTTCCCTGCTACGGCGTGGACTCCACCCTCTGGGACTCTTCCGGGGGTCGCCGGATGGGACCCGACGGCCCTGGCCCGCTCGTTCAGCACCATGGGCCTGACACCTCTGGTCGGACCTGAGTGGATTGCTGATTCGGGAGCCACCTACCACACCACTCCTGACCCCGGTATACTTTCGTCGCTCCACTCTCCTTCTTCCTCCCTTCCTTCGTCCATTATGGTCGCCAATGGTTCTTGTCTTCCTGTCACGTCTGTGGGTACCGCCGGTGCTCATGGCTCCTTTCGTCTTCCTGATGTTCTTGTTGCTCCTTCTATGGTTCATAACCTTCTTTCTATTCGTTGTTTTACAGCTGACAATTCTTGTTCTGTGGAATTTGACTCTTCTGGTCTTACTGTAAAGGATTTGGCTTCCCGGCGTCCTCTGCTCCGATGTGACAGCACCGGGCCCCTTTACACTCTTCGCTTCTCGGCGGCGCCTTCATCTTCTTCGCCGTCCTTTTTGTCAGCTGCCTTCGCCGCTTCTACTTCCTCTACTACCTGGCACCGGCGCCTCGGCCATCCTGGACGTGATGCCCTGATACAGCTCAGTCGTATCTCTGGTCTTCCATGTACTCGAGCTCATGATGAGCAACTATGTCATGCGTGCCAATTGGGCCGACATGTTCGTCTTCCTTTTTCCAGTTCTTCTTCTCATGCGGCCCGCATTTTTGATCTTGTACATTGCGATCTATGGACATCTCCTGTTATCAGTATTTCTGGTTATAAGTACTATCTTGTGGTTGTTGATGATTTTTCGCATTATTCATGGACTTTTCCTCTACGTGCGAAGTCGGATACGTTTACCACGCTCCTTCACTTCTTTACTTGGGTGTCTACACAGTTCGGTCTCACCATCAAGGCCGTCCAGTGTGACAATGGTCGCGAGTTTGATAACTCCACCTCCCGAGCTTTCTTCCTCTCTCACGGTGTTCAGTTGCGCATGTCTTGCCCATACACCTCTTCGCAGAATGGCAAGGCAGAGCGGATGATTCGCACCACCAACGACACCGTGCGCACTCTTCTGTTTCAGGCCTCTCTTTCTGCTCGCTTCTGGGCTGAGGGCCTGCACACCTCCACCTACCTCCTTAACCGCCTTCCTTCCGCTGCCTGTCCCGCTCCCACACCTCACCACGCCCTCTTCGGTACCCCGCCTCGGTACGATCACCTCCGCGTATTTGGGTGTGCTTGTTACCCCAACACTGTTGTCACTTCTTCTCACAAGCTGGACCCTCGCTCCACGCTCTGTGTCTTCCTCGGGTACTCCCCGGATCATAAGGGGTACCGCTGCTTTGACCTTACCTCCCGACGTGTTCTCATCTCGCGCCATGTGGTGTTCGATGAGTCCGTCTTTCCCTTTTCCAGCACCACTACACCTCCGGTCCCTGACCCACCCTCTCTGTTTCCCACTGACCCGGTGGTCCAGCCACCTTTTTCGTGGTCTCCTGCAGGTACCACTTCGCCGCGCTCCGAGCCGGGCACCGGTCCCGGATCCCCTGCGAGTCCGGGCCCCTCGTCCTCCGGCGCGGCCCCGTCTTCTCCAGTTGGTGCAGACCCGGGGCCTTCGTCCCCCGCTTCTGCCCCGGGGGGGTCGTGCCGGTTGCCGACGCCGGATCCCGTCCCGGCACCTGCCCCGGCGCCTCCGTCGAGGTTCGCTGCGCCGGTACGGGTATACCAGCGCAGGCCGCGGCCACCGCCGCTCGTGGTCCCTTCTCCACCGGGGACACCGACACCACCGCCACTGTCTCCGCCGGCCCGTGGTGCCCCGCCGGTCTACCACCCGCCGCTGCTTCACCGACACCCGCGGCATGTTCACCCGATGGTGACACGACACGCGGCTGGCACCCTGCCGCCTCGTGTCCTCGAGGCTTCGACCGGCGACGCGGTGGTCTCTCCGATACCCTCCTCCGTCCGCGACGCCCTGTTGGACCCTCACTGGCGCCGCGCGATGGAAGAGGAGTACGCCGCGCTACTCGCCAACCAGACGTGGGAGTTGGTGCCCCGGCCGTCGGGCGCCAATGTCGTCACCGGCAAGTGGATTTGGACTCACAAGCGCCGAGCGGACGGCTCTCTCGAGCGCTACAAGGCTCGATGGGTCCTCCGGGGCTTCACTCAGCGCCCTGGCGTCGACTACGATGAGACCTTCAGCCCGGTGGTCAAGCCGGCCACCGTCCGTACCGTGCTATCGCTGGCGCTTGCTCGGTCTTGGCCCGTCCACCAGCTGGACGTCAAGAACGCCTTCCTCCACGGCCTTCTTACCGAGACGGTGTACTGCAGTCAGCCAGCGGGGTTCGTCGACACCACCCGTCCTGACATGGTCTGCCGGCTCAACAGGTCCCTCTACGGCCTCAAGCAGGCACCTCGGGCGTGGAACCACCGGTTCACTGCTTTCTTGCTGACCCTGGGGTTCGTGGAGGCCAAGTCTGATACGTCCCTGTTCGTCTACCACCATGGGGCCGACACTGCATACTTGTTGCTCTATGTTGATGACATTGTCCTCACCGCCTCCAGCGAGCCACTTCTCCGCCGGATCATTGTAGCTCTCCAGCAGGAGTTCGCAATGAAGGACCTGGGTGAGCTCCACCACTTCCTCGGTGTCACTGTTGAGCACCGTCCTGCTGGGCTCCTTCTTCACCAGCAGCAGTACACTCGGGATATCCTGGAGCGGGCTGGGATGTCTGACTGCAAGCCCTGCTCCACTCCGGTCGACACTCAGGGCAAGCTGTCTGAGGCTGAGGGACCACCGGTGGCCGACCCCACTGCGTACAGGAGTCTTGCCGGGGCCCTTCAGTACCTCACCTTCACCCGGCCGGACATCACCTATGCAGTTCAGCAGGTCTGCCTCCACATGCATGATCCCCGGGAGCCGAACCTCACGGCTCTCAAGTGCCTCCTCCGCTACCTCCGGAGCACACTCGACTACGGCCTCCTCCTACACTGGGCCTCCTCCACCGACCTCGTCGTCTACACCGACGCTGACTGGGCCGGGTGCCCGGATACTCGCCGCTCCACCTCCGGCTACGCCGTCTTCCTGGGCGGCAACCTGGTGTCTTGGTCGTCCAAGCGCCAGCCGGTGGTCTCCCGGTCCAGCGCCGAGGCGAAGTACCGCGCCGTTGCTAACGGCGTGGCGGAGGCCGCCTGGCTCAGGCAGTTGCTTGCTGAGTTGCACACTCCGCCCTCCCGGAGCGCACTGATCTACTGCGACAACGTCAGTGTGGTCTACCTCTCCACCAACCCCATCCAGCACCAGCGGACGAAGCACGTGGAGATCGACCTCCACTTTGTCCGTGATCGGGTGGCCTTGGGCGAGGTGCGGGTCCTTCATGTCCCGACGACCTCCCAGTTCGCGGACATCTTCACCAAAGGCCTCCCGTCCTCGACCTTCGCCGAGTTTCGCTCCAGCCTCAACATCACCGGTGGCTAGTTGCGTCTGTGGGGGGGTTGTGTGTGTTCTTTCTTGTTCAGCCTCGAACTCCGCTGCGCCGGTAGTTCAGACTGCGGGGGGATGTTGGAGTATGTGTTTAGGCCCATGAGGCTAAGGCCCATGTGGCCCATGTATGGAACCTATATAGCTACCCATCTAGGGTTAGCCCTAATCAATAGAAAACACTTTCCAACACTTTTCCTCTCCGGCACTCAGATCTGCACACCCCTGTCATCGTCACCAGTCTCGATCTCGAATTTGTTCTGCGTATATCATTGTCAGCCCTAGATTTGAATGCTGACGAGCTCATAGCAGATGGCGTGGGCTTTTGCAGCCATGAGGAACTTGCCAGGTCGGTGCACCTTCTTGGAATGATGAGCTTGCCGAGCTCCTTGTGAATGGCACGAGCTGCAGAAGCAGTGGGGAACTCGCCAGGCTACCACATCTTCTCAGATGATGTGCTTGTTGAACTTTTTTCTCGAACACGCAGGAGAGCTGCATATCATTGTATTAAGAAGAGAGAAAGAATGGATATAGTACCCTTACAAACAACACTCAACACGAGCCAAGACCAATCCCCACCAGGGATCCAAGAAGAAGAAAAACCTAAACTGCAAAAAACTGACCAAGATCAGCCCCAACAACCTGACCTAGCCTTCCTCAGGTGCTAGGGCAGCGAGGTAGGAAATACCATGTGCCCCAGCCAAATCCCAAAGTTTCAGCTCATCTCTAACCTGGACCATGATCAAGGAAAGACTCGGTGTGACTCTATAAAAAACACACCGGTTGTGGAGTTTCCAAATAGACCAAGCACCTAAGATGACCAATGAATTGAGGCCCTGCCTGACATCCCCTTCAACCCTGGAATTTGCATCAGACCACCAATCATCAAAGGATGGGACTGTAGGCTGTGGAGAAAGGCTATGCAACCCAACCCCTTGGACTGTTGCTGAACTCCTTGCGACTGGAGGGCCCTGTGACTGTTGCAGAATGCAGATTCCGATGGTAGAAACGTGAGCAGCAGCTTCGACATGGACAGGTCCAACTCCTGCATGTGGACAGGGTTGAGGTTCATGTCCTGGCCATAGACCACTAGCCTCTGTTCCCGACGAGTGTTACAACCTTTTCTTTTTGGGTTTCTGAAAATGTTCAACCAAACAACATTTGGACTTAATTTAATCTTATTTTCTTTTCACCAAGTCCATTGCTAGCCATACAGGAAAATTGAATTGTAGCTCCATTTCCATTTATACATGTATTGGCATGAAGCCCCAAATTCATCTGATCCAATTTGGCAAACCAAATGCAGCCTAAATGGAATATAAGACACTCTGAATTATAACTTCTACTAGCATATGATCACTTAACATACCATTTATAGGAACTGTGTGGCCCATTTCTCATTAATTTTACTCATATTTTGCTTGTTATATGTGTGTATGTATGGTGGGTTGGGTAAATATTGTTGAAAACAAATGGAGCATAATTTAGGTTTTTGAGGTGAACTATAGCTATGCATTCTGCCTCAATTATCCACAACCTGCGGCAAGGATGACATACTGATAATCTGGGAAACTTACATGCCTATTTTTCTTTGGAGAAGCAAACATGTTCCATCCGTGCTGAAGTATAGTTGACTGCGCATAGTTTCTGCCAAGCTGTCCAGAGTATAATTGGACCTGTCAGATTGCACAGCTCTGATCATGATGAGCCTGGGTGGCAAGTAGGATAACATGTGCATTCAGTTTTGCCTGTGTTGTTTCTTTGCCTGTTTTGCCTCCGCTTCATCAAATAGAAATACATTGAAATTAAGTAATTGGTCACTATTTATATGAAACTTGTCTTCTTGAACAGGGTTCTTAAAGGGAAGAAATTGTTCCTCGTTTCTACTTACAAATTTATCTGGACCACATGTTCACCGCCCTGCTGACATATTTTACTGAACATATTTCAGGATTATGTAGGGAATAAGAGGCTGGAGCTGTCGGGTCAACTAATATCCCTGCTTTTTGAGGTATTTTTTTCTCTTATATGGTTTCTAAATGTTTTGTTTTATGTCTCTAATTGTTTTTCTTTTTTGAAGGATTTGTTCAAAACAATGAATTCCCAAGCTGTAGAGCTGATGAACAAAAATAGTGACAGGACTCGTTCTAGCCCATCGGATTTTAGCCAGGTAATGAAAATGAGATTTATATTTGTTGATCTTCATTTTATCCCTTTTTAATGAAAATTGAAGGCTCAACTGAATAGCTGATGTTGCTATTGCATCACACATTTTCTGTGTTCTTCACTTATGTTACCTAGATGAGCAGACTTGCATAAGAACAGAAGTATCTTTGGTGATTTTTTACACCTCTAGTCCACAACAAGGAGCAGAGCTTATTCATTTCATCACTTATTACTCATTTCTAATTCTGATAACTTGAAGAGTCTTCGTGATCGTTTATGTTAGTCACGTACTCTCTCCGTCCCTTTTCAACTGCCGTTCTCACTTCCCGAGAAGTTAAACGTACTCAACTTTGACCAAATATATATAAGAAAATATTAATATTTATGGTACATAATTAGTATCACTAGGTTGATCGTGAATCTATTTTTATAATAAACTTATTTGGAGATACAAATATTGCTAATATTTTCTACAAACCTAGTCAAACTTAAGAAAGTTTGACCAACATGAATACCATAGCGACACTTAAAAAGGGACAAAGGGAGTCTGTGTCAAATATACACCTTATGCGTGTATGGCCCCTGGTCCTATTGCTTACAGTTTAAACACAACAATTTTGACTGTTGCTGAAATGCACTCTTCCTTCAGTTTGTAGCATATGGGAACCTGGTAGGGGAGTTACTGAGGGTGCCTAAAATTTTTGGATACACATTTATTCATCTTGTTCTGCACATAATATATGTTACTGTGCTTGGGAGTTACAATAACTGCTGGCTTGTTCAAATACAATGGTCAAAGAATAGAAGATACATACTAAATGTAAATTTAAGTGTGGATGACACTTCGAACACTCAGTTTTCTCTACACTGAGCACCATTGTAGCCCTAATATGCAACACGCAGCGGGGGGTGGGGGGGGGGACTAGTAGGGACAGGGAGTCAACCTGGGAAAGCTGCGGTGGGAGTTAGGAGTACGGTTCTCGAAGAAGGGAAGCATTGTAAGGCAATTGTCAGGAGATGTTTTCAGGGGCACCACTGGAGCAGTCGGTCAGATGGAGAGCAGCATTGGCAGCAAATCTTATCTGAGATGGCGAGACAATAGGAGGACAATTAACTCAAGGAACAGTTAACAGATACAAAGTTACCCACATCTACAAAATTCATATCCCTATGAATTGAGGGATCTCAGCCCAACTTTAGTTCCATCGTGCAGGATATTAGAGATGAGGCCAAGTTGTGGTGTATGGCAAGAGCCAAAGGGCTCAGTAGCTTATGGCCATGACTGTTTTTTCGGTCCTTGGTACTACTTAGTTTTTGTGCTGTGTGTGTTTTTTTCTCTGCTGTACTGGTCATGCCCTTCTAAGGGATTGTTTGAGTCCCCTAGACTCCTCATTCTTCTTCTTAATATAATGATACGCAGCTCTCCTGCGTGTTCGAGAAAAAAAATCCTACAAATTGCCCATTACAAGATCAAGGGTTTGTATTTTGGAGGGATGGTATCTTGTACCTCCCAAGTGCTGAAGTGTTTAGACTCTCTTGATTTGGGCTAACCCTAGAAGGGTAGCTATATAGGTACCATACAAGGGCCACATGGGCCTAGCCTCATGGGCCTAATACATTCACACTCCAACATCCCCCGCAGTCCGAACTACCGGCGCAGCGGAGTTCAAGGCTGAACAAGAAAGAAAACAAGTAAGAACACACACAGGACCCCCCGCAGCCACAACTAGCCACTGGAGATGTTGAGGCTGGAGCGAAACTCGGAGAAAGTCGAGGAAGGGAGGCCTTTGGTGAAGATGTCCGCAAACTGGGAGGTGGTCGGGACGTGAAGAACCCGGACGTCGCCGATGGCCACCCGGTCGCGGACGAAGTGTAGATCGATCTCCACATGCTTGGTCCTCTGGTGCTGCACGGGGTTGGTGGAGAGGTAGACCGCACTGACGTTGTCGCAGTAGACGAGCGTGCTCCTGGCGAGTGGGCGGTGAAGCTCAGCCAGGAGCTGGCGGAGCCAGGCGGCCTCGGCCACGCCGTTGGCCACGACACGGTACTCCGCCTCGGCACTGGAGCGTGAAACCACCGGCTGGCGCTTGGACGACATAAGTGATGTCCGGCCGTGTGAAAGTGAGGTACTGAAGCGCTCCAGCAAGACTCCGGTAGGCGGTGGAGTCTGCTGGCCCAAGCATCGGACCCCCAGCTTCGGACAACTTGCCCTGGGTGTCCACCGGTGTAGAGCAGGACTGACAGGCGGTCATCCCTGCTCGCTCCAGAATGTCACAAGTGAATTGCCGCTGGTGGAGGAACAGGCCTGAAGGTCGGGGCTCAACAGTGACGCCGAGGAAGTGGTGGAGTACCCCAAGATCCTTTATAGCAAATTCCTTCTGGAGGGAGGCAATGATGCGATGGAGCAGAGACTCGCTGGAGGCGGTGAGAACAATGTCATCCACATAGAGGAGCAGGTAAGCAGTCTCACCCCCATAGTGGTATATGAACAGGGAGGTGTCAGACTTGGCCTCCGTGAACCCAAGAGTCTGCAGGAAGGTAGTGAATCGAGAGTACCAAGCCCGGGGTGCCTGCTTGAGCCCGTAGAGAGATTTGTTGAGCCGGCAGACGAAGTCAGGACGAGAAGAATCCACGAAACCTGCCGGCTGACTGTAGTAGACCGTCTCAGTCAGAGTGCCATGGAGGAAGGCATTCTTGACATCCAGCTGATGCACAGGCCAGGAGCGCTCGAGAGCCAGGGAGAGGACGGTGCGGACTGTAGCTGGCTTCACCACAGGACTGAAGGTCTCAGCATAGTCAATGCCGGGCCGCTGAGTGAAGCCGCGGAGGACCTAGCGAGCCTTGTAGCGCTCCAGGGAACCATCAGCCCGCCTCTTGTGCGTCCAGATCCACTTGCCGGTGACAATGTTGGAGCCCGGCGGACGAGGCACGAGGTCCCACGTCTGGTTGGCGAGGAGGGCCGCGTACTCCTCGTCCATCGCGCGGCGCCAGTGAGGATCCGCCAAGGCCGCGCGGACGGAAGAGGGTACCGGAGAGATCCCCGGCTCGCAGGCGGCGGCGGCGGTGAGGACCTGCGGGCGAGACGCCTGCCTCGTCACCATCGGGTGAGTGTGACGAGGGTCCCGGTGAAGAAGAGGCGGGTGGTACACCGGCGGGTCGGCGCGAGAGCGTGGCGATGCCGGCGGAGCATGCACCGGCGACGACGGCGCTGGTGACGAGATCGGCTGAGCCGGATCACGCCGGCGCTCGTAGACGATGCCGAAGCGTCCGGGAGGAGGTGAGGGCGGACGCGACTCCCGCCGGCGCTGGTAGACGAGTCCGAAGCGCCCGGGAGGAGGTGGGGTCGGTGTGCTCGGTTTCGCGATCGGAACGGCAGCATCAGGCACAACGGGAGGCAGCGAAGCCACAGGGAGCGAGGGCAGAAGCTCCGGGGCTGCCTCGACGTGTCAGGCACCGGAAGATCCTGGTGTGAGTCCGGCAGGGGCGAGGCGGGACCACCAGGAGAGTGCGCCGGAGTAGTACCTGCAGGGTAGAGGGAGAAGGGTGGCGGAATCGCCGGGTCAGTGGGAAAGAAGGAAGCCTCCGCAGGGTCAGCGGGAGGTGGAGGTGTAGAGGTGGTGGAAGTAAGGAAATGCCGACTCATCAAACACGACATGGCGAGAGATGAGGACACGGCGAGAGGTAAGGTCAAAGCATCGGTAACCCTTGTGATCCGGAGAGTATCCGAGAAAGACACAGAGGGTCGACCGGGGAGCCAGCTTTTGGGAAGCGGTGGCGGCGGTGTTAGGGTAACACGCACACCCGAAGACTCGAAGGTGGTCGTACCGAGGAGGGGTACCGAATAGAGCGTGGTGAGGCGTGGGAGCTGGACAGGCAGTAGAAGGAAGTCGGTTAAGGAGATAGGTGGAGGTGTGCAGACACTCCGCCCAGAAGCGAGCGGGTAGAGATGCCTGGAGCAGAAGGGTGCGCATGATGTCATTGGTTGTGCGGATCATGCGCTCTGCCTTGCCGTTTTGAGAGGAGGTATACGGACAAGACATGCGCAGGTGGACACCGTAAGAAAGGAAGAAGGCACGTGAGGTTGAGTTATCGAACTCACGGCCATTGTTGCACTGGACAGCCTTGATGGTGAGGCCGAACTGAGTAGATACCCAAGCAAAGAAGTGGCTAAGGGTGGGGAACGCCTCGGACTTGACACGCAGGGGAAAAGTCCAGGAATAATGGGAGAAATCATCGACCACCACCAAGTAGTACTTATAGCCGGACATGCTGAGAACAGGAGAAGTCCACAAGTCGCAATGAATAAGATCAAAAACACGAGTGGCATGTGAGGAAGAGGACTGAAAGGGAAGGCGAACATGACGGCCCAGCTGGCACGCATGACACAAGTGATCATCGTGAGGCCGAGAGCACCGAATGTCGGAGCTACAACTGAGCTGCATCAGGGCATCCCGGCCAGGATGGCCGAGGCGACGGTGCCAAGTGGTGGAGGAAGGAGTGGCGGCGAAAGCGGCTGAGGGAGGCGAAGAAGGGGAAACATACGCCGAGGAAGGTGAAGAAGGTGAACCAGACACCGGAAACCGAAGGGTGTAGAGAGACCCAGTGCTGTTACAGTGGAGCAGAGGAACCCGGGAGGCCAAATCCCGCACGGTGAGGCCAGAGGGGTCAAACTCAACCGAACAAGAGTTGTCAGTGGTGAACCGGCGAATAGAGAGAAGGTTGTGAACCATACCGGGAGCCACAAGAACATCAGGGAGATGAAAGGAGCCGTGGGAACTGGCAGTGCCCACGGAGGAGACAGGGATGCAGGTGCCATTGGCGACCATGATGGAAGAGGGACAGGAAGGGTGGGGAGGACAGAGAGAAGAAAGTAGGCTCGCATCGGGCGTGGTGTGGAAAGTGGCGCCTGAGTCGGCGATCCAATCAGGAGGAACTGCGGGCGGAGGACTGGCGGTGGTGCTGAAGGAGTAGGCCAAGGCGCCTGGGCCCCCCTCGCCCGCGGCCGCGCGGAAAGGCATGGTCGCGATGGTGGCGGCCCGTGGGAGACCGGCGCCGGGGAGGTGGACGGCGTCGGCGGGCTGCTCGGTAGCAGCAGCAGCGGCCGAGCCGAGGGCCGCGCCCGCGCCCGCGCCTGGCGGCAGTGGAGGAGTGGCAGCCGCCAGAGGTCCATCCCCGGCCACCCCAACCGGTTCAGGCGCAGGAGGAGGGAGGCCAGCGGCGGTAGGCGTGCCCACGCCCGCGGCTGCTGTCTCTGCTGCAGGAAGGGCGGCAGCAGTAAGGGCAGCAGCGGCGCCAGGCCATGCCGCTTGTCCATGGGCAGAGCTGGCACCAGACCCACCATATTGGAGAGCAGCAGGTGCCGGAGCTGGGGTCGCTGCCGGTGAGGGTGGCGACGCCGTTGAAGTCGCAGGTGGCGCCCATGCCGCTCCGCATCTGGTAGTAGCTGTTGCAGATGTAGGAGCAGACGGCCACCTTGTTGCCGTTGCCGTAGCACGGCCCGCCCTGCTTGGTGGAGGAGCAGTCGGCCCCCTTGCTGCAGGCGTAGTTGCCCGTCTTGCACACGCAGAACGCCGCATCTGATGAGCCTGTGAACATGGCCAGCAGCAGCAGGAGAAGCAGGGGAGCCGCCGCCATGGCTGCAAGAGCTCTCGAGCTCTCTGGACTCGTGAACACTGGGAGAGAGAGAGGAGCGAGGAAGCCGTAGAAGGGGGCCGAGCCGTGCCATGGGCGGGGCGACTTCCTGCAGCAGGGGGCGGACCACGGGCGGCAGCAGGGGGCGGACCCCGGGCGGCAGCTGGGTGCGGGCCTCCGGCAGCAGGGGGCTGCAGCTGGGTGGGGGCCTCGGGCGGCAGCAGGGTGCGGGCCTCGGGCGGCAGCAGGGGGCGGCAGCTGGGTGCGGGCCTTGGGCGGCAGCAGGGGGCCTCGGGCTGAGGTAGTGGCGGGCCGGGAGGGAGAAGGGAGAGGTGGCGGGGGAGAAGGGAGAGGGAGCGGCCGGCCTGCCATGGATGGCCGGCGGCGGCGGCGGCTGCCAGAGAAAACAGCGGTGGCGCCTGTAGAGAGGAGAGGAAGGAAAACCTAATCTGATACCATGCTGAAGTGTTTAGACTCTCTTGATTTGGGCTAACCCTAGAAGGGTAGCTATATAGGTACCATACAAGGGCCACATGGGCCTAGCCTCATGGGCCTAATACATTCACACTCCAACACCAAGCACCAACTTATCTCAATATGGTGTAACATCTTTAGTTATAATCATTAATCACTTGGGGATGCTTAGACATGGTACCTTAACTATTTAAATTTCTCCCCCTTTTGCAGTTGATAAAGCATGAAGGCATAACCCTTGGTTTGGAGAGGGCTATTTCCACAGGCAATTGGGATATTAAACGGTTTAGGATGCATAGGAAAGGTGTATCACAGGTACCAACTGTGAACTGTGATACCTAATTTTTGGTCCCTTTATACTATTATCTTTTCTTGGAGTTTTTCTTCCCTTCTGCTTTTGTGCAGGTTCTTTCTAGGCTATCATACATGGCATCATTAGGCTACATGACACGGATAACACCACAGTTTGAGAAGACCCGGAAAACAAGTGGGCCACGTGCTTTGCAACCTAGTCAGGTGAGGTAGAAATGGTAGCAGTGTTTCTACATCATATATAGAAACATTTGTTTGAAGACTAAGAGCATAAAAATTACTGATACGCTGCTTAGCAATTTGTCATTTTTTTTTTGAAAATGTTGTCAATTTTATTGGTAACAGTGGGGTATGCTTTGCCCATGTGATACTCCTGAAGGAGAAGCTTGTGGGTTGACAAAAAATTTAGCTCTATTGACTCACGTCACAACAGATCAGGATGAAGGCCCACTGATGAATCTGGTTTGTTTCTTTTCCTGGTTTAGTAATTTTACCTTTTGACGAATATTTTGTGCCTGTTAATTTATGTGAAATATTTATCTGTTATTTCGTATTCATTTTTTACTGTAGTGTCAAAGTCTAGGCGTGGAAGATTTATCGCTTCTGTCAGGAGAAGAAATACATGCACCAGGTTCATTTTTGGTGATGTTCAATGGACTAATACTGGGAAAACACAGGGAGCCTCAGGTCTTATTCATTATAGAACTTACATTGGTTTTAAACGTATCTATCTTTTTTCATGATTTTCATCAAGCTGTCCATGCTGCTTTCAGAAATTTGCTTATGCTATGAGAATGTTGCGTCGATCAGGCAAAATCGGAGAGTTTGTAAGCATTTTTGTAAATGAAAAACAGGTATAATTTCTTCTCTTGATTACTACTACTTATAATGATTCTTAGCATGATTCAGTGATGATTGTCTCCCTTATAGCTAATAATGATAAATTAGAAGGTTTATTGACAACTCTAAGTCATCTTTCTAGTGGTAATTGATTTAATAATTTTTTCTTAGTTAAAGCTTTTACTGCTAACTTATACACCATGGAATAAACTGCTGTTGAAAGCTTAATTTTAATAATTGATGATAGTAATTTGATGCCAAAGAATAATTTAGTCCCTTGAGGTATGCAGTTGCAAGAAGCTTTATTGTTATAGTACCACTTACTGTGAGTTGGAGTACGTCAGCTTGTGTTGGTGGTTACTCCCATTTGGATTCATGACAGTGACAGTGAAAGCATATGGAAGGGTTGTTAAATCTAGATCTGAAAATTCATGCCCTTGTTTTTTTCTCGAACATGCAAGAGCATTGTGCATCATCTCATTAGGAGAGAAAAAGAAGAACAGTACAGAGGAGGGAGAAGACCCCGCGACAGAGCACCAAGCCACCAATAGAAACTTAGGAATCAGCCTACGACAAGCGACCCAGCCAGCAGCTCCTGGAGTCCTTTTGCACCAGCAGACCACCATAGGATGCATTCATTTGTGATTGTCTGCAGTAATATTGTGATGCTTGGACTTGCACCATTAAAGACACTCATTCCTGTGCTTCAAAGATGCCCTTGTTTTGTTTCTAGATAGATCCACCAGGAAAGCTGCCGTTATTATGTAATAAGAAATAAATTGTGAAGCAAATTACATCCATAACCACGCGATGCACACAAAGGTAAAGAAAAAGGAAAAAACCGAAGGAGCATAAGACCCATAATCACTCCTATTGATTACAGGCGAGTGCCACTAAGATCATGCAACTAACCCTTCAAGATCCTTGGCATCTGCCATGATCCATAATCTTCCATGGCCAAGGATACTTTGATATCATTATGGTACCTCTCGTGTCTTGCTGAATTAACCCTTTTGTTTCTAAAAAGGGAAAGGGAAAAATCTCATAGGCTGGCTATGCTGCTCTGATTCTTGTATTTGGTTCTTCCATATGCTTTGCTGACTTGCACCTAGTTTGGGTTCAAATTGTTAAGTTATAATAGTAAGGGCATTAGTGTAATTTCCTAGTCTAGGGTTTCCCTCTTGTGTCTCTCATGTACTCTATATATAGTTGCCATTGGGCCTGAGTACATTCATCCAATTCAGTCTCCCTTATTCGTAACACTGATATGACATGTCAGAGGGTTATGCCCCAATGATTTTTGTTGTTGTTGTTGTTGTTGTTGTTGAGTTTCATCTCCATATGAGCGGTCAGATTCTTACCCTTTCTAGCCCGGCATATCACAACCCTCCTTTATCTATGTTGAAACAAAATAGCGAAGTTTGCTTCCATAACCTTGCAGTGGTCATATTCTTATTTTCTCATTATTTATAGGTCTCATAATTCAGTATAATGTACGTTACGAAACTATGCAAAGGATACACCTTGATTGTAGTTTGGTCCAGGTCCAGAAAAGTATGGTTTTGTTTACTAGCTGTTTGTGATCAGCATCTGTTTTTATTTTCCTATTCTTCTGAGATATTTCCTTGCTCTGTTATTGTTTTACAAGATATGCTGAATGTACTAACCTTGTAACAATCTTTTCTAGCATTGCATTCACATTGCGTCTGATGGTGGTCGTGTATGTCGCCCACTTATAATTGCTGATAAGGGGATATCAAGGGTCAAAGAATATCATATGAAAGAACTGAGGGTTAGCAATATGCATTTTATAATTTCTTGATACATTTCATTTGTTTATTACTTATTATTTGTCTTACAAAAAAATTTCTAGGACGGTATTCGTACTTTCGATGATTTTCTGCGTGATGGATTGATTGAATATCTTGATGTCAACGAAGAGAACAATGCTTTGGTATATCATGCTCTTTTTGCTTTTTTTGCTTTATTCATACTGTGGGAACGTGTTTTAATTTTATTTTTAACAGATTGCATTGTATGAGCATGTGGATCAAGATGATGTTGAAAGAAGCAAGATCACGCACATTGAAATAGAGCCATTGTCTATCCTAGGAGTAGTATCTGGACTTATTCCTTATCCACACCATAACCAATCTCCACGTAACACTTATCAGGTAAGGATGCAGATTTGATGATATATCCCATTGATTCTTGGGTTACTTTATATTGGTAATTTCTGTTTTGCAGTGTGCAATGGGTAAACAAGCTATGGGAAATATTGCATATAATCAGGTAAAGAACCACTTTGTTTCTCTTTTACAACCCTTGCTTATATAGTCCTCTCCAAGACCTTGTCTCATGCAAGTAGGAATCTTACTCAGTAGAATTTAATGCTTAATCGCTCATGTCCAAGTAGGACTAGAAATCCTAATAGCACCCATTGGTTTAGTCTTAGTCCAAGTAATTTGAGTCACCATACAACAGTTGGTTTCGTTTTCCTCTTCTTTTTTTTTTTTTTACTTTCACTCTTGTGCCTGATTGCTACATGGGTTGGTCTAGTTGAAACTGCTTGACGCATTACCATTCAAAAGCATCTGTCCATACAATAAGATATAATCAATTTTATTTTGTGTTGTGATATTCTGGTCCTGTCTTGTTTTAGTTTCTTCCCTTTTTGTGGTGAAATTAATGTATTTTTATAATGTGCCGCAGTTGTTTAGAGCAGATTCACTGCTCTACTTACTTGTGTACGCGCAACGTCCACTGCTGACAACAAAAACAATTGAGTTGGTTCGTGTCTGATCTGCAGCTCACTTAGACTTAATATGTGACAGATATTTTACTAGAATTCCTTTTCAGGTGGGATATGATAAGCTTGGCGCTGGGCAGAATGCCACTGTTGCTGTCATGGGTTATAGTGGATATGATATTGAAGATGCCATTGTAATGAACAAATCATCCCTGGATCGAGGTTTTGGTCGTTGTATAGCTATGAAAAAGTAATTCTGTACTTCCAGCGTCTATCTTTCATTTAATTTCAGGTAGTGCATGGGAGCATGTCCTGAGTGCTGCCTTTCTATAGTGACTATTTTCTTCTCATCTTGTAGGTACACAGTTGTTAAGGAGAACCACGGTGATGGTGTGTCTGATAGGATTATTAAGCCACAGAGAGATAAAGATGGTATTTTGATAAGGTCTATGCGGGTAAGATTACAATTGATCATGATCAGTATTGTGCTTCCTTATTGTTTTTCTCAGTAGGACTGTTTTGGTTTAGTTGAGTGATCAGAAAACTGAGCCCCACTATGAAATGTGTGGGTGGGGTGTGTGTGTGGGGGTTTTTTGGTGGTGGGGTGTGTGTGTTGTTGGTGTGTGTGTGTGTGGGGGGGGGGGGGGGGGGGGGGGGGGGGGGGGTACTCATAAGAAACTTTGGTAGGCTGTGAAGGTCGCAGTAATTGCTTTTGTTCTGTTTGGACTATAGGGATCATAGAAGGAAACAAGTTTCACAGAACAAAAATCAAATTCATTGACTTCTGGAGGAATACTTAAGCAAGTTGAATTTATTGAAAGGGAAACTATTCTGTGTTGTGATGTGCTCAGGTTCATAGAATCTGTGCATTGCTTCCTTGACTTCTGTTCTAGAGGCTATCTAAAATTGTTCTCATCTGTTCTCCTATGACTTTATATGTACTGTCATCCTAGAATACTCTTGTTCTGTTATAACCTTGAGTGTAATTTAAATTAGCAGACGCCTTGGGTTCGAACTTCTAGGAATTATCACGTAGAAAATGATGAAAGTGGCCAAGGAATTAAGATAGCATTGCAACAGTTTTCTTCCATGTTCTTGTTGTGTGTTTTTTCTTTGGTGCTTTGTTTTTTTTCTTTGTTCTTTGTCTTTATTCCTCCTTTCCATTTTCCAACGTAACTTATTCACAGGCACTGGATGAAGATGGTATTGCTGCACCTGGCCAAATAATTCGCAATCATGATATCTATGTGAACAAACAATCTCCCATGGTTGTCAATAAAAGAGGTGCACCGTTAACAGACAGGTGAGCATCCACCCCTTTTGTATTTTTCATTCTTATTTTGTTCCATACTTATGTCTTCTATTTTATTGCTCAGTAAGTTCTGATTATGTTGAATGAGTGTTATGTGTTTTATTGTCTTACTAAAATCTACCACCTAGGGACTACAAGAACACACCAGCCACTTACAAAGGTGTTGATGGTGAGACTACTGTTGTAGATCGTGTAATGCTTTGTTCAGATACAAATGACAAGCTGTCTATTAAATGCATTATCCGCCATACAAGGAGGCCAGAGGTATGGCTTATTTGCTGCATTCACTTGGTTTCAACTGTATAAAGATGGATTTAAATTTGTCCTTCCTATTTGCGAGCCAGGTTGGTGATAAATTTAGTAGCAGACATGGGCAGAAAGGTGTTTGTGGCACCATTGTTCAGCAGGAAGACTTCCCCTTCTCTGAGAGAGGAATATGTCCTGATTTAATTATGAATCCACATGGATTCCCTAGGTTTGACATCAGTTTTCTACATGTTTTATCTCTTTGTTAATTTTCCTAACCTGATATCTCGTAATTTGCCTATGAGAAAGTTCCTGCTCCCATGAACATTAATTTGCCTTTGGATACAATATTTGTATTTTGTGTAACCGTTTTACTTATGGAATGTTTGTTCATGTCTTATTCTGCTCTGCTCTAATTTAATATAAAACTTGGTTTCTGTGTTCAATTCTTTGCTTGAGAATATCCGATTTAGAATCGAACCTGTAATTTTCTTTGTTTGTATCACTTCGGATTATTCTTCAAAGAGTTGGATAATGGACATGATATGTTTAGTGGATTCCTTGCATCTTAAGATCATTTTAAGTTTGACATATGCTCTGAACACTGACTTGTTCTAAAAAGGTAGTAATCTAAAAATGGCCTGTTTGGTTGACCTTTATATTTTATGAAATGGGCAAAATAACTAAGGCTCCATGAGTGTGAGCCTGTAGACATGATCAGGGAAGAAATCTCGAATGTTAAGGCAATCTAGCTCACACTAAAAGAATTGGTTCTCAAAGACTCTGTATTTTATCTTACATTTCCCATGCATTTTATTATATAGTTCATTCCACCCTATAATATCTGTTGCAAACTAAGATTCTATTGATTAGGCTAACCCTAGAAGGGTAGCAATATAGGGTAGCATACATGGGCCTCATGGGCCAAGCCACATGGGCCATAGACATATACTCCAACACCCCCCGCAGTCTGAGCTACCGACGCAGCGGAGTCAGACTGAACACCAGGAAAAGAAAATACACACTAGCCCCCCCCACAGACTCAACTAGCCACTGGTGATGTTGAGGCTGGAGCGAAAGACGGTGAATGTCGACGACGGGAGGCCCTTGGTGAAGATGTCGGCGAACTGGGACGTCGTAGGTACATGTAGGACTCGCACCTCGCCGATGGCCACCCGATCACGGACGAAGTGAAGGTCAATCTCCACATGCTTGGTCCGCTGGTGCTGCACGGGGTTGGTGGAGAGGTAGACTGCACTGACGTTGTCGCAGTAGACAAGCGTGCTCTGGAGAAGAGGGTTATGGAGCTCGGCCAGGAGCTGGCGGAGCCAAGAAACCTCGGCCACGCCATTGGCCACGGCGCGGTACTCCGCCTCGGCACTGGAGCGGGAGGCCACCTGCTGACGCTTGGACGACCAGGACACCAGGTTGCCGCCCAAGAAGACAGCGTAGCCGGAGGTGGAGCGCCGAGTGTCCGGACATCCGGCCCAGTCAGCGTCAGTGTAGACAACCATCTCAGTGGAGGAGGAGCGCTGGTGAAGGAGCAGGCCGTAGCCCACAGTGCCGCGGAGGTAGCGGAGTAGACGCTTGAGGGCAGTGAGGTGGGGCTCCCGCGGATCATGCATATGAAGGCACAGCTGCTGAACCGCATAAGTGATGTCCGGGCGAGTGAAGGTGAGGTACTGTAGAGCACCAGCAAGACTCCGGTACGCGGTGGGATCAGACACCGGGTGCCCCTCAGCCTCAGATAGCTTACCCTGCGTGTCAACTGGAGTGGAGCAGGGTTTGCAGTCTGTCATCCCCGCTCGCTCAAGGATGTCAAGAGTGTACTGCCGCTGGTGAAGAAGAAGTCCAGCAGGATGAGGCGCAACAGTGACCCCAAGGAAGTGATGGAGCACACCCAAATCCTTCATAGCAAATTCCCGCTGAAGAGAGGTGATGATGCGGCGAAGGAGTGACTCACTGGAGGCGGTGAGGACAATGTCATCAACATAGAGCAGTAGATACGCAGTCTCAGCTCCATGGTGGAAGATGAACAGTGACGTATCGGACTTGGCCTCCACAAACCCCAGTGATCGCAGAAAGGCAGCAAAGCGATGGTTCCATGCCCGGGGCGCCTGCTTGAGGCCGTAGAGAGATCTGTTGAGCCTGCAGACCATGTCAGGACTTGAGGAGTCAACAAACCTGGCCGGCTGACTGCAGTAAACTGTCTCAGTGAGAAGACCATGCAGGAAGGCATTCTTGACATCCAGCTGATGCACGGGCCAAGACCGAGTGAGTGCGAGGGAGAGCACTGTGCGGACTGTAGCTGGCTTCACCACTGGACTGAAAGTCTCATCGTAGTCAACACCAGGCCGCTGAGTGAAACCCCGGAGAACCCAACGAGCCTTGTACCTCTCGAGAGTGCCATCCGCCCGACGCTTATGTGTCCAGATCCACTTGCCGGTGACGACGTTGGAGCCTGGGGGACGTGGCACCAGATCCCAGGTCCGGTTGGCGAGGAGAGCCGCATACTCTTCTTCCATCGCGCGGCGCCAATGAGGGTCCAGCAAGGCCTCGCGGACGGAAGAGGGTACCGGAGAGACCTGCGAGTCACCGGGCATCGTCGCAAGAGCCCGGGGCGGCAGGGTCCCCGCCGCGTGTCGCGTCACCATCGGGTGAACATGACGCGGGTGTCGGTGAAGCAGCGGGGGGTGGTACACCGGCGTCGTGACACGGGCATCCGGGGATCGCGGCGGCGGTGTCGGTGTCGCCGGCGGAGAAGAAGCAGTCGGTGGTAGAGGGCACCCCGACGAAGGAGGCCCCGGTGGAGACGTAGGTGGCGGCTCCGGTCGTGCACGTCGCTGGTAGACGAGCACCGGCTGGGCGAAGCACGCAGGTGGTGCCGGAGGCGACGGCCCGGGCCCCGCGTCAGGCGTAGTAACGGGGGCCGATCCGGGAGGTGCACGGCGCTGGTAGACGAGCGTCGGCTGAGCGAAGCGCGCAGGCGGTGCCAGGGGCGACGTCCCAGGCCCCGCGTCAGGCGTAGTGACAGTGGCCGGCCCGTGAGGGGAGCCCGCTAGGCCCGGGCAGGGGGTGTCACCGGCGGGCGGCGAGCGAGGGCACGGCCCCGGCGAAGGGCACGGTGGAGCAGTACCTATGGTAGACAACCGAAAATGTGGGTCGACCACCGCGTCAGTGGAAAACAAGGAGAAGAGGTCAAGATCCGGGGTGGACGTGGGAGTGGGGGTAGAGGAGAAGGGGAAGACAGACTCATCAAACACCACATGACGAGAGATGAGGACCCGACGAGAGGTAAGATCATAGCACCGGTACCCCTTGTGATCCGGGGAGTACCCGAGGAAGACACAGAGAGTCGAACGAGGTGCCAGCTTGTGGGGAGCAGTAGCTGTGGTGTTAGGGTAACACGCACACCCGAAGACGCGAAGGTGATCGTACCGAGGAGGGGTACCGAAGAGGGCGTGGTGTGGCGTGGGAGCTGGGCAGGCAGCGGAAGGAAGGCGGTTAAGGAGATAGGTGGAGGTGTGCAAGCTCTCAGCCCAGAAGCGCGCAGGAAGTGACGCCTGAAGCAAGAGGGTACACATGGTCTCGGTGGTGGTGCGAATCATGCGCTCAGCCTTGCCGTTCTGGGAGGAGGTGTACGGGCAAGACATGCGCAACTGGACACCGTGAGAGAGAAAGAATGCACGGGAGGCGGAGTTATCGAACTCACGACCATTGTCGCACTGGACGGCCTTGATGGTGAGGCCGAACTGTGTGGACACCCACGCGAAGAAGTGGAGAATGGCGGGAAAAGCTTCCGACTTTGCACGTAGAGGAAAAGTCCAGGAGTAATGAGAGAAATCATCAAGCTGATAGAACTTGTAGCCGGAAATGCTGATGATAGGAGAAGTCCAGAGGTCGCAATGTATAAGATCAAAGATGTGAGCCGCCTGGGAAGAAGAACTATGAAAAGGAAGACGGACATGACGGCCCAGCTGACACGCATGACACAAATGCTCACCGGGAGTCCGAGGACACCGAATGTCGGAACTGCGACTGAGCTGCATCAGGGCATCACGACCAGGATGGCCGAGGCGCCGGTGCCAAGTGGTGGAGGAAGAAGAGGTGGCGAAAGCAGCTGACAGAGGGTTCGGCGAAGAAGACGAAGGGGACGCCGGGAAGCGAAGGGTGTAAAGGGGCCCCGTGCTGTCACACCGAAGCAGAGGACGCCGGGAAGCCAAATCCTTTACCGTGAGACCGGTAGAGTCAAACTCCACGGAACAGGAATTGTCAGCTGTAAACCGACGAATAGAAAGAAGGTTGTGAACCATAGAAGGTGCCACAAGAACATCAGGAAGACGAAAGGAGCCATGAGCGCCGGCGGCACCCACAGATGTGACAGGAAGGCATGACCCATTTGCGACCATGATGGACGAGGGGTGATAGGAAGATGGAGGGTGAACGGAAGAGAGGATGGTGGGGTCGGAAGTGGTGTGGTAGGTGGCACCCGAATCGGCGATCCACTGTGGTCCGACAGGAGTTGTCGGGCCCATAGTGCGGAAGGAGTGTGCCAAGGCCGCCGAGCCCCAACAGGCCGACGCGGGCGAGGCGCTGGAAGGTGTAGGCCACGGGAAAGCGGCTGGGTGAACACTTGGAGAAGCAGCAGCAAGCATGGCGGTGGCCGGCGGGCGAGGCGCACCACCGGGAGCCTGGAAAGGCCACGGACCGAGGTGCCCCAACCACGGGTCGAGGAAGCCAGAACCACCACCATGTCCGCGTCCGCGACGACGGCGGCCACCACGGTCCCCCCCACCGCCGCGCGGCGACGCCTTGGCGATGTGGGGCACGGAGACGGGCGGCGGGGCGTAGAGGACGGCCGAAGATGGAGCCGCAGATATCCCTAGGCTGGCTGCAGCAGCGGCGGCGGCATCGGACGCAAGGGCGAGGGCCACGTGCTGTCCTGGTGCCGGCAACGCCGCGGAAGAAGGAGATGCGGCGATCTGCAGCAGAGGCGTGGTGGCAGCAGTCAGCCCGCCATAGGTAGCAGCGGCTGGAAGCCCGCCAGAGGGAGCAGCAGAGGGAGCAGCAGAGGGAGCAGCGGCTGGAAGCCCGCCATAGGTAGCAGCGACTGGAAAGCCGGCAGAGGAGGAAACCGCGGCCTGCAGGGGCGCGGTGGGGCCCATGGCCGCGCCAGGTGGAGGCCAGGATGGGCCCGCAACCGCGCCTGGGAGCCCGCCTGTGGCTGGCGGCGCCAGGAGTACGGCGGCGGCTGTAGGGCGCAGAGGAGGTGCCGGTGAGGAAAACGCGTCCTGCAGGGGCGCGGTGGGGCCCATGGCCGCGCCAGGTGGGGGCCAGGATGGGCCCGCACCCGCGCCTGGGGTCCCGCCGGTGGCTGGCGGCGCCAGGGGGCGAGCCACGGCGGCGCCAGGTTGGGCGGCGTGCAGAAATGCAGCGGCCGCTGGAGGGGACTGGGGGCGCAGAGGAGGGGCGGATCCGGCCACCTAGGCCCAGGAAGAGGGGTGGGAGAGGGGAGGGAAGTGCAGGAAGAGGGAGGGAGGAGAGGTATCGGCCATGGCCGGCTGAGAAGGAGACAGCAGGCGGCGGCGCCCTGCCTGGAAGCTAGCCGGCGGCTGGGAAAGGCTCTGGTACCATGTTGCAAACTAAGATTCTATTGATTAGGCTAACCCTAGAAGGGTAGCAATATAGGGTAGCATACATGGGCCTCATGGGCCAAGCCACATGGGCCATAGACATATACTCCAACAATATCTGTTCTGCAGAATTTGAAACTCTGGACCTAAAAAAGGATCAAATCCAAATTCTGTAAATTTGTTTGCCAGAAATTTGAATTTGGTTATATATAACTAGATTGTTATCTTTTGTTTAAGTGTACAATTTTTTGATTCCATCCCATTTGACTCATTTTTTTTCTTTTTGCCTCATCAGTCGTATGACTATAGGTAAAATGATTGAACTTATCGGTGGAAAGGCTGGTGTGTCTTGTGGTCGATTCCATTATGGCAGTGCATTTGGTGAACCAAGTGGGAATGCTGATAAGGTTGAAGACATAAGGTGTACTTCTGTCATACTAACACCTCAAGTTTGTCTTATTGATCTTTTTAACACTGTTTTTTCTTTTATACCAGCAATACTCTAATCAAGCATGGGTTCAGCTATAACGGAAAAGATTTCTTGTACTCGGGTAAATTCTAATGCTGTCAAGCTTTAAAATTTCATGTTATTTGCTATTCCACCAAATCTGCAAATCATGTTATTTGCTAGTGTGCAAATATAGGTTTGATACAAACCAATGTATGTTTAGGTTAATGGAAAATTACAAAGGCTAAATGTTACTCCCTCCAATTAAAATTAAATGTCATTTAGGGCATTAACATGGTCGATAAGGTGGAACTTTGATCAACAATTTCAACAAAAAAATTGTGACATTGCAAATAAAGGTAATCAAGTATTTCGGAAATGCTTTCCATGGTGAATCTATAAAGTTATTTTTAATTTCTAAGTATGCAAATTTCTGTGGAACAACATCATATTTCTTAAACATTAGATGGCTTTCTTTCTGTATTGTGAGCATCCTCGCTACTTGGGCCTGCAATGGATCTTCAGAGCTGATTTTGCCCCCCCCCCCCCCCCCCCCCCCCCCCCCCCTCCCCATTTCAGGCATTCTAGGTCATCCTCTGGAGGCATACATATTCATGGGGCCAATCTACTATCAGAAACTGAAGCACATGGTAGGGATAGTTTATCTGTTTTTTTTTTTTGCTTGGCTTTAATTGAGGCCTTGTTTTCTAAACCTGCCATTTGTCATGCTGTACTTTTGTTCCGAGACTTGTCTAATCTAACCTTTTAAACTCTGGTTATCTATATGCCCATGAGTAACAGGGGTGAAAGATAACGCCATGTATATTCCCACTGAAAAGTATTCCCATAACATTGCAATTTATTAGGTTTATAAACACATTACAAGAAAACATGGTGGTGTTGATTGTTGAATCCATAAACAATTTTGTTGACATGTGAATTCTCCAGGTTCTTGATAAGATGCATGCTCGAGCTAGTGGACCACGAGTGTTATTGACCAGGCAACCTACTGAAGGGCGAAGTCGCGATGGAGGTTTTGCAACACTATAATATTCTGCAATTATATGACTTTGCCCCTGTACCCTTTCTTGTTGATTATCTTGTTGCCCTTGTTTAATATTTTTTTAATAGGTCTTCGTCTTGGTGAAATGGAGCGTGATTGTTTGATTGCATATGGTGCTAGCATGCTCATCTTTGAACGTCTATTGCTATCCAGTGATCCATATCAAGTCCAGGTGATTTTTGAAGTAGTTTGTTTCCTTTTGGCAGAAGCTGGAATTGTTCAAGGGGCATAATTGCTCATGATGTTGTTTCAGGATTAGTATGATTATGAAACCTAACACAATATCAGGTGGCTAAGCATTTAAGGCTCTCTCTAGGAAAATGAATTTGATGTATTAGGTGTTAATAATCCATTAATGGTTGAGCATTTCAAAAGAGCTAACTGAACCCTGTTTACATTGTTCATGACACGGTAGATTTTAGATTTATTTGACCAGTGCCATCACAAAAGCACTTGTATGTCGTTGGTGGGCATTGGCTGTGGGCTCACATTGTTTATGTATCTGAATGTTGGGGCAGGTTTGCAGAAAATGTGGCTTGTTGGGGTACTACAATCACAAACTGAAGACTTTGCACTGTTCAATGTGCAAGAACGGGGAAAATATGGCTAAGATGAGGCTGCCTTATGCTTGCAAGCTTTTGTTCCAGGTATTGCCGTATTGCCTTGCTTTGTTGGAGTTGTGGTGCAATGTTTGTAATAGGCCATAATGAACGGTTGCCGTCATGTGTGTTTGTTAATTTTTGCTAGGAGCTGCAAGCGATGAATGTTGTTCCACGACTGAAGTTAACTGAAGGATAGCTCTAGATTGCAAAGCTATAGAATGGTGGTTTGTGGAGGTCCTTGTAAAGTTGGATTGTTGTAGGCTTGGTCCATGTTACATAGGTGCTGTTATTGTCGAGCAAAGCAATTAGTTAGCATCACTACTGTCTGGTTTAGACGTAGAATGCATGTATAACTGGTAAATAGCCCATATCTCTAAATAAAATGGAAACTTCAGGCGGGACAGCGGGAGAACTGATCGGCATATATACCAATTAATTAGCACCACTTCTGTCTTACATACTGGTTTCTTGCAAGCATAATATCATGCTGATAAACACACAAACATGTAGCGATGATATCATATAAATATATTGGAGTTTGCACTAGCTAGCTAGTTGCACAGTAGTAGCTGTATCATAGAAGGGAGATGATGGCGAGGGTGATGACCGCCTGTTGAAACAGGTGTTTGCTCTCTGCTTTCATGGGTGGCTCCAAGCCCTGCTCCTTGAATTCATCCTCACAGGTGACGGGTGCGTCGATCGTGGCGCTCATGGACGTCTTGGCGTCCGCATACCTCCTCTCCTGGATGGCTGTGATGGAGGCGTCGAGGTCGTACAGGGAGTTGTGGTACACCCCCATGCACGCCTCCAGGCAGGACCTTCGGGGAGACCATGGACGCTCCTTCCTGCTGAGCTCCGCCATCTTGGCCTCCATGGCCACCACGCCTGACCTCACCAGCTTGGCCGAGATCATGGCGAGCTCGTGCAGGTCCGCCTGCCTGCTCTCGGGGTCGGACGACAGAGACGAGACGCAGAGGGTGTAGTTCACCTGTGGGTTGCCCTGGCTGCATCTCTCGCAGGTGTCAGTTACGACGTCTGTCAACGGCGACGACCCAAACTTTGTGTTGGTGGTGGCCATGGCTGAAGCTGCATCTGCAGCCGAGGGGTGGTTCTGCTGTAGGAGGTGGATTGTTATTGTTATCAAGGAGGAGAAGAAGAATGGAACAGAGACGCAAGGTGGTGGTGGCATCTTGTGATAGTACATTGCAATTGCATGCTAACTACTATGATCTGCTACTGTTGGGAGTCCCATATATAACTTCGGTGGATGGCAAACAAGTAGTTTGCAAGCTTTTTTTTTTGAAATTTAGTTTGGCAAGTTTAAATATGTGACGTGTGACAAGTGAGCCTCGTGGTAGCCAAAGGAAACAGGGATCCTTACAACGACGAAGCTAGAGCAAACCGGAGGAGGTGCGCCTACCTTGTAGATGTGTACCATAATGAAAATTGGCAGCTGCTAAATCACAGGCGCCTGATTTTTATAATCTTTTCAGGCGACGAACACCATCCATCTGGTCTAAATCCAACGATCGGTAATCATTCTCAACCCTGGCCGAACAACTTTTCCCTTGCTAGTAGTCCATCGTCTTCCCTTTCAGGCACCTGTAGGATAGGAAATTTGGTCCTATTCACTGGTATTCATTTCTTTTTATAGTTGCATCCGCACTCAAAACATTTTATAATTTTGAATGCAAGGAATATCAATAATTATGACGAGCAAACCAGAGTAGTGTTTCACGAATGAATTGGCAAATTAATTTGAAGAGGACCCGACCGAAGAAAGCAGTAGGGTCATGTGCCTGGTGCTTTGTCCGTAGCTAGCTCCCAGCCAAGCAGGTCGATCGCTCAAGCGTGCAAGCAACATTGTTGGATCGTTTGTTGCTCAAGGTCGTTGCAATTTTCTCCTTGCGAATCCTCCCTCGATAGCCGATAGGATTGCATTTGCATGCAACTGAATGTATTTTGTTTTGTTTGGTTTGTCCTTTTCTGGGACTATGGTTTTAATTTCTTTACTTGGCAGCAAAAAGAAAAACAGAGATATATAAATAGATATCCAGATTTTTCCAGAATTGTATCTGCGGTAGACAAGCTAGATATTTCAGTCTAACTGAAACAAAATAATATGGGCACAATTTTAAAAACTACACATAATAATATAGAAACAAAAAAAGAATATGGCAATTTCAAAGTCTTTGGACAGTCAACAGTTCAAATAAAAACTGAAAGTCCATTAGGGCCGCAGGGTTGAGTGTACTTTCATGTATGTGTGAGCATCTAGCGTCTGTAATGTGTTTCAAGAAAAAAAAGTATGCATATGTAAAGAACAAAAATAATTAATAAAACATATCAACAGATATATCTCTAAAAAAACTGATGAACAACTGATTAATAATAAATGAATAAGTCTTTTATTCCTTGTGTTTCTCTTCATCTGATGAGGATAAACCCTAAAACATATATGTATCCAACAGCAGCACATACGAACACATATTAAGGGAAAAATAGAAAACCACACACAATTAAATATAATCGACGACTACTAGAATGTATAATATAATAATTGATATAGTACGCCTTGTTGCTCGATATGTCGAAAGACATGCATCAATGCATGCATGGTCGACCAACCCTTGCCGGAAACTATGCTATAGGATCATGGAATATATGATGAAGGAACGAACAAGAGGTAGCAGAGATGGATGCATGATAATTGAGATATGAATGAATATACTACTATATATATGTATATCATTGGACGCACGCATGCATGCAGGAAGGGATATGATCGACCCGGCGAGTCGACGGAGATGATGACCGGTCGGCCGAATGCATGATGGATGAATGCAAGAAGGGATCGAAGCGATGATCGATCATGGATGTGGATGCATATGATTGATATGATGATTCATGCGGCGGCGGCGTGTGTGAATCCGAAGGCGATGTGCGCCATCCGTCCGTACTCCCTGTCGTGCGCGGCGACGGGGACGCGGTGCTGCTCCTCCTCGCCCTTCCACGCGTCCTCGCAGCTCTCGGAGGCGCCCATCGCGGCGGTCAGCTGCTCCATGGCCTTGCCGTAGATCTTGGCCTTGAGGTTGTCGAGCGCGTCGCGGAGGAGGTCGGCAGCGCCGCCGTACTGCTCCAGGCAGTGGTTGAAGCGGGCGCGGCGGGCCTGCGGCGACTCCGCCTCCGCATCCAGCTCCGCGAGGTCGTCGATCTTGGACTCGGTGCTGGCGGCGTGGTCGATGGCCATCTTGGTGGCCAGCACCGCCAGCCCGTGCATGTTCTTGTTGCCGGCCTCGCTGCTGCGCGGGTCGGCGCCCAGCGACGCCATGCAGTGGTCGTAGTCCACGCCGGCGTGCGTCTCCGACGCGCCGCGGCACGCCTCCTCCACGCTCACCGGGGTCGCGCACTCCCGCGGCGGCTCACCATCGTCCATGGTAGGCAGCATCATCGGATCAATGCTACCAGCATCAGGCACCAACTCAAACTCCACCGCCTGCGCAACACCAAGCAGCAGCAGCAGCAGGCAGAGGCCGAGGACCAGCACACGCCGGCCGCTGCTGCTATCACCACCACCACGAGAAGTACCCATCATCGCCATTTTCGATCTACTTACTTAGCTTGGATTGGATGGACGACCGATCCACGTACTACCTGTGCCTGCTGCTGTTTGTTGCTGCACGGGATGGCCGGTATCGAAGAACGAACCAACTACTACTAGGATAATAGATCGATCGATCGATCGGAAGGCTTGACGATGGAGGGAGCTGCGGGCAGATATGGAGGGATGGTCGGAGGCAAGTGAGAGGCGGGGAGCAAGCCTCGCTAGCTATGCTTCCATTTCCATGGATGCATGGGATGGGATGAGCCCATCGGCGTCGGTGGTGCATGCCATTGCCTGCCGTTGCCGGAATATTATTGCCCATGCATTTCCATTGCCATGCATGCATGCAGATGAGAGATCACTCTCGATCGAGCTGCTGATGGACACAACACACGGTCCACGACCTCTTCTTCTTCCTCTTCCTCCTCGATCGCATGCAAGCTCCAATCACCCCCGGCCCCCTCCGTCGCACCTGCATGCGCGCCTCAGCTCCATCCATCATATCCAGCGTTGAATGCTTCAACTGCTGCTATTTTAAGCTAAGCTAGGTCTTCTTCTTTAGGCTCCGTTTGGCACGTACAGCAATAACTTCAGAAGCCTTTTTTACCAAATGGGATAAAATAAAATATGTCAAGTTCTTCAAAACCAGTTCTCACAGGGGTGGGAACTAAATGGAGCTGAAAATACTAGCTTCCTCTTCCAGTGTACCACGAGAAGTTGTTTTACCAAATTAAGTAATGCATGGTTAGTGATGCCATACTAGTTGTAGTGGCTAAATACAATTTATATGTGGTTGGAGCATATGGCACCTACGAGGTTGTTGTCATTTTCCAAATCTTTCTTTACCTGTAGTCTGCTGTGGATTCTTTTGGTCAATCTCGAGTATGACATAGAGCAGAAAATGATAATTAGGTTTATGCTTGTTAAATCTATGCTTTATCTATAACTAAGTTATACATAATCTAATGAGTATAAAATTTTTACTATAATTCAATGCATACAATAATTAGCCCACTATAAAATTTCACCACAATTGGACCATAGAAGCTGCAGCTATGAATTTTTTCATTTAATTACAGAAAAGCATAGATCTAAAGCTACAGTAAAAACTTTGTACTAAATAATACTATATTATATGTTCACTGTGTAGATTTACTCATGTGGAGTTCAACAAAATTGGATTTTTGATTTTATTATTTTTATATGATTTACTATAATTTTTCAAAGGTTCAGCGAAAATAAATAAAAAAGAAAAAAGACAAAACATCGTTACTGTAGCAAAACCACTGTCCAAAAACGCTTGGGAGATTATTTGACTGGTTTTGTAAAGTTCAGAGGTAGAAAATCATGTTTTATAGTTTGGGGGTGAAGTAGTACACCCTGAATAGTTGAGGAGGTTATGTAGACTTTTTTCAATTTAAATAAGTAAAGAACATAATTACAAGCAATAGAACACTAGAAATAGGAACAAATAAAACACTCAAAATAGAGCCCCACCAAAAGATAGATTTTATATTTTTAAAAATGATATTGATATCATGTTTTCTAAACTAAAATGAATTAGTTATGAATATTTAGAAAACAAACCAATTTTTTATTTTCAGGGAATACAAAACCACATGTCAAAATGATCTAGATGGCCAAATTATTTGTCTGGTATTAATAGTTTAGCGATTAAAGATTTATGGTTTTAGAGTTTCATGATTAAACCAATCACTTGGACAAAAGTTGGATGGCCAAAAATGAACTTCTTCACCCTAATAATATATACTATCTCTATCCCAAAAAAAATGAAAGTTTAATCTTCTCTAATCGAACTATGTAAGAAAAGTATCAATATTTATGACACCAAATATGCATACTATTAAAATAGATTCAATGAAAAAAAAAACTAATGATACTTAATTATTTAGTATCATAAATATTGATACATTTTTTTATACATTTGGTCAAAATCAAGATGCTATAACTCAGTAGCTAGAATTAGATCCTTTTCGTACGGATGGAGCAATACAATAAGTCCACCTTCTTCTTTTCTTCTCATAATATATATGCATAATTGCAGATGCAACTACTACTATATGTCTACTGTAGAGCACTGGGTGTTATGAATATTTAGAAAACAAACCAATTTTTTATTTTCAGGAAATACAAAAGCATATGTCAAAACAATCTAGATGCCAAATTTTTCTGGTATTAATAGTTTAGCGATTAAAGATTTATGGTTTTAGAGTTTCATGGTTAAAATCAATCTCTCGGACAAAAGCTGGATGGCCAAAAATGAACCTCACCCTAATAATATACTATCTCCCTCCCAAAAAACATGGAAGTTTAATCTTCTCTCCTTAATCGAACTATGTAAAACTAAGTATATAGAGAAAAGTATCAATATTTATGACACCAAATATGCATACTATTAAAATAGAGTCAATGAAAAAAAATCTAATGATACTTATTTAGTATCATAACTATTGATACCTTTTTATATATACATTTGGGATGCTTAACTCAGTATAGAATTAGATCCTTTTTCGTACAGATGCAGCTACTATATGTCTATTGCAGAGCATTGGGTGTGCTCAGTTGGCTTTACTATACTACTATATGCTCGCCAATACTTTTCTTTTTCTGGTAGATCGACCATATATCTAAGGCTATGCACGCATAATGGGAACAACACTGCTGATTGCTGACTGAACTAAAGCATTTTATATATTCCCTGCAAGCAATGAACAAAAAGGTGATATTTGGACGCGGTGGGCATGCATAGTCCACCAGCCACAAAATACGGTTTTATCATTTGACTTGACCATTGATTGCAACTGCATGAAACTATATAACATATATTATATAAACTTAATGCCATTTGGTAAATTAAATCCCCAAACACCAAGAAATATGTTGGATGCTAACTAGAATTGAAGTATCTCTAGTCTCCAGAATATTACTAAATCCGTTCCAAATTATAGTTCGTTTGACTTTTGTGACCACAAGTTTGACTACTCGTCTTATTCAAAAATTTGTGCTAAATATCACTTCTTTTGTTGTGGCTTACTTTATTAACAAAAGTTCTTCAAGAATGACTTAAATTTGACTATGTTTGCGCAAATTTTTTTAAGACAAGCGGTCAAACTTAAAGTTAAAAAAGTCAAACGAATTATAATTTAAAACGGAGGGAGTATATAAAATGACAAAGTCTCCAGAATGCACACTTGCACGGTACGGTGTTCCATATTCATCATTACAGTAATTATTATTAAGTAGTCACTAACTGGGAAAGGGAAGGAAAAATGAAGAAAAGATTAAAATTAATTAAGCTACATACATATTCTGAGACACAATCACACAGACAGTAGTATATAATATATAGTGATCCTTATGATTTCACACTACTTGTTGCTCCTTATTGTTGTTGATGTCGGCCTCTTCATCATCTGCTTGATGTTTGCTATCTGTACTACAGCATGCCGCCGCGGCATCCTTCTTCTTTCCCCACAGCAGAAGGTAGAGCCCAAATATCATCAGCACGGATCCTAGAACGCTGTTTTTTGAATTTTGTTTGTTTGTTTCGAAAGGCAAAAGTTCAGAACTTTTTCATGCTCGGACATAGCAGATGCATGAATGCTCAGTACATACAACTGAACTGATACGTATATGCATGCACAGTACCTGCCAAGATATAGTTGCTCATGGAGGAAGAAGAAATCGATAACGGCCACCATGATCTGGACGATGGGGATGAAGGCTGCAGTGAAAACTGGACCCCTCTTATGGACGCACCAGGTCATTAGCAGGAAGCCTGCTGCAGACGCCATGATTCCCTAATAATACCAATAGATATATATATGCAACAAAGACTTAGATATTTATAAATTTGTTGTGCTTCAAAATTTAAAAAATATTTCCCTTTCTCTGAGTTTGATTATTTCATACTCCTATGTATCAATGCAACTTACATAATCGTTAATTACTAGTTACGCTTCCCTACATACATCCTGATAGTCTAGTCATGCATCAAGAAAATAATTAAAGACGAGGCACGAAGAGAAAAATCATGATACATAACATGAAAGGTTATGTGGACGAGTGGAGTTAGCATCTTTGAGCTTATCTGGTTTCAGTACTGAAGTTCTCTGTTAAAAATAAGGTTAGTGGGAGAGATGCTAATTAAGGACAGAATTTCTCCACTTGGTGTGGTCGCGCGATGCTATAAATGCTACCGTTTGTGTGGCACTCAGATTTCTTGCGATTATACATTACCGCGCGCTCTCTCCGAAAGCAACTTTTTTTTTGTCGGCGCTCTCCGAAAGCAACTTTGACCTAATAAATTTGTTAAATAATAACCATCAATCATGGTGGATCCTGTCATCCATGACTATATAGGGATAACTGCTGGGGCTTAATTTATTTATTACGCCTAATAACCACAAGAAGTTTTAAAGCTGTGTGTGTGTAAATAAATGTCGTCATCGATCAGATGATATATCTTACCGAATACAATATTGTGACGATCTCCAGCTTGTTTGTGATGATCCAAACCGATGCGTGCCTCTCTATCGTCACCGTCAGCGCTCCAGCCTGCAGCGTGCTGATGAAGAACATGAAGGCGGTGCTGGAGTAGAGGGCCGGGTACTTGTTCGTCAGCCTGCTTTGCAGCAGCAACCACAGGGAGAAGAAGAGGCAGTTTGCCAGTGACGCTACAGTTCCCAGCATCCAAATCTTCTTGTCGTCGTTGCCTGCTTCTACCTGTACTTGCTGAGAGGAAGCAGCAGCAGGAGGAGTGCCACTGCTCTGGTGTGTCACGGCCACACCCTTGTAGAGGCTCAGCAGCAGCATTCCTCCGAGCGACATGAGCGTCCCGAGGATCTTTGCACACCCTGCTTTGCTCTTCATGTTGAGCGACTCCACCCTGGAGATATATATATATAGGTATATGCATCCATTTTAGTTCACTGCTGTCTGCTGGGGTTTCAGAGTCCAAGGCCACTGACAATAATTAAGCATATACATACCGTAGAGCTACGGCAATGAGGAAGGTGAGGACAGGAGCCATGTTGGCAAATGTTATGGCAAACGTCGCAGTTGTGAACTTGAGCCCGTAGAAGAAGCTGTACTGCGAGAGGGAAGCACTGCATGTGCATGGACGACACATTAAGAAGAAGAAGAAGAATCTAATGATATACTAATATAATCCTATATCTATATATTAGTATATAATACTAGCTATGTGTGTTAGTTGTACCCAAGCGCTGCACTGAAGAAGTGGTACACAAAGATCTCTAGCGTGAACTTAGGCCTTATGTTCCTGCAGGAAATTAAAGAAAAAGGAAAACACAGCTAAGAAGACAACATTATTAGCATACATATGTGTAGCTGCATCAGTTGGGGAATACCAAACCATGTACGTACCGTTCTTTGAAGTAGGCTATTGGCGCTAGGAAGAGAGTAGCGACCAACTGGCGAAGAGTGATGAGGACGAGGGCGTTGAGCCCTAGCTCCAGCGCCTTCTTCACCAGCGCTGTCAGCACAGCAGAGATGAGGTTGAAGACCAGCATTGCCATCACCGGCTTCCACTCATCCATGTGTGAGTGTGGCATCCCCGGCCCCCAACAATATGAGTATATGACTGTATGTGTCAATGTATTGTAAGATGCTGCTATATATATATATTGCGAAGGTCTGGTCATGGACGGGACTACATATATATAGTATACAAGGGCTGGGCTGGCGCCCTCTGTCCCACTTACCAATGTCCCTGAATGAAAACTAAAGCGACGGCTCTCGTTCACTCTGAGGGAAAAAGGTAAATGCTATGAGGAGCATCCCTAAGTTGCTCGATCTCAAAGGAAATTATAAATATCGTAATTCAGCCAAGCACTGATATTTTCATGCTTTATGCATCGTGACTGTCTGCATAAATTTCCAAGAAAGTGAAGAAAAGCTGGATGTGCACTCAGCTTACAAAATTCGAGGGAATTGGAAAGCTCTTCACAAACAGCTGGTGTGTAAGTGGATCGTCATCCTCACCTTCTATAAAAGGGGTAGTGGATGGTGCTCACCTTGTGTGTGATAAGCTCTTGCATCACCTATATTTCCTCTCTATATCATTCTTCACCTATATATTAGTATACAAGTTGTCTGCACTACTACAACTGTACTGTCGATACCATATTGTGTATGCACTGCTTTGGTTTTTTTTAAAGAATTAATGCCGAAGTCTGTAAATATGAGTTTCAGGAAGGAGAAACGGCCTAAAGAATTACCGTCAAAAGCATTGTCCTTGAGGCAGTTGAGGTGGATCAGCATCTGCACCTGATGAACTGTACCGCCAGTGCTCGACAGGGAAAAAAGAGCATAGCAAATCTGATGCAGTGGTACAGTGATACCATTTTAAGCTTGAGCAGTCACAGATTGTGCATTTGTTAGTGTGCACGTGGTCCTGATTGCTCAGTCAGTGGTTTGGTCCTTTGGTGGTGGGCGGCAAAAACTAGTAAGCCATTCATTCAAACCTTTTGTTATAACATCATTGTGTGCTTAGTAGGATGTACACTGTTAAAAAGTTTGAAGCCTAAATTAGTAGGAAGGGGGATAGATTAGAATGGCAGTTTAATGAAACCAGTACATAACAACTTGGCACTGAATTATTTAAACAAACTTGTCGTAACATGGGCATGGCACATACAACGTGAGAGCAGATAGCTGCACAGCAATATATACTATAATCCACTTGATATTTCCATTTCAAGGACGAACGAGGAAAGAATTGACTTGCTTCTCCTCATATTTTTGTCAAGAAAAACTGACAGTAGTAGGTGGCTCAAACAGCTAGATCTTCCCCAAGAGAAGGAACGACCGAACGAGACAGAGGGCCCCCCCCAGTGGCAGTCAATCGCACTGCAGGTTAGCACCACGCAAGTGACCTTTGATGTGTCCCCATATTTTGCCGTTCAAGTGCTATATGCTGACATAAAACTTGTCTTTTGGTTGATAGTTGTATACACTTTCCACCTTTCAGTTAACTAAATAATATGCCGATTCTTAGTCTAGTGCTGATGACATTGCATTCATTCATATTCTACTACTTAATTTGTGCTGCTTCTTGCCTCATTAGATGGATGACATCTTTTGTCCCTGACTAAATCACGATGTCTTAAGGATCAAATATATTAAAGTTGATTTGGCTAATCAAGTAATCAGGCATACTTAGTTATCTTTGCCATCTGAAGTAAGAAAAGTGACCTGCCAAGGTCGTAGAGAGTTGTTGGTGTTGAGGATGAATTGGTCGATGACGTACGGCAGCGATGATCTGAGTATGTCTCATGAGCACGTAGCCTATCCCTGACACTCCCACTCCCTGGAGAAAAGAAGAGGCGGATGGGAGCAAGAGCAAAAATGTAAATAAGTCATCTGAATTCATCATTCACGCGTTATGCTCTTTGGATTGGATGTTAGATCAAAAGCTATCCCAGCATAACAAGTCCTGTAGCACTGGCCGGACTCGGTCTTTATCGCCTATGATCTGATATCATTTGTAGGTGAGGTGAATATATATGTGTGCACCAGTACCATTGTCAGCCAGCCTGCCACTACATCTATATGCATCAGAGCACGAGCAAGCGCTTTAATGCTCCACTACCAAGATTCCAGAGTTGGACACCATGGTACAGTGCCAGAAAGAGAATGCGTTTCTTTTCTGCCATTTCTTTCTCTCTCGTTGATTGGTGTAATAGGATCAACGATTGTATTGAGGCCTATAGAGATTGCTCACTGCTCATAACAGAGTATATTCAAGGAATAAGAAAACAGTGTCAAGATGAATCCGCCCAACACATGTTAATTAAGCACTGCCTTTCCAACTCGATCAAGATCAAAACCAAAGACACTTTCTCCCTGCCTAAATGCATCATGCACCATGACGCTAGTCAAATAAAAATAACCCCAGCAAGAACAAGTACTGCTGAGCAAACAGTGCCCAGTATATTCGGCGAAAAAGAAAACTACCATAGTCAGAGAATCAGAAAGCATTCATGTAATGGTATCAAGAAAGTTTACCTGAGAAACACGCCCGTGAATAGGTAGGCTAAGATCTCCACTGTCAGCTTTGGTTTTGCAATCCTGAAATCAAATTCCAGATCCTGATCCTGAAACTTTTCATGCATTTCAATGTTGATGAAAGATCAAGGAAGACAAGCACACATTCCAAGTTGGTACAAAGACAATAGATATCATTAGCAGGTTTTTAGTTGAATTCAGGAGATACTGAAAGTATCACAAAATCACAAAACAGCTCACATTTGTCTTTTCCTATATATAAAAATACGGCATGCCATTTGAAACACTAACAATGTATAACCACAGATATCCATCGACCTTTCAGACATGTAGACTTTTATTAGTTCTAAAGCGAGGAGACTTCAAAGCTGAACTCTTAAGAAAGTGTACCGTGGCATAAGATGCATGCAGCATAGGAGTGCTATGTGCTCTTTTTTTGCGTAGTGGAACAATCTGGTTCCAGTCGTCAGAGCAAGCAATCGGAGGTGGAGCAGAGGATAGACAGACAGCATAGCAGCCTCACCACCTGCTACCAGTTGACGAGGAATGGTACAAAGTGCATCCATGTTGCTTGCATTCAGAATTTCAGATAACTGTGGACATCAGATGCTGTGACTGCTGAGGCTGCTGTAAGCATGCTACCGTCAACAGGTTAAGAATCTTGTGGTCCCTGCAGCCGTGGGAGCATTCCATCAGGGCAAATAATTCAGAGATTAGCCCTCTTCGTTTCTTGACCATTCCATTCCATCAAAGAATCAGGATCCCCGTTATCTTTGTCTCAGCGTGTTCCTGCTGTCCATCATCACAATTCAGAAATATCTACATCGTCTCAGCGTGTTCCTGCTGCCCATCACACAATTCAGAAATATCTACATCATCACTTCTATAGAATGCGGAGGTAAGACTTTGCTTCGGTTATTCCCTTCCCCAGACCCCACTCGTGTGGGAGCCTCTGGCACTGGGTCTGCCCTATCACTTCTATAGAATCAGATTTCTGTAGTTTGCAAAATCTTATTCGTGGTGTAGTCTTTTGATCTACACCACTGCTTCACGCCCATCCATTTACTAGACACATTTTCTACCGTGACAAGGCATAAGGTACAAATCGTCTTCAAGAATCTCTCAAACATATTTTCGTTTTGCACACAATGAACACCCATATGTCAACTACAATGTTTGCACTGCTGTGCTCTACTATGGTCTTCTACATTGCAAAAAAAAATGATAACTTGCAACCACACCCGCATCTATTTGAACAAGAATGGAACTGGAGTGGAGGTACTTAGATGAACACAAGAATATGCTCAAAAACAATGTTGATTCCATTGGAATGCCACCTCCAATTACATAAAAACATCCTAAGACAGTACAAAACTTCAGTGTCCAATCCAATTGCGAAGTTGTAATTAACTAACTAAAAAACACAGCACAAAAAAGGTCCACCTCAAACTCTCGCTAACAGAGCTTTTGCTAGCGCTAGGAACAAAGGGCACCTCAGTGCTCCTCAGAGATGGGGCCCTTGTCACTCACATAGATACCGTCCAAGAACTTCCGAATATCCTTCTTCTTGACATGGCATTTCTGTTTTAAGACAAAAAAATTACCTTATTAAGGATGCAGGATGGTAGTTCAGGACTTCTGATAAGATGCATGATCACTAATAACACCATTCCAATGCAGTGACCATAATTGCAGAAAGAAAGATTGCTTGTCATGGAAGGCCAAACATCATCCATTAAAATATTGTGAGGTCAACTTATTCCATCGAATTATATGAATTCTTAGCTGACATACAAGACCGAAATAGTAATTAAAGAACACTTGTGGGCACAAGGTCTAACATTAAGGTTCAGTTAGCAATATGACACTAAACTGGTGGGCATGGAACACCGCAGCACATCGTTATACTATACTAAGTCTTGACAATACGGTAGAGAGGGAGTAGACGAAGGTTCGATGCAATGCAAGGACTCTAACCTGATTTATAAGGGCAGCCGAGCGAGAGACAAGCTCAATGTCATTGCCATCAAGAATAAGCTCATCCTTGACCTTCTCTGAACGCAAGATGGTCACACCTTCAAGCATATCAACCTTCCTGACCTGGAGGGAAAGGAAATCAGAAATGTTTTACAGAACCCACGTCGATACCAAAGCGGTCAAACGCATAAAGGAGTGCCACTAGGTAAAACCGCATTGAAATGTAGAACATTGCATAATTGCGGGATGCCATAGTAGAACATAGATTTAACTTTAGAGTTGGTCCCATAGCATCTACAGAATGCAAACTAGGTCTGGCAATTCAAATACGCATGGATTGTGAGGGGGCTCTATCAATCATCATGTACAAGAAGTACAATAATATACAGCTAGGTAGCACAGCAGCAGCAGTGGTTGTGACAGCATAGTCATCGCTAGTGAATAGTGTGATCCCCTAAAGGACACTGAAAGCGTTTTTGTAGCGGTATATATAATTAGCATTGAAAACCTAAACCGTTCCCAATTCGGAGCTCTAGATAGAAATGAAATGAAATGAAATGAAAGTAGGCACATTTCATGGCCGGCCTAACGGGTTCTAGGATTCAGCTAAGGAAAAAGGAAACATTTCATCACACACGGCGCGTCTGCCTTTAACAGAGGAAGGAAATTCAAATCCGTGTACCTTCTTCTCCCCGAGGAAGTTCCTGATCTCAATGGCGGAGTTGGCGTTGGTGATGGACGCGTTGATTGGGAAGTGAGCGTAGACGAAGCGCATCTTGTAGCGGAAGCCCTTGGTGACGCCGGTGATGAGGTTCTGGACGTGGGAGATGGCGGTGCGGATGGCGGCCATGGTGCGGCGGGTGCCGAACCATGCGTCGACCTTGAGCTTGCGGCCGCCGTCCTGCAGCTGGAAGTCGAGGTTGAGGTGCTTGAAGTTGCGGGTGAGCTTGCCGCGCGGGCCCTCCACCGTCACCAGCTTGGCGTCCACCGTGACGGTGACCCCCTCGGGGATGTCCATCGTCTCCGTGGCAAGGATCGTCTTCATTTTCGCCGGCGGCGGTGGCTGCTGCGAGGATGGGCGGCGATTTAGACGGTTTGAGAGGAAGACGGGCGGCGGCGGCGGCGGCGTTTAGGGTAGGAGAGAGGAGTGGATGGTCCTGGGCTGGGCTAGTCTTGCGTTAAGTGGGCCACTATTAGGCCCATCATTACACTAGCGCCGCCTTTCCACTTGCACAGCCCAAGGCAGCAGTATTTGATTGATTCTTCGCAAATGCCTCTCATCTCATCTCATATCTCATCTCTTCTCTTCTCTACAACGAACAAGTCATCGTCAGCGCTAAACTATCCATCTAATTGCCTCGCACCGCGCACGGCTTCCCCGTTAACAGTAGCAGTCCTCAAGTTAGTTTGGCAAATGAGGCATTGGAGATCTTAGTCCAGCACATGGATGAAGCTGGAAATGATTTTATTGGCAATATTTGTAGAGTTGCACGATTGTTTTGTTCTTAATAAATGGTTCATCCATTTTTAGTGAAATGTTGCAGAAACCATTTTGAACAAATGTGCTCTGGTAGCACATAATTTCTGGAGGTTTGAGTTCGGATAGAACCTATCGAGAACCAAACACATTACTTATGTAATATAAACAGGTTTTGACTGAGCTAAGACCAACTTCAAGAAATAGTAGTCAATTGATCTGCGCCTGTTTTTTTACATCAATTGCTACTTTTTTTTGCAATCAGGGGACTGATAAGAATTCATTGATCTGCGTCTCTCCAGAACTATGAATCATAGTTTACTTGAATTTCTTATAAACCTTTCTTTGTTGCTGCATCCGTGAGGTGGTGCTGATGCTGCATGATTTTCGTGGTGGCACTTAAACCCAAGTATTAGCTTCATGATGTACCTGATTTGCGATGGTACTGAAACCCAAGGAGTACCAGCTTTATGCTGTGACAGTAGACGTTGCAAACTACTAGAGCCAGGCAGTAGGATGCGGCATGCTGCAGGAGATGTGTATAGCACTTCAGTTCAATGAGCATCCTTCACATTTCTCAAGTGATATAGTAGTATTACTTCGGTGCATAAGATTTGCTGTGTAGCTTTGAAAGTGTCTAACATTCTGTGTAACTTTTCGTCCCTAAAGATGTGTGCTTTTCAGCAAGGGAAAAATATTTAGAAGTTGTTCTTTTAGAATGCATCAAAATCTATCGTTTTCCCAACAGCTTGCATGTAAGATGTCTGACAACATGTTTTCTTCAACGTCTAAATAGCTTAAAAATTGTTTTCTTGGTGATCGGAAAGGCTTTGTTCATGCCATGCTGATGGATAGTTTGTGATGACAGGTTCCAAAACCTCCCTGGTGCTTTGCCATCATCCCAGCTTGGATATGAGGCACTGAGTGATTCTACTTTTGGATTTGAAGATTTCAAGACTATCTTAACAGTAAGACATTCTGTCATTTGTTTTCGATAAGTCATTTTCCTTCTCTATCACATGTATAAGCAGTTTCGCAATAGTTTATGACCCCTTAATATTCTTAGCCAGATAGACTTTTTTTACTTGATTCATTTTTTTACCTTCTATATACTCTGTAGTTTCGCAAGTACTGATGTTGAAATTTAGATGGACATTCTTGATTCATTTTTTTGCCTTCTGTATACTCCGTAGTTTTGCAGTACTGATGTTGAAATTTAGATGGACATTCTTGGATTAATTTTTCCCCAACATGGATTCAATGCGTGCCTGTGTTCCTGTAATCTAATGCAATAGCTGATTTGAAATATTTTATATTACATTCTCTGAGAGCTCACTCCTTGAGCCAGTATCACTTTGTAGTACATTTACTAAGAGGTGATATTCATGTGCAGGTACATCTGCCCTAGGTTGTTTGGCAGTGAAATCAGAGCAGCAAGGTTAGTATTCTGCAGTTCAATCTTTCTTTTGTTTTGTAATTCATGGTGGCTTATGAAATCTTTTATGAATTGCATGCCATTTAGCAGAGTTTGTGGTTTGTGATTAAAAAAAGACCAGCTTTCATTTCCCTGCTAAGCCTCTTTAGGTTGGTGCCATGTTTCTTAGTTGCTGGTTTTCATCTTCGATGTCTTGACTTGGATTGGTCCCATGTATCTTAGTTTCCGCATATTGTTATTCAGGTTTCCTGCTGAGCACTTATTTCTTTTTGTTGCATATAATATAAATAGCATTTATGTCTGAATACTATTATGTGTAGTTTGTGCTGCTAAATGTCTGTTTTGTTAGACCAACAGGGTGTTAGTTAAAGACCAGAGCTTGTGCCTTTTTTTCCTCTTTGTAGTTTTAGAGATGTTGTCTGCTTCGTGAATAAAAAATTAGCACCAGGCAACAAACAACAACCCGAAAGAAAATATGATAGTTTCATTTGGCCTACCTATGTATACCAAGCATATTGTTGTTTTGCTTTATACTTTAGATTCATATTATTGTGCTTCATATTAGACGAGTGGTTAAATTGTGTTATCTTTAGTAATTAATAAATAACTAATGGTTATTACCGTATGACTCCTGGATAATTAAATACTACAAAAGGTACGCTACAGGTAATTGTAGGTAAATTCAATGGAAAATAGTGGCTCTCGTGCACCATTGGGTGACAAGACTAACATTACTAATGGAGGTAAACAAAATAAATCATCCTTTTACCTTATTAAATTCAATGTATTGTTTATATTATTAATGATAATCAAAGTATAAGGATGTAACACTGCAAGAAGCAATGCTGGAGAACGCAAGAGAGAAAGAGGTAAGGCTCGATGGCTCACAATGTCTCAAGAGAAAAAGGACGAAAGAAATAAAAAATGAAGAGAAGCATATAAAAGGAAAAAGGAGCAACAACTATGAATCGAAACTACCAATGGTTGTATAGTATAAATGTTGGTGAATAATAATAGATATTACTATTGATGTTTCTCATATGTGCTGTTTCACAATTGGTAGATGGTCATGATGCATCAAATAAGGAAAACATGGATCCTAATGAAACAGATGATTGGTTGCATAAGAATGATTCACTCCATACAAACAATATTGATGACATACTTAGATCCAATCGGTTATCAGGTAATTAAACTGTTGTTAATATGGAATCAACACCTACATTTTTGTGCTGGTGAATCTATTTGTAGGTTTATATACAACGAGACAATTGTTGACGGATATTTGGTGTGTACCGTTTGTCTTGCTATTATTTTAACTCAAACACAACTATGTAGGTGTTGATGATGTAATTACTGCTCGCAGCATAGTTAATCAGGAAATGCAATCACAATGCACTAATGCTTCACGTAAGAGAGAGTTAACAGATGGGCAAGTCATGGCTCATCGTGCAAGGTGTAGGTTGCAACATGCAAATAAGACACCTGAGCAACGGGAACAAAGGCGCAAGTGACAGAGGCTTTACAATCAAGCTCAATCTCGTAAAGAGGCAATGAAAGCAGCTAAAATACGCTCCAGGGAGGTGCAGAGGCACACCTTAAACTGTGAGTCCATCGCAATGGAGAATCCACTCTTTAATCCAAAGATGGTGCGGCCCACTACAAACTCATCTGGGCCTCATGGACCCACAGTAAGCCCCAGAGACTGTGTTATCCCAGAATGCAGTGCAACACCTAGTTGCTTCCCATAAGCTACTAAGGAGATAAATGATGACGATGAATGTGGTGATATATTGCCTGGTCATATGACACATAAACAATATGTTCCACCTGGTCAAAGACATGCATTGTTAGCCCGTTGCAACACTGCGTTTGAGCATCGCATCGGTCGGAACACAGGACTGGCTAACAATGATGGTGAAGACCACAAGGATGAAAATACGCCCTTACCTCAGTCGACCGTGACCAACAACGGTAAATAATGAGGCCTCCCTATCATCGTTCCTTACATGAAACAACTTTATTTCTATCTCAACCATGTCCATTATGTGATTGACAGAAAGCGCTGAACCAAGCAATAAAAATGCATCAGCTACACCTGAACAACTATTATTTGATGATACCAGTAATTTGCACTACTTTTAACATTGTGTACAATATTTGCTTTCCTTTATTGTTACCCAAGTTGTAATATCTCATGGCATTGTGACGATGACAGACGATGATGAGGGCGATATATTTGAAGATGACGAGGAAGAGGATGAGGGATACCTGTTTGCTGGGCAAGGTATTTGTACCAAACACCAAATACCTTTCTAAACATCCACTCCTTTATCTAACCTTTATTTTTATGCTCAAATGTCATTTCAATAGAGGAATCAGATGACGATGTCCAAAGTGATACTCCTGAGGAAGACACGGCTTCTAACCCTAAAGTACTTGACCCGTACGAAAAGGTGTATAGTAACATGCCCAGGGAGACACACATGCTAAAATCTGTCCTATATTGCCATCATTGCGGTGCGAAGAGGTTTCCAAAAGAACCTCCTAGGTTCTGTTGCCACAGCGAAAAGGTCAAACTGAATGCACCCGTCATACCAGACCAGCTCAAGAGGCTTTGGACGAGCTCCGACGCGGATGCTAGGCACTTCCATAACAATATTAGATTTTTCAATGGTCACTTCTCTTTCACTTTCCTCTACTGTCGCCTCGACAATGCTACTGCTAACATCAGAAACAGCGGCATATATACCTTCCGTGCACATGGCATGATCTATCACAACATAAGATCATTTGGGAGAGAAGATGGTAAGGAGCCCAGACATCTTGAGCTTTACTTCTATGATGACGATCCGAGCCTTGAGCACCGGTACCAAAGGTGTCGGGAAGAGAAGTACCAAAAAGATAAAGAAGTTATAGAGAGATTGGTGGCCATCCTTCGTAACAACCCGTACTCACAACATTTGAGGAGTATGGGGCAGGCTGAACATCTCGAGGACTATCGTCTCACACTTAACCTTGATCAGCGATTGGACCAAAGAACATACAACGTGCCGATGGCTTCGGAGGTGGCTGCTGTTTGGATCAAGGGTAGTGAACTCCTTGGTCAATTTCAGAATAGTGTTGTCCTGCATGGAAAAGATAGGAGTAGGCATGGCATCTGATCATATCATGGATGCTATGATGCTCTTTCATACCCACTCTTCTTCCCTAGCGGTGAGCTTGGATGGCATATGGATATCCCGAAGAAAGGTGTTACCATGGAGGATGTCAACACTGCTCATGCCCTACATAAGGCTCGTAGTGGTACAGAAGAAGAAGAAGAAATAGGTTTGCTTATCTTCTTATACTTTTCATGTATACCAAACCGTTATCCTTGAAACACCTCTAATACTACAGTTTTTTTTGTAGACTCTCTGGGAAATTTATGTGTTTATGTGCGTGACTACTACTGCTACAAGTTCCAGATACGGCCAGGAATATTTAATCCCATACTTTATGGCCAGCGTCTTTTCCAACAGTTTGCGGTGGACACGTACATCAAAATTGAGAGTTCTCGATTGGATTACATACGCAATCATCAAATAGAGATTAGGGACGACCTCTACCATGGATTGGTTGATAGTCTGCATGCTGGTGAGAGAAGATCAGAAGCTATTGGAAAGCGGACGGTGATGCCTTCCTCGTTTATCGGAGGCCCGAGGGACATGAGGCATAGGTACTTGGATGCCATGGCACTAGTGAGGAGGTTTAGAAAACCAGACATCTTCCTGACTATGACATGTAATCCAAAGTGGGATGAGATCACACGTGAGTTGTACCCTAGACAAACACCACAGGATCGTCCAGATCTTATTGATCAAGTCTTTAGGGCAAAACTGGAAGAGCTTAAGCACATGTTGATAAAAAGGATATCCTCGGAAAGGTTCATGCACACATGTATGTTGTGGAGTTCCAAAAGAGGGGTCTACCGCACGCACATGTTTTGCTAATCATGGAGGGACGCTACAAAATCACATGTCTAGAGCAGTATGACCTTCTCATATCAGCCAAGCTCCCAAACAAGAAGAAGTATCTGGACTTGTATAAAATGGTTACAAAGCATATGATGCATGGCCCTTGTGGAGTACTTAATCGCACTTGCCCATGCACAAAGGGCCATGAATCATGCAAGAACCGTTACCCGTGACCTTTCTATGATGCCACATTATAGGGCAAGGATTCATACCCAGTTTACAGACGGCGTGATGATGGTAGAAAAGAAAAAGTTCACGGGCATGACCTTGACAACAGATGGGTCGTGCCTTACAACCCATACCTCCTACGTCTGTTCAATTGTCACATCAATGTTGAGGCATGTGGGAGCATCAAGGCCGTCAAGTATTTGTTTAAGTACATTTATAAGGGTCATGACCGCGTGTCTGTAGCTGTGAGAGAAGCTGATAAGGAGGACAATGAAGGCAACATCTATGAGATCAAACAGTACATGGATGCTAGATGGGTAACTCCACCAGAAGCCTTGTGGAGGATATATGGTTTTGATATAAGTGATAGGTCCCCTTCGGTGTTGTCCTTGCAGCTCCATCTTCATGACATGCACATGGTGTCATTTCACCAGCGCGAGGGTGTTCGATGAGTGCTTAATCGTCCAGGTGTTGAAAGGTCGATGCTTACAGCATACTTCGAGAAGAACAACACATCTGAACATGCCCGCGATATATTGTATCGGGACTTTCCTGAGTACTATAAGTGGGACTCACATGGAAAATTATGGATTAGGAGGGCGCAAAAGAATCATTTAAGACAGATTAGAAGAGTTGTATGTGCCAATCCGGCCGAAGGGGAGCGTTACTATCTTAGGGTGCTTTTAAACCACATGGCTGGTGCAACCTTGTTCACTGATCTAAGGACGGTTTCTGGCGTGCTCCTACCAACTTTTCATGAAGCTGCAGAAAGAAGGGGCCTTATTGAAGCGGACAACACGCTGCACAAGGGCCTTGCTAAAGCTACTCTGTGGATGATGCCATATGCACTACGAAGGCTCTTTATAACAATCTTGGTATTTTGTGAGCTAAGTGATGTGTTAGAACTCTGGGAAAAGCACAAGGAGGCAATGCCAGAGGACTACAGGTGCAATAACCAGTCCAGCTTCACAGTGGAGCAGATGGTCCTCATAGATATTCTGAAGTTGTTAGAATCAATGCAGAAGGACATAAAGATGTACCCACTTCCTGATATCGATGATACATATGATCCATTTGGCGAAATTCCCAGGGAGATTTTCAAGGAGGCTAGCATTGAGGTAAGCGTTGATGACATGGCACTATCAAAGACCCTTAACGAGGAGCAGCAGACTGCCTATAATGAGATTATGTCCGCTGTTGATAGCGATCATGGTGGTTTGTTCTTTGTGGATGGACCTGGTGGCACCAGAAAGACTTATCTATACAGGGCCCTACTCGCTACTATACGTAGTCAGAACAAGATTATTGTGGCAACAACAACATCTGGTGTTGCTGCCTCAATAATGCCTGGTGGTAAAACCGCCCACTCGCGCTTCAAGATTCCCCTCACGCTCGATGATGGAGCCTTTTGTAGCTTCACGAAACAGAGTGGTACTGCCAAGCTGCTTCGGACCGCATTCCTTATTATTTGGGACGAGGTGACGATGATGAAGAGGCAAGGTGTCGAGGCGCTAGACAATAGCCTTCGTGATATAATGGACCGTCCTAACCTACCGTTTGGGGGAAAGACTATGGTGTTTGGTGAAGATTTCAGACAGGTTCTCCCAATTGTTCGAAGAAGGTTAAGGGCTCAAATAGTCGATGCCTCACTGCGAATGTCGTACCTTTGGAATTCCATGCGACATCTTAAACTGGTGCGCAACATGAGGGCAAAGAATGACCCATGGTTTGCAGAATACTTGCTACGCATCGGGGGAGGCTCTGAGGAGGCTAATGGTGATGGTGAAATTCACCTTCCTAATGATATATGCATACCACAGACCGGGGAAGACACTGATCTTGATATGTTAATTGACTGCATATTCCCTGCCCTCAGTGCTAATATGTCAAACAAGAGCTACATCACCTCACGAGCAATATTATCTTAGCGGAATGACTGGGTTGATATGATTAACATGAAGATGATAAGCCATTTCCAAGGGGATGATATGGTATACCATAGCTTTGATAGTGCGGTGGATGATCCACATAACTACTACCCATCTGAGTTCCTCAACACTTTGACCCCCAACAGTCTCCCTCCACATGTGTTAAAGCTCAAGATTGGGTGCCCAGTCATATTACTAAGGAACATCGACCCTACGGGTGGACTTTGCAATGGAACCAGGCTGGTGGTTCGAGGGTTCTAAAGAAATACTATCGATGCAGAAATTATGGTCGGAGACCATGCCGGAAAGTGAATCTTCCTACCACGGATTCCGTTATGCCCCTCGGATGATGAGATGTTCCCGTTTCAGTTCAAGAGAAAGCAGTTTCCTATTAGACTCAGTTTTGCCATGACGATTAACAAGGCATAGGGACAGACTATCCCCAATGTTGGTGTGTATTTGCCTGAACTGGTGTTCTCTTATGGTCAGTTGTATGTTGCGCTATCTAGAGCTACTGCTAGATCAAACATTAGGATCCTTGCTGTCCCACCCGATGATAAGAATGATAAGAAAAAGAAGACAAAAATAAATGGTACATACACGAAAAATATTGTCTACAAAGAGGTCCTCACTCCATAAAAAAGTATTGTCTTCTGTTTTGTACAACTGTTATATTCTTACATTTGTGTCCTTTATTTGACATTTATCGTATCCATCTATATTTCAGGTAATAGAGGAAGTCTGAAAATGGGAGACAAGCAGTGTATGACTTGTTGGCATGTTATTGATTGGATGTACAAATTATATATAATTTGAAACCTGATTATATTATTTCTAACATGTCATTTTTCTCGTATGAGATTTCTACTCGTGTGGTTGTATGTCATGAGGTATTTTATACTCATAGCAACGCATGGGCACTCAAGTAGTAAATAAATAAAAGAGAAGAAGAAGAAAAATCAAACCTTGTTGAGCTGCTTCTTGGATCAATGTATGTATATATATGGATCGGTAGACTTGGACGTTGCATTGCTCACCATCTTGGTCTTGGAGTCGCCGAAATCTCCGAGGACGGAGCTGCTCTAGCAGTGGAGTAGAGCCTGAGCTTGTGCGACTTGTTGGTCACCACCCCTGGTCCTGCTTCTAATTCGACACCTCACCGTCTCCGTAGTGACACCCACACCGCCCGGGCGCCGCCGCTGCGGGTACGCCAGCAAGAACTGGTGGTGGCGACGATGGGGACACGGCCTTGGTAGCAGCCGCAGGGGAGGAGGACAGAGGAGGAGAATTATACTCAAGGAGGGCTGTAGCTAGCCTGAGTTAGCGATGACATGTTGTGCATACTGACATGCTGACATACTGTGCATGCCGCCTCCCTGTCACCGCATGCTGACATGTTGTGCATGCCGCCTCCCATCACTAATCATCCAGTCAACTGTTCTCTAGGCCTATAGGGTAATGCCACGTGGCCATCTACGCCACCAAAGTCCCAGCTCGCTGCCTTGGAAAATTCATTCTGCCCAAACAGTCGAGGAGGGAAGGAACCCGTTGCCCATTCATGATTCATCTGACTGGTTCAAATTTATTATAACATATACTCACTCCATCTTGAAAAGAATACAATTCTCGCATGTCGTGCGATTCTCACATGTCCACAATAAGTTAGCACACAAAAAAACTAACATGCTCTCTCCATACATATGTGTTGATTGGATAAAAGCAAATGATTACACATATACGTGAACTCTAAACTTTATTGTATAATACATCTATATACAACCTGTTCGCTTAAGCTTTAAGCCGCTTATTTTCAGCCAGCCAACAATATTTTTCTCTCACATAAATCAGCCAACAGTACTTTCAGCCGCTTATTTTCTGCCCAAACGAACAAGTTGATAGCACATCTTTTTAAGATACTACACATATGCTCATAAGCTAGAGTTGTATTCTTTTTTTTTAATTTTTCTGAGAGGTGTATTCTTTTTTTAGACAACATATGTATGCTAGAATTGTATTCTTTTCAAGACGTCAGAGGGGGTACTATCTTCACCAAAAAAATACAAATCTAGTTATGTTGTCGACCGTTAATAATAGTCAATATTTGTATACATGAGAGGCTCTATTTTAACTCTTATGAGACACAATATAATATAGAGTATATAGATCCAATGACATCTTATCCTCCATGTTAATTGTGAGGCACCGCCCAAGATAATCCACCAAAAACCAAACAAATGACTGCTCAACCGGGAGGCACCCCACTAGCACAATGTTAGAGATTGAGTGTTGCAAGGATGCAAGTTTAAAATAACAACCAAACAACCTTCGAATGAATCGGTCTCATATTTAGCCCCATTTTGATTCAAAACATAGCAAATGTCAAGCATCATTTGTATACATTCAATAGCCCTCTAGGTAATAAAGGGCGATGCTCATGCCCTAAACATGCACCCACATTTAAGCCACTGGCCTTCACTCCACACACACACACTCAAATGAGCAAGTTACTATGGCCATAACAGCCTTCGATGAACCTGCAAAACAATTTAATGACATCACTGAGTATGGAGATACTTGCATCACTTAAACTACCATACTAGTTGAAATGGATGCACGATGAATGTTTGACATAGCAGAGGTAGTTAGAGTTGCATGAAAGCATCTGCATTGCATTAAAATTGTTAAAAGCAAAATATGCATGATCTCTAGCAAAGCATAAACTATAAGTGATCATTCTCAACATGAGCTCAATCTTCCATAAGCCCAAACTTGGAACTCTATGTTGATGCTAACCATCAAGTTCCCACACTAATACAATACCAACAACCATACTGTTACCCATATAATAAGTATTGATCCATGCATCAACCGTTCACATACATTGCCAATGACACCTAATGAACAACCAAGATGGGTAGGACGGAGACTCTCTTTAGCTAATCCTCATCCCAAACTGCACCGAATCTAATGAGTGACTCAGTTGACACACTCTACAAGGCTTGTCATTCCAATATATGACATGTGCTAAGTACGAAAAGATGCCCAAGAGCGCTGCAACAGAAATATGGTCCTTCATTGGATTAAATGGGTCTATGCCATTTGGATTCCACTCTCAACATGTCCCATGGCCTGCTCAATCCTCGAGTCATTGTTCATCATAGATCACGATTTATCCATTCAATGATAATTACATTACAAAAGTAAGTAAAGTATCCTAAAGCTCACAAGTGGTGATGGCCTATAGTGACATCTCGACTTATACCAACACCAAGCATGTATAAGCATGTTAACTAGGACTCATAACTAAACATGTATGGTGACAAGGGTAAGTATCATCAAGGAGAGGATCATGGCAAAAGATTGGTTCTAGACTTCTAGTCAAACATATAAGTCTAAATAGAGCTAATCGGGTGCCAAGAAATTTATTAAAATCAGCACAATTAAAATCCAAATAAGGGCTTCATGGTACAAAGAGGTGACTACCTTGTACTTGGACAATGTCCCAATGGCTTTGGTACACAGCTTCACCTCACACTTCTTGACGGTCTCGATCCCTATAATATACGAGTGCATATGGTGCATGCGTATTAATCATGAGAGAAGTAGAATAGATGATGTGATGTGAAAAAGTGATGGAATAGAAAGGAGTGAAACATGTTGATTGAACATTAATCGAAGTCTCTAAATAAGATGGGAAATAGCAATCATATACCCCTGAAAATATGATTTCTAGGGCCGGTTGCTTATCATCCGTCATGGAAATAAGAGATTTCTAGGGGTAGTTGAGACTTAGTCAATCGCCCCTAGAAATCGATTTTCATAAGTGGTTGGTGAAGTCAACGGTTCTTAAAAAAGGCATAGAACTAATAAAATCATAGCTTTGTCAAATAAAATAGGATGAAGATAACATTTATATGAAAATTGTAGAGATCAATAAAATCTAAAACTTTGCAATTGAATACTTTTTCATTTGAGATCATTTAAAGCCCAAATATACATACTAAGTTCTTAGACTTTGAAGTTCAAATTTTTGAATTTTTCAAATGATCTTGGATGGAGAGATACCATGTATCAAGGTTGTAGTGCTTGATGAGTTATAAAACTTTATAGTTGAAATTTTTTCCATTTAAAATTATTTAGAAGCAGAAATATTCAATACAATATTTGTACAATATAAAACGATAGCATCATATCCCTAACTACGAGTGGTCGTATTGTTGTGTGGTGATAGAAGAGGGTTCAAGTGAGACAAGAGGTCGCATGTTTGAATCCTTGTGGAGGGACTCGTTTGAAACACTATTTTTAGACGAAAGAAGAGTTATATTAGATTATACTGAGTATATCATCACATTACAAGCGCTCTGGAATACACTATGTATATCTAGAAACGGATCTTCATCTATATTATACCCACGCATTGTATAGCTCCAAATCTCAAATCTAAACTTGTATGACGATTCGTATGGATGACCGCATAGGCAAACACTCGGCAAAAGGCCATAGAATAGATGCCCAATGAATGACGACCAACATATTCCCGCAGGCGGAGTTGAGAAACTTCTTCTTTCTTATGTCTTCCTTCTTCTTCTTTCTGACATTGAAGAATAAAGAAGAATAATTTGAAACTTATTATCCCTAGTTCTTCATTATGGTTAGATCTAACCACAATAAAATGGAGAAGAGACTGGTGTAGGGTCGAGATGGCGGACTAGGGGGGTTAATAGTCATTTCTAAAACTTAATTGTGCTGACTAACCGAAACAAATGTGAAATTAAAACTATCAGTCTAGCCAAGACTACACCCCTCTATCTAAGTCGACAAGCACCTTATAAAGATCCTAATTAAGCAACAAAGGTGCTGGACTAGTTAGAGCTCACTTAATAAATTCTAGAGCAAGGTCACACAAACCTATGCACCGGTACTATGGCAACCAAGGAGCTCCTACACTTGCTAGTGATGCAAAAACACAAAGCTCATGAGCTCACTAGCAATGCTCAATAACAAGGTTACACAAGCTAAATTAGAGAGCGCAAAAAACTTAGCTACACAAACTAAGCAATGTGACTAACAAGATTATACAAACCAAATTAGTCACGTAAGGGAGCTACTTCCATGCTACACAAGAAGGTAACTAGCAAGCTACACAAGCACAACTAGTTACAAGAGCAACTACACAAGCAAAATATATGAAATGTAAATACAAGGCTTGTGTTCGGGGACTGCAAACTAATGGGAAGAACAATGTTGACACGATGATTTTTCTCTCAAGATTCACGTATTTGCCAATACGCTAGTCCCCATTGTGTCGAACGCTCACTTGGTGGTTCGGCGGTTAATTGGCATCACCCGCCAAGCTCGCATGTTGGGCACCGCAAGAACCCACCCACAAGTGAGGGTAGCTCAATGACATGCTCTACTAGTGTTGCTCTTCGCGGTTCCCATGGGGTGATCATGGTACCCTCACAAATCTTTCTCTAGAGCTCCGCACAATCTTCTTGCGGGCTTCACAATGGAGAACTCGCCACCAAGCCGTCAAGGAGGTGACAACCTCCAAGAGTAACAAGCACCACCGACTTGCAACTCAATCACCTAGTGCCACTTGATGCAACTTCACGATGCAACACACTAGAATCATACTCACTCGCAATCAGATTGCACTCTTGCAAGCACAAGCGAGTTAGAGGGCATCCAAGCACACCTACACAAGCCACCAAGGCTTAAGGGTGCTCAGCTACCAGTCAAAGGCCGGCCAACACTTCTATTTATAGCCCCACATTCTCAACTAGCCATCACCCCTTCATTGGGCATTCTTCGGGAGACCGGACACACAAGTTCACATGACCTGACGCGCCACCCCTGAGTCCGGTCGTAGGATGCGTGCCACGTGTCCCTCTGCGTTCAACAGTGACCGTGTGATCTCCAATGGCTATTGGCCGCCCGCGCGCGCCAATGGTCAGAAGTGAGACTAGACGCACCTGCTGGCCTACTGCTGCGCGTGTCCGCTCCAACGCCCTTGCGCGCCACAGAGCAAACGACCGGACGCACCGGTGTCGTGACCTAAGTAGCACCGTATGGAGTCAGGTTAACTCCAAAAACTACCCGAGAGGGTTTTGCGCAACTTGCCATGTCTGGTCATAGGTGACCGGACGCAGGCCAGTGTCCGCTTGCCCCTTGATCGTGCCAGAGCCGCCACGTCACAAGAACCGAATGCTAAACAGTGAATCACCCATGTCAGATCACTTGCTGAGACTGAGTCCGATCTCTGGAAAACATGACCAAACGCATAGGTCCCTCTAAGGCCAGTGTCCAGTCACTTCCAATGACCCCCTTCGCCTCCTTTCTTCACTGAGTTGATCCGTTTCAACTCCAACTTCTTCTCCTTAGCAAATGTGCCAACACCACTAAGTGTACACCACCATGTGTATGTATGTTAGCATTTTCACAATCATTTTTAAGGAGTTAGCCACTTAACTTGTCACGCCACTCAATCCTAGCAACAATGCAATGTAGATCACTCGAGTGGCACTAGATGTCCGATATGCAAACAAGTTTGCCCCTCTTGATAGTATGACCATCTATCCTAAACCTGGTCATAAACTTCTCTACACACCTATGACCGGTGCAATGAAATGCCCTTGGTTATACCTTTGCCTTGCGCATTCCATTCCATTTCCTCCGACGTTGATGCAACACATGCACCAACTAATCACAAATGATATGATCCACTTCATATCATCACATGGCTGTATTAGTTCATCGATCTTGACCTCACTTGCTCTTCAACGTTGCTTTGGTCCATCGGTGCCAAGTCATCACTCTACTTGTCTTCAGACTTGCAACCGGTCCATCGAGCCAAGCCTCATCTTGATCTTCTGCGCCTTGATCACATGACTCAATGTCATGTTTCATATGCAATGAGCTTCTTCATCACATGTGTGAGCTTTGCAACATCTCCGAGCCATTTTCACCTCTATGGCATATGTTTATCACACACATATACCTGTGGACTAATCACCTGTGTATCTCATATTAAACACAATTAGTCCACCTAGGTTATCACTCAATTACCAAAACCAAATAAGGACCTTTCAATCTCCCCCTTTTTGATAATTGATGACAACTCTACAAAGATATGGAAATTAAGCTCTTTTGGATTCATGTTGTTTGCCCAAGCAATTTTACCATGTGTAAATGATTTTGGACAAGTACCACAAACCCAAATAGGTAGTATTAGCTTCCCCTACATATGTGCTAAGAGTTTAGATTTGAAAGCTTGCACATATGTATAGATTAGAAGTGTGGGGAAGTAATTTCTACCAAATGATGCTAAGGTGTATAGAATAAACCTTTAAAGCGTAATACCAATCGGAGTTGCACCATTAAGTTCATCCTTACCACCATGATTAGCTAGATATCACTTGGAAATAAAAACACTAGATACCCCGTGAGATCAACATTAGAAGCAAGGTACTAGCATTACTTGAAAAAACATACCAAGTGTCTAGTTATCATCTTATGCATGCTACTTTTCATTTCATCAATCAAATTATACAAGCATACACCACACAAGCATGCATATCAAATTCAAAAACTTATGCAATGTAAGCAAGCACATGACTATGCACATATCAAATACAATTAATCAAAAGTTCATGAGCTTGCTCCCCCTACTCGTGTGCTTCTCTTGTCCAAGAATTTTGATCCCTTCACATTCTTTAATATTGCTCCCTCTTTGTCCATGTCCATGTCCAACCTCTACTTCTTTGTCTCAATCTCTCCCAAAGCTTTCATATCTTTGTACACAATCTCTCTCCCTTTATCATCAATTTCCATAAAAGGTGTGCTTCTCATTGATGCAAAGGCTTGCATTGGGGTAGATGGTTGAGGCTTAAATTTTGCATTTTTTATGGATACCACCACATATGTTGGAATGACACCACTTGTATAGCACTTGAGATACCACACATAAGATCTTTGACCTTGATACCAATCGGTGGGACACCTCCCCCTATGTCATAGCATGGGTCATCCACTTGATAAACTTGAGCTCTTGTTGGTGAGGGATGCATTCTTCATTTGATGATCACTTAAATTTGAGGATCACTTGTGGAACCACTATCTTGTATGAATGATACTATGTGTAGAGATGTGATACCACGTGTATGATTGATTTGTCAATAAAAACCATTTCTTGAACATTTGTTATCTTCATGAGTACCACTTATAGGATATCACTTGTGAGTTGATCTAGACACTACTTGTGAATTCATGATGAAGTATTTGAGTCTAGATACAACTTGAATCAAATAAACTAGGTATTCATTTGTATTGTTGTCTTGTGCTTGTACTCTTGTCACTTATCATGAGCTTCTAAGTTGACTTGAACTAAAATGATTTGCCTAAGCTTCCAAGTCCGGTTTGAACCAATGACAAGCTTCTTCACACCTCTTACAAGGGTTATGTTGCCAATGTTGTACTTGTCACTTGATAGCAATCTAAAATAGATCAAGTACTTGGGTTCACTAGCTCATGAACAAACTCATATACTACCACTAGATCAATCAACCATTCAAGCAATAGTGGTAGGCTATCCTATAGAGCATGTACTATATGCACTAACCACATACTAGTAAGGGATGAAATGATCATACACATTACAATGATACCTTTGCTATCTTGGAGTAGAGATGGTCATTAGATTCCAATTAAGCTCTGCAATAGCAATGGGAAGTCCAATTATAAGTTTGGTGAAGACCGATCATCAATAATAAAATCCATTCTTCACCCATATGATTTGAGAACCTCTAATGATCAAGTGCACTTTCTAGTTGTGGTTGGCTTGCTTCTTTATTTCATCTTTGCTTGCATGAGAGCACTGTTGATATTTGTTAACGCACACAGAAAAGGATCCGGAAGCGCATGGATATCGGTGAGCATTTCACCCGAAAGATATTTCCAGAGTATCGTATTTGTTTATCTGCAAGGAGAAAGCGTGCGATGACTAACCTAAATTTATACTCAACCCCTGGGCCGCACTACAAGGTAGCGAAGATATAAGCGATTAGAGAAGATTACGATGATAGTCTGGTTCCAACCTATGGTAAGCTATGAAACTATTGGTCTGTGGGGACATACCGATGGAAAAGAGACACCATAGAGGATGCTTGACCAGGGCACTTAATCCTACCAATCCTTCTAACAGGATGTGGGGTACAAAGGAAGCAATGAGATTGTCACATCCCACGCTACTACCACAGATCCGGCCAGACAGGGGATATCTACGAGTATCTCTAGCCTACGCACCACGCTTATGCTACAGACGATTACCCTACCTTCTACCACGGAAGAGAATAAATTAAACTCGTAAACCATAGAACAGTAATGACAACGTACTTACTTAGTATTGGAAGTTGAATTACCAAAGAATCCTAGAACCAAGCCTCAGGTTAGGAGACTTGATCCCGCAGGTACAAGCCAGAGAGGAGACACCAACATGCCGAGCTTCCTCCAACTCTCCCTCCACTCTAACTCTCTCAATCTAGAAGAAGAACTCTAATCTCACATGGAGACTACAAAGCTAATCTCTCTTATATATGCCATAAGAGAGAGATCCATTCAAGGGACCCCTCCCTGCTGATCCTTACAGGAAATAATGAATTAGGGTTTCAAGGGATGCCTCCTCCAGGGGTTAGGGGCCTTGCTTATATAGCCCTCTAGGAAGCACCACAGCCCTCGGATCAAACCCACCTCAGCTCAAAGGCGGTGGAAGCATGATCCAGGAGGTGGAGCCTGATTGGCCACCTAGGTGAGACGGCTGCCCCTAGGGCTGGGTGCCCGCCCCTGTCACAGTGATAGATGGGTCCCACCTCCCAGGGTTTGGCTTCCTGAACCTTCTAGATTATACTTTTTCCATCTGTGGCCCTTTCTCTCTATGTAAACCTGACATGTGGGCCATCCTTGGTTCTTTTCAGCTGACCCCCCCTGCAAAAACAGACATTCACCAAAACTTATGGAATTATGTCAGTAAACCCCCTATATCTAAGTGGTAATTATTGTTTAGTCATTTTTCATGCTATGTTGAAGGTTAAAAAATGATACTTATCTACCATCAACAAGCACCATTTGTGAGAATACCACTTGAAATATCATGACTAGCTCTCTTCTTTTCTTGATCAATCCTTTTGATTGCTTCAACTAAGTATCTCAAAGGTTTCTCAGATCACCACTTCCATGTTAGCCTTTCAAGCACCACACTTGGTTTACGTACACATAGACAACAAGCCCTTACACTAGGGAGAAGTGACCTCTCTCTAAAGAACCATTCTTGACACTCACTTAAAATAACTTGATTGATTGAGGCAAGCCCTTACACTAGAGAGAAGTCACCGCTCTCCAAAGAACCATTCTTGACACTTACTTGAAATAACTTGATTGATTGATCTAAATGATAGACTTAACATGATGTGTAACCTTGATTCATTCTTTAAGTCCTTTTCTTTCTACTTGTTTAAGTCATTTTCTTTCTACCAAATGATTTCCATTTTTACTAGAAATTAAACTTCATCTTCATCTTGAGCTTGGTCTTGATCTTCAATTGAGTACCAATTGTGTGCCAGCACACTCCACAATCAAATGGTCTTGTACTCATTATTTATCATGCTTCTAGTTCATCTCAAAACCAGACTTAGGTGCCTCAATCACTTATAATCATGTTTCCAACTTAAGGACCTTTCAATCAAAGTGACTCTTGATCAATCTAATAATTGTTACTTTTTTTGGCAAATTCTGTACTCATCAAAGATAAATCCATAACTCCCAATGTACAGATCCAAATACCACAAAATTTGGTAGAAATGTACTTCACTAAGTCATCTAGTAGCTATAAAAACTTAACCTTCATTTGATTTGTTGATTGCTACTAGATTTTAATTCTTCCACCACTGCTATATGCTAAAACTGTTGTACTATAGCCGACAAGATCCACTTCAAACCCAAAGCATCTCTTATCCAATTCTCATGAAATTTCTACAGCATCTCATACCCTAAGTCTAGAGCATGTACACCAATTTTCATGCCAATCCAATAAGTTTTGATCAAACATGGCTAAGATCACAGCTCACTTAGATTTACAATATAGGATAGATTTCAATATTTGAACTATTCTTCATTAAATGTGAATCAAACTTGAAATCAACTTATTTGAACACTTTCATAAGATATATATCCATTCAATCCACTCACTAAAAGTCATCTCATGACTTTATCCAACATGAATCAATCCAAACTTGATTACTAAGCATTCGTCCATTCAAACATCTCATAGCAAGCAACATATGAATATATATCCAATTCGATTAACTCATATGCTCCCAAATGAAATGATCAACAAGAGATATACCTTGGTTGGCTCATTATCATCCAATTAGCAAGCTTCAACTTATATCTTTGCAAGCCATCAAATATATCCAATAAATCATTCACAACTTGAATATGGCACTTGTATGTTATAGCATTTGGACTTCACTCAATTTTCACTTGGCATTGGGTTTGAATGTGCACTAAGCTTCATAGCTTGACTCAACATATGATGATCAATATGAAATCAATTGAATCAAGCCAAGCCGGAGGCACAGTCCAATTCGAGTTCGAGTCTGCCTCGGTCTTCTAGACCAGTCTGTAATAAAACGGACGTCCAGGACACATCCGGACTCCGTTTTTGATGATCCACATATGGATGGAAATATAATTTAATAAGCTAACCAATGGATTTGGTTTGAGGCCCAAATTCCATCGGAGTCAATGGAAATCATCGAAACAAGTTGACGTCTAGAATCTGTCAGGACGCTGCGTCGTCGTCTTTTGGACCGTTTGGGCCATGTAACGTGTCGAGACTCCTTAGGGACGTAAGTGGGGGGGGTCCTTGGATGCCCATTAGGCTTTATAATCAGTAGACGCCACCTACCTTAGGGTTTGGGTTTTGCTTAGATTATTCTATCCATTGACAGTCACCATCTTTCGGTTTGCGAGACCCCAACTTCGAGTGCTTAATCATTCATCTGCAATTGTCACTTCAATTGAGTTGCATTTTATCTTGTTCTTGCTTGTGTTATTCGATTGGCAGTAGGGATTAGCCTTCGTGGTGAGGTCAACTGGATTGTGACACGGTTGATAACCAGAGGAGACGTGGTGCTAAGGTTGCAGGGTTTGGGTCTTTGTGATCTGAAGCCGGATCGGTGTGTCGCTTCCGACCAAATCGATAGTTATCTTGAACCTGACGGAAGATCAGAAATCATGTCCCCATCACAAAGTGTCCCACATCTCCGTACTTGAAGCACTTGATGTGAGCACAATCTCTTTTCTTATCTTGATTTGATGAGGACATCTCAGCCATACGTGCTTCCTCAAGTGACAATCATTCACCATCCAACATGAATATCACAAATCCAGGACCACTTACAAGAAGTCGTGCTAAGAAACTACAAGAGCAGGTGAATTCGTTCCTAACTGATCTTAATTCTAACCCTTGTGAGAATGTTATACTACCTAAGAGTGCTACTTTGGTTGTACTTAGGAAAATACATGAAAAGGAGGAAGAATCCGACCACCAGCTCGGACCAGACCACCGACCACCAGCTTGGGCCAGTCCAGCGCGATGGAACTAGCAGAAAGAATCAGCCATAACTCTTGATTCACAAAATCTATGAAGGTCCATGAGGAAATTTTGGAAAGCTTATCAAGTCTATTTTCCAATGCAATCAGCCCCGACCAGATTGGAATTTTCCCCATAGCGTCTGACCAGATTTAGTGAGGACTGGTTAGGTGGTCAACAGCATGCATGTTGTTCAAGTTCTCGTATAAAACTGTAGCAGTCTACGACGTTACATGATGCATGGCATATATGGATGGAAAGCTTGTTGAGTCTAGTTTCACACTCATGAAACGGATCGTCATTTGGACTTCCCATTAGGGAGTTATGACACTTTTAGTGGAGACTGCTTTGGAAACTGACAGCCGCGTGGACTCCTGGAAACTCATTTCGTAGAAGCCTTTTCACATTCTAGTCTTTTTATTTTCTATCTCGTGATCACACCTATACAGGAGGGTTGTTCCTTGTATAAATACTCCTATGCTTATAAAGAAAAGAGGACTTTTGATAATCTGAATACAGACCACTTTGTTCAGCTGTGTGCTAACAAAAACCAGAGAGAGATCTCTACCCCTTTGCTCTTGTGTTTTCCTTCGCGGAGATTACAGAAGCGGCCGCGTCATCGGCACCCAATCCGTGCTCCTGGTCCATTGATTTCAGGTTGCGTAGGTTGGTTTCTTTGATAGTGTGGTTGGGCGAATCCTTGGTTTAGGCTACCGTATAGAGACGGTGGTTGGCTCCTTGTGCGTGTCGTTAGGTTGCACTAGTTATCGCTGCTTGCAGCAAGTTATCGGTTGTTATCAGCTAGTTATCAAGATCAAGATCCTACGTCGTGAAGATCAGGACAACAACCTCATCATTTGGTATCAATGCCTTCGTTGCCACGGTAGGAATCTTTACCCTTAGCTACATATATATCGTGTTCGTCCTATCCACCAACTAGCCAGAAAAATATTTTGCTATAGCCCTTTGTTTCAATCTGTTATTCTTGTGAGTTTTGTTAAGTTTCAGTCCATTAGAGTCTTTGTTTTAGTTGCTGATCATATTATCCTTCGTGTGTCCTTTGTGCCTCTTTGTTTTATATATCTCTGAATTTTCCCATATATATAAAAAAATCAGAAACCCGTATCATCCTTCGCGTTAACTTTGATCCTATCAAGTTATAACTGACGGTTGTGTCTTGTTTCTACAAAAAAAACAAGCCTGCACGTGTTATATCTGATCCTGTTCTTAGTTATATAAAAAAGTGTCAAAAAAAGAAAAAAAGTTAAAAAAAAGAGAGTTGAGAAAATAGTGAAAGAATAGTTGAAAGATCAGTTTGTTATATGCACAAGTTCTAAAATTTTCATCAATTACACAACCAGATAGCTATCCTTTCTTTAGTGCAAAATTTTGCTTGGGTTTGATTGCAACACTTGCATCCTAAGCATACTTCTTGTTTGCATCAAATCTGAATTTTCTTTGCGCGTGTGTTTGATCCATTTACATCACTCATAACTTGTGGTCAGTACTAGGCATCGAACTTCTAGTTTGGACTGTGATTTAGCTTTACAATATCTAAAATTCAGATTGCATTTCTTGTGAATTTTTCCCCACCAAGCTCCACCTTGTTGATATTTGGTAACGCAATTAGGAAATAGGATCCGCAAGCGCACGGATATCGGTGAGCACTTCACCCGAGATGTTATCCTGGGTATCGTATTTATATTTTTACCTTTAGGAGAAAGAGTGCATCTGACTAACCAAATCTATTACTACTAACCTTTAGGCTACAACCACTATGATTCGATGTGAGTGATGTATAGAGAAGACTACAACCACACTCTTCTTCTAACCTTGGTAAGGATGATCTACTGTTCTATTAGGGAGGTTTACGGAATCTAGACACCACAAAGAATGTTCAACCCGCACCTATAAACCCTATCGATCCTGCTAACGGGATATGGAATACAAAGGTAACTCGGAATTGTCACGTTCCTCGCTACTACCACGGTCTGGCTAGACGAGGGGATATCTATGAGTATCCTAGCTTAAACACCACGTTTACGCTAGAGATGATTACTCTAAACTCTACGCGAAGAGATCAAAGTAAACTCATAAACCAAAGAACAATAAAACAAAGAACTTACTAGAATTTAGAAGTCGAAATACTGAAGAATCCTGAGAACAAGCCTCGGGTTAGAAGAACTTGCTCCCGCAGGTACAACCTCAGAGTAGACACCGACAGGCCGGCTTCCTCCGATCTACACCTCCACTCTATCTCTCTCAATCTAGTAGAACTAATTCTACTTTCACATTGGATGCTAAGCCCTAAGAGGTGGGAACCCTAGAGGGAACCTCTCTCTCTAAACCCTAACTAGAGATATGCAACTGAATAATGAATTGGGGTCTTCTCCACCAGGGGTCAGGGGCCTTGCTTATATAGCCCTTTTGGATGAATCTGGACCGTCGGATCAAACCGACCTTCATCCTACGGTTTTCCTTGATCCTCAAAGGCGGTGGAGCATAATCCGCGAGACTCAACCTGATTGGTCCCGGGGGCAGGGCGGGCGCCCTAGGGCACAGGGCGGGTGCCCTGTGTCCTGGCCCGTTACGGCTCCCGTTTGTTCCCGTGGCTTCTGGAATCTTCTAGATGTAAGATAATTACGTGTTCGGTTAATATCCCGTCATTAATCCGACATGTGGGCCTTTCTTCTGTTTTTCCTGATAACCCCCTACAGAAATAGATAAATAGCAAAACTCGTGGAATTCTGTTAGATCAAACCCTAATTCTAGGTGTTGCTTGCATATAGGTCCTTTTCTTTATTTATTTGATGGTTATAATTGATACTTAAGAACCGTCAACAAACACCCCCATACTTAGGCTTTTACTCGTCCTCGAGAAAAGGTTGGTTAATAAAACATCTGGGGTTGAAACATTCTTTCATACCTGCAGGGTGTTGTAAAAATCCACTGTGCACTTATAGTCAGGGAAATATATGGTCAGAGTAAAGAGCCTTTCTTCTTCTTAATCCCTATCACTTGGAGTTTTTACATATTTTTGAAAAGAAAAACTTAGCATACCTTTATCCTCATAGGTGCTCTCAGAGTCACTCATTATCTTTTATATTTCTCTCTGAGGCTGTTTTGATTTTGCAAAAATAATTCTTTAAGCATACATACCTTGCATTTATTGTATGGTCAAAACCGGATCCGAGGAGAAGAATGCCATACTCTTAGATCAAAGATTTTGAAAATTAAAAACTTGTCACTCTTACTAGCATATTGCTTATTAGAGGGACCATGGGCTATCATTTTCTTTCCATCATATTTTTATCATATCTCATTTTTTTTCATTTTGGGTGGATACCGAGGTACCCCTAATTCTACTGCCGGACACTTGTCCATTTTTTCCACGAGGTTATCGAGCACTTGCTCCTTTTTATTTCCTCGATATATTCATAATTTTGCATAGCCCATGCCTCTAATGCAATAATACTTCGGAAGAGTGAATCTTTCTGAATAAAAATGTCTTGATCTTAGGAGTATGATAAATCTCTCAACAAGGGTCTAACTTGTTTTGAACAAACTCAATACAAAGCAGATGGCTTTAATTAATATTTTCATGTTTAGCAGGCATATAAAACTTGAGGATGGTAGCTATAATTTTGAGATTTTTAAAACAAATTCTCCAAGCAATAAAGATACTAAGAATAAGGTACTCATACCCTTACCATCTCTTATTCCACAATGACTTTTAGCAACACAGGGTTTTGAAATAATTTTAATAATTGCAGGTTTCCAGGAAATATCACAGAGTGAGATTGATCATGATTATAAGCATTTTTATCCTTTTAATTTATCATGTTTAGAGAGATAAAATTCTGCACAAACTAAGGTGAGTGTGTAAGTGTGTAATAAAAGTGTGCAGAGTGTGTACCTGGTTCATAGAGTGGTGCGATCGAAGTGTGTGTGACATGTCAGGGAATCTCCCCCATACTTGTTTTCTTCGTCATTTTGAAGTGTGATAGTGTCACACCCATTTTTAAGGACAAAAATAGGATGCATAAAGTACTCATGTGCGCCCCAGGTCATGATCGCACACATAAGCAGACAAATTACATAGTATCATCACAGTGCTTATTACATAGCGAATAAATACTTAAGACATAGTCTTGAACGATAAATAATAATATCTAATAATAATCTCCAGCGGAAACTCCACACAGGGACACGGTTGACTGGTTGACACCAAGACTAGTACTCATTACGATAATCTTCTTCATAATCTTCATCTGTTATGGTGGAAATAGCAAGAGTGAGTCCATGTCGAACTCAACAAATATAACACAGGGTTCATGAGGCTAAAATGGCTAGACACTGTTTAACTGTGGTTAGCTTTTAATCATATATTCGACAATTGAATAGCTTCAAGATAAACCACTTCCCATTAATGAACCAATGATCAATTGCAATAATGATAACGAATAACATTAACCAGAGCATAATATTAATCAACAATAATTAAACATAATATAACAATGGTGATCATCTATCTGTAAATGTTCCAAGGCCGCTCGTATCCGTGAGCACGGCTAGTATACCAGTTTTTAACTCTGCGCAGAGGTGTACACTTTCACTGTGAGTCATGCTTACCAAATGAGTGGGGAGATCAAGCCTAAACACTAGAGAACCATATAAAGCCACTCAAGAGTTCGTCTAACAAGTTAGGGCCATTAGATTCACTCGGCAGGCAGATGTAGAACCCCCCTTCCCTGTGGCACAACAACCGCAGCCTATACACACTAGGCCAGGGGCTCGCACTACACCCAACGTGTCAAGCCATTCTTACGCCATTTAAGGTAACCACTGACAAGCTAGAAAAGGTCTCTTGAACAACTAAAGCCAGAGCCATATAGCCCTCACAGCTGTACTGTATATCCCGGATGATCACGTACAGATAAGTCCTTACGGAGAGTAACTAGAGCACCAAGAGTAATACACATGCTCTAGCCCCCTTTTAACAAAAATTAAACCATCTTAATGATTGATTGCTTGATCCATTAATCATATTGCAAGATCATTGTTCTTAGTTTAAGCACTAGCCATAGCTACCCATATGCATTCCCAAGGTTGACAAGGAATCAAGATAACAATCACTAAATTATAATCTCTAAGGTTGCCAAGGTAAGCACATGCATATGTATGATAATTTCGATGAATAGGTAACAAGGATAGTCCTGTGTTATACTTGCCTTGATCAAAGCTCTCCAAACAATACTGCTGACTTGGCTCAAAGTAATACTCCGAATCGTCCAAATACTGCTCACCTTCTATACTCGATCATCAATCAACAACATACATGCATCCAATCAAACATACACGAAGCAAACAAATAGATATAATTAGAACAGTACACCAACAGTAACAAAACAGTAATAAAAGTTTATAAAACTCTTCTACACGTTTCTACGATCACACAGACGCAAAGATCACCAAAATCGGAGTTAAAACGTGAAAGTTATGAATTTTCTAAGATTTCCTATAGATAAATAAATACTTAATTATAAACTCAAAAAATAAATTATCAAAACTAACTGTACATCTACACTAACATGTAGAGTTCGCAAATACGAACCTAACGCAATTTGAACGGATCAAATCGGAGTTAAAACGAAGATTTTATGACTAAAACAGTTCTAGTGGCAAAACTGTAAATACCTGAAAACGTATTTTTGAATAACCCGGAAGAAAATACGCTTTCAAAATGCGAAAACGTAACTTCAGCTTTATGTTTTGGACCGCGGGTTGATTCCTGGAAAACTAAGGGTCTCTTTAACAAATTTACCCCGCGAAGGGGTATGATCTAATCTCGATCGTTGATTTCGAATCGGACGGTTCACGATCACCAGCAACTACACAGTGCACCTCCGGCCCTTCTTCCTCTAAACCGGCCGTCGGCCGCCATGCCCGCCATGGCCACCTCGCCGGAGTTCTTCGGCCCCGCCTACTCCGACCACCATTCACCCCGCTACCAACTCCAATCGGTGGAGAAGCTCCACGCGATCTCATCTACCCGGTAAAGACTAGCTACGGTAGCCCGAGCTCTACACGCGGCAACAAGGGGGCGGTGGCGCCATTACCGAACCAACGGTGAGCTCCAATTCCTCGATTCACCTCACCAAAACACCAATTGAAAGCGTGGAAAGCAAGAGGAGAAGAAAATAAACTCACCCCAGCGAAGAAATCGGCCCCGATTCCACCCGACGGCTTCACCCGCGAGCAACCGTCACCTCCAACCACCTAAACCCTAAACCTCCGATTACTTGCGGTAGCGATCACGTTTTAGATGAAAAACGGAAAATAGAAGGTCCCCTCTTCCTATTTATAGCCTCACATACTCGTATTCGGTTAGGAATCTCAAGATACGAGATTTGGGCGGTTGGAAACGGTGTTCGTGTCCGGCTCGAACACGGCGCGTCAGAGAAGAAGCAACCGACAGGTGGGGCCCATCGGTCAGCGACCAAAGGAGAAGAGGGAGACGCGCTGCCGCAGCTCTGGGCCGACCGGGCCGCGGCGATGCTGCTGGGCCGGCCCACCAACACGAGTTCGGGGAAGACGGCTCGGTTGGTTCGGCCCACCGCGCGGAAAAAAATAGAACAGGCCGGCCCTGGTGGTTTTCCAGGCCGCCACAGCAGGTAAGCTTCTTCTTCTTTTCTTTTTTTACTTGCTTTCAAAAATATTTCAAATACATTCTAATCCAAAATAAAATAAATCAAATTCACACCACACAATAAAAATATATGCAACAGCATGAATGCAACACCAAATTTATTTTATTATTATTTTAAATTGGCCATTATTTATTATCTAAATTATTCCAATTTTGTTATCTCTAAAATTTGGGTGTTACAGATAGCTCCGTGGGATGATGAATGAATTACCTTGAATGGTCCTTCCCATTTGCTCCGGAGCTTTCCATGCTCGAAAAGCTTCACCCTGGAATTAAAAAGTAATACCTTATCTCCGGGTGAGAACTCCTTCTTCTTGATCCTCTTGTCATGCCATCTCTTGACTCTTTCTTTGTAGATCTTTGAGTTGTGATATGCTTTCTCCCGCCATTCTTCTAACTCCGATAATTGCATTCTTCTATGTTTTCTGGCAATATCTAGATCCATATTCCATCTTTTTATGGCCCAGTGTGCCTTGAACTCAAGTTCAACAGGTAGGTGACAGGTCTTTTCGTATACCAATTGGTATGGAGACATTCCAATTGGGGTCTTGTATGCTGTCCGGTAAGCCCAGAGTGCATCGGGTAACTTGTCCTTCCATGCCGTTCCCATCTCGTTCACCGTCTTCTGAAGAATGTTCTTGATTTGCTTGTTAGAAGTCTCTGCTTGGCCACTTGTCTGAGGATGATAGGGAGTAGCGACGTTGTGACGGATTCCATGTCTTGATAGATAGTGCTCGAAGCGCTTGTCAATGAAGTGTGATCCTCCATCACTTATCACTATCCTGGGGACTCCAAATCTTGGAAATATGATTTCCTCAAACATCCTCTTCGAACTGATATTGTCGGCATGTTTGCAAGGTAGTGCCTCTACCCACTTGGAGACGTAATCAACCGCCACCAAGATGAACTCACACTTCTTAGATGGGGGAAATGGACCCATGTAGTCTATTCCCCAGACATCAAAGAGTTCAATCTGAAGGTTGTTGGTGAGTGGTATAGCATCTCTTGTATTTATGTTTCCGTGCCTTTGACATGGCCCACATCTTCTGATATATTGCCTTGTGTCTTCATACATTGTAGGCCAATAGAATCCACATTGCCATATCTTTGAATGTGTACGGAATGCTCCATAGTGTCCTCCGTATGGTGATGAGTGACATCTGTCGATGATCTTCAATCCTTCCTCAGTGGTCACACATCTTCTAAGTAGGCCATCAGCGCATACTCGGAAGAGATATGGCTCATCCCATATATGTGAACGACTTTCCTGAATAAGCTTCTTCTTGTTTGCTCCGGGTGGTACATAACCTGAAACCATAAAATTAACAATATCTGCATACCAGGGGTCAGATCTGTTAATCCCGTAAAGCATGTCGTCCCGGAGTGAGTCATTAATGGGGGGTTCCTGTGGATTCTTAAAGTACATTCTAGACAAGTGATCAGCAACAGAATTTTCTACTCCCTTTTTATCTTTTATTTCTAAGTCAAATTCTTGGAGTAATAAAATCCATCTGATTAAGCGGGGTTTCGCATCTTTCTTAGTGAGCAAATATTTTAGTGCAGCATGATCAGTGTAAACAATTATCTTAGCTCCAACTAAATAAGATCTAAATTTATCAATGGCAAAAACAACAGCCAGAAGCTCTTTTTCAGTGGTTGCATAATTAAGTTGAGCTCCTGTCAAAGTTTTACTTGCATAAGCAATTGCATGATGCTTTTTATCTTTAGTTTGTCCCAAAACTGCCCCCACAGCATAATCACTAGCATCACACATAATTTCAAAAGGCAATGACCAATCAGGGGTTGAATGATTGGTGCAGAGATGAGTGCTTGCTTTAATAAATTGAAAGAATTTAGACATGCATCATCAAATTCGAAAGGAGCATCCTTGGCTAGCAAAAGAGTAAGTGGTCTCGCAATAAATGAAAAGTCTTTTATAAATCTGCGATAAAAACCAGCATGGCCAAGAAAACTTCGAATTCCTTTTATATTCACAGGTGGAGGTAGTTGTTCAATTACTTCAATTTTAGCTCTATCTACCTCAATACCTCTTTCAGACACTAGGTGTCCTAGCACTATTCCTTCTCTAACCATAAAATGACATTTTTCCCAATTAAGGATTAAGTGCTTTTCTTCACATCTTTGTAAAACCTTATCTAAGTTCTCAAGACAACTATCAAAAGTTTTTCCATAAACTGAGAAATCATCCATGAAAACTTCCATAATCTCTTCAATCATATCAGAAAATATAGACATCATACATCTTTGAAAAGAAGCTGGTGCATTACATAACCCAAAAGACATTCTACGATAAGCATACGTTCCATATGGGCATGTAAAAGTGGTTTTGCTTTGATCATCAGGATGGATAGGGATCTGGTGATACCCTGAATATCCATCTAGAAAATAGAAAAACGAGTGTTTTGCTAACCGCTCAAGCATCTCATCTATAAAAGGCAAAGGAAAATGATCCTTTTTCGTGGCTTTATTAAGTTTTCTATAGTCTATGCACATCCGCCACCCAGTGACGGTGCGTTGCGGAATTAGCTCATTCTTATCATTAGTAACAACAGTCATGCCTCCCTTTTTAGGCACAACTTGAACAGGGCTTACCCACTCACTATGCGGCACAGGATATATAATCCCTGCATGCAGCAACTTTATAACTTCTTTTTTAACTACCTCTCTCATCGCGTTGTTAAGTCTACGTTGAGGCTCTCGAGAGGGTGAAACAGAAGGATCTGTCGGAATACGATGGGTACAAATCATAGGACTGATTCCTGTGAGATCTTGAAGTGAGTAGCCGAAAATAGAGTGGTGTTTTTCAAGAATGGTCATTAATCGCAGAGTTTGCTCCTGAGTGAGTTTATTACTAACGATCACAGGAAACTCTGGATTATTGTTTAGGAAAGCATAGGTAAGACCGGGTGGTAAAGTTTTGAGTTCTATGGGGGGTCTAGGTGTTTCTGCAAACTCATCTAAGGGTTTAGGTTCAGAAGGTTCGGCCTCTTCTTCAGTGAAGAAGGGGGCTTCCTCTTCTAAGTCTGGATCATCTAAAAGTTCTAGAGATGCAGCCTTTACCTCCTCCATAGGATCAGGCAAAAGATATGGCTCGGTCTTATTATTCAAGGAGTGAGTTATTGTAATTGGAAGTTTAAAATCCTTTCCCAAGGAAATGTGGAGCTTTCCAGTTTGACCTTCATAAAGGAGTCTTCTAAAAGGTTGTCCAATCAGTAGGTCGAAAACCCATATATCAAAGATATAAAAGTTCAAATGAACCATGGAGCCTTCTACCATAAAGGGTAGGACATTAATAATTCCAAGACTGGGGACTAATCGTCCCGAAGATTCCTTTATGACCTTTGTTGTGGGGGTTAAAACAAGTTTCCCAAATAAATTAAGTGCAAAAGCCTCGGACATAATATTGATCCCCACAACAGGATTATAGAGAGCGTTAAATTGATCAGAATTATAAGCACAACGTATAGTTATAGAGGGTGTGTCCACTCGGATTACTTCAGAGGAAAGCTCTGACTCCTCTAACCATTCGCTACTCATAACCGAGATAAGCTCTCTCAATTGACGTTCACTTGGTAAACAAATGCTAAATTGACCGTTTTGGGGTCGGTCTATAGAATGGTAGTTTGAAATGTTTCCAAAATCGGCAAAGAGATCGGATTCTATGTCTAGCATGAAATCAGATGGTAGAATTTCTTCCTTTTGTGGCTCAGAACCTGGGATAGCTAAAGTAGATGAAAAATTTGGCAGAGTGTCTACTTCGGCTTCGTAGGTTTTATCATGGAGGGCATTATCCATATCAGCTTCTAGGATTCTATTCAAGATCCCCATAGCTTCATCAGTAGGGATACGAAAGAAATAACCTCTAGCCATAGTATGCAGCATTTGTTTATTATCTTTCTGAAGACCTCGAAAAAAGTGAAATAAAAGAACAGTGTCTTCAAGCAAAAGTTTTGGACCAGATTCTAAAAGATCAGAAAAACGTTTCCAGGATTTCCCCAAAGTTTCATTATCTTTTTGTTTAAAAGATAGGACTTCGAGTCTAAGGTCACCAGTACGGTCAAGGGAATAAAAATCTAGACAAAAGTTGGCTCTTAAAACTCCCCATTCACCTTGCTGTTGACTTACCTTCTGACTATACCATCGTCTAGCTTCTCCTCTTAAAGAAAAAGGAAAAAGCTTCCAACGTAAAGTCTTATCAGAGATGCCATCAATGCGAAGACAATCGCATGTCTGCTCAAAATCTCTAATATGAAGGTAAGGGTTTTCATCTTCCTTTCCCGAAAAAGATAAATTTTGAATCATCGCAATCAACCTTGAACTTAACTTATACTGGGATGTTTGGATAGGCTGTGATGACTCCCATGGTAAAAGGTCAGTTGCTGAAGGTGTTGCGGCATCAAAGATAGATATAGAACCTTGGTTTTCCATTTTTGGTAAAAAGAAAAAGAAAGAATGAAAAAGATAAGAAAATAAAAAGTATGAATACAAGCTAGTAGTAAGACTCAAGGTTATCTCAGCAAACCGTCTTTCTCCCCGGCAACGGCGCCAGAAATGCTTGTTGATATTTGGTAACGCAATTAGGAAATAGGATCCGCAAGCGCACGGATATCGGTGAGCACTTCACCCGAGATGTTATCCTGGGTATCGTATTTATATTTTTACCTTTAGGAGAAAGAGTGCATCTGACTAACCAAATCTATTACTACTAACCTTTAGGCTACAACCACTATGATTCAATGTGAGTGATGTATAGAGAAGACTACAACCGCACTCTTCTTCTAACCTTGGTAAGGATGATCTACTGTTCTATTGGGGAGCTTTACGGAATCTAGACACCACAAAGGATGTTCAACCCGCACCTATAAACCCTATCGATCCTGCTAACGGGATATGGAATACAAAGGTAACTCGGAATTGTCACGTTCCTCGCTACTACCACGGTCCGGCTAGACGAGGGGATATCTATGAGTATCCTAGCTTAAACACCACGTTTACGCTAGAGATGATTACTCTAAACTCTACGCGAAGAGATCAAAGTAAACTCATAAACCAAAGAATAATAAAACAAAGAACTTACTAGAATTTAGAAGTCGAAATACTGAAGAATCCTGAGAACAAGCCTCGGGTTAGAAGAACTTGCTCCCGCAGGTACAACCTCGGAGTAGACACCGACAGGCCGGCTTCCTCCGATCTACACCTCCACTCTATCTCTCTCAATCTAGTAGAACTAATTCTACTTTCACATTGGATGCTAAGCCCTAAGAGGTGGGAACCCTAGAGGGAACCTCTCTCTCTAAACCCTAACTAGAGATATGCAACTGAATAATGAATTGGGGTCTTCTCCACCAGGGGTCAGGGGCCTTGCTTATATAGCCCTTTTGGATGAATCTGGACCGTCGGATCAAACCGACCTTCATCCTATGGTTTTCCTTGATCCTCAAAGGCGGTGGAGCATAATCCGCGAGACTCGACCTGATTGGTCCCGGGGGCAGGGCGGGCGCCCTAGGGCACAGGGCGGGCGCCCTGTGTCCTGGCCCGTTACGGCTCCCGTTTGTTCCCGTGGCTTCTGGAATCTTCTAGATGTAAGATAATTACGTGTTCGGTTAATATCCCGTCATTAATCCGACATGTGGGCCTTTCTTCTGTTTTTCCTGATAACCCCCTGCAGAAATAGATAAACAGCAAAACTCGTGGAATTTTATTAGATCAAACCCTAATTCTAGGTGTTGCTTGCATATAGGTCCTTTTCTTTATTTATTTGATGGTTATAATTGATACTTAAGAACCGTCAACACACCTAAAAGCCACTGTCATAGGAAAACTGATCTTGTATTCGCTTAACCATCACTTTCTTGTTACAACTCGCATTAGCCTTCTGTAATCCGCAGGAATTCATAAGAGCTTCGGTTGGTAAGAGAGGTGAGGTTGAGAGATTCCATATATATATATATTTCTAATTCTACATATATTATTGTTGGCCTAGCTAACTTTACAGGAAGATGAGTGGAATTGAGATTGAGGATTGTGTCACTATGGCACAATTTAATGAGCTGAAGCAAAGTTTGGAAGATAAGCAAGATCGATTGTCATGAGATTTTTAGACTCTTATGGCTGAAATCAGAGATTAATGCCAACCTCGTGATGGTGTAAGCAACCATGGAGAAGATGCTAATGAAGCAGAAGAAGAAGCTGCTGCTCGACTTGCAAGAGAACAACAGAGACGTAGAGAGCGAGCTGCTGTACATGCGAGAAGGCCTCCACCTCCAGGGCGTCGAGGAGGTGGTAGAGGTGCTGATCATGATCGTGGAAGTGTTGGCCTAGAAGAAAGTGGGACTAAACAAGAGGATGAAGAAGAAGAAGAGGAGGAGGTTGAACAGCCCCATAATGATGGCCGTCGTCATCGAGGTAATCGTGGGCGTAATCGGCCCAATGAAGAGAGGTTTGGTAAATTAAAATTCAACATGCCTAAGTTTGATGGAGGATCTGATCCTAAAGCATATCTTACATGGGAGTTGAAGGTTGATAAAATTTTTCGCTTGCATAATTATTCTGAGCAAAAGAAGATGGCCATGGCTACTCTTGAGTTTGATGGATATGCTGTAATCTGGTGGGAACAAATGCTCAATGACAGAGAAGAAGCTGGGCAAGGTGCAGTCCGTTCATGGGCTGAAATGAAAAGAGAAATGAGGGCAAGGTTTGTCCCCAAACATTACCATCGTGATTTATCTGACAAGCTACAGAATCTGAAGCAAGGAAGCCTTAATGTTGATGAGTATCATAAAGAGATGGAGGCAATGATTCGAGCCAATGTATATGAAGATGAAGAGCAATCTATTGCACGTTTTATGTCAGGGCTGCATCGCAATATTCAGCGCATTGTTGAATTTCAGCAGTACCGTAATCTCATTGAATTGGTACATCAAGCTAGCAAGGCTGAGCGTCAATTGCAGCAGGACATGAAGTCCAATAGAGGAGTATCTTTCAGCACAAGAAGTACGCCAAGTGGTAGCAAATTCACACCAAGAGGTAGTGCAAGCAGAGGTACAACTTCCAACTCAAGTGGTGGTACAAGATCAAATAATTTTGGTGCTTCTAGTGGGAAGGAGCTGGCTGCTCCAAATGAGAAGAACAAATTAGCAATCTCATCACCTACTTCAGTGGGTTCTTCAACCAAGAGTAGTGGAATTCAATGCTTTAAGTGTGGAGGTCGTGGTCATGTTATACGGGAGTGTCCCAATAATAGAACCATCATTGTGAATGACCAAGGAGAATATGAATCTGCTAGTGATGAAGAACATGAAGATACTAAAGGAGAAGATAATCCTAAAAAGGAAGTATGTGTATTTGAAACTGGTGCTGCTCTTGTTGTAACTCAAATTTTGAGTGCGCAAATGAGTGAAGCTGAAAATGGACAGCGGCACAATCTTTTCCAAACTAGAGCCAAGGTTGAAGACAAGGTGTGCAAGGTAATCATTGATGGTGGAAGTTGCCACAATCTTGCTAGTAAAGAAATGGTTGACAAGCTTGGTCTAAAGCTGCTGAAACATCCTCATCCCTATCATGTCCAATGGTTAAATAATTCAGGTTCCATTAAGATTGCACAAAGAGTGAAAGTTCCTTTCAAGATTGGTGAATATGTTGACACTATGGAATGTGATGTGGCACCCATGACAGTGTGTCATATGCTATTGGGAAGACCATGGCAATATGATCGGTCATCTCTGCATTGTGGTCGGACCAATGAATACACCATCAAGTGGAAGGGAAAGGAGTTGATACTTAAACCCATGACACCACAGTAAATCCTAGCTGAGCACTTGCAAAAGAGCTCTGCTGTGAGGAATGAGAGTGGAAAAGAAGGAGAGAAAAAGAATTTGAGTGCCTTCCACAAATCGGAGAGTGAGAGCCACAAGCCAAACATGAGAGATAACAAAAAAAAGAGAGGGAGAGAACTTAGTGATGATAGCCACCAAATCTGAAATGAGAGATGTGAGGAGAAACACATATCAAGTATTAATCATACTTGTGTGTAAGGACACATTGCTTTCAGCTAATGACTTAACTTCTGTCCCTAGTGTTATTGCACGTGTTTTGCAGGAATATGAAGATGTTTTTCCAGAAGAAACACCTGCTGGACTTCCTCCTTTGCGTGGCATTGAACATCAAATTGATTTCATCCCTGGAGCTGCACTCCCAAACCGTCCAGCATACCGCACCAACCCCGAAGAAACCAAGGAAATTCAAAGGCAAGTACAAGCACTTTTAGATAAAGGTTATGTGCGTGAAAGTTTAAGTCCTTGTGTTGTCCTTGTGATTTTGGTGCCAAAGAAAGATGGTTCATGGAGGATGTGTGTAGATTGCAAAGCCATCAATAATATCACTGTTCGTTATCGTCATCCTATTCCTAGGCTAGATGATATGCTTGATGAATTGAGTGGATCTATGATATTTTCTAAAATTGATTTGAGAAGTGGTTACCATCAAATTAGAATGAAAATTGGAGATGAATGGAAAACTGCATTTAAAACAAAGTTTGGGCTGTACGAATGGTTAGTTATGCCTTTTGGTTTGACTAATGCACCTAGTACATTCATGAGATTGATGAACCATGTCTTGCGAGCATTCATTGGAAAATTTGTTGTTGTTTACTTTGATGATATCCTAATTTACAGCAAGACATTGGAAGAACATGTTGATCATATTCAGCAAGTGTTAGACGTGCTCAGGAAAGAAAAATTATTTGCTAACCTAGAGAAGTGCACATTTTGTACAAATCAGGTTGTGTTTCTTGGTTTTGTTGTTTCAGGTTCAGGAATTGAAGTTGATGAATCAAAGGTGAAAACAATCAAGGATTGGCCAACTCCTAAAAATGTAAGCCAGGTGAGAAGTTTTCATGGACTTGCTGGTTTTTACAGGAGATTTGTGAGAGATTTTAGCACAATAGCTGCTCCATTGAATGAGTTAACGAAGAAAGGTGTTGCCTTCCAATGGGGTGAACCACAAGAGAAAGCTTTCTAAGAATTGAAGAAAAGATTGTCCGAAGCCCCCTTGCTTGTGTTGTCGGATTTCACAAAAACCTTTGAGGTTGAATGTGACGCAAGTGGGATTGGAATTGGAGGAGTTCTCATGTAAATTGGACAGCCTGTGGCCTACTTCAGTGAGAAGTTGGGAGGAGCACAACTGAACTATTCGGTGTATGACAAAGAGTTGTATGCTTTGGTAAGAGCACTTGAGACTTGGCAACATTACTTATGGCCAAAAGAATTTGTTATTCATTCAGACCATGAGGCCTTGAAATATTTAAAAGGACAATCAAAACTAAACTGTAGACATGCTAAATGGGTTAAATTCATTGAAACTTTTCCATATGTTGTGAAATATAAGAAAGGTAAGGAAAACATTGTCGCTGATGCTTTATCTCGTAAAAATGTTTTGTTAAATCAACTCGATGTTAAAGTGCTAGGACTTGAACACATAAAAGAATTATACTCTGCTGATCATGACTTTTCAGAACCTTATGCAAAATGTACAACAGGTAAAGGTTGGGAAAAATATCATGTACATGATGGATTCTTGTTTAGAGCTAACAAATTGTGTGTTCCCAATTGCTCTGTTAGACTCTTGTTGTTACAGGAAACACATGCAGGTGGATTGATGGGTCATTTTGGATGGAAAAAGACATATGACATGTTGGCTGACCATTTTTATTGGCCGAAGATGAGAAGGGATGTCGAAAGATTTGTGCAAAGATGCATCACTTGCCACAAAGCTAAGTCAAAACTGAACCCCCATGGTTTATATACTCTCTTGCCTGTTCCTAGTGCTCCTTGGGAAGACATTAGCATGGATTTTGTTTTAGGTTTACCAAGGACAAAGAGGGGGAGGGATTCAATTTTTGTTGTTGTTGATCAGTTCTCTAAAATGGCATATTTTATACCATGTCATAAAAGCGATGCTACTTCCCACGTAGCCTTTCTATTTTTTAGGGAAATTGTGAGGTTGCATGGCATGCCCAAGACGATTGTTTCAGATCGTGACACTAAGTTTTTGAGCTACTTTTGGAAGACGTTATGGGCAAAACTCGGTACAAGGTTGCTGTTTTCTACCACCTGCCACCCTCAAACGGATGGGCAAACTGAAGTCGTGAATAGAACACTTTCTATGTTGCTGCGAGCCTTGATCAAGAAGAACTTGAAGAAATGGGAGGAGTGCTTGCCACATGTGGAATTCGCTTACAACAGGGCAGTACACTCTACAACTAATATGTGTCCTTTTGAAGTAGTATATGGTTTCAAACCACTTGCTCCGATCGATTTGTTGCCTTTGCCATTGCAGGAAAGAGCTAACATGGAAGCCTCCAAGCGTGCATCTTATGTCAAGAAGATTCATGAGAAGACCAAAGAAACAATTGAGAAAAGGTCCAAGTACTATGCTGAATGGGCGAACAAGCATCGCAAGAAGGTGACATTTGAACCTGGAGATTTAGTTTGGATACACCTTCGCAAAGACCGCTTTCCAGAGAAGCGCAAATCCAAGTTGATGCCACGAGGAGATGGTCCATTCAAAGTGTTGTCCAAGATCAATAATAATGCTTACAAGATTGATCTCCCTGAAGATTATGGTGTTAGCAAATCCTTCAATGTTGCTGACTTGACACCATTCTTCGGACTAGAAGAATCAGAGTCGAGGACAACTCCTTTTCAAGAGGGGGAGGATGATGAGGACATCTCAGCCATACGTGCTTCCTCGAGTGACAATCATTCACCATCCAACATGAATATCATAAATCCAGGACCACTTACAAGAAGTCGTGCTAAGAAACTACAAGAGCAGGTGAATTCATTCCTAACTAATCTTAATTCTAACACTTGTGAGAATGTTATACTACCTAAGAGTGCTACTTTGGTTGTACTTAGGAAAATACATGAAGAGGAGGAAGAATCCGACCACCAGCTCGGACCAGACCACCGACCACCAGCTTGGGCCAGTCCAGCGCGATGGAACCAGCAGAAAGAATCAGCCATAACTCTTGATTCACAAAAGCTATGAAGGTCCATGAGGACATTTTGGAAAGCTTATCAAGTCTATTTTCCAATGCAATTAGCCCTGACCAGATTGGAATTTTCTCCATAGCGTCCGACCAGATTTAGTGAGGACTAGTCAGGTGGTCAATAGCATGCATGTTGTTCAAGTTTCTGTGCAAAACTGTACCAGTCTACTATGTTACATGATGCATGGCATATATGGATGGAAAGCTTGTTGAGTCTAGTTTCACACTCATGAAACGGATTGTCATTTGGACTTCCCACTAGGGAGTTATGACACTTTTAGTGGAGACTGCTTTGGAAACTGACAGTCGCGTGGACTCCTGGAAACTCATTTCGTGGAAGCCTTTTCACATTCTAGTCTTTTTATTTTCCATCTCGTGATCACACCTATACAGGAGGGTTGTTCCTTGTATAAATACTCCTATGCTTGTAAAGAAAAGAGGACTTTTGATAATCTGAATACAGACCACTTTGTTCAGCTGTGTGCTAACAAAAACCAGAGAGAGATCTCTACCCCTTTGCTCTTGTGTTTTTCTTCGCGGAGATTACAGAAGCGGCCGCGTCATCGGCACCCAATCCATGCTCCTGGTCCATTGATTTTAGGTTGCGTAGGTTGGTTTCTTTGAGAGTGTGGTTGGGCGAATCCTTGGTTCAGGCTGCCGTATAGAGACGGTGGTTGGCTCCTTGTGCGTGTCGTCAGGTTGCACTAGTTATCGCTGCTTGCAGCAAGTTATCGGTTGTTATCAGCTAGTTATCAAGATCAAGATCCTACGTCGTGAAGATCGGGACAACAACCTCATCATGATTCTTGCTCACCATCTTGGCATCTTGAATAAGCATTGGATATCTTGCTTTTCCATCCCTTCTTGTTTTCTTCTTCTTCATCATCAAGTCACCACCATATTCATGGTTGATCTTTGTTGACGGTAATTAACTCCTATTATAAATCATCAATAAAATATGAAAAAGGGTATAAATGTAATCACCACCATAGAATAGGGACTCAACTAACAGAATTCCATGAGTTTTGGTGAATTATGATTTTTTAGGGATTAAACAGGAAAAATAGGAATTCTGGAGAAGAGTTGGGCCTAAGGAACCAGACCAAATCACATCAAATGGATCGGACCCCGATACTAGAAGACTCAGACATGAGAAGCACGGGACCGAGACGGAGACCAAGAGGACTCCAGAGGAGGCCGCCCGGCCCCAACCACCTTCTCCTTCACATAATGCGTTACAACACATCTCTACATCGTATCTTGACCGTCGTTTCAAGTCCGTTTGATCCGAGGGCCGCGGTTCATCCCACCGGACTATATAACCAGACCCCAGACCCTCCGAGGCAGAGCATCTTGAAACCCTAAATCATTATCTTCAGATAGGATTAGAGAGAGGTGTCCCTCGAAAGGAAAACCTCTCTAGAGCCAGCTTTCAAGAAGAAGACTAGTTCTCCTCTAGTTTAGGTTTAGAATCTAGTCTTGAATTAGAATTAGAAGAGAGAGAGAGAGGGAAGAGATTTGGAGGGAGTACCGGCTTGTCGGTGCTGCTTCTACGCCTTGTACCTGCGGATTCAAGTTCTTTAAATGCTTGCATCTGAGATTTCTTCAGTGATAAACTTCTATTTGTCAGTAAGTCTTAATGTTATTATTATTCTTCTAGTCTGCGACTCTTTTTGAGTACTTTATTCCTAGTAGCTCTAGGTTTACCCGTCATAGTATAAGCATGGTGCTTAGACTTGATTGCTCGTATGATGTACCCTATATTTTGGATCGGTGGTAGCTCTCAGGGGTGACTTTATAGCCTTGTTGAATCTTCTATAGTCCATCTTCTATTTATAGGCCGAGCAGGATTAGTTACTTAGGAGACTATACTCTGATTGTGCTCTTCTATAGTAATCCCTAGCTGAATCATAATTAACATAACTTACTGCAATAATAGAACTAGACAACCTTAGTGATCGCCTTTATCTTTTATTTTCTCTATCCTTGTTTGCTACTCAGGGATTAGGTTTAAGACTAAAGTACATCATTCTGTTCCTTTAGGATTGATATTAAAATTGGGTCATTCTGGTGAAGTGCTACATCAGTAGATTATCTATGCACTTGCGAATAACTAGAGTGTGCATTAATTATACCAACAATCTTGATTTGAACTTGGGGTTTCTTCTTTTCATCTTGTGGCCTCATCTTTGGCTTTTTGGTTGGGTGAGATTTGGCAAGGTGACCCATCTCATGGCATTTAAAGCACATGAAATGAGATAGCTTCTTTTGTTCTTACTTCTTCATATTCTTGTCCTTGTTCTTGTTGAAGCCAATGCCACTTTTGTTACCAAAGTTTCTGAGTCTTCATTATATGCTCAAAGGTGACTTGAGTTGTAGCACATCTCTATCTTGTTGCTCAATTTCTTCACTTCATTTTTGAGCTCATTGTTCTCCTTAAAAATGTTAGTCTCACAAGACATAGAAGTAGAATAAGCATCTATATGCGAAGAGCATGGCATATCTAATAAATCGTCACAAGAGGTGGATACATGCTTCTTCCCTACATCACAAGAGTTAGTCACATGTTGCAATTGATCACATGACTCATGTGATGAGCTCTCACTCTTTTTGAGTTTCTTTGAAAACACTTTAATGAGAGAAGCATGTTGTTGTAATAATTCTTCATGAGATGCAAATAGTGTCTCATGAGTTAATTTTAGCTCACAATGTGAAGATTTAATAACATCAAGTAATTTTTTATGTTCTTCACATGAGTTCTTTAGAAATGTGTTTTTATTTTCTAATTTCATTATTTTAGCTTTCTCATTTTCTAAAGACATGGTCATGCTAGAAAGTCTACTAACAGGCTCATCATATGAATCAACATGATCAACCACATTAGCATTTAATACCTTGGCATCACCTTGTGACATGAAGCAATGTGGTGTAGTGGACGGGCATGTAGTAGCAATGTCATCCGAGCATGAACCATCATCATCACCATCAAGTGTGCATGGAGTAGCATCATCATTTGCATCACATGAGGCATCATCATTAATCTTGTCAAGTGAACTTATAGTGGATCGATCATCATCATCACTTGACCATGAGGTGGAGCAATCTTCCACAATCACCAAATGTGGTCATGCTCAACATCCTCATGTGCATCTTCCTTAGGCTCATCCTCCTTCTTGAACTTGCCATCATCTCATTTGAAGGAGTCATCGAAGGTGTGCTTAATTGATTTCCACAACTCATGGATGGTTCCTTTATGGTTCACCTTGTAAAACAACTCAAAGCTCAAAGTATCCATTAGAAATAAATAAGCATCGGAATCAAGTTCAAAGAGAACCTTTTGAGCTTTGGTTAGATTTTTATGGTCCAAAACATGGGTGAGACCACTAGTGATAACCCACCAAAACTTTGCACCAAAATGATTAAGCATATGGTGTTTTCACCGTGCAAAGTGTAAGCCATCAAAAATGTGTGTGTCACACTCATCTATCCCACTAGACGCCATCCTCTAAGGTCAGTGAAGACCACAAATAAGAGACCAAGCTCTGATACCACGTGTAGGGTCGAGATGGTGGACTAGAGGGGGTGAATAGTCATTTCTAAAACTTAATTGCATCGGCTAACCGAAACAAATGCGGAATTAAAACTATCGGTCTAGCCAAGACTACACCCCTCTATCTAAGTTCACAAGCACCTTATAAAGATCCTAATTAAGCAACAAAGGTGTTAGCTAAAACTCATCTAATCAATTCTAGAGCAAGGTCACACAAACCTATGTAATAGTACTTTGGCAACCAAGGAGCTCCTACACTTGCTAGTGATGCAAAAGCACAAAGCAATGCTCCACAACAAGGCTACACAAGCCAAATTCGAGAGCGCAAAAACACTTAGCTACACAAACTAAGCAATGTGACTAACAAGGTTACACAAACCAAATTAGTCACACAAGAGAGCTACTTCTATGATACACAAGCAAGAAGGTAAAGTTACAAGAGCAACTACACAAGCAAAATATATGAAATGTAAATACAAGGCTTGTGTTCAGGGTTTGAAAACCAATAGGAAGAACAATGTTGACACGATGATTTTTCTTCCGAGGTTCACGTATTTGCCAATACGCTAGTTCCTGTTGTGTTAACCGCTCACTTGGTGGTTTGGCAGCTAATTGGCATCACTCGTCAAGCCCGCACATTGAGCACTGCAAGAACCTACCCACAAGTGTGAGCAACTCAATGACATGCTTTACTAGTGTTGCTCTTTGCAGCTCCCACAGGGTGAGCACAATACCCCTCACAAATCCTTCACTGGAGCTCAGCATAATCTTCTTGCAGGCTTCACGATGAGGAACTCACCACCAAACCATCTAGGAGGTGGCAACCTCCAAGAGTAATAAGCACCACCGACTTGCAACTCGATCACCTAGTGCCACTCGATGCAACCTCACGATGCAACGCACTAGAATCACACTCACTCGCAATCAGATCGTACTCTTGCAAGCACAAGTGAGTTAGAGGGCATCCAAGCACACCTACACAAGCCACCAAGGCTTAAGAGTGTTCAGCTATCGGCCAAAGACCAGCCAACACTTCTATTTATAGCCCTATGTGCTAAACTAGTCGTTACCCCTTCACTGGGCATTCTTCGAGATGACCGGACGCACAGGTCCACATGACCTGACGCGCCACCCCTGAGTCTGATCGCAGGATGCATGCCATGTGTCCCTCTGCGTTCAATGGCGACCATGTGATCTTCAACAGCTATCTGCCGCCCGCACATGCCAATGGTCAGAGGTGAAACCGAACGCACCTGCTAGCCCGACCTTACGTTGCCGCGCGTGTCCACTCTCGCGCCCCTGTGCGCCACCAAGCCAACGACCAGACGCACCGATGTCGTTACCTAAACACAGTGCCACACAGAGTCAGTCAACTCTAGAAACTACCCCAAGAGGGTTTTGCACGACCTACCGCGTCCGGTCATAGGTGACCGGACATAGGCCAGCGTTCGCTTGGCCCCGATAGCACCAGAGCCACCACGTCACAAGGATCGGACGCTGAACTGTTTATCGCCCATGTCAGATCACTTACTGAGACTGAGTCCGGTCTCTGGAAAACATGACCGGACGCGCAGGTCCCTCCGAGGCCAGCGTTCGGTCACTTCTAGTGACCCCCTTTCGTCTCTGTTTCTTTGTCGAGTTGATCCGTTTCAACTCTAACTTCTTCTCCTTAGCAAATGTGCCATCACACCATGTACACCACCATGTATGTGTGTTAGGATTTTCACAATCATTTTTAAGGGGTTAGCCACTCAACTTGCCACGCCACTCGATCCTAGCGATGATGCAAAGTAGATCACTCGAGTGGCACTAGATAACCGATATGCAAACAAGTTTGCCCCTCTTGATAGTACGGCCATCTATCCTAAACCCGGTCATAAACTTCTCTACACACCTATGACCGGTGAAATGAAATACCCTAGGTTATACCATTGCCTTGAGTATTCCATTCTATCTCCTCCGATGTTGATGCAACACATGCACCAACCAATCACAAATGATATGATCCACTTCATATCATCATGTGACCGTATTGGTTCATTGATCTTGACCTCACTTGCTCTTCACCGTTGCTTCGGTCCATCGGCGCAAAGTCATCACTCAACTTGCCCTTCACACTTGCAACCGGTCCGTGGAGCCAAGCCTCATCTTGATCTTCTGCACCTTGATCACATGACTCAATGTCAAGTTTCATATGCAATGAGCTCCTTCATCACATGTGTGATCTTTGCAACATATCTAAGCCATTTTCACTTCTATGGCATATGTTGCTCACACACATGTAACTATGGACTAATCACCTATGTATCTCATATTAAACACAATTAGTCCACCTAGGTTGTCACTCAATTACCAAAACCAAACAAGGACTTTTCAACCGAAGAAAATTATTCTACAGTGACAACATCATCTCCGCCTTGATATCGTCATTCGAAAAACTAAGTCTCCATGTTCATGCCGAGGAAGTTTCTAAAACTGTAGTGGTCGCCTGATCTTCAACAGAGCCATCATAGAGAAAACAAATCCACCCTGCCGTCTCACCGTCGCCGGGAAAGAGGAGATAAATCCTCAATACTAAGAAACTTGGCATAGAGACCCTAACCCTGACAGACTCTATCTACTATAAAACTTATTAAAGCAATGGATCTCCACTCCTTCTAGCCTTCGGCGAGATGCCGGAGGGGCAAGGAAGGGGGGACCAGCGGTGGTGGAAGCAGCGGCGACTCTCCGCTAGGGCAGATACTACAAAGTCTATCTATATGCATTTGTTAGTTGTGAAAACAAAATTTGTCTAAAACACTATGTGCTAGCCCTTGGACACATGAATTATTTTCTTATTTTTATGATTTTAAAAATTGTGAAAAAAACATTTGGAAATTGATTTTCATAAAAAAAAAGTCCCTAAAAATGATTTTTAAGGATGGTTTAAAGACTATGAAAAATATCTAATTTCTACAACTAATGGTGTAGTAACATTTTTTAAAACAAGTCATAAAAATCAATTTTTACTATTTTAAGAAAATGTGTCAATACTATTTTTTACAAAATTTTTAGTGGTTTAAACCAATCTTGTGTGCTTGTATGCTTTGACAAAGCCACATGCTCGAGGAGAGGGGAGGTGGGCGAGTGGCTCCACATTTCCATCAAAATTGCTCCTTTTTAACTTGGGTAGGGGACTTGCAACCATAATTCAACATAACTAATGAAACTTTGTCACTAGTTTAAATAAAAAAGCATAGATTGTCTAGTTGTCTATAACCATTTTACTCTGCAGTTGAGATAATATTTAATGGTTGCAAGCAAATAGCAAGATAGTTACTGTACTCTTCAATTCAAAAATAGTAATGCTACTCTTCAATTCAAAAATAGTAATGCTTGGTTGAGGGCATTAATACAGACAAATCGACCTGACGCGCACGTATGCCTAATAAAAAAGGGATGCATAGTTACATTTAGGTGGGGTCCGCATGCACTCAGGGAGCACGTGCATCCACTCATTCAGGTGCATGCGGCGCGTGGGGGCCCATGCATGCACGTGACCACAGAGAGGGGAATGGCCGCCTGCTGCGCCCACTGCTGGCTAGACCAGCCTGCTAGGCCCCTAGCCGCACCCTACTATGCCTGCCATTTATTGTCTAGTGCCTAGGCCTGCTGCTACTTGCCGTGCTTCTTTTTTCTCTTTCTATGTTGTTTGTGCCTAGGCCAAGCTGCCCTGCCACCTGCTGCCTGCCGCGTTGCTGCTTTGGCTGACATAAGTACTTGACTCGACCGTTCTGTCTTTTAATTGTTCAAGACCCAAGTGAAGGCTACAAGCTCCATTGTTGAAGGTAATATAGGTAAGTTTGAAAGTTAGAATAGTTTATTTTAATCCGGAGGAGAATTCTTGTTTAAATGTATATGTACTTTTGAGGCATGAAAGCATTGCAACAACTCCTAATCCATTGCTGAGTTTAGCTTTGCTAAGGTACAAGCAAAGGTTAAGCTTGAGGGAGTTGTTGATGGTCACTAACTACTATATAAACCGTCAATGAAACATGAAAAGGGGCATATATCAACCTCCAAACATAAAATTAGGATTTAAACTGACAGAATTCCGTAGGTTTTCGTGAATTTGTATTTCTGTAGGGGTTTATCAGGAAAAGGAGGCAAGATATTAAGATGTCGAGGTAAAAATCATATTCCACTGAGAAACCAAGTTGAGAAGGATCTAGAAGACACGAGAAGGTGACCCACCAAAGGGGAGCCCACCTGGAAGCCACCCAGGTAGACCGACCCCACCCTAGGTCTGCTGACCCTAGGGGTCCCACCTATCAGCCTCCTCTGCAAGTCGGTTCTCTACCGCCTTAGGGTTTGCATCTTCATCGTTGATCAAGGTTGGTTTGATCTGAGAGCTCTGGTTCATCCCACCGGCCTATATAAGCCAACCCCTACCCCCTAGGTTCAAAGCATTTAAGTCATTTGATCAAGTCATCAGAGCCAGAAACTCTAGTTTCCTTAGAGCTCCACCATATTTTAGAGCATAGCTACATAGGTTAGAAGTAGAGGAAGGCAAGCTTCGTTTGGATTCCGGATCGTGTCAAGAGCGCAGCTTGGTAAAGCCTTTTGCAACCTTTCTTTTATATCTTTCTGTATTTACTTACTAGTTACAATAGATATGACATTACTCTATATATTATCTATGTTCTCGGTTATATTGTTCATTGTGTACTTTGATTATATACTTAGTATAGCTAGAATGTCTTTATATTCAAGCATAAGATCATATAACGCTCACTCTTTGATATCATGGGCGAGTGGTCGACATTGTGTAAGCATGGTGCTTATACGTTGTTTACCTGCGAATGCACCCTATATTCCGGGCCATGTGGTAGATCGCGGAAGTGACACTCCTATTGAGTCCTTTTAGTCCACTCTCTGAATATAGGACAAGTAGGATCCGGTTGCGAAGAAAGACTTGCTCTGTTCTTGATCTTCCTTAGTCCCTTGTGTGTAGATATAAAATATTCTTGCTATGATTGCTAAGTGTAATTAGTATACTCTGACATGTGATTAAGAATGACTTAGGCATATTCCTTTATTTGTACATAAACCATGCTATTGCTATATAAGGGAGTGCTCTGAGTAAATTACACTATTTATGACTTAACATTTATCATTCATTATTATTTATCTTATGACTTATCCCTATTATGAGTAGATGAATTAGACATGGTTAACTCTCCATTGCATGTAAAATTGATTATCATATTCCTATAGCCATCCCTTCCCAGTGGTAAAATATAAATAACGATCCCTACAATACTCCTGGGTAATATGCTATAATGATATAATTATCTGTGCGCTTACGGATATTTTCTATTCTTATCTTTATATTCTTCCTAGTAACATGAAATAATAAGATAACTACGTAGTAGTAATACTAGGTAGTGCCTATAGTCACTTTTAGCTTCATCACTGGGGATGACAACCTGGTACAATTAAGCTAGAGATGTATGTAATTAAGAGGTGACTAATAGAACAAGTACCAAGTTAATAAATACCAACAAGCATTTTTTGCGTCATTGCTGGGGATAGAATTCAAATTCTATTCTTGGTATTGATGCTTAAAAATGTCAACAAGCATCTAGCTCCATATGTTTCATGCGTTTTAGATGTTTTATTTGGATGTTGTATGTGTTTCAACTAGATGTTGTATATGTTGCAATGGTGGCTACATAAGTATGTTGCAAATGTATGTTTTGTTTTAACTGTTTCAAATGTATGTTGCAAGTGTTTTATCTGGATGTTGCATATGTTATAATAGCTATACACTTATGTTGCAAGTGTATGTTTCAAATGTTTCATCTATTTCAAATGTATGTTGCAAGTGTTTTATCTAGATGTTACATATATTGGACTGGCTATACATGTATGTTGCAAGTGTTTTATCTAGATGTTGCATATGCTGCAGTGAACATACACATATGTTGCAAATGTATGTTTGTAAATATTTCATTTGTTTAGGACGTATGTTGTAGGAAATGCTTTATGTTGCAAGTGTTGCATATGACCAGGCGCAGGAAGTGGGCGCAGACAGAGGTGGTCCCTCGTGTGTGCGGGAAGCGAAGCGGGCGTGGCGGCCCCCACATGCGTGCACAGGTGCATGTGTACCACAGCAGGAGGTGGGACCGGACCGATAGACGCAGCAGCAGGAGTGCACGGATAGGTGCAGCAGCAGCGTGGCGGTGAGCAGATTGGAGCTGCATGCATGCGCTGCGAGGCGCGCCCAGGCAAAGTGGGAGGCGTAGGCACGGTGCACACGTACCTTCTATTGGCCGCATACATCTATGGAAATGCATCACCTGCGCGGTTTCCTGTCACATGCAGAGGAAGCACGTTAGGCGCGCGGGCACCGCATCCTACAGTCCGAACGCTAGTCTTTCCCATTCAAAAATATAGATTATGATATTTTTATTCTAAGCTAGTCTTTTCTACGTTTGACCGACATTATAGAAGAATGCACGTACGGACACCTATTATATTTTTCTATATTTGATTAAAAAAATTACACTTTGGAATTGAGTGATAGAGTTTTAAAATTTATCTTCTTCTAGATGAATACTTCTTGACATGCTCAGATAAACTAATACTAACACTATCTATACCTAATAATAAAGAGGCAAAATTTTTCTCCACTTATTTTTTAGTCCGGCCATCCCTTAACTAACTTTGTGAATGTGAAAAACAGCCTATAGCATTTCTTTTTATATAACTTAGAATCCTAATCCAATTAGATCTCTCCGATTTTAGGTGAATAGGAATCTTAATCTAAATAAGAAAAATATAATAATATGGACAACTAGACATCTTAATCCGATTAGATCTCTCCAACTCCGAGTAATCGGAATAGGAATCTTAATCCAAATGCAAAAATATAAGAGTCAGCGGTACTTTTTTTTCTTTTTTCTGTTTTTTAGCTTTCCTTTGTAGCTACGGCCGGCTAGCCAAAACCAAATAGTTACTCTTTCTTTTCTTCCTCTTAATATACGATCCTTTCTAATAAAACAAATAGAAATCTTAATCCAATTAGATATCTCAAACTCCGAGCAACCGGAATAGAAATCTTAATCCAAATACAAAAATATAAGATAATCTGTGGTATATTTTTTTTCTTTTTTATTTCTGTTTTTTAGGTTTTTTTTGTAGCTAGGGCCGGCCAGCCAAAACCAAATGGTCACTCTTTCTTTTCTTCCTCTTAATATTAGATCCTTTCTGATAATAAATATACAATCCTTGATTTTTTTCTATTTTTTATTTTTTTAATATACATACATATAGATGAACGGCAACCAGCTAGCACATATATGTGATATATCTATACGTAATATTAAAACAAAACATATTTAGGTAGTTCCTCATTCTCTATATGAACTAGAGTATTGTGGACTTATAAATTAGAGTGTATAATATGATCACTGATTAAAATCTTCGAGTCTCTCGTGCAAATATGAGTAAGTGTAGTGTGCGTCCAGACGGAGTATGAAAGTCTAGCCTCAGCGTCCGAGTCCAAGAGAAATTGAAACGCATGATCATTGGATAAATATCGAAGCCATCAGTTCGCATACGAGTTATTTAAGTATGTATTTAGATATATAAAATGAATTAGAACACAAGACTACTCTAAAGTCTTAAGTTATTCTTATAACTACATAAATTGTATGTTTCATAATAACCCACCGACATATTTGCTAGTTTAGTTTAAATGACAAAGGCACTGGCTACTAATCGATGGGCTGAGAACCACATATACTTTAATTTTATATACATCAGAGTTGAGATTACTATTTCAAGGACGTACTACGTGCCAAGATTATTCATTTTTGAGTGAAAAGGGAAATAATTAAAAAGCTCTATCATGTGGATTGGATTGATGGATGATGGATCGATCGAGAGAAAGAGAGACTGACATTCCTAGCGCGCGTCTCCCTCTACGGCTTAGTTGCCAAAAAGTTTTGGAAAAAGTCTATATCACCCCCTGAAGTATGGGGTGGTGTCTAATTTACCCCTCAAGTATGAAACGATCTAATTTACCCCCTGAACTTTCCAAAACCGTCTACTTTACCCCCTGGGGCAGTTTTGAACGGCGGTTTGCTACAGTAACCATGGTTTTGCTACAGTAACCGAATCTTTTAAAAATCGTAGTAAATCACAGAAAAATTGTAAAATAGAAAATCCAATTTTGTTGGACTCCACGTGAGTAGATCTACACAATGAACATATAATATGGTGTGCTTTAGTACAAAGTTTTTGCTGTAACTTTAAATTTATTAGGATTTTCCAATAAATTTAAAGCTACAGCAAAAACTTTGTACTAAAGCACACCATATTATATGTTCATTGTGTAGATCTACTCACGTGGAGTCCAACAAAATTGGATTTTTCATTTTACGATTTTTCTGTGATTTACTATAATTTTTTAAAGATTCGGTTACTGTAACAAAACCATTGTTACTGTAGCATCCCGCCATCCAAAACTGCCGCAGGGGTAAAGTAGACGGTTTTGGAAAGTTCAGGGGGTAAATTAGACCGTTTCATACTTGAGGGGGTAAATTAGACACCACCCCATACTTCAGGGGGTGATGTAGACTTTTTCCAAAAAGTTTTGTAAATTTTTTTAATTTTCGGTCACATTGAATCTTTGATACATATATGAAGCATTAAATATAAATAAAAAATAAAACTAATTACACAGTTTAGACAAAATTCACAAGACGAGCATCTTCAAGAGTTTGTCAAATCAACTTGACATCCATCTATTTTTGGCAAAAAAGAAAAAATTGTGCTCCAACAGTTTGGCATCCAACTTGGTAAATTTTAGCAACTTAGCAAATCTCTCCCCTCCATACGCATATTTGCGCGCATCGCTCGCGCATCCGACTTCGCGTGCATATTTAAACGGGGCTCGTTGTTTCTTAGCGGGGCTCTTCGTTTCTTAGTGGAGGCTCTTTGTTCGTTTAGCGGGTCTTTTCTTATTTTACCAAGTCCAAATGATAAACTTTTGGAAAGAGTCTATTTTTCACTTGCCATATATTTTAGTAAATTACCAAATCACGATATTTGCCAAGTGAATTTTGGTAAACTCTTGGAGATGCTCTATGATTGGATAATATTTGTCGAATAACAACGAAATTGCTACAGTATCGTTTTCCAAAAATTTTCGAAAACTAACAGGCCCTATATATAGAGAGAGAGGACCACCCTGGACAGCAGCCATTGATTTTTTTTCCAGCGAGATATAAAGCTGAAGCACACTAGCAATTAAGGCAGGGTATCTCCAACAATTTTGCAAATAGCTTTAGCATCCTTATTTTTTTAAGACAAAGCTCTAACAGTTTGGCATATGAGTTTGCCATCTTTGGAGAATTGGCAAAAAAGCGAGCAATCGGCGCATATATGCGCGCGTCGGGGAGCCGTGCATCCGCTTGGCATCGGTCTTTCTCATGGGGTTCTTCGTTGCTTAGCGGGGCTCTTTGTTCGTTTAGCGGGCTTCTTTGTTTCTTAGCGGGGCTTTTAGGTTTTTGGAAAACGAAATTTACCAAACTGTTAGAGATGCAATTCTTTTTTCCTCCACATATTATTTTCAAAGTTAACAAATAACAAGATTTGAGAAACCAAATTTACTAAACTGTTGAAGATGCTCTAGCTCCTATCATTAGCGTGCATGGCCTAACATAAATGACGCATGGATGTTACTTTGACCAATGCCGTCATATGTGCATTAATTTTGGTGGAACCCACATGTGTGCACGCGAAAATTGAGGGCAACCACGATTAATTAACATTTGCTTCCATGGAACATGTCAACTTTTGTTTACGTCATGGCATTGGATCCTGCGCTTAAATAATTCCGATGGAGACTAGTTACAGTAAAATTAGTTTTTTTATTACTACTAATATCAGTTGCTTCCATAAATAATTACGGACACGTCTGTCTATAGTAAAATTAGTTGTGCTAATTATCGAGGCGTCCGAACTTGGAATGTGATATTTTATTACTTTTACTGTCATTTGTTTCCATATTTCAGACGGGCCTATGTAAAGTAAAATTGGTTGTGCCAATTGCCCAAGCGTCCAAACTCCAGATGAGTTTTTTATTACTATTAATATCATTATTCTAAGCAAATAATTTCATCCAAACGTGTAAACGTTTAAATTTATCTATGTTAATCACCGGCGTCTCCGAGCCTGACATGTGAGTGGTAAAATTGGCATGTGCTATTAACCGGCGTGTCTGGACACCAACAATGCTAGTTTTTATTACTATTATTATTATTTTGCTAAGAAAATAATTCCCTCCGGCATGTGGAGCGGTAAAATTTGTCTGCGTTATTCACCAGCGTGTCCAGTTGGCAGTTTTATTACTATTAGTATCATTTTGCTAAGCAAATAATTTCCTCCTGGCATGTGAACGGTAAAATTTCCGAATGCTAATTACCTGTGTGTCCGGTCCATGGTCAAGCTAATTTTTATTACTATTTATATCATTTTGATTAGCAAATAATTTTGTCCTACCATGTGAGCGGTTAATTTTGTATCATTTTGAACAGCCGCTCCGAACGCATGCCACCCAGGACGGCCGTCTCACGCAGCTCCGTCTCCTTCTCCTCCTTGTCCACCTGCTCCGTAACCGCAACCGCAACGGCCTCTCCGAGGAACGACAAGGAGCTCCGGTCGATGCACGCTGCCTCATCGATGGACGAGCGCCGGAGGAGGAACTACGCACGCTCCACGCTGCTTCCGATGGTGCACCGCCACCGCCGGGGCAGCACACCGCCACTGCCGGAGCACGTCGTGCGCGCAGATCGAGGGCACGTCGTGCGCATGGATCGATGGTTCGCCGTGCGGTGAGATCTTTCCGGAAGGGAAGGGAGGAGGGAGCGGCGATGTGATTTATAGAATCCAGCGGTAGACGGCAAAATCGGCAGGAGCTGGCATCAAGCCGGTCTTCACGGCCTGACATAATTAAATTCAGACGTGACCACTAGTAATACTCCCTCCGTCCCAATAAATGTACAATTCTCGCATCCCGAGAAGTCAGCCAGCACAAATTTTGATTAAAATTATATAAAAAATACTAACTCTTACGAGACAAAATAAGTACCGTTAGATTAATTATGAGATATATTTTCATAATAAATTTATTTCGAGACATAAATGTTAATACTTTTTGCTATAAATTTGGTCAAAGTTGACACAGTTTGAACGACACGTTTCCCATAATTGCACAATCAACCGAACCGAAGGAGTAATTGACATAATAAAAAAGGAAGGCGGCGCGCTCCGCCGGTGCGCCGAAAGTTATTTGAAGCGCAGGCTATAGAATAGCGCTCCGCCGTCGTGCGTGGCATGCGTTCGGAGCGGCTGTTCTTCGAGCCGGCCGGCGCAGAGTTCTTGCCCAAGCAGATAACGTATTCTGCATGTCTTCTTGTGCCGTCCGTCCTCCGACGAGAAGGCACCATTCGGGGCTGGTCGGTTCTGATTCTAACCTGAGAAAGGTTTCAGGGCGTGGCGCCGGCGAGAGGCAAGAACGAGGCGGCCACCGTGGCAGTGGCAGGCGTCAAGAGCGAGGAACCAGCGACAGGGTTTTTTTTACCGACCGGTCACCTCAAACCGCCGGCCTCCGGTTCCGGTTTACCGGTCCGGTTTGCCGGTAACCGGTCGGTAACTGGTCGAATTTGAATTTGAATTCAAACGCGCCTTCGGTTCGGTTTGTGACCGGTTTACTGGGCGGTTTGTAGCGGTTACCGCACGGTTTGAGCGGTTTACCGCTCGGTTTGAGTTTGGAATTTTCTTTTTTCTTTTTTTTCAAACTTCTATACGTATAAATAAATACTAAACGAACTCGAATTTAAAAAAATTTTACACTATTGGCTTATATAAATCATGAACTATTTTTAGGAATTTTTTCAGCATTTTTTTCAAATTTTAAATTTGAATTTGGGGGCGTTAACGGGCCGGGACCGGGATTTTTTTTCTTTTTTTTTCAAACTTCTATACGTATAAATAAATACTAAACGAACTCGAATTTGAAAAAATTTTACACCATTGACTTCTATAAATCATAAACTATTTTTAGGAATTTTTTCAGCATTTTTTTTAAAATTTTAAATTTGAATTTGAGAAATACCGGACCGGACCGGAACCGGTCCGGCCCGGTTAGGCCGGTAACCGCGGTAAACCATGGTTTACCGAGCGGTTTTTTTAACCCTGACCAACGACAGCCGCGCCGCTGCGTGGACAAGGACGATCCAGCCGGCGGCGGAGGCCGTCGCGGCGAAGGGCAGCGCGGTGGTGGTGATAGTGGACACCAAGGACCCATACGGCGACTTCAGGGCGTCCATGTCGGAGATGCTGGCGGTGCACGGCCGCATGGGCTGCGGGACTGGGAGGGCCCTGGAGGAGCTCCTGGTGTGGTACCTCAAGCTCAACGCCAAGGGCGGCCACGCTGCCATTGTTGGTGCATTCATCGACCTCCTCGTGACCATGCAGCCGCAGGCGTCGTCCCCACCGTCGCTGCCGTCCCAGTCGCCCTCGTCGTCGTGCATCGCCTTCGAGGAGTACTCCTCGGCAATCTTTGACGAGGAAGACGGCAAGAGCTGAGCTGAGGCCGAGGTGCTCCGTGTTCGCTGTTTTTAATCTTTTTTCTTGTCTCATTCAGACATTGCAGTTTTTTTTGTGAATTATTTTTCGCGCCTATGCCAAATCAAAATAGAATGATTGATGTTTGTATCACGTTATGGGGTACATCAAATACATCGGACATTCTGTAATTTGTGCTTTTGGATATTCAGTTTTAACTCGCTTTTTGTAATATATGGTCATTGCATCAGTATCTTCTAGATGTAAATATTTCGTCTATTGGCAAATGACGTTGACTGTGAATTGGAAACTAAAGTATGTGATTATCAGGATTTATTTATTTATATGGAAAAGAGTGTGCTCCGACCGAATTATTTACTGTTCATATGTCTAGGCGGAATTATTTATACGACCAAATGATACCGTTACTAACAACATATGGATCGCATGCCTCAATAATTTCACCCAATTCCTCAATAATTTCATCGCCAATTTACCGTGCACGGAAAATGAAGGAATTATTTTATTAACAAAAATATTACTAATGGTAATAAAAATAGCATGAGCAGTGTCCGAACGCCACGGTCACTGGCACAGGCGAATTTACTGCTCACGAGACATGATGGAATTATTTTCTCGCCTAAATGATACTAATAGTAATAAAATAATAGCCCGACCAGTGACCGGACGCCCCGGGGATTAGCACGTGGCTAATTTACTGCTCACGGAAAATGAAGGAATTATTTTATTAGCAAATTGATTCTAACGGTAATAAAAATAGCATGAGCGGTTACCGGACGCTCCGGAGATTAGCACATGGTTAATTTACTGTTCACGTGAAAGAAAGGAGTTATTTTATTAACAATCTGATACTAACAGTAATAAAAAAATAGCACATATGGAATTATTTTCTCATCTAAATGGTACTAAAAATAATAAAATAATAGCCTGACCGTTGATAGGACGCCCTGGATATTAGCACATGGCTAATTAACGCTCACAGGAATAGAAGGAATTATTTTATTTACAAAATGATACGAACGATAATTAAAAATAACATGAGTGGTTATCCGACCCCTCATAGATTAGCACATGGCTAATTTACCACACACGGGAAAGGATGAAATTATTTTATTAGCAATCTGATACTAACAGTAATAAAAAATAGCAAACCAAAGGTAGTGAAAATTAAATCATCTTCTCCTGTCTTTTCTCCATTTTGTTGTGGTTAGATCTGGTCACGATGAAGGATTAGGGAGAATAATTTTCAGATCAGTCTTCCTCACTCTTTGGTGGCAGAAACAAGAAGAAGGAAGACACGAAAAAGAAGTTCCTCAATTCTGCCTACAAGAATGTTGGCCGTCGTTCGTTGGGCATTTGTTCTCAGGTCATTTGCCGAGTGTTTGCCTGTGGGGTCATCCATACTACAAAGCATCTAACAGATTAGATTTTGAGTTGTGCTATTCACAGCGTGAGTATTATTTTGTAATCTAGAGTGCTTGTGACGTGTTGATGTACCCAGCTATCATATAATATAATTCTTCTTTCATCGCAAAAAAGTAATAAAATAATAATAATAGTAATAAACGTTACTAATAGCACCATGATATTATTAGTAATAAAAATTACATCGTCTAGATACCTGATGCCACGTTGATCACAAGCAGATTTACTACTCATAGGTTTAGATAGAATTATTTATAGCCAAATGATAATATTAATAACAAAAAAATAGTCTTATCGGACACGGGACAGCTGGGCGACTATGACAACCAATTTTACTGATTATGAGTTAGGATAGAATTATTTATAGACCAAAATAAAATTCTTAGTTATAAAAACAGTATAATAATTATCTCCTAGGATATGAGCGGTTAAATTTGCCTACGCTAATCACTAGCGAGTCTAGGGCACTGGTCAAACTAATTTTTATTACTAATAGTATCATTTCATTAAGCAAATAATTTTCTCCTAGGATGTAAGCGGTAAATTTCTCTGTGCTAAAGATCAGCGCGTCCGGGTCACCGGTCAAATTAATTTTTATTACTAATAGTATCGTTTTGTTAAGCAAATAATTATTTATCGAAGCAAATGGAACCAGTAGTAATTTAAAATATCCATCCGGAGACCAGATGCTACCACAACCAAGTTTACCATGCATATACCCACCTGTAATTATTTATTGAAGGAAACAACACAAGAAGTAATAAAAAATAACAATACTAGTTATTTGTCCCTGGTGATAATTATTTGTCAAAGCAAAAAATAACATTAGTAATAAAAAATTATCCTCGTCTACTGACCTGATCCCTTGATAAAAAAACATAATTCGGAGATCTGACACCTCGGCAAATAGCAACACTAAATTTACTGCACGTGAGCCTGTCTGTAATTATTTATCAGAGCAAATCATAATAGTAGTAATAAAAAAATCACCATTAGAACATCAGACACCTCGGTCAATAGTAGTAAGAAAAATGTCCGTAATACTGCTGGAATGGTGGAAAAAGAATTACCGTTGAAGAAGGAAATATACATGATCTATCTAATCTAAGTAATATAGTAATAATATCTCTTTTTAACCACACGGTGAACATACGATGGCTCCAAAATCAATGCATTTATGACGATATTTTTAAAGTAGTCTAAATTCAAAAAAAAACTAGCCATCTAAATAAGGCTCAGTTTCACGTCATTCGTTACCAGCCATGCATGCACAAGAAATAAAAAAAGCTACCTTTATTAACTACCGGCTCACAACTTTAATGATCACCGGAGCAGAAACACCGAGCTGGTATCCCGGGCCTTGTTTAGTTCTCTTTCATATTTTAAATTTTTACATTTTTTTCATCACATCAAATCTTTAGACGAATATATGGAGCACTAAATATAGGTAAAAAAATAACTAATTGCACAGTTTGTATATATAATTTATGAGATAAATCTTTGGAGCCTAATTAGTTCATGATTGGACATTAATTACCAAATATAAACGAAAATACTACGGTAGCAAAAAAAAATTAAAAAAACTTGCAATCTAAACAAGGCTCTAGTGGGAGGCGATGAATTATATTCATAAGGCAGGCTGCTAATTAGTATATACTGTGCTTTCCTTTTGCTTTGCTAAGCATGCATTTCTAATGTCGGTAACAGGCATCAATTCTTTAGTGTGGAAGAACTAACTAGAGATTCCCAATTTGTAAATGCGTCAACTACATCTCTGCGTGCTTGCGTACGTCCGGGTCGGGAGCATCGGATTTGCAGGGCACCACCAAAGCCCCGCAACAATAATACACCATGTTCGTTTCGCTGGTTTATTGTGGCTGAAAGTACTGTTCGTTGGTTTGTTGTGAGAGAAAAACACTGCTAGATAAACGCATGCCTTTGCATCCTCGACGCATGAACGCACGCCTTTGCTTGTTTTATTTTATAATTTGTGTCTCTTGTATATTACTACTTCTGTCCCTGAGAGAATGCAATTCTAATTGTGTCACGTTTCAATACTTAAGTTTAACTAATTATAGATAAAAAATATCTATATTTATCATACCAAATAAATAACATTAAATTAATTATGAAATACATTTTTTATAATAAATTAATTTAAAGACATAACTGTGAATATTATTTATTAGAAACTTACTCCCTCCATGTTGGTAAAAGAAGTCGTTTTGGACAGCGACACGGTCTCCAAAGCATAACTTTGACTTTATTTTTTTATAAAAATATTTATTTAAAAGTGATATATGTATACTTTTATTAAAGTATATTTCAAGACAAATCTATTCATATTGTTTTCATATTTTCAAACTCAATAACTTAAGAGTTATTCGTGATTTATATTCCCAATGTTTGACTCAAATCTTGTCCAAAACGACTTCTTTTACCAATATGGAGGGAGTAGTTAAATCCGAACCATTTTTCGTGGCATGCAACATATAATTACATTCTTTTTAGACGGAGACATTACTTCATTCTGTCCGTCGTTATTCACTTTTAGTCAGAGTTGAGATGCTGTGTGTATGTCCTGCTCCTGCATGCCCGCCACTGACTACTGTAACAACCGCTTTGCATATGTCGACACGAGGACCGCATGTTTATTTCATCAAGTGTTGTTTCTTTCTTCTCTTTTTTTACAAACCGAACAAGAGAGCTGCCAACAATTATATTAATCAAGAAGAAGATTTAGATTAAGCAAATATTCTTCATTTACATTAAGAGTAGGGTCCTAAAAAAACTGCTTCACCGCTCCATGTTATATTCTGGTAGAGATTAGCAAAGAATCAATTCTCATCAGCTCCCCACCCTGCGCCCTCTTAGTCTCCTAGGAATCAATGGAACCACCCATCAGAGAATCAAATCAAGGAGTAGAGCTAAAAAAATTAGACCTGAATCATCACAATGACTAAGACAACTTTAATAACAACAATGCGCTCACAGCATCAACAAACAATCAACCACAATGAAGAAAGTGTTACCGCCTAAACTTCATTCCTAGAATGTCTAAATCTTTTAGCACATAGAACTGTGCAAGGTGGGCATTCCACGTTGATCTATCAATGCTAGGTCCATCCCAAATTATAAGACCTTTGAATTTTTTAACATCAAATTTGACCACTCGTCTTATTCAATTTTTTTTGTAAAATATCACTTCTTTCATCGTGGCTTACTTTATTAATAAAAGTTCTTCAAGAATGACTTAAATTTGACTATGTTTACACAAATTTTTTGAATAAGACGAGTAGTCAAATTGAGAGTCAAAAAAGTCAAATGTCTTATAATTTGGGAGGGAGGGACTAGGACTTACCTTAATGTCTTGCTGTCATAGTCAGTGATGAAGGCGGATGTATAGGAGGGCATGTGAGATCCTCGCCCTTCCTATTTGTAGCAGCTGAAGGGGACGCTGCCTCTATAAATGGATCCTCTATCAACCGGGCCTCCTCTATGATGACCTCGGTCATGGAGTGGGTAGGGTAGTGTTCGATGGTTATGAGAAATAGACAACTTCTTCATCATATATCAAATGTGTAATCCACCAAAACAATATGCTCAATCGAGGTGACAGTCTGTACCACTAGTGGTTCTGTCATATAAACACTGGAGGTCCCTAAGGCTGTCTGCACTCGCTCCGGTAAAAGCATCCTCCAGTAGCTTTTAGCGGAACGAAGTCCTGCACCGGGTCCGTTAAAATCTCCGGTACCGGCTTTGTCTACGCCAAAGATAGAGGGATCGACTGGTGTACCGGACGTACGGCTGCCGACAGAGCATGCGCGAGGCACACAGAGAGAAGAGAGAGGATAAAGCTGCAGTGGCAGGCCCCACATGTTCAAGTTACTAAAAAATATTATAACTCACAAATCAAAAACTCAAATTAAATTCTGATTGCACCATTAAATTCGTTTCAATGAATTCTTCAAAACTAGATTTTACATGGATATATTTAGATAAAGTGATAAGTAGGCCCCACAGTGGATAGAGGATGATATAAAGGATGGATGGATGCGGGAGAATTAAGTATAGAGTAGAGAATCTTGATGACCAGGCTTTTTAGAGGATGAATTTAGAGTACCACGAGTGCGGGTAGTCTAAGGGCACGTCAATGGCATGCTCCTTTGGTGAATCTCTGTGCTAGTCATCTTTGTGGTCATCTTGTCAAACATGGAGTTTGCAGTAACCGCCCATGTGCCCTCACACAACAAGGAGTCGGGCGGCAGGCATGCAAGCCGACACAAGAGAAGCAAGGATCAATGGTTTCGGCCAAAAGCATCGAGCTAGAGAACATGGGGCCAAACAGCTCGGGCACATCCAGAATAGAAGTATGCTCTATACGTACGTGGTTGTGCACACTCCAAATAGATGGCTATATGTGCTATATACTAGCCACAGCTTGATGTTAGAAGCCTCCTCCCCGAGGGGGCATATCACTTTTCTTCAAGCGAACTACAACCAAGTATTTGAGGTTTGATCGCAAAGACTCATCATTTAACGCAAGCATGGATAGAGGTTCAGAGGTTTTTTTTTTTGGTTCTAGTTGTTAGTTTTGATCTCCTCACGTTGAGACCCAACGGTCCTCAACGGACCCTGATCTGCTCCTGATCGGGGAGCCCAGCCCAACTCATGGCTGGTGGGCCCCTGTCACACTGCGGATATAAATAGAGAGGGAGGCCGGGGCGCTCTGTACGAGGTTCACCGCCGCCATCACTCCCTCAAACAAACCCTAACCCGATCTCCGAGGGCCGCAGCTAGTGACGGGAAACTCACCGCCGCCGTCACCGCACGGCACCGACGCCCGTTCGTCATCGACCGTCGCTGCCCGTGCGCAGCCTCCATCAACGCCAAGACGATGGCCGACTCCAACTCCTCCGAGCCCAAGACCGACGGTTGTTTATACTAACCCGTTTTCCTCATTCTCCTTCTATTCTCTGCCTAGATCTTGTACTAGTTGCAGTTGATTCTTCACTTAGATGTCTAAGTTCTTGTACCCATCTACTCTCACTGTTAGTGATCCTGTGGTTAGCCTTAACATTGGTATCAATCGCCACCTAACAGTGGGGACAAGAATGGGGATAACCCGATTAAGAAAACGATCAAACCCTAGACCCCATGCGGCTTAGTGATAAGAACTTGAAACCCTAGATCCCGTGCGGTTTTAGTGATAAGAAGATGAAAATCGGATAGAGAGGTTGAGAGTATACCTCATCCACCGCCGACGGTCAAGAATCCATTAGTCTCGCCGCCGGTTTTAGACCTTTTTCCACGCGGGTACTCCTCGGCACCGCCCGTGAAGCCACTCGACGGCGGCGTGCTCAGCCGTTGGGCGAGCACGCCCGCCGGCGAGGGGGCTCACGGCGGCGCCACCCTTCTCCGCCATGGCGTCGACGTCGGGATCGGCTGCTGCGGCTGCGTGTGAGAAAGAGATAGAAAGAAGAAGCTAGGGTTCACGGTCGGCTGTCGGCGGGTTTTTATTCTCGCGAAACCGGCGGGCAACCGTTGGATCCAAGCCGACGGCTGAGATCGGCGATCCGTGGACAGGCCGGCGGGGCACGCGGCCCGTGCTCGCTTTCCCGGCCCAGGCCCACGTTACGGCCTGGGGCGCGGGAGGCAGCGCGCGTGCTGCTTAGATGGGCCAAGCAGGCCGAGTCAAGCCGGCCTATGCCGCTTTTCAGAGCCCATATCAATTAGTAAAGTTTTTTATTTTTTCCCAGAAATATATCTAGCATAAGTATTTTTTCATGTGTTTGAAATTAGTCAAATCTTTATCAAAAGTGATAATTTTTTTAGTGACAATATTAGAGATGTTTCTGGAATTAAGAATTAGTTTAGTTTATCCACGTTTTTTCCGCTGCTCAGTAAGTATAATTTGCCCCTTAATTATATTCGAACCAACGAGAGATTTAGTTATGGGGCAAATTCCAGAAATTAGAAAATTTTATAATATTGTTATTTTGACCAGCGTCGATTATATCAATATTATAATTGCTTAGTCCATCAGTTATTGTGCATTATTTCTAAATCTTGCCCAACGGTGATATAGATTTAATGTACAAAGGATTGTATGTATTAATACTGACCAACGTTGTATTAATACATGCAATTTTCAAATCAGTTATTTCCTTTTACTAAGTTTATTCACCATTTTTTTAATATGAATTTTCAGGACTCACCAACTGGGTGCAGATGGTCCCGAAGCTTAACGGGTCCAACTATAAGACGTGGCGTGAGCAGTATGAATTAGCCCTTGTCATGACAGACAATGACTTAGCTCTCAATGAACCGTGCCCTCAGGAACCTGAGGAGCCGGTCATTGCACAGAATGAGACTGATGCAGCGTTTGCTACACGCAAGCGTGAGCATGCATCAGTGAGGATGTCCTATGATCTTGCAAAGAAAAAATGGGACAACTCCAATAAGAAATGTCTGACATTGGCTAAAGCAACTATTTCTAAGCCCATCAGAGGATCACTGTCTGAGTGCACCACCATCACTGAATATTTAGAAAAAGTCAAAACTCAGTTTCATGGTACAACTAAGACTCAAGCCAGTGTGCTTATTAGAGAGTTTATAAATAAGAAATACACTGGTGGTGGTGTTAGAGAGCACATACTGAGGATGAACACCTTGGCATCTAAGCTCGCATCAATGAAGATGGTTCTTCCAGATCCATTTGTCGTTCATGTGATCATAGCTTCTTTGCCAAAGGAGTTTGAAGCCTTTGTTGTGCACTACAACATGGCACCTGAGGACTGGAACATTGAGAAGCTCCTTGGGCAAGCCACTCAGGAGGAGGAAAGACTTAAGGAATCACGGGGAGACTCTGCTCTTTTCGTGAAGCATAACAACAATACGAAGTTTCACCATAAGAATGCCAGACCAAAAGGGAAACCAAAGTGGGATGGCAGCTCTTCCTCCAGCGCTCAGGCACCAAACTCTCAGGGTAAAGCCCCTCAGAACCCTCAGACTTAGAATTCTCAGAACAACAACGGGGCTCAGGACCAGAACAGGCCACAAAACCCACTCCGCAAGAAGCCCTGGCTAGCACCGGATCAGTGCATGTTCTGTGAGAAAACAGGTCACATGCAAAAGGATTGCCTTGGTTTCTTGAAGTACCACAACAGGAATGGTGTCACAGAACCTCCTAATTATGATGGCCCACAAGTACACGTCATTGCCATAATGACCTCTGACCGTCGTACTTATGTTCACCATAACCTAAAAGGCCTGCTTTCCTCCGAACAGGATCCAATCACAGGAGTATTGCAATATTACAACAGTTTATTCAAAAATATTCAACAGAGTAAAGTAGCGGAAGTCTTACAATAACATAGGTTTACAAACCAGTTTTCAAACTTCAAACCTTATGTACATTATTACAAACCATTAGTAGAGAAGTATCGGTAGTAACTTTATTACATCACCCAAACGAGATGCCTTGCCCAAAGGCCACACAGTCTACTCGTCGTCGCTTTCTTCAACCACGACGGTCATGCAACAAGGCTCGAAGCAGACTTGTTCATGAACCGCACCTGCAACAAGGGGTTCAACAAACCCTGAGTACAAAGGTACTCAACAAGACTTACCCGACTAAAACAAAGACTCCAAGGGCATGCTAGCTTTAGGGAATCAAGGTACGGGTAAATCAGAATCAAGATTTTCTTTTGCAGAAAAGCTTACTAGAGTAAGTCCTTATCTTCAACATTTTACTTTTACCATTGATGGTTCATTAACTAAATCTAGGTGATCCTAATCTAGATCAAAGTAATTATCATCAAAACCTTTTTCATTCTTTCTTTCCATTCCAGTTCTTAACTACGATGTTGGTGCAAGGCCAAGACTCCTTTCTCGCAGAGTAACGACGATTCGAACCGCTTCATATACCCAGCTGGGGATTCCTAACCACACGACATATGTAGAACCGAATGTAACATATATCAACTCTTACCCGAATAACCCAAAACCAGAACGTGTCCATCGCCACCCGAGAGCACAGTACTCCTCGAACCCGGCCACATTCTAGCCCCGAGGGTACACGTTACTCTCGCCATCTCTCCACTCCCAGTGTGAGGTTAGACGTTCTCGTAATGGACTAGCCAAAGTAAGGCTTACCCGATAGGGGCACATGGCTAGTACTAATAAAAACTCCATGACACGAGGGCCAACAACGTACGGTCCTTAACTGATAAGGCGGAAACAATACATTGGGACTCCTCTCCCAATGCACGTTAGCAGTGGCCAAACCACCCGCCCGATCTTACAAGTTCATTCAGATATTTCATTATTCATTCAGAATGCCGTCATGGCTATGTAAACATTTCATTTAAAAGCTTAACTGCTAAGCATAGCGAAGCATACTACGCATTTTCTGTAAAACAGGTATCAAGGTAGTATTGCAATAATCAAGGATGATAATGCAGCAATTAGGTTATCACGCAACTCCTAATTACTTAATGCAGTAAACCATAATATAAAAAATAAAATATTTGTAAAATTCAAGGTAGGGTTTAAATGCACCGGGGCTTGCCTTGCTCGGACACAACGACTGACTCAGACTCGGAGACTCCAACGTCTAGTCCGGAACCCACTGACGATCGCTCTTCTCCGGAAGCTTACTCGACGACTTCGGCTTCTTCGAAAGCGGTGACTACACGAATACATAACATGCTTTAACATGATGCTCAATGATAAACATGATGTTTGATGATCACATGCCACGTTTTCGATTCGAGTACAACTTCCCTTCACGGTACAGTCGTAAACAGAAAACCTACTAACTAGTAGCGACGATTTCCCGCGATACCAGCTTTTAACCTAACAAGTTACTAACGAGCTCAATCATGAAATTTAAGTGCCAGAGATCACAACAGGGTAGTGACCTAAGGACATCACGCAATCAAAAGGCACACAACACTTAAAGTTCTCAAATTAACATTTATTTTCTATTTAAATAATTAGGGCATAATTTGGAATTGATCAAACTTTATCTAAACAAGCTCAAACTTTTTCTATGGGTTAACAATGATTTATAACAGTGCCATAATTAATTTCATAATTTTTGGATAAATAAATTAATTATTAAAATTACTGGAAGTTGCATTTAATCTTTATTGGAACCAATTAATTCTACTGCATAAAGGATTCAAATTCATGATTTAATATTTTTCCTAGATAGTTTATACATTGAGAAGCTTATACAAAAATTTTCATGAATTTTGGAACTCTACACAATTTTTAAACAAATAAACAAATAACAACACTATTCATTTATTTGAAAAAGAAAAACAAAAACAAAAACAAAACCGAACTCGGGCTGCTTCTCCTCTTCTTTCCGATTCGGCCCAGCCCAACCGGCCCGCTCACGCGTCCGCGCGCGCGCTCGCGACTGGCCCAGCCGCGGCCCAGCCCAGCGCTCGCCCGCGCCCGCGTCTGCCTCCCTCTCTCTCGCTGACAGCACGGTCCCACTTGTCATCGCCTTCCTCCCGCTCGACGGCTCGCTCCCGCGCGCTCGCTCACTTCCCCGCGGTGGCCGGCCGGCGACCGGTGACCCAATCGACAAACCGACTACGCCAACACTAACTACACCTCCCCACGACTCCATTTTACTAGTTTGCCCCACGGTTCGAGCTCCGGTGACCCATCACCGACGACGGTGGCGGCTCGGCAACCACGGTGACCGGCTAGCCGACGACACAAAGGTGCAAAGCTTAAACTAACTAGCCAGGGAGCATCAGGGGCGTACCACGATCACAGAGGCGTGATCGGTTGAAGCGGAGAGGCACTGGAGGCGGCTGGCGACGGTGGCGGAGCTCGACTGGAGCGGCGGCGACCCGAGGTGGAAGACGACGGCTCCCCGGCGATCCAGGCGGAATTGGGCTAGCTCAGCTGGTTCACGAGATGCGCAAGGATGAGGCGGAGCGATTGGCGAGATGGAGATGGCTGCGGTGGAGCAGGGAGGGCGAATTTGGCCGGAGAAAGGAGGACGGTGGCGGCGGCGATGGTGAAACCGACGGCGACAGTGGCGATGTCGGTCTTTATATAGAGGTGTGAAGCCAAAGAAGCAGCTGGAGAGCGCGAGACGGGCTCTGTGGTCGCGGTGGCAAGCTGGAAGACCGTGGAAGCGGCCAGCGCGACGGCAGCGGCTCACCGGCGCCCATACCGCGCGGTGGTCGGCGATGATTGGCCGGTCACTGTAGCTGTCCCCCCCAAACTTTTGAAATTCAAACTGTTTTATCAAATTACTCTCAAATTTGTATAACAACTTGAAAATCTTCCAATGTATGAAATCTTCAGAATTTCAAGCTCTACAAATTTGATATTGAACACTTTTTCAAATTCTGCTTGGAGTTTGAAATTTGAGTTTAAATTCAAAAAGGGACACATTTTTCAGATTTGGTAATTTAGAAATTACTTTTGATTTTGTATTGAAACTTCAAAATCTCCAAACATCAAAGTTGTATATCTTGACCAGACCTACAACATTTCTGTTCAAAACTTTTTCAAATTCAGCATCCATTTTAAAATCTTAGTTTGGGGACAAAAATGAATTAAAACTGAAATTTGTTTATTTTCAAAATTGCTCCACATTTTACACTAAAACTTTGAAAACTCAAAACACCAAAGTTGTAGCCCTTGAAAAGTTCTACAAACTTGGTTTTGAACTTTTTCCCAAATTTTGTTTAGATTTTGAATTATTTCAAAAGGGGTAAAACAGGGTTTTGAAATTTAGGGTTTTCGGAGGGATTTCAAATTGAAATTTGTTTCTACTTTGATTTTTGATTACTTAGTGATCAAAACCTCACCCAAGGGCATCATTTGGACCAACATGACATGGTTGACCAAATGTCACTCTTGGTTGACCAATTTACTTTCGAAATTGTTTTACAGTTCTCCCCAGATTTGAATTCGAATTCGAATCGGAAAACTCGCGACAAGTTTTGGGACTCCAATTCAAACTCAAATTTGGAGCTTCATTTTAGATGTTGTACTTGAGCTCATACCCTACACTTGACACTAGTGTGCAACACAGTCGCGCACCTCAAATTACGCAGGGCATGTACTAAGTATTTGCGGTGGTATTCGAAATTAGGGTTTCCGGTTTCGGAGCACACCACAGAGAAACACATTCAACCTAATGAAGTAAACTCGTTTTAGTTGATGCATAACAATGTTAACCTAATAGGGATGCTTTGCAATGCATTATGATGACATGGCAGATTAATTAGCACTATAACACCCGGGGTGTTACAGCCCTTCCCCCTTAAAGAAATCTCGTCCCGAGATTTAAAGCCTTGAGTTAAGTAATGGAAAAAGGAAACGTGCCAAGCAAACACGTCCAAGACTTGTCTACAAAACAGGTAGGGGTTTTCTGCATTACAAAGATTTTTAAAAGGATAGGTTACAATTTAAAGAAGAAATTGCAACCTAGATAGAAGCAAAGAACTCCGGGAAATTCTCCAACAGATAATCTTCCGATTCCCAGGTGGCTTCCTCTTCTGAATGTTGATCCCATTGTATCTTATACCATTTAATTGTTTTACTCCGGGTAACACGATCCTTTCGATCCAAGACTCGGACAGGATATTCAGAATATGTCAAATCAGGCTCAAGTTCAACCCCCTCCACATCAACAATTTGATCAGGCACTTGCATACACTTCTTCATTTGTGATACATGAAACACATTGTGCACGGCTGCCAGTTGTTCAGGCAGCTTTAATCTATATGCCACCTTCCCACATTTCTCAATGATCTGAAAAGGACCAATATAACATGGTGCGAGCTTGCCTTTGACTCCAAATCTATTAACCCCTTTCATGGGTGACACTTTCAGATAAACATAATCTCCCACTTTAAACATCAAAGGTCTACGCCTTTTATCGGCATAACTCTTTTGTCGAGACTGAGCAACTTTTAAATTCTTTTGTATCTGCCTAACCTTTTCTTCCGTTTTCTTCACTAGATCAACTCCATAAAACCATCTTTCTCCTGGTTCTGACCAGTTTAACGGAGTTCTGCACCTGCGGCCATACAATGCTTCAAACGGTGCCATTTTGATACTCTCTTGATAGCTATTGTTGTATGAGAATTCTGCTAATGGTAAACATTCATCCCATTGATCTTGATAGGTGAGAGCACAGGATCTCAACATATCTTCCAAAATTTGATTTACTCTTTCAGTCTGTCCCCCAGTTTGTGGATGATAGGCTGTACTATAAAGAAGTTTAGTACCTAACGACTTTTGAAACTGTCTCCAAAATTGCGAAACAAATTGAGTACCCCTGTCACTAACAATTGTTTTGGGTATTCCATGTAAACTCATGATTCGAGCAACATATATTTCTGCATATTTAGATGCTCTATAGTCAACCTTCACAGGTACAAAGTGAGCTGACTTAGTCAAACGGTCCACAATGACCCAAATCGAATCAAAGCCTCTTGAGGTCTTGGGTAACCCAGTAATGAAATCCATACTAATATCTTCCCATTTCCAGGATGGAATGGGCAAGGGTTGTAACATTCCTGCCGGCTTCAAATGTTCAACTTTCACTTTACGACAAGTATCACATCTGGCAACATACTTAGCAATCTCGATTTTCATTTTGGTCCACCAAAATCTCTGTTTCAAATCTTGATACATCTTACTACTCCCTGGATGAATAGAAAACCTTGTACTATGCGCTTCATCAAGAATGAGCTGACGTAACTCTGAAATCTTTGGAACCACTAGCCGGTTCTTAAACCACAGCACACCTGCATCATCAATATCAGAATCTGTCTGTTGACCAGTTCTAACTTTTTCTTTTATATGAGCTATTCCAGAATTATTTCTCTAGGCAGACACAATCTGATCTTTGATTGTTGATTCTACTGTGACATTAGTCAACTGACCTTGTTGAATTATTTCAATATTCAACTTTTCCAATTCATAACATAAACTGTAATCCATTGGCTTCACAGTCATACAATTGCAATGGTTCTTTCTACTGAGTGCATCAGCAACCACATTTGCTTTACCAGGGTGATAGTGTACTTCCAAATCATAATCCTTTATCAACTCAAGCCATCTTCGTTGCCTCATATTCAATTCTAACTGAGTAAAGATATACTTTAAACTCTTGTGATCTGTATACATGTGGCAAGTATTACCTAACAAGTAATGACGCCAGATTTTCAATGCATGAACTACAGCTGCTAGTTCAAGATCATGTGTCGGATAATGTTCTTCATGGCGCTTCAACTGTTTCGAGGCATAAGCAATGACTCTGCCTTCTTGCATCAATACACAACCAAGGCCAATACCCGAGGCATCACAATAAACATCAAATGGCTTTTCTATATCTGGTTGTGCCAAAACTGGAGCAGTTGTCAATGACATCTTTAGAATTCTAAAAGCTTTCTCACATTCTGGAGACCATATGAACTTAGTTTGATTCTTCAAAAGCTCTGTGATTGGCTTGGCTACCTTTGAAAAGTCAGGTATGAATCGACGGTAATAACCCGCCATTCCTAGAAAACTTCGGACTTCATGAACTGAAATTGGTGGTTTCCAATTCAGAATATCTTTCACCTTGCCAGGATCTACTGCTACTCCTTCAGCTGACAACACGTGGCCTAAGAATTGTACTTCTCTTAACCAAAACTCACATTTACTGAACTTGGCATACAGTTGGTGATCTCTCAGACGATTCAGAACAACTCTGAGATGCTCAACATGCTCTTCTTTGCTTTTGGAATATACCAGAATATCATCAATAAACACAACCACAAACTTGTCAAGCTCCGGCATGAAAACTGAGTTCATCAGATACATGAAATGTGCCGGTGCATTGGTAAGACCAAAAGACATAACTAGGTATTCATACAGCCCATATCTGGTGGTGAATGCAGTCTTTGGGATATCTTCAGGTCGAATCTTGATTTGATGGTACCCTGATCGAAGATCGATCTTTGAAAATACCTTTGCCCCCGCAAGCTGATCAAAGAGCAGATCAATGCGTGGCAACGGATATTTATTCTTAATGGTTACTTCATTCAGCGGTCGGTAATCAACACACATTCTTAAAGTCTGATCTTTCTTCTTAACAAACAGAGCTGGACATCCCCATGGTGAGGAACTGGGTCTGATAAAACCTTTGTCACGTAACTCTTGCAACTGATCCTTGAGTTCTGCCAATTCATTGGGTGGCATTCTGTAAGCTCTCCGGGATATTGGGGCAGTACCCGGTTTTAACTCAATCACAAACTCTACATCTCTGTCTGGTGGCAGACCTGGTAGATCATCTGGAAACACATCTGGAAATTCACAGACTACCGGTATATCACAAATCTCTTGTACTGAAGTTGCACATACCCTTTCAACGGTTCTCTTTGGGATAGGAAGTTGGATAAGAAGATGAGATTTATTATCTGGCAGGTTCAACCTTATAGTTCTGTGCAGTGAATCTATAAGGGCTCCTCTTTGGTACATCCAATTCATACCCAGGATTACATCTATATCCTGTTTCTGTAATATTATCATTGAGGTAGGGAATATATGCCCACCTAACTCTATAGGTACGTCACGTACCATCTCCTTAGTACACAGTCGTCTCCCGGGCGACTGGATAAAGAAATCTTCTGGCGTTCCCATAATTGGAATGTCATGCTTAACAACAAAGGTGCGATTTATGAATGTATGTGATGCACCTGAATCAAATAACAGTACTGCTGGATGATTAGCAACAGAGAACATAGCCATCATAACAGGTTCTCCCTCTGGGATTGCACTTGCTTGAGTGTAGAACACACGTCCGGTCTTTTTCTTCTCACCCTTACCCTTCTGAACATTCAGATTATTGTTCTTGCTCTGAGGTTGTTGCTGTTGTGGCACGGGAGCTCTGGGATAGTTGGGATTATACTGCCTTGGATACGGGCAGTCCTTGGAAAAGTGGCCTGGCTTTCCACAATTGTAGCAGGGAAAGTTATGGGTGGCTGGTGCTTGGTTTCGAATACCAGGGGCATTCGGCTGTTGTGTAAACTGCGGGGTTGCGGCAGGACGATAAAACGTCTGCGGCTGAGCTTGGTATTGCGGTGGACGATAGGTTGGGCGGAAATGATTCTGAGGGTGGTAAATAAACTTCTGGCGCTTCTTAATGCCGCCAGACGGGCTTGAAAACACTGGCTTCTTTTTCTTTGATTCTTTGTGCAGTCGGGACTTCTCTTCTGACGCAATAGCCACGTTGACTATCTCATGGTATGTAGCATTATAACAGGTGACCAATGCTTCCTGGATTCTGGTACTCAAACCTCTCATGAAACAACTCTTCTTCTTCGCATCGGTGTTCACATATTCCGCTGCATACTGGGACAAATGATTAAATTTACCCACGTACTGCAGAACTGTCTGGTTCCCTTGCTTCAGCGAGAGAAACTCCTCTAGCTTCATGGCCATGACACCATCTGGAATATAATGTGCTCTGAAGGCCTCACGAAACTCCTGCCAAGTGACACGGTGGCCAGCAGGCCGTGCGGCGACCAGATTCGCCCACCATGCCCCTGCGGCACCTCTAAGCTGCTGCGCTGCAAACACGGGCTTCTGGTGCTCCGTGCACTGTAACAGTTCAAACTTCTGCTCTATGGTACAGAGCCAGTCATCCGCCTCTAGCGGCTCATCTGCCTTTGAGAACACTGGTGGACGAGTATCGGTGAAATCCACATAGGTGGTCTCCCCTCCATTGTTACGGCCTCGACAACCCTGATTTCCATTCTGATTCTGATTCTGAGCCAACAGTGTAGTGGCATTAACCAAAGCGGCAATAGCCTCTGCCAAGGTGGGTGGAAACGGTGGGGGATTCGGAGTATTGTCCCCATCCTGGGAAGTTCCAGTACCGTCCATCTGTTGTACACAAACCATATTTATTTACATCGCTTTATTGAATTAAAAAGCAGTTAATACAGAACTTGTATACACATACAAACTTATCTTACATTATTTCATTACAAACTTGCTCGCAAGCAAGAAACTACCCACTAAGGTTCTTAGAAAGCAGGAAAGACTACTATATTACATAGTCATTCATGTCAACACTTCACTCCTCATCATCATCGCTGATCACGATCACTTCATCATCAACCTCTGGAACACTTGTACCAGTGACATGACTTGCATCATCCCCACTTTCCATCATGGGTTCATCTTCATCATTGTCCTCCACACCAGGAACAATCACGGCACCAACATCATCTTCCACTGCCTGGGGCTGATGATTGGGATTCATCAGATCATTTAGCCTATGGACTTCCTCATGTAGAATAGTATTGTACTGCTCCAGGTGTGTCACATAAAGCTCCAGCTCTCGAACACGAGCTCTGGCTTCTGTCTCCTTTTCCAGAGACTCGTTCTGGAACTGCTTCCAAAAACGCATATTGCGCTTCAGTCGCTCCACTTCTGATGTAAGCCTTGCAACCTCTGATTCCGAATCCGGGTTCGGATTACGGCTACTGCTTGCTCCATCAACTCTGGTGGCCAACTGATGACGCGGCACTCCTTGCGGACCCGTTTTCTTGCGAGGAGTTGTCTTCACACGTGCCATCCTAAAGCAAGATAGAATTAGGACGATGAGAACAGATAGAGGGATCTGAAGGTTAGCATGAATAGGATTGAACCTTACTTAACCCAAACCACTTTAAAAGGGAAGGTAACTTAAGCAGGTTAATTAAACGTGATGCATGCATCGTACTTACGATCTAACAGAAAGATTAAGTAACACATGCAAACTTTATAACATAGGGCACTATACAAGATACTTCACTACGAAGCTTTCAAATATGAGCTAAGGAAACTATAGAATAGATTAAGATAAGCAAAAGCAATTTGGACCCAAAATATCAATATTAAGTTTATTTGACCCAAATTATTTTGAAGTTTTGCAAAGTAATACTACAATAACTCGAGTGATTATGCTCTGGTACCAGCTGTCACAGAACCTCCTAATTATGATGGCCCACAAGTACATGTCATTGCCATAATGACCTCTGACCGTCGTACTTATGTTCACCATAACCTAAAAGGCCTGCTTTCCTCCGAACAGGATCCAATCACAGGAGTATTGCAATATTACAACAGTTTATTCAAAAATATTCAACAGAGTAAAGTAGCGGAAGTCTTACAATAACATAGGTTTACAAACCAGTTTTCAAACTTCAAACCTTATGTACATTATTACAAACCATTAGTAGAGAAGTATCGGTAGTAACTTTATTACATCACCCAAACGAGATGCCTTGCCCAAAGGCCACACAGTCTACTCGTCGTCGCTTTCTTCAACCACGACGGTCATGCAACAAGGCTCGAAGCAGACTTGTTCATGAACCGCACCTGCAACAAGGGGTTCAACAAACCCTGAGTACAAAGGTACTCAACAAGACTTACCCGACTAAAACAAAGACTCCAAGGGCATGCTAGCTTTAGGGAATCAAGGTACGGGTAAATCAGAATCAAGATTTTCTTTTGCAGAAAAGCTTACTAGAGTAAGTCCTTATCTTCAACATTTTACTTTTACCATTGATGGTTCATTAACTAAATCTAGGTGATCCTAATCTAGATCAAAGTAATTATCATCAAAACCTTTTTCATTCTTTCTTTCCATTCCAGTTCTTAACTACGATGTTGGTGCAAGGCCAAGACTCCTTTCTCGCAGAGTAACGATGATTCGAACCGCTTCATATACCCAGCTGGGGATTCCTAACCACACGACATATGTAGAACCGAATGTAACATATATCAACTCTTACCCGAATAACCCAAAACCAGAACGTGTCCATCGCCACCCGAGAGCACAGTACTCCTCGAACCCGGCCACATTCTAGCCCCGAGGGTACACGTTACTCTCGCCATCTCTCCACTCCCAGTGCGAGGTTAGACGTTCTCGTAATGGACTAGCCAAAGTAAGGCTTACCCGACAGGGGCACATGGCTAGTACTAATAAAAACTCCATGACACGAGGGCCAACAACGTACGGTCCTTAACTGATAAGGCGGAAACAATACATTGGGACTCCTCTCCCAATGCACGTTAGCAGTGGCCAAACCACCCGCCCGATCTTACAAGTTCATTCAGATATTTCATTATTCATTCAGAATGCCGTCATGGCTATGTAAACATTTCATTTAAAAGCTTAACTGCTAAGCATAGCGAAGCATACTACGCATTTTCTGTAAAACAGGTATCAAGGTAGTATTGCAATAATCAAGGATGATAATGCAGCAATTAGGTTATCACGCAACTCCTAATTACTTAATGCAGTAAACCATAATATAAAAAATAAAACATTTGTAAAATTCAAGGTAGGGTTTAAATGCACCGGGGCTTGCCTTGCTCAGACACAACGACTGACTCAGACTCGGAGACTCCAACGTCTGGTCCGGAACCCACTGACGATCGCTCTTCTCCGGAAGCTTGCTCGACGACTTCGGCTTCTTCGAAAGCGGTGACTACACGAATACATAACATGCTTTAACATGATGCTCAATGATAAACATGATGTTTGATGATCACATGCCACGTTTTCGATTCGAGTACAACTTCCCTTCACGGTACAGTCGTAAACAGAAAACCTACTAACTAGTAGCGACGATTTCCCGCGATACCAGCTTTTAACCTAACAAGTTACTAACGAGCTCAATCATGAAATTTAAGTGCCAGAGATCACAACAGGGTAGTGACCTAAGGACATCACGCAATCAAAAGGCACACAACACTTAAAGTTCTCAAATTAACATTTATTTTCTATTTAAATAATTAGGGCATAATTTGGAATTGATCAAACTTTATCTAAACAAGCTCAAACTTTTTCTATGGGTTAACAATGATTTATAACAGTGCCATAATTAATTTCATAATTTTTGGATAAATAAATTAATTATTAAAATTACTGGAAGTTGCATTTAATCTTTATTGGAACCAATTAATTCTACTGCATAAAGGATTCAAATTCATGATTTAATATTTTTCCTAGATAGTTTATACATTGAGAAGCTTATACAAAAATTTTCATGAATTTTGGAACTCTACACAATTTTTAAACAAATAAACAAATAACAACACTATTCATTTATTTGAAAAAGAAAAACAAAAACAAAAACAAAACCGAACTCGGGCTGCTTCTCCTCTTCTTTCCGATTCGGCCCAGCCCAACCGGCCCGCTCACGCGTCCGCGCGCGCGCTCGCGACTGGCCCAGCCGCGGCCCAGCCCAGCGCTCGCCCGCGCCCGCGTCTGCCTCCCTCTCTCTCGCTGACAGCACGGTCCCACTTGTCATCGCCTTCCTCCCGCTCGACGGCTCGCTCCCGCGCGCTCGCTCACTTCCCCGCGGTGGCCGGCCGGCGACCGGTGACCCAATCGACAAACCGACTACGCCAACACTAACTACACCTCCCCACGACTCCATTTTACTAGTTTGCCCCACGGTTCGAGCTCCGGTGACCCATCACCGACGACGGTGGCGGCTCGGCAACCACGGTGACCGGCTAGCCGACGACACAAAGGTGCAAAGCTTAAACTAACTAGCCAGGGAGCATCAGGGGCGTACCACGATCACAGAGGCGTGATCGGTTGAAGCGGAGAGGCACTGGAGGCGGCTGGCGACGGTGGCGGAGCTCGACTGGAGCGGCGGCGACCCGAGGTGGAAGACGACGGCTCCCCGGCGATCCAGGCGGAATTGGGCTAGCTCAGCTGGTTCACGAGATGCGCAAGGATGAGGCGGAGCGATTGGCGAGATGGAGATGGCTGCGGTGGAGCAGGGAGGGCGAATTTGGCCGGAGAAAGGAGGACGGTGGCGGCGGCGATGGTGAAACCGACGGCGACAGTGGCGATGCCGGTCTTTATATAGAGGTGTGAAGCCAAAGAAGCAGCTGGAGAGCGCGAGACGGGCTCTGTGGTCGCGGTGGCAAGCTGGAAGACCGTGGAAGCGGCCAGCGCGACGGCAGCGGCTCACCGGCGCCCATACCGCGCGGTGGTCGGCGATGATTGGCCGGTCACTGTAGCTGTCCCCCCCCTAAACTTTTGAAATTCAAACTGTTTTATCAAATTACTCTCAAATTTGTATAACAACTTGAAAATCTTCCAATGTATGAAATCTTCAGAATTTCAAGCTCTACAAATTTGATATTGAACACTTTTTCAAATTCTGCTTGGAGTTTGAAATTTGAGTTTAAATTCAAAAAGGGACACATTTTTCAGATTTGGTAATTTAGAAATTACTTTTGATTTTGTATTGAAACTTCAAAATCTCCAAACATCAAAGTTGTATATCTTGACCAGACCTGCAACATTTCTGTTCAAAACTTTTTCAAATTCAGCATCCATTTTAAAATCTTAGTTTGGGGACAAAAATGAATTAAAACTGAAATTTGTTTATTTTCAAAATTGCTCCACATTTTACACTAAAACTTTGAAAACTCAAAACACCAAAGTTGTAGCCCTTGAAAAGTTCTACAAACTTGGTTTTGAACTTTTTCCCAAATTTTGTTTAGATTTTGAATTATTTCAAAAGGGGTAAAACAGGGTTTTGAAATTTAGGGTTTTCGGAGGGATTTCAAATTGAAATTTGTTTCTACTTTGATTTTTGATTACTTAGTGATCAAAACCTCACCCAAGGGCATCATTTGGACCAACATGACATGGTTGACCAAATGTCACTCTTGGTTGACCAATTTACTTTCGAAATTGTTTTACAGTTCTCCCCAGATTTGAATTCGAATTCGAATCGGAAAACTCGCGACAAGTTTTGGGACTCCAATTCAAACTCAAATTTGGAGCTTCATTTTAGATGTTGTACTTGAGCTCATACCCTACACTTGACACTAGTGTGCAACACAGTCGCGCACCTCAAATTACGCAGGGCATGTACTAAGTATTTGCGGTAGTATTCGAAATTAGGGTTTCCGGTTTCGGAGCACACCACAGAGAAACACATTCAACCTAATGAAGTAAACTCGTTTTAGTTGATGCATAACAATGTTAACCTAATAGGGATGCTTTGCAATGCATTATGATGACATGGCAGATTAATTAGCACTATAACACCCGGGGTGTTACAGCCCTTCCCCCTTAAAGAAATCTCGTCCCGAGATTTAAAGCCTTGAGTTAAGTAATGGAAAAAGGAAACGTGCCAAGCAAACACGTCCAAGACTTGTCTACAAAACAGGTAGGGGTTTTCTGCATTACAAAGATTTTTAAAAGGATAGGTTACAATTTAAAGAAGAAATTGCAACCTAGATAGAAGCAAAGAACTCCGGGAAATTCTCCAACAGATAATCTTCCGATTCCCAGGTGGCTTCCTCTTCTGAATGTTGATCCCATTGTATCTTATACCATTTAATTGTTTTACTCCGGGTAACACGATCCTTTCGATCCAAGACTCGGACAGGATATTCAGAATATGTCAAATCAGGCTCAAGTTCAACCCCCTCCACATCAACAATTTGATCAGGCACTTGCATACACTTCTTCATTTGTGATACATGAAACACATTGTGCACGGCTGCCAGTTGTTCAGGCAGCTTTAATCTATATGCCACCTTCCCACATTTCTCAATGATCTGAAAAGGACCAATATAACGTGGTGCGAGCTTGCCTTTGACTCCAAATCTATTAACCCCTTTCATGGGTGACACTTTCAGATAAACATAATCTCCCACTTTAAACATCAAAGGTCTACGCCTTTTATCGGCATAACTCTTTTGTCGAGACTGAGCAACTTTTAAATTCTTTTGTATCTGCCTAACCTTTTCTTCCGTTTTCTTCACTAGATCAACTCCATAAAACCATCTTTCTCCTGGTTCTGACCAGTTTAACGGAGTTCTGCACCTGCGGCCATACAATGCTTCAAACGGTGCCATTTTGATACTCTCTTGATAGCTATTGTTGTATGAGAATTCTGCTAATGGTAAACATTCATCCCATTGATCTTGATAGGTGAGAGCACAGGATCTCAACATATCTTCCAAAATTTGATTTACTCTTTCAGTCTGTCCCCCAGTTTGTGGATGATAGGCTGTACTATAAAGAAGTTTAGTACCTAACGACTTTTGAAACTGTCTCCAAAATTGCGAAACAAATTGAGTACCCCTGTCACTAACAATTGTTTTGGGTATTCCATGTAAACTCATGATTCGAGCAACATATATTTCTGCATATTTAGATGCTCTATAGTCAACCTTCACAGGTACAAAGTGAGCTGACTTAGTCAAACGGTCCACAATGACCCAAATCGAATCAAAGCCTCTTGAGGTCTTGGGTAACCCAGTAATGAAATCCATACTAATATCTTCCCATTTCCAGGATGGAATGGGCAAGGGTTGTAACATTCCTGCCGGCTTCAAATGTTCAACTTTCACTTTACGACAAGTATCACATCTGGCAACATACTTAGCAATCTCGATTTTCATTTTGGTCCACCAAAATCTCTGTTTCAAATCTTGATACATCTTACTACTCCCTGGATGAATAGAAAACCTTGTACTATGCGCTTCATCAAGAATGAGCTGACGTAACTCTGAAATCTTTGGAACCACTAGCCGGTTCTTAAACCACAGCACACCTGCATCATCAATATCAGAATCTGTCTGTTGACCAGTTCTAACTTTTTCTTTTATATGAGCTATTCCAGAATTATTTCTCTAGGCAGACACAATCTGATCTTTGATTGTTGATTCTACTGTGACATTAGTCAACTGACCTTGTTGAATTATTTCAATATTCAACTTTTCCAATTCATAACATAAACTGTAATCCATTGGCTTCACAGTCATACAATTGCAATGGTTCTTTCTACTGAGTGCATCAGCAACCACATTTGCTTTACCAGGGTGATAGTGTACTTCCAAATCATAATCCTTTATCAACTCAAGCCATCTTCGTTGCCTCATATTCAATTCTAACTGAGTAAAGATATACTTTAAACTCTTGTGATCTGTATACATGTGGCAAGTATTACCTAACAAGTAATGACGCCAGATTTTCAATGCATGAACTACAGCTGCTAGTTCAAGATCATGTGTCGGATAATGTTCTTCATGGCGCTTCAACTGTTTCGAGGCATAAGCAATGACTCTGCCTTCTTGCATCAATACACAACCAAGGCCAATACCCGAGGCATCACAATAAACATCAAATGGCTTTTCTATATCTGGTTGTGCCAAAACTGGAGCAGTTGTCAATGACATCTTTAGAATTCTAAAAGCTTTCTCACATTCTGGAGACCATATGAACTTAGTTTGATTCTTCAAAAGCTCTGTGATTGGCTTGGCTACCTTTGAAAAGTCAGGTATGAATCGACGGTAATAACCCGCCATTCCTAGAAAACTTCGGACTTCATGAACTGAAATTGGTGGTTTCCAATTCAGAATATCTTTCACCTTGCCAGGATCTACTGCTACTCCTTCAGCTGACAACACGTGGCCTAAGAATTGTACTTCTCTTAACCAAAACTCACATTTACTGAACTTGGCATACAGTTGGTGATCTCTCAGACGATTCAGAACAACTCTGAGATGCTCAACATGCTCTTCTTTGCTTTTGGAATATACCAGAATATCATCAATAAACACAACCACAAACTTGTCAAGCTCCGGCATGAAAACTGAGTTCATCAGATACATGAAATGTGCCGGTGCATTGGTAAGACCAAAAGACATAACTAGGTATTCATACAGCCCATATCTGGTGGTGAATGCAGTCTTTGGGATATCTTCAGGTCGAATCTTGATTTGATGGTACCCTGATCGAAGATCGATCTTTGAAAATACCTTTGCCCCCGCAAGCTGATCAAAGAGCAGATCAATGCGTGGCAACGGATATTTATTCTTAATGGTTACTTCATTCAGCGGTCGGTAATCAACACACATTCTTAAAGTCTGATCTTTCTTCTTAACAAACAGAGCTGGACATCCCCATGGTGAGGAACTGGGTCTGATAAAACCTTTGTCACGTAACTCTTGCAACTGATCCTTGAGTTCTGCCAATTCATTGGGTGGCATTCTGTAAGCTCTCCGGGATATTGGGGCAGTACCCGGTTTTAACTCAATCACAAACTCTACATCTCTGTCTGGTGGCAGACCTGGTAGATCATCTGGAAACACATCTGGAAATTCACAGACTACCGGTATATCACAAATCTCTTGTACTGAAGTTGCACATACCCTTTCAACGGTTCTCTTTGGGATAGGAAGTTGGATAAGAAGATGAGATTTATTATCTGGCAGGTTCAACCTTATAGTTCTGTGCAGTGAATCTATAAGGGCTCCTCTTTGGTACATCCAATTCATACCCAGGATTACATCTATATCCTGTTTCTGTAATATTATCATTGAGGTAGGGAATATATGCCCACCTAACTCTATAGGTACGTCACGTACCATCTCCTTAGTACACAGTCGTCTCCCGGGCGACTGGATAAAGAAATCTTCTGGCGTTCCCATAATTGGAATGTCATGCTTAACAACAAAGGTGCGATTTATGAATGTATGTGATGCACCTGAATCAAATAACAGTACTGCTGGATGATTAGCAACAGAGAACATAGCCATCATAACAGGTTCTCCCTCTGGGATTGCACTTGCTTGAGTGTAGAACACACGTCCGGTCTTTTTCTTCTCACCCTTACCCTTCTGAACATTCAGATTATTGTTCTTGCTCTGAGGTTGTTGCTGTTGTGGCACGGGAGCTCTGGGATAGTTGGGATTATACTGCCTTGGATACGGGCAGTCCTTGGAAAAGTGGCCTGGCTTTCCACAATTGTAGCAGGGAAAGTTATGGGTGGCTGGTGCTTGGTTTCGAATACCAGGGGCATTCGGCTGTTGTGTAAACTGCGGGGTTGCGGCAGGACGATAAAACGTCTGCGGCTGAGCTTGGTATTGCGGTGGACGATAGGTTGGGCGGAAATGATTCTGAGGGTGGTAAATAAACTTCTGGCGCTTCTTAATGCCGCCAGACGGGCTTGAAAACACTGGCTTCTTTTTCTTTGATTCTTTGTGCAGTCGGGACTTCTCTTCTGACGCAATAGCCACGTTGACTATCTCATGGTATGTAGCATTATAACAGGTGACCAATGCTTCCTGGATTCTGGTACTCAAACCTCTCATGAAACAACTCTTCTTCTTCGCATCGGTGTTCACATATTCCGCTGCATACTGGGACAAATGATTAAATTTACCCACGTACTGCAGAACTGTCTGGTTCCCTTGCTTCAGCGAGAGAAACTCCTCTAGCTTCATGGCCATGACACCATCTGGAATATAATGTGCTCTGAAGGCCTCACGAAACTCCTGCCAAGTGACACGGTGGCCAGCAGGCCGTGCGGCGACCAGATTCGCCCACCACGCCCCTGCGGCACCTCTAAGCTGCTGCGCTGCAAACACGGGCTTCTGGTGCTCCGTGCACTGTAACAGTTCAAACTTCTGCTCCATGGTATAGAGCCAGTCATCCGCCTCTAGCGGCTCATCTGCCTTTGAGAACACTGGTGGACGAGTATCGGTGAAATCCACATAGGTGGTCTCCCCTCCATTGTTACGGCCTCGACGACCCTGATTTCCATTCTGATTCTGATTCTGAGCCAACAGTGTAGTGGCATTAACCAAAGCGGCAATAGCCTCTGCCAAGGTGGGTGGAAACGGTGGGGGATTCGGAGTATTGTCCCCATCCTGGGAAGTTCCAGTACCGTCCATCTGTTGTACACAAACCATATTTATTTACATCGCTTTATTGAATTAAAAAGCAGTTAATACAGAACTTGTATACACATACAAACTTATCTTACATTATTTCATTACAAACTTGCTCGCAAGCAAGAAACTACCCACTAAGGTTCTTAGAAAGCAGGAAAGACTACTATATTACATAGCCATTCATGTCAACACTTCACTCCTCATCATCATCGCTGATCACGATCACTTCATCATCAACCTCTGGAACACTTGTACCAGTGACATGACTTGCATCATCCCCACTTTCCATCATGGGTTCATCTTCATCATTGTCCTCCACACCAGGAACAATCACGGCACCAACATCATCTTCCACTGCCTGGGGCTGATGATTGGGATTCATCAGATCATTTAGCCTATGGACTTCCTCATGTAGAATAGTATTGTACTGCTCCAGGTGTGTCACATAAAGCTCCAGCCCTCGAACACGAGCTCTGGCTTCTGTCTCCTTTTCCAGAGACTCGTTCTGGAACTGCTTCCAAAAACGCATATTGCGCTTCAGTCGCTCCACTTCTGATGTAAGCCTTGCAACCTCTGATTCCGAATCCGGGTTCGGATTACGGCTACTGCTTGCTCCATCAACTCTGGTGGCCAACTGATGACGCGGCACTCCTTGCGGACCCGTTTTCTTGCGAGGAGTTGTCTTCACACGTGCCATCCTAAAGCAAGATAGAATTAGGACGATGAGAACAGATAGAGGGATCTGAAGGTTAGCATGAATAGGATTGAACCTTACTTAACCCAAACCACTTTAAAAGGGAAGGTAACTTAAGCAGGTTAATTAAACGTGATGCATGCATCGTACTTATGATCTAACAGAAAGATTAAGTAACACATGCAAACTTTATAACATAGGGCACTATACAAGATACTTCACTACGAAGCTTTCAAATATGAGCTAAGGAAACTATAGAATAGATTAAGATAAGCAAAAGCAATTTGGACCCAAAATATCAATATTAAGTTTATTTGACCCAAATTATTTTGAAGTTTTGCAAAGTAATACTACAATAACTCGAGTGATTATGCTCTGGTACCAGCTGTCACAGAACCTCCTAATTATGATGGCCCACAAGTACACGTCATTGCCATAATGACCTCTGACCGTCGTACTTATGTTCACCATAACCTAAAAGGCCTGCTTTCCTCCGAACAGGATCCAATCACAGGAGTATTGCAATATTACAACAGTTTATTCAAAAATATTCAACAGAGTAAAGTAGCGGAAGTCTTACAATAACATAGGTTTACAAACCAGTTTTCAAACTTCAAACCTTATGTACATTATTACAAACCATTAGTAGAGAAGTATCGGTAGTAACTTTATTACATCACCCAAACGAGATGCCTTGCCCAAAGGCCACACAGTCTACTCGTCGTCGCTTTCTTCAACCACGACGGTCATGCAACAAGGCTCGAAGCAGACTTGTTCATGAACCGCACCTGCAACAAGGGGTTCAACAAACCCTGAGTACAAAGGTACTCAACAAGACTTACCCGACTAAAACAAAGACTCCAAGGGCATGCTAGCTTTAGGGAATCAAGGTACGGGTAAATCAGAATCAAGATTTTCTTTTGCAGAAAAGCTTACTAGAGTAAGTCCTTATCTTCAACATTTTACTTTTACCATTGATGGTTCATTAACTAAATCTAGGTGATCCTAATCTAGATCAAAGTAATTATCATCAAAACCTTTTTCATTCTTTCTTTCCATTCCAGTTCTTAACTACGATGTTGGTGCAAGGCCAAGACTCCTTTCTCGCAGAGTAACGACGATTCGAACCGCTTCATATACCCAGCTGGGGATTCCTAACCACACGACATATGTAGAACCGAATGTAACATATATCAACTCTTACCCGAATAACCCAAAACCAGAACGTGTCCATCGCCACCCGAGAGCACAGTACTCCTCGAACCCGGCCACATTCTAGCCCCGAGGGTACACGTTACTCTCGCCATCTCTCCACTCCCAGTGCGAGGTTAGACGTTCTCGTAATGGACTAGCCAAAGTAAGGCTTACCCGACAGGGGCACATGGCTAGTACTAATAAAAACTCCATGACACGAGGGCCAACAACGTACGGTCCTTAACTGATAAGGCGGAAACAATACATTGGGACTCCTCTCCCAATGCACGTTAGCAGTGGCCAAACCACCCGCCCGATCTTACAAGTTCATTCAGATATTTCATTATTCATTCAGAATGCCGTCATGGCTATGTAAACATTTCATTTAAAAGCTTAACTGCTAAGCATAGCGAAGCATACTACGCATTTTCTGTAAAACAGGTATCAAGGTAGTATTGCAATAATCAAGGATGATAATGCAGCAATTAGGTTATCACGCAACTCCTAATTACTTAATGCAGTAAACCATAATATAAAAAATAAAACATTTGTAAAATTCAAGGTAGGGTTTAAATGCACCGGGGCTTGCCTTGCTCAGACACAACGACTGACTCAGACTCGGAGACTCCAACGTCTGGTCCGGAACCCACTGACGATCGCTCTTCTCCGGAAGCTTGCTCGACGACTTCGGCTTCTTCGAAAGCGGTGACTACACGAATACATAACATGCTTTAACATGATGCTCAATGATAAACATGATGTTTGATGATCACATGCCACGTTTTCGATTCGAGTACAACTTCCCTTCACGGTACAGTCGTAAACAGAAAACCTACTAACTAGTAGCGACGATTTCCCGCGATACCAGCTTTTAACCTAACAAGTTACTAACGAGCTCAATCATGAAATTTAAGTGCCAGAGATCACAACAGGGTAGTGACCTAAGGACATCACGCAATCAAAAGGCACACAACACTTAAAGTTCTCAAATTAACATTTATTTTCTATTTAAATAATTAGGGCATAATTAGGAATTGATCAAACTTTATCTAAATAAGCTCAAACTTTTTCTATGGGTTAACAATGATTTATAACAGTGCCATAATTAATTTCATAATTTTTGGATAAATAAATTAATTATTAAAATTACTGGAAGTTGCATTTAATCTTTATTGGAACCAATTAATTCTACTGCATAAATGATTCAAATTCATGATTTAATATTTTTCCTAGATAGTTTATACATTGAGAAGCTTATACAAAAATTTTTATGAATTTTGGAACTCTACACAATTTTTAAACAAATAAACAAATAACAACACTATTCATTTATTTGAAAAAGAAAAACAAAAACAAAAACAAAACCGAACTCGGGCTGCTTCTCCTCTTCTTTCCGATTCGGCCCAGCCCAACCGGCCCACTCACGTGTCCGCGCGCGCGCTCGCGACTGGCCCAGCCGCGGCCCAGCCCAGCGCTCGCCCGCGCCCGCGTCTGCCTCCCTCTCTCTCGCTGACAGCACGGTCCCACTTGTCATCGCCTTCCTCCCGCTCGACGGCTCGCTCCCGCGCGCTCGCTCACTTCCCCGCGGTGGCCGGCCGGCGACCGGTGACCCAATCGACAAACCGACTACGCCAACACTAACTACACCTCCCCACGACTCCATTTTACTAGTTTGCCCCACGGTTCGAGCTCCGGTGACCCATCACCGACGACGGTGGCGGCTCGGCAACCACGGTGACCGGCTAGCCGATGACACAAAGGTGCAAAGCTTAAACTAACTAGCCAGGGAGCATCAGGGGCGTACCACGATCACAGAGGCGTGATCGGTTGAAGCGGAGAGGCACTGGAGGCGGCTGGCGACGGTGGCGGAGCTCGACTGGAGCGGCGGCGACCCGAGGTGGAAGACGACGGCTCCCCGGCGATCCAGGCGGAATTGGGCTAGCTCAGCTGGTTCACGAGATGCGCAAGGATGAGGCGGAGCGATTGGCGAGATGGAGATGGCTGCGGTGGAGCAGGGAGGGCGAATTTGGCCGGAGAAAGGAGGACGGTGGCGGCGGCGATGGTGAAACCGACGGCGACAGTGGCGATGCCGGTCTTTATATAGAGGTGTGAAGCCAAAGAAGCAGCTGGAGAGCGCGAGACGGGCTCTGTGGTCGCGGTGGCAAGCTGGAAGACCGTGGAAGCGGCCAGCGCGACGGCAGCGGCTCACCGGCGCCCATACCGCGCGGTGGTCGGCGATGATTGGCCGGTCACTGTAGCTGTCCCCCCCCAAACTTTTGAAATTCAAACTGTTTTATCAAATTACTCTCAAATTTGTATAACAACTTGAAAATCTTCCAATGTATGAAATCTTCAGAATTTCAAGCTCTACAAATTTGATATTGAACACTTTTTCAAATTCTGCTTGGAGTTTGAAATTTGAGTTTAAATTCAAAAAGGGACACATTTTTCAGATTTGGTAATTTAGAAATTACTTTTGATTTTGTATTGAAACTTCAAAATCTCCAAACATCAAAGTTGTATATCTTGACCAGACCTACAACATTTCTGTTCAAAACTTTTTCAAATTCAGCATCCATTTTAAAATCTTAGTTTGGGGACAAAAATGAATTAAAACTGAAATTTGTTTATTTTCAAAATTGCTCCACATTTTACACTAAAACTTTGAAAACTCAAAACACCAAAGTTGTAGCCCTTGAAAAGTTCTACAAACTTGGTTTTGAACTTTTTCCCAAATTTTGTTTAGATTTTGAATTATTTCAAAAGGGGTAAAACAGGGTTTTGAAATTTAGGGTTTTCGGAGGGATTTCAAATTGAAATTTGTTTCTACTTTGATTTTTGATTACTTAGTGATCAAAACCTCACCCAAGGGCATCATTTGGACCAACATGACATGGTTGACCAAATGTCACTCTTGGTTGACCAATTTACTTTCGAAATTGTTTTACAGTTCTCCCCAGATTTGAATTCGAATTCGAATCGGAAAACTCGCGACAAGTTTTGGGACTCCAATTCAAACTCAAATTTGGAGCTTCATTTTAGATGTTGTACTTGAGCTCATACCCTACACTTGACACTAGTGTGCAACACAGTCGCGCACCTCAAATTACGCAGGGCATGTACTAAGTATTTGCGGTGGTATTCGAAATTAGGGTTTCCGGTTTCGGAGCACACCACAGAGAAACACATTCAACCTAATGAAGTAAACTCGTTTTAGTTGATGCATAACAATGTTAACCTAATAGGGATGCTTTGCAATGCATTATGATGACATGGCAGATTAATTAGCACTATAACACCCGGGGTGTTACAAATGGTTAGGATTTAGTTACATTTGTAGATGAATCCTTATATATTAGTTATGCCAAATCTACTTGGTGGATTGACTCAGGTGCAACAATTCATGTTGCCAACTCTTTACAGGGATTCCATACGAGGAGAACCCTGCAAAGAGGCGAAAGAACAATTAAGGTGGCAAATGGAGTACAAGCCGACGTCGAAGCCACTGGCGATCTGACTTTGGCATTATTAGATGGTTTTGTACTTAGGCTTTCTGATGTACTCTATGTTCCTTCTTTGCATCGAAACTTAATAAGTGTTAGTAAATTAGATGATGATGGATTGGCTTGCCATTTTGGAAATGGCAGATGTAAGATACTTTCTAATGATAAGTGTGTTGGTCTTGCCTTCCGACAAGACAAACTTTATTTGTTATCAGTTTCTGAGAATATTAATGCTATATCTGTTGAGAATGAAAAAGTTCCATCGTCTACGAATGTAAATAGAAAGAGTAAGAATATTCAGATTGACTCTTCGAAACTGTGGCATTGTAGATTAGGCCACATTTCGAGGGGGAGAATTGATAAATTAGTCAAGGCTGAAATTCTTCCGCCATTAGAACTCTCAGAATTAGATCAGTGCATTGATTGTATTAAGGGTAAGTATGTTAAGAAAGTTAAGAAAGATGCCAAACGAAGTGCAGGGAATTTAGAAATAATCCACACAGACATTTGTGGACCATTTCCTGTTAAGAGTGTGGATGGTTATGATTCATTCATAACCTTCACTGATGATTATTCACGTTTTGGTTATATTTATCCAATAAGAGAAAGATCAGAAGCATTAGACAAGTTTAAGATATTTAAGGCAGAAGTAGAAAATCAGCACAATAAAAAGATCAAAATAGTAAGATCAGACCGTGGTGGGGAATATTATGGGCGACATACCCCGTATGGCCAAGTTCCGGGACCTTTTGCAAAGTTCCTTCAGGAAAATGGCATAGTTGCCCAGTATTCCATGCCAGGAGATCCTCAGCAGAATGGAGTGGCTGAGAGAAGAAACCGTACCTTAATGGATATGGTAAGAAGTATGATTAGCTACTCCACCCTACCGGTAAGTTTGTGGATGGAGGCGTTAAAAACCGCCATTCACATTCTTAATCGTGTTCCAAGTAAGTCGGTGCCTAAAACACCGTACGAGCTATGGACTGGCAGAGTACCCTCACTTAAGTATTTAAGGGTGTGGGGCTGTCCTGCTGAGGCCAAGATATTTAACCCAAATTTAGGAAAATTAGATCCTAAGACAGTTAGTTGCCATTTCATTGGCTACCCAGATAGGTCAAAAGGTTACCGCTTTTACTGCCCTGACAGGCATACTAAGTTTGTGAAAACCAGACATGCTGAGTTCTTAGAAGATGATTTGATAAGGGGGAGCAGGGTAGCACAAGAGATTAATTTAGAGGAGAAAAGGGTTTATGCCCCTACTCCAATACTTCAGGAACAATTCTTTGTGCTACCCATAGCTGTTGCACCAACAGTGCTAGACACTACAGTGCCAGCACCGGTTGTTAGTCCTCCGTTGCCGACATCTAATGAAAATCTGGAACCTGTCCTTCAGGATCCATTAGAACAGCACGTCGAGCATCAGGAAGAACAACAACAACCCTAAATAGCGCCAAATGATCAGAATCTTAGAAGATCAGAAAGAGTTAGAAGATCAGCTATTTCAGATGATTATGAGGTTTATGAAACCGAAGAATTTCATATGGAGGATGATCCCACTACATATGAACAAGCCATGAGAAGCGAACACTGTGAGAAGTGGTTAGAAGCCATGAGAGATGAAATAAGGTCCATGGATTCCAATAAAGTTTGGGAACTGATGGAAATTCCTAAGGGAGCTAAGAAGGTTGGTTGTAAATGGGTTTATAAAACTAAGTATGACTCCCAAGGGAATGTTGAAAGACGTAAGGCGCGACTCGTGGCAAAAGGCTTTACTCAGAGAGAAGGAATTGATTACAATGAGACTTTTTCTCCGGTCTCATGTAAAGATTCTTTTAGAATAATAATGGCGCTAGTAGCACATTTTGATTTAGAATTACATCAGATGGATGTTAAGACGGGATTCCTAAATGGGGATCTTGAGGAAGATATCTACATGGCACAACCGAAAGGTTTTGTCATGGAAGGAAATGAGAACATGGGGTGCCGCCTAAGGAAGTCTATTTATGGACTTAAACAAGCTTCAAGACAGTGGTATTTGAAGTTTGATAATACAATAAGAAAGTTTGGGTTTAAGGCAAATGTAGAGGACAATTGCGTTTATGTAAAGTTTAAGAATTCTAAGTTCATCTTCTTGGTCCTATATGTGGATGATATTTTGCTAGCAAGCAATGATGTCACTCTACTAATGGAGACTAAGAAGTTCTTGTCCTCGCATTTTGATATGAAAGACCTCGGTGAAGCCTCTTTTGTTCTGGGGATTGAGATTCACCGTGATAGAAATAGAGGGGTATTAGGGTTGTCACAAAAGGCATACATAGAAAAGATTCTTAAGAAATATAGTATGCACAAGTGCAGTCCATCACCTGCACCCATTGTTAAGGGCGATAGGTATGGGGAACATCAGTGTCCCAAGAATCAGTTCGAGCTCGAACAAATGAGATCAGTACCTTATGCTTCAGCTGTCGGAAGCTTACAATATGCTCAAATTTGTACTCGCCCTGACATAGCTTTTGTTACCGGGTTGCTTGGCAGATATCAGAAAAATCCAGGTACAGAACACTGGAAGTTAGTTAAGAAAGTCTTACGTTACCTGCAGGGTACTAAAGGCTTCATGTTAAGTTATAATAAGACTGACTCCCTAGAGATAGTGGGGTTTTCAGATTCAGATTATGCGGGGGATGAAAGAAAATCCACGTCAGGTTACATATTCACCCTCGCAGGTGGAGCCATATCGTGGAAAAGCTCCAAACAGACTCTCGTTACATCATCGACAATGTATGCTGAGTTTGTAGCATGTTATGAGGCCACGGGGCAGGTGAGTTGGCTTAAGAAATTCTTACCCGGATTAAGAGTGGTAGACAGCATTGAGAGACCACTTAAGTTATACTGCGATAATAATCCTGCAGTTGAATATGCTCACAACAATAAGTCAAGTGGTGCTGCCAAACACATTGGCATTAAGTATTATGTTGTGAAAGAAAAGGTTCAGGATCATGTCATAAGTCTAGAGCATATTAAGACCGAAAACATGTTAGCGGATCCGCTCACAAAAGGCTTACCACCCAACGTGTTTAGAAAACACCTAGCCGGCATGGGGTTAAGGGAAAGCCTATGATCCTTGAACGCTTAGGGCCCGTTAGTTAGATCTCTGTCTCAATTTAGAGAGGTGTACTGTAGCCTTCGAATCCAACAGAAGATTTTTTCTGTGACGATGAGACGTGCTCTAAGAATCTCTTTATAATGAGGAGGAGTTAAGTGTTTAAGTTAAGATTAAGACAAGTCATTAAGATTAAGAAAAGTGATTAGAAGAGATCAAGTGGGAGAATGTTAGTTTTGATCTCCTCACGTTGAGACCCAATGGTCCTCAACGGACCCTGATCTGCTCCTGATCGGGGAGCCTAGCCCAACTCATGGCTGGTGGGCCCCTGTCACACTGCAGATATAAATAGAGAGGGAGGCCGGGGCGCTCTGTACGAGGTTCACCGCCGCCATCACTCCCTCAAACAAACCCTAACCCGATCTCCGAGGGCCGCAGCTAGTGACGGGAAACTCACCGCCGCCGTCACCGCACGGCACCGACGCCCGTTCGTCATCGACCGTCGCTGCCCGTGCGCAGCCTCCATCAACGCCAAAACGATGGCCGACTCCAACTCCTCCGAGCCCAAGACCGACGGTTGTTTATACTAACCCGTTTTCCTCATTCTCCTTCTATTCTCTGCCTAGATCTTGTACTAGTTGCAGTTGATTCTTCACTTAGATGTCTAAGTTCTTGTACCCATCTACTCTCACTGTTAGTGATCCTGTGGTTAGCCTTAACACTAGTCCTATATGCTCATTATTATATATTGGAGGAGCATAAGATCAGAATATATATTAGTTAGTGGCGATAGATCATGCTAGCTATATATATGGCATATGTATCCACCAGATTATGACTGATCGATTGATTTTGACATGCAAGTAGTATCATAGCGTTGATTACATTGATCAGCTGATACGAAGAATACATACCATGTGACGCAAGGAAATAATAAAGCAATGGAGAGAGCTAGCTAGGAAGAAAGTGATGGAGATAGATCCTTGTTGTCTTTGGATTTGTCTACACTTGGTCGATCGCCCATGTGCTCTATCTAACATAGACCGTTGGTTCATCTGAAATGAAATTATTAAACACAACGCCTGGATGCATGCGTTCGTATATAGAACACTGCATGCGGCACAGCGAGCAATGTAATCCATCCACCGCGCATCGCTCCACTGTGAATGGATGGATGGATGATGGAGAGAAATAAAGCTGCTTTTGCATTGCTTGCTATTCCGTCCTTAAATAACTATCGTTTTCACTTCTTGACAAACAACTTTAACTATATATATATATATAATATTAACATTTATGATACAAAATTAATATCATTAGATAGATCGTTGAATTTATTTTTATAATAAATTTATTTGGAGATACAAATGTTGTATGTATTTTTTACAAATCCAGTCAAACTTACAATACGAAAAGCAAAATCGACAGTTATTTAGTGACGGAGAGAGCATCTGCGTGCTTTTCTTTCTTTTTCAATTCAACTCAACATGCATGGCCCAACCGCCCAATAACCATGCAAATATGCATGCATGTACGTACGGGTTGCATTGTTCTTCTATCTGCCGGCAGCTTCATCCTTACTATACCCTTGCTTTTTCATTTCCTTTCTCTTTTTTGTCAACAGGAGATTATTCTTTTTTCTATACGCAAGCTTAATTCTCCTCCACCATGCCCCCCCACGTTCTAAATTTATAGGCGCAACTTTGGTCAAGTTTTCAGAAAAATAAAATAAAAGCCTACACGGTGGTGTGGGATCCAGGATCCAAACCCTGTGGGGCTAATTTTGCATATAGATATATCCATAGAACAGTTAATTTCAAGTCAACCAATAACACAACTGTTATGCAATTGATGTATACAATTGCAAGTGCTACGCAGGGAATTTAACTTGCTCTAGCAAAATATGTGAGATCCACCACTGCATCTACAAGTTAGAATCAATATATTATCATGACTATGCCATGAAAATTTAATAAAACTAATTGGACGTTATTGTATATTTTATAAGACTTGGGCAAAGTTAGAGAAACTCAAAGATACTCTCTATATCTTTCCTAATTATTAGGAATAGAGATTTTGATAGAAAAGTACTCTCCAACGACTTCTTTAATTCGTTATCTAAATATAACCATCTTCTATTCTGGGTTTCTCTCGCTAGCCAGTTTCTCTCGCTAGCCAAAGATAGAAAGTGGGAATGACTATCTAGAGTGCGCACAAGGTATTGAAAAGCTATTAGAAACTGGAAAGATATAGAAAATGATTTTTATACAAATGGCTCTTTAAATGATAATTTAGAGTGTGAGTTTTAATTAAAAAGACTCTTGAAGATGCTCTTAGGCTTCTATTTTCTGATTCTAAAAACTGGTTTGAAAGGTATGTTTCTATTTTCTAATTCTGAAAATAATAAAATCTGGTGCAATCTCTAAAAATTTATAACTAATTTATTTTAAACTAGAAAATATGAAATTAGTGCCAATTTTCTTTAAATTGTTGTCTATCTATTGCTACTCTATTTGGTGTTGTTTAGATTATATCCATTTTTATATAAACAATGAGCACAACTATGAGCAATAAAATAATAGAAGTAAACATAAATAAGTTTGAAATAATTCTAAATAGAGAAAAAAACCTACATAGGTAACTTTTTAGAAATAAATTGGTACTAGTTTCATATTTTTATAATTTATAAGTTATATTAGTTATGAATTTTTAGAGATTAAACCATTTTTCTTATTCTAACAAAAAAGAAATCCACCTTTGAATCCAGCAAGAGGATGATGACATTTGTCCAATTTTGACAGTTGGAGGACGTGGTAAAAAAATGGACATTACCTAATAAATTATTGTGTATTATTTTAGAGTGCTCGGCAAAGGTTATGCTTAGCACTAATAGTGTGTACATGCAAAAGCGGTTTCCTTATTTTAAAGGAAAATTCTGAAGCTTAGCTTTTCCAAATCAAAGCATCATCCTCCTTCATTTGCCCTATTTTATTTGAGCATAAAGTAGTTGCATATATGCACAATAATATTCTACCGTTATTCTTTTGCCAGATAGGTTCTTCCGGTTGAATGGTGTAGGAAAATATCCCTGGGCCCAGCTGCAAACATATACTCCCTCCGTATCGGATTTAGAAGTCGTTTTGGACAAGGTTTGGCTCAAACATTGGGAATATAAATCATCAATAACTTTAAGTTGTTGAGTTTGCAAATGTAAAAATTATATGAATAGATTTGTCTTGAAAAATACTTTCATAAAAGTATACATATATCACTTTTCCATAAATATTTTTTATAAAAACAAGAGGTCAAAGTTGTGTTTTGGAGACCGTGTCGCTGTCCTAAACGACTTCTAAATCCGATACGGAGGGAGTATATAATTATCTTATTCATTCTTGAGTGCACATAAAGCAAACTAGCAAGCTAGCTATAGCCTATAGGTCTCCCTGCACAGGATTGCTTGCTTTCTGGAGCTGGAGCTGGAGGCCATGGCCAATTGGACATGTATAAATAGCTAGCCCCTGCGTGAATGCAATGCGTGGATGTGTAAGGCAAACTGATTGGAGCCAGAGCTAATAGCATAGAGCTTCTATTGTAGTGCTGCAGCTGCTGGATCGATCGGATACCATCACATCACTTGATCTCCAATCTCATACCCTTTTTAGAGGAGATCATCGATGGGCCGTTATGCTTGGGGTGACTGTAAGCCTACGGCAACAATGCTGTCCGTTGTTGTAGTGTTCGCCGTGCTCAACACACTGACAAAGATGGCCTTCAACCAAGGGATGCACACCACTGTCCTCATCACGCTTCGTCAGCTCACCGCCTTCCTCTTCCTCGCCCCAATCGCCTACTACCGGGAGAGGTATGCTATTGCTAGCTGCGTGCTATAACACGTCACGATCTCTCAGGATCTCTTTGCTTGGGACAGTACTACGTACGTTTGTGAGTGACAGCTCAAGTGTCTTTCAGGCGTCACTAACTTTGTCTGTCTGTACATGTACATGTGTGGAGGGTTGGAAACAAATTTTCATAGAAAAGTAAATTAAGGTTGATAATTAGATGTACTCTAGCTACTTGCTGATTTACCATGCATAATAATATATATGTTGCGTGTAGGAAGACAAGGCCTAAGATGACACTTGAGATCTTTGTGTATCTCTTCTTCAGTGCAGTGCTTGGGTGAGCTGTGATCCCTCACGCATCTTCAGCTCAGATGCTTTTGACTTGTGCTAATAAAAAACTTCCTTGTTACATGCATATCATGTATATATGTAGTGCCTCACTTACCCAGTGGCTGTTCTTCGTGGGGCTGCGATACACCACAGCAACATTTGCATGTGCCTTCATCAACATGACTCCCATGTTCACTTTTGTTGTGGCACTTCCTTTTGGGTACGTAATTAATATAATTATATGCTACCTAGCTACTTAATTAATTGATGTTGTAATTAAGTGTTACTGCATGCTATACAATTACTAGGATGGAGAAACTGAACCTCAAGACTGGAGCCGGCATAGCGAAGGTGATTGGCACAACAGTAGGGTTCACAGGAGCGATCCTGCTTGCACTCTACCAAGGTCCATCAGTGACCAAACCCTCACCTGCTGCACCCGGAGCAGCAATGGCGGCTGCAGCGGGCCATGGCGGTGGCGCACATCATCAATGGGCGATTGGGTCTGTGGCCCTACTTGCAGGCGCGGCATGTTGGTCCTTTTGGTTCATCCTCCAGTCAAGACTGGGGAAGAAGTACCCGGCACTCTACTCTGGGAATGCCCTCATGTTCTTGCTCAGCTTCCTTCAGATGGCCGCTGTGGGGCTGGCCACTGAGAGGGACCTGTCAGTGTGGATCCTCAGAACCAAGCTTCAGATCATCACTGTGCTCTTTGTGGTATGCAATAGTTAATATAAGAGGCAAATTAATTCAGTTTATAATTAACCTAGATCGATGATTATTGACCATTAATTATTGACTAGTGTTGCTCTGTTATTAATTATTAAGGGGATAATGGGGTCTGGAGTTGGTTTCTTGGCCATGTTTTGGTGCATCGAGCAAAGAGGCCCGGTCTTCACCACCGCATTCACACCTCTGATACAACTGATAGCAGGTGCTATCAACGTCGTCGCTCTCCATGAGCAGCTCCATGTTGGAAGGTACAGTACCTATCTAATACTAGTATACATACATATATATATATATATATATATATATATATATATATATATATATATATATATATATATATATATATATATATGTATGTATATATATGTGTATATATATATATGCATGCATGCATCATCCTCGCTAGCAAAGCTAGCTTACTCCGATCGATCCATGTGCAAATTATTCCAATTAATTCAACTGCTTAGTCAAAAAATACAATATTGATTATTATTATTATTACGTGCTTTAATTATTTGAATTTGATTCTCCATCATCCAGCGCCCTAGGCTCTGCTCTTGTGATTGCTGGGTTATACTTTGTCCTCTGGGCAAAGACCAAAGAGGCATCAGATGCTGCTCCTCCATCCAGCAATGCACTACACGAAGAGAAACCAAAGCAAGTGACGCAGCAAAGAGAGGATGTCTGATGAGCAATCATCATATATAACAGAAAAAAAAGAGAAGAAATTAAAGGAGAGGTGGTCTCAGTCTCTACGTACGTGTGGATTTAAGATCTAGAAGACGAAAAAAAACAATTTTTATTCTCTAAATTTTTTTTGATAAAAGATCGACGGGGGAGAGGGTCCCCCACCTGATTCATGTTGATATAGTGGCTCTGAAAGCCAGAAGTTTGAAGTACAAGCGTTCTATGCAGTCATGTCATCAGTCCACTGGCCACCTGCTGCATCTACACATGTAAAGAATGGCTCCGGCCAATGCAAGTGTGCAATCGCTGTGGGCAAATTAAACAATGCAAGCTCGTTACTTTCTCGTGAAGTGAGATTTACATTTCTTTTTGGATGGGCTGGGAGTGCTGTTGTACCTAGTTAATTTTTTTATACTGCAATTTACACATTTAATTTGTTGCTTAAACAACACTAATATACCCGCAAACAATGATGCCCTCCCATCACACATATCTCACATGTTTGATCACCTCCATCCTTTCCGTTCCTCCTCTAGTTCATAACTGCAGAAAAGAGTCATTGGCTGAAATAATTGCCCCCGTTTCACTCGATCCATCTGTTAGACGGTGTGTGTAGAAAAGCCCACATGCACAAGACCTAGTAGTCTTTTTATAGTTAGGACTAGCTAGCTATTTTCCATGTGCGTCATATATTGACCATGCATGCTTGTTTCTCGAGATCTCTCCGACAGTCTAAACTAATTTTGCTCCACAATTGACATCCATGCGCATGGTCAACAACACCACATATATAGCATCCATTCATTTCTTCTTCGTCTTCCTAGCCATTCTTTCAACATTTTCCTTCCATCCATTTTAGCTATATCATGCTCGCCTTCCTGGCCTCTCTTTCAATATGCATGTGGCAAATGGATATGATTACCTCGAGCCATAAGGTTGATTTCATATCAATTCCAACTTCACACCAGCTTCTTGCGTTTCCAAAGAATAATCGTCTCAGCCGACGCAAAAGGGATTACTAAACAGTAAGTTTCCTCATCTTGTGTGGTTAGACCCTTATTTGATTGATCAGATTCTGCCTTTTTCTTGACTTTCTGCCAAAAGTTCCGTCTACATATATACATATAGCTTGCCTCTGCATATATAGGCAAAATCGATATAGTAGGAACTTGGGGGCAACAAAGCAATGATGAATGGTGAAATATTGGGATCTGAACCCACCTATATGCCAACATCATCTCAACATTCACACAGTCATGACTATAGTTTATTCAACAATTCAGCGATTATATATCCAAGGGTTTATTACATAATTTATTAAATAAAGAAAGCCATAGGTTATAGTCCTCAAGAGTAAGGAATGAATATTTGTCTTGGTCAGGATCAACAGTGCAAAAAATATTTATGGCTAAGCCAAATAATGGTGTTTAGCGAAGCTAAAGTGTCATAGTGCCAATAGTGAAACAATTGGCACTATTGTATGATAGACACTATGAATAAGCTATATATAGCAGACCTATATAGAGAGGGCTATTTTAGAACCATATACATACTCTATATACATCCATGCTAGTATAGCATTCCAATTCATGCATGGGACATACTGTAGGTAAGTATATCACTCCCCATTTATACTACAAGGACTTATATAGCTATTGAAATGGAAGAAGCATTGTTAAAATTTGGGATACATCACACATATTAGCATATCCATATATTTGGGAGAGGGTTCCATGACATCTAGCTAGGTATGTAAGTACGGTTGTATGCATGTAACACATCCAATGAAGAGTCCAAACTAACTAAACTTTACGAAAGAAGATTACTATATATAAGTAGTAACATAATAAATAGTAGGCTGAGATCACTACTACAACACCGTCAGGCCTAATTAAAGCCTCTATCACCGTCAGTTTTGCTCGTCGGCAGTGAAAGTTGGCATTGAAAATGGAGTTGATCACCGGCGGTAAAAAGGGAATAAAAAATAAAACACAACAGATTTGTGTGTCGCCATCCCCGCCCACCTCGCCTGTGTGTCACCACCCTACTAACAACAGATCTGGACGAGGGGGGGTGGCGGTGGGTGCCATTGTCATGCTAGAAGGGATACCGCCGTTGAGTCGTGGTTATTGAGAGGGATACCACAGGGCAGGGAGGGAAGGTCAGGGCCACCGCCGCCCCTGTCCATGGCAGATTTGGTTGAAGGGGTTGGTGGGCACCTCGTCATGCCGGGAGAAGGGCCTCGCCACTGTGAAGTGGGCTTGTCGGGAGAGGTAGGGGAGTGCCTCCACTACCAGGCTAGGGAGCGAGGGGCGAGGTCAACGCCGCCCCCATCCATGGCGGATTTGCCCGAGGGGGTGGCAGGTGACACCGTCACGCCGGTAGAAGGGGGACGGGCCAGGGGGTTTGCCGCTATTGGGCTAGGAGGTAGGGGCAGGTCCGCCATCGTCACGCCTACAGGTGAGAAGAGTAGCGGTTGAGGAAGATATTGAAGGGGGTGCCCAGGTGGGAGAGAGTGAGGATGCTCTAGGGTTCTAGTTATATACATAAGGCCGGTTTTCACCACTGGTTCATGGCTTGAACAGGCGGTGAAAACCAGACTGATGGTGATATATTGTCACTATTGGTTTAAAGGAAAAACAACGGTAAAATGGTGTCGGTGAAAATAATTTCTATAGTAGTGGATAATAACTAATGAGTCACAAACAAATACTAGTGCAATCGTCGGGTCAAATTAAATATAATATATACTAGTGTTGTGCCTCGCTTGCGTTCACTCATAGGCAAGTTTTTCCAACGTCGTTTGTACTAGCTAGCTAGGTGATGTTATCTATACGTGTGCTGCACTGTGTGGCATGCATGATTGAGCAGAGTGTATAACGCGCTTAATTAATACGGAGTAATATATATTCTTGTATGTGTTCTTGACCGTACGTCACCTAATCTTTGAAGAAAAACTAGTTTGATGCATGTGTTTGAACTCTGTGCGTGGTCTCTATTGACTAGTAACTAAGTCTAACAAGTTGCTATACAATACAATAATCTCGGTTAGTTGCATGCGAAAGCTATGACAGTACTGTGCGTGCCTATATATATCAATTGAATCATGCAAGACTTGTCTGCCTGCAGCTCATATATATATATTATATATCAAAGCAAAGCGAATAAACTAAGTTGCGTGCAGCACTGGATCATCAGCTAGCTTAGCTCTCATCGTCTCAATTAGCTTTTTGAATGACTAGCTAGTGACTGATCTTTTCTTTTTGACATTGCATAACAATTAAGCTGTGTATGTTGTCCACTCAAACCAAACTCTCCTGGCATGCATATGGCCGGCCGGCTGATTGATTGATTGATATGTAGACGGAAGCTGAACCAATATATATACGCAAATGCAGATAAAAACGGATGGACGAGATAGAAAGCAAATGGGGAGTTGAAAAGAGTAGAGATGATGAATGCAATGCATGGAGTAGTAGTATGTACACATGGCCTATCTAGATTGCCATGCGCTTACGCAAGTGCTATTCAGGTACTGTACTAGCTAGCTGTCATTGATCCATCGAATTGCATTGCATCCATGGGTATGGGTACCTAGGCAGTTGAGCTGCTAGCTAATATATATATCTCTCGATCATCGGTCGGCAGTCAGTCAGTCAGTCTTCCATGTGCTCTGCTAGCTAGTCTGCTGTGCTGTGAGAATCCATCCATCCATCCATCGTCGTCGTCGTCTGTGCAGGGAGACGACTGCAGATCATCGGCCGGAGGTGGCGGCGTTGGCGTCGAGCTGGTCGTCGGTCGGCGACGATCGATCATATCGTTCAGCGTCGATCATCAGGATTGTGGAAGAGGACCGGGCGAGAAGACGACGACGAAGATCAAGATGGCATGGTCGATGGAGGCGGTGATGCTGCCGACGAGCATGGTGCTGGTGCAGGCCTTCACCATGGGCGCCCTGCTCCTGTCGAAGCTGGCGCTCAACGTGGGAATGCAGCCCTTCGTCCTCCTCGCCTACCGCAACCTCGTCGGCGCCATCGTCGTCGCTCCCTTCGCCTTGTACTTTGACAGGTACCTCTACCTACCTAGTAGTACGCACGCACAATTATTAATGCATTGCAGCTTGATCGGTGTGTGCAACAATAATATAGTATGAAGCAACTTGAATGAATTAGATAAGACAACGATGCTCCCCCGTGTCAGAAAGTAAGGCACCGTTTAGATGCCAAAAAATTTGCTAAATTTTTTAATTTCCCGTCACATCGAATCTTTGACACATGCATGAAGCATTAAATATAGATAAAAATAAAACTAATTACACAGTTTAGACGAAATGGACGAGACAAATCTTTTAAGCCTAATTAGACCATGATTAGATACTAATTGCCAAATAACAACGAAACTGCTACAGTTACATTTCGCCAAAAATTTTGCCAACTAAACAAGGCCTAAACAAACTCAGCTTGCATTGTTGTCTAGTTATTTGATTGATGACTACAGTCTATAGCTACGTACTCTCTCCGTCCCTTATTATCTACATATAATATTTGTATCTCCAAATAAATTTATTAAAAAAACTAGATTCAAAGACCTTTTCAATGATACTAATTATGTATCATAAATATTAATATTTTTTAATATATATTTAGTCGAAGTTGTTTCTTAGAAAGTGCAAACGTCAGATATTTAGAGACCACGTACCAGCTGGCCAACCCCAATATAACAAAGACTTACGTTCATAAAAACAATATAACAACGAGATATATATGTAATAATATATATAAACAAACTAATTTCATTGATGATAAATATATCTAAACCCGTACCATTTTCATGTTATTGAGTTAAAAAAAGTCTAGATATCTTTTTCATGAACATGCACATTACACGTATTTCATTAAGGGGGTAGAAAGTTTTACGAGGGTTTCCAAGGTCAAGCGAGGTGCCCTTCCTTATACACCCCAACATACAAAGAGAGGAGATACACAGCCCGTTAGTTTTTCGTGATGGACTGCATCTTAACGTCTTTGCGACTTCAGCATCATCGATGGCCTTAAGTTACTGTGCCCGCAAAGTAGACCGACATCGAGGCGAACCCCGCCTCACTCCAGCTACTACCTCTAGCTAGCTATACGAGGGTGTTTGGTTGTTTAATTTGCCCAGGCACAGGCAGCAATCCTAGTGGCTAGGATGGGTTGCTTGAGCGGCATTTGACTGCCAGATAGCAACCGAACAGCCACTACATGCTCGCTCATGACTCATGACCAAAGTTTTCAGACTAGGTTTCGACCCAACCCGTCTTCGGATCGAAATATATATATATTCAGATAAATAATATTTTCCCCGATCCTCTAAAGATCCCTTGTACGTATATACTATTTTATATTCAGAGTATGTGTGTGTGGTTGGCTGTGTGAATACATACATACATATATAAATTTTATATATATCATCATGGACGACCGACAAGCTCTCATGACTCATGACCAAAGTTTTCAGACTAGGTTTTGACCCAACCCGTCCTCGGATCGAAATATATATATTCAGATAAATAATATTTTTCCCGATCCTCTAAAGATCCCTTGTACGTATATACTATTTTATATTCAGAGTATGTGTGTGTGGTTGGCTGTGTGAATACATACATACTTATATAAATTTTATATATATCATCATGGACGACCGACAAGCTAAGGGCCGGGGTTGCATCAGCGTAGCATACACGTTTTGCTATGCCAGCAGCGGAAGGCAGGGTCGTTGCGTTTGCTTTCCTGCTGTTTCTTGCCTGCCTGCCTTTGTCTTGACAAGCAAAAGCATGCAAATGCAAATGGGGTACTCCTACTAGCTAGCTAGCTAGATTCACGTGCGTGTAAAGAAATGTTTCCTAAAAACTTTTCTAAAAAGTGCTACAGTAGTTATTACATTGAATTTTGACGCATGCATGCATCATTAAATGTAGGTAAAAAATAACTAATTATACAATTTGTCTGTAAATATCGAGACGAATTTTTTGAGTCTAGTTAGTCCATGGTTAAATAAATTTTGCCAAATAACAATAAAAGTGCTACAAAATTTTTTTAAAAAAATTTGTAATCTAAACACGCATAAGAAGAACATGCATGGTACTATATGCTGCTCGCTAGAGACGGTAGGCATGATGTGTCTGCCATCAAATTAAAGGCTCGATGGGATGAGATGAGAGACAGAGATAGATATGCCGACCGGCCGGGTCGATCGAGTGCCGCCTTGTGATTGTGAATGTACTTGTAGGGTCGTCGATCGGGTGTTTTTGTTCCCACTGAACTTGAGTTCTATCTTATCTTATCGAATGTTTAGATATATGTATGGAGTATTAAATATAGATTATTTATGAAACTAAATACATAGATTACGGCTAATTTGCGAGACGAATCTTTTAAGCCTAATTAGTCCATGATAACAATACGGTACTATAGTAAAGCTACAGTAAACATATGCTAATATTAGATTAATTAGTCTTAATAAATTTGTCTCGCGATTTATTGACAGAATATATATTTTTTTATTAGTATCAAACACCACATATAACATCTGATAACATCTGATATGACACTCGATAAACTTTAATGCCTGCCTCCAAACACCTTAGTCCTTCAGTTAATGCCTTCCTTAACTTGCTCGGACTATAGCACGACAAGTGTTCGACAGACATGAGAGATCATGTCTCCTTTGCTCTAATTCAATTCTTGCCATGCTGCGATGCTGATGCCTAACATCTCATTATATTCCCCGACCTGAGAAGACAAAACATACATAACTCGTATATCAGGTGTCGTGTTCTCTGTGTTGTGTATTATTCTGTTACAGACAGACAAGGATGTTCTCTTTTTTTTCTTTTTTCCTTTTTCACTTTGTTTGAAAATGAAAGGTCGTTGTAGTCGTACTGGCTAGATAGTGTAGCACTTTGGACGGACTTAGCTTCTTTCCTTTTGCTCGATCAGGCCAGGTTTCATCATTCAACTAATGGCCAACAAACTGGTTTATTAATTAGATTTTTTTAGAGTTATTATAGGGCCAAGCCAAATTCACCCATTTGCCCTGCCGAACCAACTCCTTCAAAGGAAGTACCTCTTGGACAACAACCCTTCTGCTTCGGAGGCAGTTGTCTTATTTCCAGTTTGTAGCATTCAGGAATAAGAAGCTTCCCCCATTTATCTCTTCCTTCGACAGGTCAAACTTGCTGCAATTCTTCTCAATTCGGCAAGTTTGGAGTTCTACTCCGGATGGTATGGTCCGGTTGGCAGAGAATCAACCAGACCTGGACCATGATCGCAATTTTCAGGATCAAGGACTTCACATCCTTCCAAGTATTCTCCTGAAAACACAAAGCATGCACTCCTTAATTTCCAAAGCACCCCCACAGGGCCGCGGCGGAAAAGATATTAGCAACTGCAAATTTTTATCACTTAACCACATCCTAAGAAATTAGCACATCTATTAAAAGTTCTTTTCTCAGAGATGTTTCACCACTACACAACCAAAGAAAATGCAAAATGGATCGTCTACCTTCCTTCTCAAACTTAAGTAGTCTCTAGTCCAGAGCTTTTTTTACCACAGCCAAAGAATGCAAATAGGAGTAATGCCGCTAAAATTAATGATTTTGTAGAGACTCTGGGAGGAATGGACACCGTTAGAAATGTGCTGCCATACTAGGGTGTCCTCAACAGATAGTTGATGCCAATTGAGTTATCTTTAACCACATATTCATCACTCTGTTGTCTACACATCTTCTGGAAGTACATTGTAAATTTGAACCATGCCACAGCTCAACTACTGTTTTTTATTGTTCATTTATCAAAACATAAATCTCCCAATAGAGGTGAATAGGTAGGCTGAAAAAGGCTAGCCAGTAATCTTTCCAAAATTTAATTCTGTGCCCATTATCTATGTGCCATCTATAACCTAACTATGCAGCAGAGGCTATCCAAATCGGATCTTTGAAGAACTGAGAAGCCCCGGTAGTCACACTCACACAAAATATTTGGGATGGAAAGTACCATGTAGGTTTTAACATGGCTGGGATGATGCAAATTAGTAATTGTGTTGTGTTAACCATACAATGCATTATATATATTGTCACTACTACCCTACCCTGTGTCAGTTACAGCATGCAGTTTGGCTGATGCCTGCTTTGTCACTGTATCATTAGCAGCTAGCAGACCTGTGTGTGTGATGTGCGGCCAGCAGGCTATCAGCACAGGCCAGACACCAGCGCCACACTCTGCTTCCACGCATCGTTACACAGTAGTATTGCCAGGCTCAAGCTCACCGTGTCTTGTTTAATTATTTTTGTATATATTGCCTATACATATATTCAGTTCAGTCGATTAGCTCTTTATTTTACTAGTCACACATATATATATAAATCACATGTTAATTAACAGAGTAAGCATGATATTAGTGTGTGGCGGTGACGGGTGCGTGCAGGTCCATGGTGCCAAAGGTGACCTTCAAGGTGGTCGGGTGGATGTCCATGAGCGCGCTCTTGGGCATCGTCCTGGCCATGGGTCTCCACTACTACGGCCTGCGCGCCACCACGGCCGCCATCTCCGTCAACTTCCTGAACCTGATCCCCGTGGTGACGTTCCTGATGGCGGTGCTGCTCCGCGTGGAGAAGCTGGCGGCGGGGACGTGGGCGGGGCGGGCGAAGATGGCCGGCACGGCCGTGTGCGTGGGCGGCACCATGGTGGCCAGCCTCTACCGGGGCCCGCTGCTGCACCCGTGGCCGACGCACCTGCTCCGGCACCGCGCCGCCACGGCCCCGCACCACCACCGCAACATGCCGCTCGGCACCGTGTACCTGTGCGGCAGCTGCCTGGCCTACGCGCTCTGGTTCATCGTGCAGGCGCGGGTGGGCAGGGTGTTCCCCTGCAAGTACCTGTCCACGCTGCTGGCCTGCGTCTGCGGCACCGTCCAGGCGCTCGCCATCGGCGCCGTCATCAGCAGGGGCGAGGGCGACCCGGCGTCGTGGCGACTGTCGTGGGACCTGCGCCTCGTCACCGTCGTCTACTCGGGCGTCTTCAACACCGCCGCCACCTTCTGCCTCATCTCCTGGGCCATCACGAGGCGAGGGCCCATCTACCCGTCCATGTTCAACTCCCTCTCGCTCGTCGCCACCACCGTGCTCGACTCGCTGCTGCTCGGCACCGACGTCTCCGTCGGCAGCCTCCTCGGCGACCTGCTCATCATCCTCGGACTCTACGGTTTCCTCTGGGGCAAAGGCAGAGAGATGAAGCACCTCAAACAGCAGCAGCAGCTCAACGGGAACGGGAACGGGACGACGATGATGTCGATCAGAACCAACGGCGGCACCAACAACGCCGCCGACGACCGCGTCTAGCTAGCTAACAACTGCAGCTGCATCCATCCATCACAAGCTAGGTAGCAGCGACCTAGAACTAGAGGTATATTGGATCGATCGATCGGCCGGACGGATGATCTCATCACGTATCATGGTCATGGCTATTGCCCATTGCTGCTAGGCTATTGCTCGGGCAGGTACTACATACATAGACAGAGAGACAGACAGACACAGAGACAGATCCATGCAAATCAAAAACATCGCATGGAGATAGATCAATAGAGCTTTCAGTCGTCAGCTAGAAAAATGAAACACTACTGAGACCTGTCGTATCAGATTGATAGGTCAAGCATAGACTATGTATTATTGTATTAATATTCTTGTTGGGAATTAATTATATACATTATTTATTATTAAGACATGTGTTGTACTACTACTACTATATAATTTAATTTAATGTAATGCTTCGTTCACCAATCAGTTTAATTCTTTGGACTCTTGCATTCATGTGCTATTCTTTGAATAAAGTGATCAGATTTGGGGTCAAAAAAGTCAAAAGAATTATAATTTGGAACAGAGGAAGTATATATTACTTTCTTTTTTTAATGGAACTGGAGGGGCTAAAAACCCCTCGAAGGAGATAATAAAGAACCTTAAGCAGTCGACGGTATCCTACTGCAAAGGTGGTCTTAAGAATCCAAAAGAGGTTGCTACAAGAAATTTATTCAAAAGAAGCCTAACAACAAAGTAGCATGCGTCTAAATAGCAATATGCGATGTGCTCTCTCCATCTTAAATTTCTTTCCTTCTCTGATCGATCTGCTATATTGCTGTTCTTACTAGACCGGAAATAAATAGATAGATAGATAGACAGGATACAAGCAGGCCTGTATTACATGCAGCAGTGATGTTTGGCATTAGCAGTTAGCATGTGCATCTCCTGCGTCATCCTCTCTGTAATCTTCAGTCTTTTCTATGATCCTTTGCTGCCATCTTTTTTTTTTTTTGAGGGGAATCCTTTGCTTCCATCTTTTTTTTAGGGGAATCCTTCGCTGCCATCTGATAAGCCTGGCTCGTTTCTGGGCCAACCACACTTCCTGACGTTCCTTTGCTGGCATCTAAGCCTGACTAGTTGCTGGGCCAAAGGCCGGTTCCTTTCGTTCTTAGGCCCAGGCTAGGCCATTTGGACATTACTACTACTTTGTTGTTGGGAACAAAAAAAATGTGTCTGGACACGCCCACGATGGGTTTGGACATGCACACGATGAATTATTGTCGTAGTCTTATTTTTCTCCATAAACTCTAAAATCTATTCTCCAAAAATCTCTACACCTAGGTTCAAAAAAAAATCTCTACACCTAAAAAAGATTGTAACGCCATCATATGTCCGGCTGGTGATATCAAATCTCTATTCCTCCTCACTTCTCTGATTACGTTCAATAAAAAATAACCTTAATGCAACGCACGAATATATATCTAGTAGTCTAAACATTGATAGTGGTCAGATCTAACAAATAAGAAAGAAAAGTTGAATTTCGATCCAAATAGGTAACCTCAAAGCTAAAAAGGCTAAGAAAAGAAGTTGAACCTTTTTAGGGAAAAAAAAGGCACCTTATGTGCATCGCCATCCCTATATATATATATTATATTATATTTCCTGACATGCTGTAAGAACCAAATCTTAGGCCATGTTTAGATGTCATCCAAATTCCAAGTTTTTTCACTATCTCTCCATCACATCAATTTTTAGCCGCTTGCATGGAGTATTAAATGTAGGTAAAAATAATAATTAATTACACAGTTTAGTTTGAAATCACGAGATGAATCTTTTGAGTCTAGTTGGTCCACGATCGGATAATATTTGTCAAATAAGACGAAAGCGGTACTATTCATCAAGTTCAAATTTTTTGCAAAGTAAACAAGGCCTTAACATGGTAGCACAAAATGTTTGGAACCCAAAATTAAGCGATGGGAGTTACATCAATCATTCAACCGGTCATGGCTCTCCACCTCTGCTGTGCACGCCTCCTCATCAGCGGCAGCCCCAGCTGCACCTGCGCACATTGAGGATGTGCCACAGAAGATGTACATCGTCGAGCAGTACCTGAGCTCCAACAACTCCGACAGAATGAGCGGCCACAAGTGGCGATGTTGGTAGAGCCAGCACGGCCTCCAAGACAAAGCTGGCGGGGCATGTGTGGCGTGGGAGAGACGGAGAGGTGAGGCGTGGGGGAGAATGTCCTAGGCCCCGCGAACGGATAGCAAGCGTGGCTCGTAGAAAAAATGTGTACTTATTGATCCTCTAAACTATTGTTATTTGTCTACTTCACTCCCCCAATTAGAGAACCAGCTATATTCTACCCTTAGATTACTAAAAACCATCTAAACAACACTCTTAGACAGTTTTGAAGGTGGTTTCACCAACGTGACATATTACGTGGGTGCTGACGCAGCGTTGAGTCAGCAAACAATACAAAAATAAGTCTACATAGCCCTTAACATATAAGGGTTGACTAGGTAAACCCCTAACATATCCAGGTATAGCATAGTGGCTGAGTACAAGGCTTTTCCTAATGCGACAGCAAAGGTAATGTGGAGTCATAAGTTACTTGATGAATTGAAAATCTCACATCATTCTGTGACTTGTCTCTAGTGTGACAATGTTGATGCCAAGTATCTATGAGGTAAACATGTGCTGCATGCTAGAACAAAACATGCTGAAATAGATTATCAATCAATGTGTATAAGAGAATAGGCCAGTTGCGTCAAACTAAGTGGACATTTGTTTTATCAGCTTTGCGGGTCAAATTGCTCATGGGTTCACGAAAGCGCTACCCACATGACAATTGATGTTATTCAGGAACAATCTCAACTTGGCAGTCAAGGTGATTATCAGGGGTGTTGGAAATATACGTGACAAGCTCAAAATTCCAAGTTTTTTCACTCTCTCTCCATCACATCAATTTTTAGCCACTTGCATGGAGTATTAAATATAGGTAAAAAAATAACTAATTACACAGTTTAGTTGGAAATCACGAGATGAATCTTTTGAGCCTAGTTGGTCCATGATTGGATAATATTTGCCAAATAAGACGAAAGTGGTACTATTCATCGGGTTGAAATTTTCTCCAATCTAAACATGGCCTTGTTTAGATTGGAGAAAATTTCAACCCGATGAATAGTACCACTTTCGTCTTATTTGGCAAATATTATCCAATCATGGACCAACTAGACTCAAAAGATTCATCTCGTGATTTTCAACTAAACTGTGTAATTAGTTATTTTTTTTACCTATATTTAATACTCCATGCAAGTGGCTAAAAATTGATGTGATGGAGAGAGAGTGAAAAAACTTGGAATTTTGAGGTGAACTAAACAAGGCACGGTCACGGTACTGCTATTTGTTACGGTATTTTTCTTCTCAAGCAGTTTGCTGTGCAGCTCATGTTTGTCCATAGTTCAGGATATCCTTTATGTAGACAAGTTTTATCCTTACAAAACTCATCTCAACCTATAAAATTTCTATCATATCTTTTCATCTATACTATTCTACTAGCAAATGTTATCATGCACTGCTACGGGTGAATACCAGATTATTCAATTCAATATGTATATTTTTGGTCAACTTTTTTATATAACAATTAAAACTGTAATAGTTTGTTGTGTAGTTTACCTAAACGATTTGTTTCTCGGCATATTTATCCAATGGTCGCTCATCTATTTGGATATGTCTTGGACACGCATTGTTCTATGTCGTCTACTCACAGGCCGTAAGTCCAAGTTATATATGACACATGAAGAGGCGTAGAGCATTGCACGAAGTAAAAAAGATAATTAGAAAAATAACATTTTTAACTTTCATACTAAAAGCAAAATATGGCTATGTGTTGCAACTGAACATATACCTTATGACATAAGGACATGCTGTTTGAAGATTTATTATGCTCCATCTCTTGACGTGTGCGGCCATCGACATGCTACCACATCTGTTACTTTAATATAAATTTAAAGACCTAAACTTGTAATTTTTTTTGAAATAAGAAAATACAATGAAACCCACGTTGTAAAGTAGATTTTCACAATTTATTTAAATATATTATTATTTAATTTCAGACATTTTTTGTTCTCTATATAATATATTATTATTTAATTTGGGCAAATATATTATTATTTAATTTAATGTTGGGCAAGCCGGCTACCGAGGCTCTTGTTTTTTGCTTCTTTGACGGAGAGTATTATTATTTTTATATTCTTTGCTACTTTTATGCTTTGCTACTTTGACGGAGTGTATCTGTGTGAACTGGTGGCCATTTATCCGTCGATTAGTTTGAATTGAGTAGGTTTATTCCGGATTTGTTGCAGTGAAGGGAGGCGGACGGGCGGATGGCCATTTATCCGTCGATCAGTTTGAGTTGAGTAGGTTTAGACCGGATTTGTCATAGTAAAGGGAGGCGGACGGGCGGAACACAAGCTTGAAGCAGATATGGCTAGCCCGGTCTGGAATGAAAAAATATACAATAATACCAGAGCATAGGAAGAGGAAGAAAAAAAAGTAGTACAGAAATTTTGACTCTTTATTATTAGGGAACCTAATATGTATGGGAATCAGATTTCGTATAATCACTAAACGTTGTTTTAACCTGTATGAGCGTAAGTCATGAGTCTGGTTCATATAATATATTCGGATGGCGTGGCCTGCCGCGTATCGGAATAGGTCCAGAGTTTGGACCAGCTGAGCTGAGTTGAATGAAATTTACTAGAAAATTTTTAGCCCTCTAATGTTTGTATATATAGATGTATATATATTTAGATAGATATTTTGGAAAACAAAAAGGAAAAAAGTCCAAATCGGGCATGGGAAAGAACGGGAAAAAACGGACGTGGAAAAAAAAGTCTAATGTCGAACGTTTATTATTATTAGGAACAAAAAAATGGACGTAGAAACCGAGTGGCGGAACATTGGCCCCGGAAAAAATGTAGTTCGAACTCCAGAAAATAGAAAAAAAAAGATCCACATAAAGAAAGATGAGTCGGACATTGAAGCGGAAAAAATCCGCAACCGTAGGCTAGACGAAAGATTTTGCACCGGTATAGATTTGAATTAGGATTCCTAGTCCTATTCAGACTCGGAGAGATCTATTTGTCATAACTGTCTTGGGTTATAAAAGTCTAGATGGAACAAACTCTCGACTACCGTTACGGGGAGGTGGACAAAAAAAGATGGATGAACGAAAAAAATGGCCAGAAATTTTACCTTTTTATTATTAGGTATAGATATAGATATAGATGTCGGATTATGTTATATATATACTCCATCTATTCTCGTTTTCACTTCTCGAGAAACAACTTTGACTAAATATATATTAAAAAATACTAATATTTATAGTATATAATTGATATATTATTAGAAAGATCTTTAAATCTAGTTTTTTAATAAATTTATTTGAAGATATAAACATTACACATATGTTCTGTAAATCAAGTTAAATTTAAGAAACGCACGGCAACACGACAGAACGGAGCGAGTATCTACTACGAAACCCCCGCTAGCTTTACAATCATTTCACTCGTGACACGGTGCCAAAGGCCCAAAGCACGTGGGTTCGTGGAATATACGGTATGCCAATGTATAGGTCTTTGCGACTAGTAGTACTCCAGGTGCTAATGCCTTGATCAGATCCTAAAATTTTTTGAAAAAAAATTCTGCAGCTCTTTTGTTGTTATTTAGTAAAATTTGTTCAATCATAAATTAACTAGACTCAAAAGATTCGTCTCAATATTTACCGACAGACTATACAATTAATTATTTTTTATCTATATTTAATAATTAATATTCTATATATACATTTAAAATTTTGATTTTACGGGTAATGTGCAAAATTTTTTATATCTTGGCAGCGACTGTGGTGGCTGCTCGTCCTCGTGGGTCGTGTCGGCGTGGGGGTCGGGTCGCTGGTGCGCTGGTCCTGCCTGCCCGTCCGCGTGTCTTGCTATGGCTGGTTCGTACTCCGTATGTACGAACGGCCCCTTGGCACCGTACGCCTGTGGGTTCCACGCAATGACGCAAGCAAATAACCTCCTGCCACGTTGGGGCTGTGAGTGGTGGCACACTGACACTCGACACAGCGGTCTGTGCTGCCATTTGCCGCTTTTCTCCAATCTCAACGTCCCCAGTTTAAGGGTGTGTCTAGTTCCTAAAATATTTGGCCCTAAAACATCACATCAAATTTTACAGCATATATATAGAGCATTAAATATAAATGAAATAAAAAAACTAATTACATAGTTCACCGTAAAATCACGAGATAAATTTTTTGAGCCTAACTAATCTATAATTAAACAGTAATTATCAAATAAAATAAAAAAAACTACAGCACCCAAAACCAAAATATTTTAGAAACTAAACACTACCTAACTCTACGCTAGAAAAACCAGCGCGGCTTTGCCGCCGCCAAGTGTGCGGCCGAATGAATCACGTTTTGTTGGACCAGTATATCTTAGTAATTTTGTATCACAGCAATGTTCCCCTGTTCGGCTACGGCTTATTAGTCGTGTAACAGTGTTTTTCTCTCACAGCAAATCAGCCACAGCCGGCTTATAAGCCAAAAAAACAGCCTGCCGAACAGGGCCGTTACTTTATAAGGATATATTTATAGGTCATAGTAGTACGAATTACGTTATATCGATCAGAAAATGGTAATTATAAATCAAGATTTTTTGCCAATTGCCTCTCGGTAGAAGTGCACCATTTATGTCTTTTGAAGATAAAGGGAAATTATTCTCTGGTTGAGGTATAGGCCTCGTTCGGCTAAAATTATAAGCCGGCTGAAAAACACTGTTAGCTGATTTTTTTGAGAGAAAAATACTATTCCGGCTGAAAAAACAAGCTGAATAAGACGGATTATAAGCCAGATAAACAGGACCATAGTTGGCCACCGTGCCGTGCCGACCCGACACGCGGCACGGCCGTGTCGTGCCGTGCCTGGCCGTGCTATGGGCCAGGCCTTCGGCCCATGACACAGCACATGGGCCGTTTACCCGTGCCGTGCTGTCCATGGGCCACGGCCATTTTCGTCGTGCCATGCCGGCCCATGACACGTTAGGCAACTACACCTCACCATTTCACAAGTGTTCCAATTTTTTCATCATTTTCATCAAATTTCACAAGTCTTCATCATTCTTAGTTTCTCACAAGTCACAAACTAACAACTCACATTCTCACAAGTCACAACTCAGAATATGAAAATGAATAAGAGATGAACCAGAAGGTCCATAAACCAAACACAAGACTACAACAGAATGAATAAGAGATAATATATTATCAAAATGAGCTGTTTTGTGTAATGTTGCCTCATTAAAAACCTTTCTAGGTAAAATTCACCCTTTTGAGAAACCCTAGAAAGGAAAAGAGTACAACTAGCTCAACATCAGTGGCAAGTTGTTCAAGTCATCAAGTGAAGTGGCAAGGCAAAGTTTAAACATTACAGTTCTATCCTATTACAGACTTCTCCAGATGTTCATCTTCATGTTCAAGTCATCCACCACTTGAGTCTTGTAGTTGTAGCACCAAAAGATGGAGAAATGCCTGCAAAATTAGGAATTAGAATCAATTACTCCAGATGAACATGAAGGACTGAATATGAAGATGAATACTTTACCTTCTCTAGATGTTCATCATGCTTCACCTTCACCCAGCGCCGGGAGCTGCAGCTGCAGTGCTGCCGCTTCCGCTACCGCTGCCTTCACCTTCATCCAGGTACAAGTTGTCGAACAACTCTTCCAGGTCCATGTCCTCAGGTGCATGATGTTCCTTTCTTGTTGATTGGTCCCAGTCTTTTATGCAGGTGAGCATTTCCACATGCTCAGGCAACAAGCGTTGTCGCCGGTCTTCGAGTATCCTAGCAGTACAGCTGAAACAAGACTCGGAAGACACAGTAGATACAGGAACAAACATGATATCGCGAGCCATTATCGATAAAATAGGATAGGTTAGCTTATGGTCACGCCACCACAACAGTATGTCAAAGGACTCCTCCCCAATCCTTGACAGGATCACTGTCCAAGTATGCTGACAGCTCATTAACACCACCAGATAGAGAAGATGAAGCAAGGGAACGGCCAGAGGATGCACCAGGACCAGCATAGATCTTTCCCCATGCCTCCAGAGGAGGACGACGCAGCGTCAGGCACCAACCTGCAAAGAAGATCAAGAACAAGCATTAGAACTTAGAAGATGAAGAAGATGTAGAGAAGATGAAGAAGATGCTAGGGTTAGGGTTTCGACTTACCTACGCCACCGGAGCCCAGTGCCAGAGAAGAGGCCAGGGAGCCAGCATCCAAGTAGAGAATGACGAGACAAGCCGTTAGACCGACGGCGAGCAGCGGCGGAAGAATAGATAGGACAACGACTCACACTCACATGGTACACCGAAGGAGGAGGCCTGGAGGAGGAGGAGGGAAGGAAAAGGAGGTAGGAGAGGGAGAAGGAGTGGCCGACAAGGTGTCGAGGTCACCAGATGACCGGAGCAGGGCCGGCGAGCTCAAGGCGAACGGCGGTGGTGGATCGGATCGGCAGATCGAGTTCGAGAGCGAGAGTGGAGCGAGCGAGAGCTGCGGCTGTGCGGTGGGGGAAATGAATTAGGGTTAGGGATTGGGGGGACGGTGCGGCCGGCTGGCTTATATATGGCCGCGAGGTGCGGGATGGGCTGGGCCAAAAGAGTCGTTGGGGGCGGTGGCGGCCTGGCGGCCGTGCCAGCCACCGTGCCGCTCCCTCGGCCGTGCCGTGCCCATGTTGTGTCATGGGCCAGGCCGGTGTCCCATGCACTGCACTGGCCTTTGGGCCGTGCCGGCACGGGCACGGTGGCTTTCGTGCCGTGCCACCCATGGGCCGTGCAACCAGCCCATGGGCTGTCTGGAAATCTATAGGTTGAGGAACCAATTTTTCTTTTGATCAAAAGTCAGTATCTTGTGAAGATTCAGGGATCTTAAAGTTTTTGTAAAGTTTTACCCATTTTTCAATGAAAAACAACTAGCTCAACATCAGTGGCAAGTTGTTCAAGTCATCAAGTGAAGTGGCAAGGCAAAGTTTAAACATTACAGTTCTATCCTATTACAGACTTCTCCAGATGTTCATCTTCATGTTCAAGTCATCCACCACTTGAGTCTTGTAGTTGTAGCACCAAAAGATGGAGAAATGCCTGCAAAATTAGGAATTAGAATCAATTACTCCAGATGAACATGAAGGACTGAATATGAAGATGAATACTTTACCTTCTCTAGATGTTCATCATGCTTCACCTTCACCCAGCGCCGGGAGCTGCAGCTGCAGTGCTGCCGCTTCCGCTACCGCTGCCTTCACCTTCATCCAGGTACAAGTTGTCGAACAACTCTTCCAGGTCCATGTCCTCAGGTGCATGATGTTCCTTTCTTGTTGATTGGTCCCAGTCTTTTATGCAGGTGAGCATTTCCACATGCTCAGGCAACAAGCGTTGTCGCCGGTCTTCGAGTATCCTAGCAGTACAGCTGAAACAAGACTCGGAAGACACAGTAGATACAGGAACAAACATGATATCGCGAGCCATTATCGATAAAATAGGATAGGTTAGCTTATGGTCACGCCACCACAACAGTATGTCAAAGGACTCCTCCCCAATCCTTGACAGGATCACTGTCCAAGTATGCTGACAGCTCATTAACACCACCAGATAGAGAAGATGAAGCAAGGGAACGGCCAGAGGATGCACCAGGACCAGCATAGATCTTTCCCCATGCCTCCAGAGGAGGACGACGCAGCGTCAGGCACCAACCTGCAAAGAAGATCAAGAACAAGCATTAGAACTTAGAAGATGAAGAAGATGTAGAGAAGATGAAGAAGATGCTAGGGTTAGGGTTTCGACTTACCTACGCCACCGGAGCCCAGTGCCAGAGAAGAGGCCAGGGAGCCAGCATCCAAGTAGAGAATGACGAGACAAGCCGTTAGACCGACGGCGAGCAGCGGCGGAAGAATAGATAGGACAACGACTCACACTCACATGGTACACCGAAGGAGGAGGCCTGGAGGAGGAGGAGGGAAGGAAAAGGAGGTAGGAGAGGGAGAAGGAGTGGCCGACAAGGTGTCGAGGTCACCAGATGACCGGAGCAGGGCCGGCGAGCTCAAGGCGAACGGCGGTGGTGGATCGGATCGGCAGATCGAGTTCGAGAGCGAGAGTGGAGCGAGCGAGAGCTGCGGCTGTGCGGTGGGGGAAATGAATTAGGGTTAGGGATTGGGGGGACGGTGCGGCCGGCTGGCTTATATATGGCCGCGAGGTGCGGGATGGGCTGGGCCAAAAGAGTCGTTGGGGGCGGTGGCGGCCTGGCGGCCGTGCCAGCCACCGTGCCGCTCCCTCGGCCGTGCCGTGCCCATGTTGTGTCATGGGCCAGGCCGGTGTCCCATGCACTGCACTGGCCTTTGGGCCGTGCCGGCACGGGCACGGTGGCTTTCGTGCCGTGCCACCCATGGGCCGTGCAACCAGCCCATGGGCTGTCTGGAAATCTATAGGTTGAGGAACCAATTTTTCTTTTGATCAAAAGTCAGTATCTTGTGAAGATTCAGGGATCTTAAAGTTTTTGTAAAGTTTTACCCATTTTTCAATGAAAAACAAATATTCTAGTCTATAATTTGACTAAACACAATATGAAGGATATCTCAGACGCTCAACGTAGAAGTGCAATCAGTTATAATGTGTGTAAATCATAATGAATACACCAAATGCTTGCAAAAAATATGGTATTATTGATGTTATCATTCGTTTGGTATATCAGGGGCAACACTGTATTGGATGAAGCTTGTAATCTTGGGGCTTAGAGCCAATGGAAAATATGGCAATGAATGCAGTGTCACAATGATCATATTGACTCCTGTGTTCAAGGCTCTGAAATTACATAAGAAAAAAATTAGGATATAAGTGTGTCGGTATCCGCTACTTCTTGACCTCAATATTCGAGTCCAATTATTACCCTTTTTTATGTATAGGTCCTTGGTAGCTCTGGAACTTGCTTTTTGTATTATAAAAGAAGCGGGGCTTCTGCAAAGTAAAGAGGTCATTGAGTCTAATGTCTGTTAATTATTTTGCTGATGTAGAGCGCACAGTATCAAACTTGTAGGCAGGTAAATTAGATCGTAAAACATAGAAAAGGGATGAGATGGTTCTGAAGTGCAAAATCACCTTCATGCTGGTGGAGCTGTGTGGTACGCTTCAGAAGTCCCTTTCCTCTGATAAATTCTTCTGATGCTTGCAGAGCAGCTATGGCCATCTTTCGGGATTCCTCAGTATCTCCCTCATCAAGAATCAATCTGTGGAAATAGTATGCAGCAGCCTGGCCAAGGGGGAACAACAAAATGACACTATAAAATGTACATAGTTCAAAGGATAATTATGCACTGATGAGTGATGATATGAAACAGAAATTGTGATAATGGAAAGTACAATGAAAATTATGATATGAAATAATAGATTTATGAATTGCTAGAGGCAGATGAGTGGTATTAAGACTCGGAAAGACACATGTTTCCAGCATTTGATCTTCATGCAAGCTAAGCATAATTTTACTGCTAATGTTACCTTCGGTTTATCATTTACCAGTCCAAGTTGCATATCAACACACTGGAGGTTATTAAGATAGTGGCTCTGAACCCTAAAAATCTTCTTTCAATCAAAACATTTGTGTAATTAAGTAGTATTTACAAGTAATTATGCAGACCACATGAGTTTTTTTTTGTGTGTTAAAATACATTTTGAATTCTTTTGCTTAAAGCAATCAGCTGTCTATTAAGCTTAAGGGCATGTTTTGTACTTGCTACTATTGAATGTACTGCATAAAGTGGAGTGGATTAATTTAGGGAGATTACAGATCTTGTGTACCAACTACCAAGTAGAAAATTTGAGCTTTGAAGAAATGAAAATAGTTTGAATATATATTTTGATGTGAAAAATAAAAAGTTTCCCATGTCTAGGATCATATACCTTTTCTTTTCAGAGCTTAGGATCATAAGCAGTTGACATTGCCTATGGTATGACCTATTGCTTACTTTCGCAGCGATGCCCTTTCTTATATAACTACTCACGTTGGCAAAACAACTTAATCTGACATGCAAATAAAGAGAAAAGAACCGTGAATGGTTAGATTGTTTGAAGAAGCAACCTTGCAGAAATCTGACCATAGAACCATGACCTGCAAGCAAACTCGAGAAACAGTTATATAGATGTGGCAGCAAAATCATTTGCTGTTAGTAATAGCCTGAACTGTACAGATTTAAATTAAAATGCTGGAACATAGATATACAGGGATGTGTCTTTCCCTCGCTTTCTCAATCTTTATATTTTGCTCATGGAGCCGACATTCACCAAAAGCATATGTTTTCAAGTAAATTGGACTAAAAATCTTAAGCCAACCGCACGGCAACTTCATTAACATCCGCGGCTGTGTTAACGCCAGGGCCACATGTGCAGAAGCAGCCCCGGAAACTCTAAGAACAGTTCTCTACTCCTTCTAACTGCATTGCATTTCATCAGAAGTGAGCACTGAGCAGGACGTGAGGATCAGATCATATCAAGCTCAAGAGATCTAGTACCTTCTTGTAGCCTGCTTGTTTTGCTTTTCCTCCTCTGGCACGCGTGGCTGTCACGGTCGTCGTGGCGCTCACTGGAGGAGTTGAGCAGGTCCAGTGCGTCCAGGTCCATCGTGTTGACGAGGTCCTAGAGGGCGGTGTAACACCTCGGATGTTAAGCATGCATTAAGCATTTCAAATCATACGCATGAGCATCATCTTGCATTCATAATCATATGTGATATAGGTGTAACATGGATATGAAACATGCGAAACACGGCTTCGAAACATAAATGTTGTATGTGCTTGTTTAAATACAATTTTGCCATGATTATGCTTGTTATGCCATTAAAACATGTTTGATTATTAGTGCAAATCCATTAGAAATGTTTAACATAAAATTTGGAGCAAGTTTGGTATTCAAAATTTTCTCAAATTTTGCTTTTAAAAATAATCTAGAAAAATGGAATTTTGATTTAAAATGAACTTTGAATCTCTAATTCAAAATCTAGTTGGAATTTTAAAATGAACCTTTAAGTAAAGTTGTAGAGTTTAAAATTCTAAACAACTTTTGTTTTGGGGTCAAGTTTTGAAAGTGCCATTTTCCACTTAAAATTATTGAATTTGGGACTGTTTAGTAAAATTTGAATTTGAAAATATAAAAGAAAAGGCAATTTTTCGTGTTACTGGGCCGTGCCCCTCCTTTCTCGGCCCGCGGCCGAAGCCGGCTCGGCCCGTCCACCTAGCCTGCCTCCCTCTCCCGTGCGCTGCGCCCGTGCCTCCCCGACCACGCGCAGGCCATGGCCGCCCCGTGGCGCCCGTGCGCCGGCGAAGCCGGCCGGGTCGCGTCCCGCGGGCCCCCGTCGAGCCACCGCCTGCCTTAAACTCCGCCAAGCGCTCCGCTGCTCCCCTATCTACTTCGTTTTCCGCCCTGCCTTCTCCTCCCTCGCCCAGCATAGAGCGGACGAGCTCGCTGCCATCGCCGCTGTCTGCTTCGCGGGCAAAATCCACCATCGGTGCTCCACCGCAGCCATCACGCTCACGCACACAGCTCCGCTTCGGCTTGCGCTACCTCGCGCACCTGCTCGCGCCTTCGATTGAGCCAAGGTATAGCTAGTCGGGCGCTTCCTTTCACCGCTGCCATGGTCACTGGCGCCGCCACGCTCGATCTGGCCGTGGACGGTACCCTTCCGGCCACCATCTCCTTCCTTTCTTTGGCATTCCGTGGTCGCTAGGAGTCATGGATGGGGATTTCGGTGTTGTTGCCGCTGGGTAGGGCTCTGGTGAGTCGGGTCGCGGCCTCACCATCGCCATGCACGCGGGCGGAGCTCGCCGCCGTGCATCCCCGCGCCGTTTAGCCTACCCCTAAGTCCGCCTCGGTGTGAGGAAGGCGCTGGTGGTGACCATGTCACCGGCAACCTCACCGCCGGCGAGAGTTGGTTGGTCAACGCTGCCTCTCTGCTCCGGTCCGGCTGTCGGGTGGGGCCGGTTGACCCGCGGACCCCAGCTGCCAGCGACTGCGGGTGCACTGTACCGGGTGCACCCAACATTTTCAACGACCGGGTTTTTGAATTGATTTCGAAAATGCTTTCCAGAAAATGTGAAAAAAATTCCAAAAATCAGATCTTGGTGTATAGTGCTCCAAATTGAATGAAACAAATTTTGCTATTCTTCATATGAGTAGATTTATAGTTTAAAAATATTGCATATTGATTTTGTGATACTTTTCTGTGGAGCTTTATTTAATTCTTGTAATTGCTATTTTCTTAGAAATGCCTAGTAAATCAAAAAATTATCAAAAAAATATGATTCTAGTTTTGTTAGTCTTCTTATGTGATGCACTTTATATGAAAAATATATGTCATGCATGTTCTGTAGAAAATTTTTGATGTCTAGTTCAAGTGCCTTTATTGGTTGATTTTTGTTATTTTTGCTAGAGAGAGAAATTTGTATAAAACATGTATATGATAATCTTTATACAGTGTTTGTTTACTGTGTAGAACATAGGGAAAATATTAAATCTGTTGTTTGATACTTTTCATAGTACAAAGTATTTTCATGCTCATTTGTATGCCTTAGCTTGTTATTTTTATGTAGGCTGTTTTACTTACCCAAATGCCATGAAAATTTTATGGTGGGCTACTTAGAGTAGGACTATGCTGCTCTAATTTTCATATATTTTTATATGCACTAGAAATATAGGTGGTTATTGTAACCCTAGTTTAAATCAAATATGAAATAATATTCTTTATGGATAATTAGTTTAATAATGAAACTTTGGTGTATCTTTGAAGCATCAAATCACTTGCTGATGTTACTTGACGAGTTAACGTGGTTGTGTTGATAAAGTGTAGTAGCACTTATGTTAGGGCTATATGTTAGTTAGCGTAAAAAAACTAGAACTAGTAGTAAAAGAGAATGCAGTAGATGACATGTATTCGTAGTGACTAATTTTGATTGTTGTTGACTACCTTATAGAAAGGTTTTACCTTTATGCTATCCAATAAGGTCTCAATGTGTTCATCTGCACATCATATCCTCATGATCATCGTATGCCATCGCATCCGATGCATCATTTGCATATTTACTTATACACTTGCATCATACAGGATCGCAGGAGGAAGCGCTAGTAGGAGTGCAAGAAGAGCAGACCGGGTCCGATCTACAAGAAATTCAGGCACAGGAGTTGCCTGAGGTAGACGAGGAAGAAGAGGATCTACCTGAGTGTGTGGACCACTAACCTAGTTCCTTCGAACGAGGCAAGCCTCGGAGCATTCTAAGTCTCCTACTTTATAAAAGCAATCCTTTATATGTATGAGTTTATATATTGTTGCATTAAGTTATAGGAGTTGAGTGAAACCATTGTATCCTTGCCGACTTTATTACATTCTTACCTTGTTAGGTTTAGGATCAAATACTGCTTAGCCCTGTTTAGACCGGTAGCGATCGGTGATTTCCTGTCACCTGCAGTTATAGGTGGTTACTGGAATGCTTTAGCTATGGAATGGATGATATCCTGGAAATAACCATGTGTTGATAGATAACTGGAGACCGGCCGAAAAAGTTGGAGGCAACCAGACAGGGTTCTGGGGTGCTATTAGTTTTCCGTCTGTGTCAATTAAGGACTTATCGTTGCTCGTCCCTCTTGTCATGTTGAACGCATGCCTCATATTTAGCTGGCCGAATAAAGTACCTTTCGACTGTGAAGCTAGTGACACTTTTCGGGTCGGGATAAACTTGGATTGGCAGACTGGTGCCGAAGGGGGTAAGATGGAGACACGAAGAGTGAGCCCAAGGTGCGTCCTGGCAGTCAGGCGGTCCTTGGATAGTGTGGTCCATAATTGTTACCCCGCGATGTTTACCTGAAAAGTGTCATTGGTGATATGTAGCTCACTTGATCGATGAGTGTGGTTTGTGTGAGGAATAAATCACCAGCTGGTTAGGAATCGATTCGAATCGCCATCGCTCCTGGACAGTGAACACTTGACTTGAGTTACGGCATCGTAGTGATGATGATGGAACATGGATGGTTATGAGGATAATGTGATAAAAACTAAACCTGAAATGGTAATTGGATGTTATTGGTTAATTAAGTGATTGCTATAGCATAGGTGCTTACCTACCTTGATAGGTTATAATAACGATGATGCAAAGTATTTAAAATGGTTTATTCATGACAGTTAGGTTTTTCGCAAATGAGTCAGCTAGTCCACTAAAAGAAAGCCTTGCATACTCCTTGGTGTCACTTTATTTTAGTTTAAGACGGGTAAGTCTAACTGAGTACTTTCTCGTACTTAGGGCGTTGTTCCCATTGTTGTTGGAGATGGTCAGATGTACTATGGCTATTGCATCAACTGCCTGTATCCTGCGATGGGTGACAACTAGGACCAAGGGCAGGGTCACTCCGTATGTCTTACCTAATGCTTTTGTTGAAAATGACTATCTCCTGGCACTGTATTTAAATTAAATGTGTGTGTGGTTTATGAAACTATTTACTTCCGCTATTTTATTAAGAACTTGGTTTGTAATAACTCTATGTTCAAAACTCTGATGTATTCAACTGTCGTTGTGAACTTATGTAATATGTGACTATGGCTGCTAAACTTGTACGATCTTGGTTTGTATGTTGGTTGGTTTGAAATCCTTTGTGGTTTCACAGACTACCGAGTTATATGGGCTTGAGTTTGCTAAATTATCTGTTTCGGCGGGTGTTTTTCTTACTTAATTTCGTATAATTGATCGGTTCTGTTACAGGCAGCGACGTCGTTGCCGTCGTATCTGCAGCCCTCGGTCGCGGACGTGACCTCGCGCTTGACTAGTTGTAACACCCCTGGTGTTATAGTAACTAAAAATTTGCCATGTCATCATATGCACTGCAAAGCATTCATGATTAAGTTAACCATGATGGGCATCAACTCAATTAAGTTTACATTTCCTAGGTTGAATGTGTTTCTGTGATGTGTGACTCGAATCAAAAACCCTAATTTTGAATATCACCTCAAATACTTAGTTTGTGCCCTATGTAAGTTGAGGTGTACGACTGTGTTGTACGCTAGTGTCAAGTGTAGGGTATGAGCTCAAGTCCAACCCATAAAATGAAGCTTCGAGTTTGAGTTTGAATTTGGAATCCAAAACTTGTTGCAAGTTTTTCAATTCGAATTTGAATTCAAATTTGAGGAATTATTAAAAGATTTTTCAAAGTCAACCTAGTCAACCAAGAGTGGCATTTGGTCAAACATGTGATGCTTGACTCAATGATGCCCTTGGGTGATGGTGTGATCACTAAATACTCACCAATTAATATAGTAACAAGTTTCATTTTGAAATTCTTCCGAAAACCCTAAAATTCAAAATCCTGGATTTACCCCTTTTTATGTAATTCAAAATCTAAGAAAATTTTGGGAGTGAGCCAAAAAGCAAAGTTGTAGATCTGGTTTTGTTGTACAACTTTGGTATTTGGAGTTTTCAAAGTTTTAGTGTAAAAGTTGGAGTAATTTTGAAAAGATTCAAATCTCAAATTGGACCCCTTTTCATTTCTCTATTTCAATTTCAAAATAGAGGCATAATTTGAAAATGGTTTGAATAGAAAAGTTGTAGGTCTTGGCTAGATGTACAACTTTGGTATTTTGAGTTTTTGAAGTTTCAATATAAAATTTAAAGTAATTTTAAATTTACCAATTTTTAGAAAATGTCCCATTTTAATTTCAAATTCAAATTTCAAAATCCAAGCTGAATTTGAAAAAGTTTATATTGAGAAAGTTGTAGAACTTTCAAAATTGAGAAACTTTTATTTTTATATATTTTCAACTTTTATAGAAAATTTGTGAGTAATTTGTAAAATTACGCCAGTGGCATTTTCATAAATATTTCAAAATCAGTTCAACGGTAGGCGCCACGCAGTTGCTTGCCGGCGGTGGCCGAAGGCGTGCCGTGGTCGCCAGCTGTCACGTCAGCATGGTCAGGCCATCCTCACATGGTGCTTCGAGTTGGTTTGCCTCGTCTATAAAACCGCCCACCGTCGTCATCGATTTCTCTTCTCCCTCTGCTTCTGCACCGCTGCCATCGCTCCACCGCTCACCGTCGTCACCGCCGAGCTCGTTCGGGCCAAATTGATCGCACCATTAGTCGCGTCTCACTCCCGCGCACCTCCTCGGCCGCTCGCACTAGCCCATCCCGCCCGGAGTGCCTGTATGGCAGTTTCCTTCCTCTTCTCCGGTGACCGAGCGCCACTGTGCCGCCTCCCCGTGGCCAGCCGCCTCCGCTGCCTCTCCACGCCTACCTTGTGCTCAGCTGTGTTCGTGGTGAGCCACTGATGCTCCCTGTCCTCTCAATTTGGTCGTTACCAGCCCTGCTCGCCGGGGCGGCGTGAGCCGCCACCACCGAGCCGCCATGGCCGACGTGGGAGGGGTCTCCAGGGGTCTGTTGCCGTGTGGAGTGTCTGAGGGAGTTCACGAGGTTGTGTTGGTTGTGGTGGTCGGGTTAGTTGGTCGGAGTCTTGTCGTCGGCGTCGTAGCCACCGGCCAGCCACCGCGGTGCCATGGCTGGCGCGTGGGGAGAAGGGAAAGAGAGAAGGACGGGCGAGAAGCGGGTACTGGGCCGGCCCGACTGGTTGGGCCGGGTAAGAGGGAAGGCAGACCGGGAGAGAGAGAAGAGTGCGGGCGTGGGTGGGCCACGCGCGTGCACGTGGGCCGCGTGGGCCAAGCGAAGGGAAAAGAGGGGTAGTCAGCCTGTGTTGACGGTTTTCGTTTTTTCTTTTTCTAAAAATACTAAATAGTAGCAATTTTTGTTTATTTCTTTGTGAATTATTTAGAGCTCCAAAATTGGTAAAATTTTTTGTGAAGTCTCTCTGTACCATGTACTATTTAGGAAAAATATGAAATGGCAATTTTGTTTACTTTTGTAAGTTAATTAATTAGCTCAATTAATTAATAAATGATTTTTCCATAATTTATCTAGGCTTAAATAATTGTCCAAAAATTATGAAATTTATTTTGCCACTTGGTTATGTTGTGAGCTTGCTAAAATAAAATTTTGGGATCAATTAGATAAAGTTGATTTTATACTTAATTTATGCTTTATTAATTAATTAGTTAATCATGTAATTAGAGCTTAATGACTTAGGGTTGTTTGACTTTGTGATTGAGTGTTGACTTTGGGTGATTAATATTTAATGGCCTTTAGCTCCTTTAATTGGTTGTTTAAGCTCTCTTAATCATATTGTTAGGGCTTAATTGGTATTGTTTTATGTGATTAACGAAAATCTTTAATGAAGTAGTTAACCTAAGGAAACCCTGGGCTAGGGTTAGGGTAGGTTCTGTTGTTTTACAGCTGTACCGTGAAGGAAAGTTGTACTCAAGTTATTAATCTTGTTATACATCCATCAAGCATCATGTTTATTACTTCATAATGTTGAGCATACATTGTCATCTCGTGTAGTTCCCGTGAACAAGGAGTTTACCGAAGTCGAATCCGTCCCCGAAGAAGAGTCGACGTCCGTGGAGGTGGGATTTGACATTTGTGGTACTGACCCAGAACCTGAACTTTCCGTCAACCAAGGCAAGCCCCGGGTGCATTTAAACCCTCCTTGCGTTTTGAAAAGCTTTATTTCACTTATGTTAATACCTTATTGCATTAGGTGATAGGAGTTGAATGATAACCTAATTACTGCACTCCTATCCTTGATACTTCAATATTATCCTTGTTACTATTTTTATTTGAAAATGCTTAGTATGCTTAGCCATGCTTAATGAGAAAATTTTAAAAATGTTAAGCAAAGTTTGAAGGGTTGTTGGGCAACCACTTAATGAATATTGATGATGATAATCTGAGACCGGTCGGTGGGCTTGCATCAGGAAAGGAGTCCCCATGTAGCGTCTCCGACTATGTCAGTTAAGGACCGTACCGTTGATTGAATTACGTGCGTCGAAACTTTGCAACTAACCACATGCTCTGGTAAGCCTAAGACCTCAATTCCATCATGTGAACGGCTAACCGCGCACTGGGAGTGGAGATATGGTGGGAGTAGTGTGTACCCTCATAGCCAAGGGCTGGATTGGAGGTGTACTGTACTCTCGGGTGGCGCTGAATCCGTCATGTTTTGGAGAATCTAAGTGAAGGTTGATATATGTAGGTTAGAGTCCTACCTATGTCGTATGGTTAGGAATCCCCAGCTGGGTATAATCGATTCGAATCGTCGTTGCTCCTCGGTTAAGGAGACTCGATTCTCTGTTCAACATCGTAGTTAATAAGTGGAACTTGGGTCAGAGAATAAGAAAGAAGTTGTATGAATTATCTGATCTAGATTAGGATCACTTACATTCTTTTAATGATTAATGTTGAAATAAAACATTGATCTTAAGGATTCACTATTACTATCTTTTATGCAAAAGAACTTTGATTCTTGCTGGAACCTCACATTGATTCCCTTAAGCCTGCATTCCTGAGTCTTCTTCACCCTTTTTGTCGCTTAAGTCTTGTGGAGTACTTTTGTACTCAGGGTGTGTTGAACTCCTATTGCAGGTGCGTCTCATGAGCAGGTTTGTTTTGGACCCTGCTGCATGACCGTCTTTGCGGTAAGTGACGACGAGTAGTATGTTTGGCTCTTGAGCAGAGCGCCACATTTTGGTGATTTGTAATAAAGTTACTAATGCTACTCCACTACTATGGTTGTAATAACTAAACTTAAGGTTTGTAAGTTTGGAACAAAGGGTTTGTAAACTTATGTTATATAAGACTTTCACACTTCTACTCTGATGTAATTTATTATATAAAATGTTGTGACATACGTGTTCAAATTAATTAATTGTCACTGACAGTGGTTTTTGGTACAGCGCTTATAAGAAGTATGTGGAAGATCCCACCACATATGATCGGAGAACTGAGAAGGATAAGAAAAATGGCACAAGACTAAAACTCAGGCGCCAGTTCTCAGCAAGTAGCACCACCATTACCTAGTACTCTACTACTACTACTACAGTAGTACTCCTACTTCCTACTACACAGTAGTACTCCTGCTTCCTGCTACTACGACACTACTACTACTACAGTAGTACTACCACGACCACTACCTAGTACACTACTACTCCTACTGCTGCTACTAACCTAGTATACTACTACCACTTCTACTCTTACTATTGCTTACTATTAGTACTACTGCTCTTAATCTACTACTGCTCTTACTACTCTGCTACTGCTCTTACTGCTGTGTAACCATGTGCAGTGCTTCAAACAACCACCTGGCTCTGTTCTCTGTGGTTTCTATGCTTGCGAGTACCTGAGGACATGCTCCAAGTATAGCAACAGCGCGGCAGCTCAAGAAATCACAAGGTTATTGGAGAAAGACGAAGGTCGACCAAAACTTTAGACGGACAACCGCCGACATATGTAAGTTTGTCACCGAGGCCGCGCTTGCAGGGCAACCCTTCTTCCACCCTACGGGCGAGTTAGCTTTGAATCCGAAGTATGACAATATTAGTCACTGGACAAACCATAACAAGTTCAAACTCAAGGATTACATTCTTCTGACCTTAGATGATCTATAGGACTTGAATTTGCTTGATTATGTACCATGAATACATGTAATGGATATATATATATATGAACTCTGCTGATGGATGTGATGAATTTGTGTAGTGGTGAATTGTGAACACGTTAACTGTTTGAATGCATGGATGTAATATATATGTCAACAGTGTTAATATATGTGTTAATTGTGTTTGAACTACTGCTTTATTTCAGTTTAATCATTAATATTAAAAATAATTATAAATTAAAAAAAATTAACTCTGGAAAACCTTAATCGAGGCGGGCAAATAACGATGCCGTCTCTCTAAACAGTTATCCGAGGCGAGCACTCTAGCGTAACCGCCTCTAAAAAAAACTTTAACCGAGGCGGTCATCCTAAAGTGCCCGCCTCGGTTAATCGATTAACCATGGCGGTTAGCTCGACTGCCTCGGTTAAGTCATGATTAACCATGACCTTTGAACCGAGGCGGTTGCAATGCCCGCCTCAATTAAGGCCAAATGCCCGGCTCGATTAACCGTGGCTGTAGTAGTGTGTAATACTGTGATGCCTCTGAAATGTGATTCTGCTCGGAAGATTGTGGATGATTCGGGTTTTCTGAGGACACCCGACAGACTTCTTAAGTTCTGTGGTACACATGTATGGTTGTTAGAGGTCTTTAAGATAATGACAAGTATATGTGGGACATATAATTTAGGAGGTTCTGCCACACCAGTGCCGACATGGGGAGCGGCGGGCTGAGCTGCGTGAAGCCGAAGGTGATGTCATTCCGCGAGCGGCGGTGGCCGGAGGTCAAGGATGGTGGTATTGCGGGCGCTGGTGCCCGTATCGGCGTAAGGTGCCGGCGGTGGGAGCGAGTCGAGCGAGATGAAGAGCGGTTGGAAGAGCGAGCGCATGTGGGTGGGCCCTGCCTGCGCTGGGCGCGGGGATCTGGCCGTAGGGCGACGAGAGGCGCGCCTGCCGCTGGAGTGACAGCGAGAGTCGGTGGTAACCAGACGCGGATGCGGAGTGAGAGGCCAGGTCGAGCGGGGTCGCGCAGTCGTTCGCTCTCAGGCTGCGGCGTCGTTTAAGGTGGCGGCAGAGGGGAATGAGTTTGCGGTTCAATCGACACAGGAGACGAGCCGTGAATCTTCCTAACATATCGGGTCTGAGACGAAGCGGGCAAGGCCTGAACCAATCCGCATCGGACGGACCAGATCGTGAGCTGGCCTGATCCAACGGTTATCAGGCTATCGGGCGACGTGGCCCTATCCACCGCCCGCGGTTCCCCTGAAGATTCGTTATTAGAAGATGCATGCAAGGGCGGAGCCACGATTTAGATAAGGGGGTCAGACGCTTACTAAGTGTCAACAAAAATTATATAGTGCTCTCACTAGGTGCTGATGTCGGCTTAAAAAATTGTAGAATTTGATGTTGGTTTAAAAAAAACTATAATAAATCATCTTTAATCTCTTCATCTGAAAAATGCTACTCCCTCCATCCTAGAATATATAGTGCATTATAAATTTCAAAATTTGTACTGAAATAGAATGCATTCTACATGCTGTCAATGCTTAGATTTGACAAAGTTGATTAAAACAGGATACCATAATTTGAGAAGAAACATCTTAATTGGGGATCCTCATTGAGTTAAATCTATGAGTTTGTGCCATTTAAGGATTTTTCCTTTAGTTGTCTTAATTCTTTTGGAATGCAAATAATTTAAGGATTTTTCCTTTACATTATAGGACGGAGGAAATAAATATCTAAGTTGAAGATAAGAATTGAAGGGACATTCTTCGTAGATCAACAATGCACATCATATATTTATTTTATTTAGCCACTTAACATTAGATAATCAAGAGATGAGTTTGAGAAAAGCAATCTAAAATTAGTTAGTAAAGCTTGTTTATTTATAATCTCTAGTGATTAGTGAGAAATACTAAAAATAGTAGTGAAAATTATGCAACGTTAGGGGGGGCCAGGCCCCTGCCCGCCCCTTGTCTCCGCCCCTGCATGCATGACCAATGTGGTGGTTAGCTCTATCAAAAAAAAAAAGTGGTGGTTAGCCATAGTAGTAATAACTGGTCATAAATTCCAGGTAATAAGAAAAAGCAAAATAATTCTAGATTTCATCTAAACCAAATTTAATATATAGAAAACAACATTAACAGTTATCATTCTAAATACTAATGGTATTATTTTATATATCATAAGAATTAACAACTTTTTAATACTCCCTCAGTCCCTAAATAACGGTCGTTTTTCCTTTCCGAGAAACAACTTTGACCAAATATATAAAAAATAATAACATTTATGGTACAAAATTAATATCATTAGATAGATCGTTGAATATATTTTTATAATAAATTTATTTGATGATACAAATGTTGCACGCGCTTTCTACAAATTTAGTCAAACTTACTGTATAGAAACAAAAAACAACAGTTATTTAGGGATGGAGGGAGTAAACTTTAGTCAAACTTAATATAATTTGATTTATAGTTAGAGTTGCATTCTTTTTTAGACGGAGGGAGGATCTACTGCTTATGCTCGATATTAGCAGGCTTTCCCGGCTAGTAGCATTTGCTCTGACCCATATATATCCAAATTCCTCTAGCACAATGAGTGCATATATATTTGCTAGTTGCTATCATCGCTAGCGAGCAGAAGAAGCAGCAGGGCATGATCCTCTGTTATACCTTTTGGCTATTGCCAAGGGTTGGGTTGCTTGCTTTACCTTTTTTCTATTTGCAGATGGAGGAGGCCAAGTTAAAAAAGGTAAGCTCTATTGGCTAAGGGGAGTGTCGTCCGTCACCCCGGCCCCATGCCACAACATACACGTTGTTTTTACATAAATAAACAAAATAAAAATAAATTAAATCTCTATCCACTTTCAAGCACGGCTAACAGCCATGACTATGTCAATCGATGGGCTAACGGCCATGACACATATATATGTGTATAGTAGGCTCTCTATTTTTTAACTAGGAATCTAGGATGCAAGTTCTATAGATGTGTGCTACTGCAAGATGCGGCTACAATTTTCTCTGTGCGGTTACTACAGCAACCACAGCTGCAACAAGCTATAGCGAATAGTTCCTAGAGGTCATTCAATCAATTTCGAACTCAAAACGATTCCAACGTAATAAGAAGATGAAAACAAATTAAGCAAAGATGGCCAATATAAATATAGAGAGAGCTTCTTCATCTCATCCTACCACAATGACTCAACTAAACTGCAATATGCGACCGACAAACTTTGTTGATTATTTGGTGAAGTGCATCAAAGTGACCCTATAGAAGTATGGTTTTCAACCAACCATTTGATGGTTACAAGTGGTATGTATAGTTCCTCTTGTTGGAGTATATTTGATTTGAAAGAATAATTCCACATCAAAGACAAGTGTCACTTTCAGGGTGAGGACTGAGGAGGAAACAAATGTGGAAACACTTGGGGGATTTTTTTTGGCGGAAGAGGAAGGAAAGCCGTGTGAATGATAGCCAGGGGGTCCGCCACTGGCCAGCCAGCCAGCTGTTGCCATTTGTGGTTCCTCGACCCTTTCCTTTCTAAGTAAAGTAATAAAAACTGCTCCTTTTTTCCTCCAAAAATCGCATCCCTACAAATCCCCAACGCTACCAGGTTAAGCCCGGCAGGCACCTGCAGCTCAATCCCCTCCCATCCGCTCCGATTCGCCGCCGGCAAGGCATCATGCAGATCCATCCACCACCCGTCCACCTCATGGTGATGACCACCGCGGCGGCCGCCATGGACGTGGATGCGCCGGCGGCGCCCGACGGGAACGCCGCCAACAAGGCGGCAAGGCAGGGGCGGCGCGGGCGCCGCGAGATGCGCCGGATCGAGGACACCACGAGCCGCCAGGTGACCTTCTCCAAGCGCCGGAGCGGGCTCCTCAAGAAGGCGTACGAGCTGTCGGTGCTGTGCGACGCCGAGGTCGCGCTCATCGTCTTCTCCCCACGCGGCCGCCTCTACCAGTTCGCCTCCGCCCCCGAGTACGTACTGCTCTCTTCCCTTCGGCCTCGTTTGGATGCGTATTTATTCGTCTTAATTCACATGTGTTGAGGTGGATTGGAGTGAAATTAAACTAAATTCCATTCCATTTCGCTCAACACATGTGGATTCAGGCGAATACACATACATCCAAAACAAGAAGGGCCTTCCTTGGTCCGCCTGCCCTAGCCGTCCGTAACCGCGCGCAGGTCGCGCCATGGCCTTTGTTCTTCATTCCTCGTCATCAGCCGTACGTGCCTACTTCCTTCTCTTTCCCCGTCATGTGTTTTGGTTACTAATTCCAAGATTAATCCACGTCCAGTACATGTGTGCATGAAATAGCTAGAATTAGTGCATCTGTGCATTATATTAGCGCCGCGGCGATGTATGCAGATTATATCAATACATCCTCGCTTGTTTTATCTTTCTGCATCCAACAAGCATGTATACAGACACGTACAGTACACTGCTAGATCCACAACATTCATCAATTCGTGCATATTATTTCTTGGAGTTTAGATAGATTACAACACTGATGCATATTCCCTCCGTTCCAAACTATAGGTCGTTTTGACTTTTTTTTTGTACATCCGTATAATTTGGAACGGAGGGAGTATGTAGTAGATGGCCGGACCGGTAAATTTTTTTTGATAAGTCGACGGGGGGGAGAGGATCCCCACCTGAGATTATATTGATTTCAATGGCCCTCTAGGCCAGATGTTTGAAATACATAGTAGTACACGGTTCAAAGATAAGATTAGTTCAGGTTTACATTGCGGCAGTAAGGATAGAGCACCAAGCATCTGCTGTCTGCCTATCTTTTCTTGGTAGACGGACTCGCCACAGGTTTGCTTCCGTCTTGCACGCTGCCAAAGCACGGACCGGTAAATTAAATGCAAGAAGTAGAGAATGAAGCTCATCACTAATTCGAACAGTAATGGAACTAGCAAACTGCTACATAATCGCTAGCTATATGTATTTGTTTTTCTATTTTTCACTCTTTTTTCAATACTCAGGCAGAATGCCCAGGAAAATAAACACCTCGCTGTGGCTATCAGTCAAACTTATTTTCACTTGTCAATCATCGGTTCATTCGTACACTGTGCTTTTGTACAATTGGCAGTGGTCAGCGACATGCCTTTGACTTGCATCTGCAAATGCAAAACTACTATATGATCGGGTTATTCTCCATTTCTTTTGTCAGTAGCAATTAATTCATCAACCTAGAGCTGCAACACTATGATTAACATGGAACAACTTCTCTTGTAATCAACAGTACATGAAATACAGTCAACAAACACTGTACATCTATCCCACGCATGCCCTTGTGTTCTCTTTTGCATCATCGTGCAAAATCTCTTTTACCTAAAGCTAGTGCACATGCAGTAATTCTCCCTCTGAAGAGATAAAAATGTAAAACAAAAATAGCCCACTACTCAAAAGATGTCTATATGCTAACCTATTATTACAAGCAACTCTTAGTTGATCAAACGACACACACGGTCCTACTGGAACATATATTGTACGAAAATAGGTACCAAGTATAGCCCACTACTCAAAGACTCAAGGAACATGATGTAAAGTTCACTTCTTAATCTGATGAACGACACACACGGTTGACATGGTGTCGTTCCAAAATAATTATCGTCGGTCACAATTAAGCAAGTTCAATCGACTGGTTCGCCACATGAACACGAGGCGCACAATGCTCTTCTTCGACAGTTTTAGACCTTGTCTAATTCGGCTTTCACCTGGTATAGCAAATTGGCACTAGGCTCCACTTGAACTGGGAGCAGGTGCAAGATGCCTTTCAAGAGCGCTTCTACAACACTCAAAGAACGGAGATAATAGAGTTGAAACAAGCTCGCAAAGAGCAAACGAGAAAGTTGTTGACTTCATCAATAGTTGGAGAAACCCAAGCCTCCGCTACCCACAACCAATCATAAAACTAGAAGTGGTTCGTATGTGCAAGAACAATTTGAGCCTAGAGCCCCAGACATGGCCATCCACCTCCAAGGTGTGCGGCCAATAACTTTTGAAGACTTGTCCTCAAAGGCTATAGGCAATAAGAATTATATGAATCACGTGTCTCGTCAGCCAAGAACATTCTACAAGTCATTAGACAAACTAGTCAGCTTGACAAACCAGTGTCTTCCAAGCCAAATGTTCCAAACTTGGGGCACTACCACAACATTCCATAAAGTAATACAAAAGTTAAACAGGGGTAGAGAGTGCAAACTCCCGCTTGACAATTTGAGCACATACTTTTCCACTACCTGTCATTGGATACCTCTAGAGGGTGAAGCTCCTGGTTGCTAACTACATGGATAGCTGATAGAGGTTCCCTAAATTGGAATGGATCTTCACCATGGCACTATCAAAATGGTCCCTGCCATCTTTTCCCTTGGTAAAGCTTCGGCCAAAATGTCAAGGGTCTCTCCTCCCTCTTACAACACCAGTGGCCACTCCAGTTATAGGGCTTGTCATTGAGTGAATAATCATCGGCAACAAAAGAAGTGTTCAAACCTTGCCTAACTCTAGACTAAAACCTAAAGCAATGCACTAACCAGTCTAAACTAGCACTAAACAAGTCAAAAGCCCTATCCTAATTTCCTTAATCTCCAGTCTCATATCTTGAATAGTGAAGCTCTCTATTATGTGTCTACGCTTTTAGTAGCTTCAGCAACAACCAAATGGCTAGTAGGAACATATTTATAGCCCTAAGAAGAGGAATTGGCCATATTGCACTTCAAGAGACTAAGTTGCATGCACTGAATAATCTGGTGCACATTTCATGTCATCACTGGAATATTAGGTGCATGGAATCCAACTAGTCATTAGGCTTGCCATTGCAACCCTGGCCATGTCATCGCATGATCCACCTAACATTCTAGTGCTTGCACCAAATCATTCAGTGTGTGTTAAATCCACCTTCGCACTAGGCTCTTCGATGCTGTTGTCCTATGAGACATTCCACTTGCTTTAAAAACACAGATTCCAAAGATGAACTACAAATCTACAATAGCTTAGTGAAGTATCCAATGCACCACTGAACCTTCCAATGAGTGAAGGAAATGTGCTCTTCCCTTGACCCATTTTTTGGTGCTCGTAACTAGGCCTTGGTGATGTTGAATGCTCTAGCTAGTGCATTCAAGGTAAGCACACGTTGCTCATTATATGAAGCATCTAGTGCATACAATTCGTCAATGGTGTTGAATTTCTTTGCGTTGTTTGTCCGGCATTCAAATCTTCGATGTCTTGGGTGGATGTGTTGTCAATCAACCACCAAAATCACACTAACTCTCTTTGGGGTCATTGATCCTTACAACCAAAGAAGATAGATGCGTACTAAGAAAAGCGTAAGAAAAAATGTTGTATAATAATGGATAAAGTATCGAAACCTTATGTACAGTTGGTGTCCTATATTACTATCGCAGTGAAGAGGCCTCCGCTATAGTTTGGGTATAGATCTAATTTAAGTGGAATATAATATGTATCTACCATGAAGTGTGACTTGTCTGACATCAATATTCGAGAAGATACATAACTACCACATAGAGAGTGTAAGAGGCTTATGTTGTATAAGTGTTGTGTAGTGAATAATTTAGTTCTCATATCAATTTAGTCTCTCATATTACTCTCAAATTAGTGAAGATGTCATCAATGTTAAGTGGGTATATTCCACTTCTAGAGAGTCGGTGTTCACGTTTAATGGCACCTATTTCTCACTGTTTCATTGGTTTGGCTCATACGACAATCTGTAGTCAATTACCATGGATAACTTGTACCTAAAAAAGAGTTGGAACATTTGTTCACAGCATGTGCTATTTATTTGAAGAAAAAGAAGAGAATAAAATTCTATAAGCTTGCTTACTATCAAAGGGAAACATATATATTATGCATATTCGTAGACTCTGCACATTAGTTGGAAAACACATGCCAAACCTGCATATTAGTGTAAGTGATCAGGTGACATATATGTTTGGACACCTATGCATATATAGTTCTCTACGTCTAATAAAAATAATTACAACTATCAAATTAGCGTAGTCCCATAGGCCGACATATGCATAGTACTTTGCTGAATTATCTACATGTTGAATGGTTTGTGTTACCATTTTACCCCCTCGGTTCTACATAATTTATTTATAAAGATCGAACTATAGTATAAGTGCATATTGCAATGCATGATACAACAACAAAGCCTTTAGGTCATTTAATTTGCCTGTGGCTGCCCATATATTATATATGCCAACACTACTTACTGATCCAGCATTGCTATTGTACGTATTTTTTGAACTCAATGTAAGTACAACATAAAGATAGGAAGGCTAATTAAAATCATTTGGGGTGGTGGTTTTGAATAAATCTTGTTATTAAATGCACGGTTATATATAATTAATTAATAGAGTTATACATAATTTAAATGGCTTACATGATAGAAGCATTTCCTTCATGGATCCTCTATCAATGAGCCTAATACTTGGAAAAGTTCTCAGCTTGCAGAATACGATTGATCGGTACCTGAAGCACACAGAAGGCACACCTGCAAATGGGGAAGTTGAAACAGGTGTAGAGGTACATCCAGTTCATTATATTCCTTTCCCTCCCTTGTCATAGTTACAGTCACATCTCATTCAGTGAAATAAACCTGTCTACATCTAATGCATAAATATTCTGAGAGTGCAATACTAACAGGGCGAATGAGCAAAATGATGATGTGCCCGACATGCATGTAGTCTTATGCCATGTGTATATGATTACTTTTCTGCCAAACATATACATATATAAAATTCTCAGCAGCTGAAATTTTGGGTGCGCAAGAGCGATATTTATCATCAGTTTATATATGTATCTACACAGAAGTGGAAATATGAGGCTACAACCTTGGGAAAGAAGATAGACGCAATTGAGACATACAAGAGGTGATGACAGTTGACAGATGATTTATCTACTTGCATGTGTTTCCTTAGTTGAGAAGGAAGATTATGTCGGGAAACTGGACACTAAGAATCCATCGTACATCCCACGAACTAATCCACAGGAAGCTGCTTGGAGAGAACCTTGGATCTTGTTCAGTTCAGGAGCTAAAAGAACTGGAGGCACAGCTAGAGAAGAGCCTAAGCATAATCAGGCAAAGGAAGGCAAGAGCTGCATATTCCTAGTACTTAGTTTTGCATATTGTATGATCCAATGCACTACCGATACATACAGGCACTGATCTTTGTTCTGTTTTGCTGCATCTATCCATGGACCCTGAGCAGGATAAGAAGCTGATGGATCAAATTCTAGACTTGAGGGAGAAGGTATATGTATATGTATGGATTAAATAAAGTTGATGATGGATCAAATTCTATGTCGTGCACTCCAAATAAAATGCTTAATAAGATAGAAACCTAACAAGAAAATATTTGTGTGCATACATACAGGAGCAGAAACTCTTGATGGAGAACTCGATGCTCCGTGATCAGGTATTTATCTGTGATGGGGAGAAAATAAAGCTACTAGTTATTTTTTTTCCTCGAATACAAGGCCACTAGTTAATTCATTTGTGAAAAACATGAAGTAGCTAGCTAGTCTGAAATCTTGTAGTCAGCCATACATCGATCATTGACTGGTCCATTAATTAATACACTGTAATTGCATATCCAAGTGTAAGGCCCTGCCTCTGCTAGAGCTGAATGATAAGGACCATGACCATCATATGGATGCTGCTGGTGGCGGTCAAGAAGAGGAAGAAGCGGCGGCGGTGAAGGAGGGGCGCATGGAGGACGTGGAGACGGAGTTGACCATCGGAATTTTCGGAAGCAGGGAGGCTTACTGAGTCGCCTGCGTTGAGGCTCCATCAGCAGCCTGCTGGATCATATCGACGATCGAGCGCATGAGGACTAACAACCTAGCCTCGACGACTGTACTGTACTGTGTACGTTGCTCTGCGATCATCAAATATCCATGCTGCATGACTGGAAAAAAATGCAAGTTGTGGCTGCATCAATCAAGACAAGATACATACATGTGTCCATATATAAGAGAAACTAGATGGTCTCGATCTGATGGCTACAAATAACATGCGTGTTACAGTGAAGGCAGATATGTAAGCTTTACTTGCATTGTATATATACCACGACTAGAGAATTTCTTTACAGAGGTGGACACAAAAATGCTTGCAGGTGGACAAAAAATGCTTGCAGGTCTCGATTAAAAGAGCTGCCTCATCTGCCCGCCTCTGTAGACAATTTTAGAGAAATAATAAAAAGGCCCAGTGAGCCCAGTGAGCCCACCTTGCCCATGACCGCGCTGCCACCCCAATGGGCCGTTGCCTGAGCACGTCCTCCCCATTGATCCACTAGAAACCCAGGGCGTGGCGTTGCCGCGTCTACCGAGAGTTTGCTATTCTATAGTGTTGTATATTCTATATTATAGTAAAACAAATATGCCATATATTACAGTTGAATATAATGCAGACTATATGAATGCTTTCATATTGTTTTTGTTGCAAATATATTGTCTTATTTCTTATATTTTATTTTATTAGCACAAAAAGATTGTAGGCATAGCTTACACTGTGTAATGTGACGAAGTATAAAAGAAGGTGAAATAAGTAACCTATGTCTATGATAATTCCGCAAATTCGCATTGCACGGTCGCTAAAAAAAATTGTACTAGGTTGTCCCTACCTAGTTCACTTTGTAGTACTATTTGGCGTTACGATGTATATTTGTGTCCAGTACATTCTTTTTCCAATCTATAATTTGAGTATACACAAAATGAAAGATATATCACTTAAATGTGTGTAAATCAAAACCCAGCAGCAGTGTTATTGATTTTTTCGATCATATATTGTAGTGAAATTTTTAAAACAGAGGAGGATCGTAATCATATTAATTGTAGGTTGGCATCGTACTATGTTATAATTGAAGAAGAGATGGCTGCTGATACATCTAAAATTTCCTCCTAGCTGAGTATAGATGTTGAAGTTCACTGGAAAAGAGACAAATTCTTGGTATATGCAGATTAGGTTGTAAATGGAATTGTTCAAAAGGAGGGATATTTGCATTTGTGACAATCACCGAAAATTGGGAAAAATAAATTGAATATGTAGGGTTTTATTTTAAAAGGTTTTTATGGAAGAATTACGAGATTCGGAGTTAGGATGGATGAGATATAAACTTCCTAAGTTTATCGGCAAAACGCGAATGAGAGGAATTTGAAAATTATTTTGGATTTTTGGATGATGAAGAAGGGGTGGAAAATATTTGGGTAGGCTCTAGAGTAGTTCTAGTTTATTTAGGAATTTTCTGGAAATTTTCTGGAAAGGAATAGGGCTTACTTTAATCTTTTGGGTACGTTTCTCATATACGTGTAGCAATTCTCCTTCTGGCTAACGTTTGAACAGTTATGTACAGTATGTAAACAGTATTTAGACATCGACTTGCAGTATGGCTTGAGCCGTCTAATCAAGATCCAACAGCCGATGTGGTCCATCGGCCAGTTTCGTTTTTCGTTGTAAGAAGATGCTCCAGTTTCGGACTAGAAAGAAAGAAAGAAAGAAAGCATGTGATGTAGTGGGCTCTGTTCTACGGCAGGACAGGACGGCAGCAACAGCAGGTCCAAAACCCAAACGCCACCGATCGATATGCAGGAGAATGAGAGCTTCATCGCACGATGCAAGTGATTAGAGTAGCAGCTGCGGTGGGCCCTCGACGCGGTGCCCCTTGGCGCAGCGGGTGGTCGGTGGCTTCCAGCGTGTTTGGTTTGGGTATTGGACCCGCGCCTAGAAGTAGCGTTTGGTTTGTCGCAGGGAGCTGACCCGTCCGTCGTCACCAGGTGATTATAAACGCATGACCGATCGATTCTCACTGAAACCGTCGGATGCTTTCTTTTTTACATCCAAGCGGGAGTAAATGCATACCGAACGTGCTGATTCCGGATGCGGTAAAGAGATGAAGCACCTCAAACAGCAGCAGCAGCAGCAGCAGCTCAACGGGAACGGGACGACGATTATGTCGATCAGAACCAATGGCGGCACCAACACTGCCGGCGACCGCGTCTAGCTAGCAACTGCAGCTGTATATATCCATCCATCACAAGGTAGCAGCTAATGTAATGCTTCGTTCGCCAATCAGTTTAATTAATTATTTGCACTCTTGCATTCATGTACTATATATTCTGTACTCCCTTCGTTCTAATTTATAGGCTGTTTTGACATTTATGTATAGAAAACTTTTATTATGTATTTAAATATCGTATATCTATATGCATAGTAAAAGCCAAACCGGTCTATAATTTTGAGCAGATGGTGCATATGTTTATTATGCGTATAAATACAATATGCGCTTCGCTCTCTCTATCTTCAATTTCTTTTTCTCTGATCGATTTGTGGTATATTGCTGCTATTACTAGACTGGAAATAAATAGATAGATAGACATGTTAAAGTAGAGTTTGTAGCCGTGTTTGGCATCAGCAGTTAGCAGCAGGTAAAGTTAAATGTGCCCTCAAAGGCATGTGCTCTCAGCACATCCACCGTCGGATTCTGCATTGAGATGTGTGTGCGCACACTTCTCAATGCGAATCTAATGGTGTTCATCCAACCTCTAGTATTCACTAGCACGAAATTCAGTCATACACTCTCACTACAACGCGTACTCCTGGTTGATTTTAAGACAAGCCGCAATAGCTAGATGGTAGCCTGTACGTCACAGTTCACACACAAGTTGTGTAAGACCAGAACCAATCTTGCAACGAGCCTGCACTGCACAAAGAACTGTCGGGTCGATTAGCATCGGCAGCCTTAATCTCCATTACCAACCAATCCTTTCTCAGATCCTTCGGTAACCTTAAAAGGGATCTTAACCGGCGACCATTGTCGCTGCTAAGAATTCTATACGCTTTAACCTCTTCAGGACCCAAGCCATAGCTAGGTATCTCTTGAAGTGCATCAAACATTTCTAGCAATGCTTTGGACAGAAGCAAGCTCAACGACGGAAAATGGTAGGAACGTTGGATTGCTGGAATCGTCGTCTCTCATATTATTAGCTGCTCATCAAAGGCAACTGCCGATGGCCTCTCATCGCCCATTTGGATTTGGCCTGTCAAAGTATTCAAGAAATACGATACACTGCTGGGATCAGTTTGTCTCGGGTGTAACAATATCCAACTTCTTGTTCGTGGCGTGAGACTGAATGTACTGTGTTTGCTTCTCATGTTGAACATTATTTGCGCGCCATAGCGTCGTGCTGCCATATTTGGTGTCACGCAACCTGAAGCTGAAGCAGATGACCTCTGGTTCATCCAAGCTCACAAAGGGACGGTCAAGTGGGTCGCACGGGACTGCATCGAGCGCCCAGAGCTCGGTGGCATCAACGATGCCGTCCTTCACCCACTCCATGTTGCCGCCGTCGATCCTCATCGTCCAAGTGTGGATGGTGTAGGCGTGGCGAGAGTGTTTGCAGTCGCAGGAAGCGGCGGCACCACAGCAGCAGCGGCCAAAGATGTTGACGAACCTGAGGGTGCCGCCACCCGCAGTTGCAATCACGGGGATCCATGGGGAGCCGTACGTACTGCACCGTTGGTGTCTCCTTGAACACATCGAGGAGCATGACGCTGCAGCGCAAGTGGACCCAGCAGAACAAAGGAAGACCCCAACCCTCTCTTATTTCGAAGTGGTAGCGGTTCCACTGACCAGAACGGAACAGGTAGAGCTTGGCCACCCTCGGCGTGTCATCGCTGAGCGACCCGGCGGTCCTGAGAGCTCGTCCTCGCCACGGCGCAGGAGGCCGGTGCAACCATCAAACAACTCTCGAGGCACGAGGTCTGAGCCTGAGAAGTATGTCTGTTCATAGTAAGGCGGGAGCAAACACAACGACGGCGGCCGTGGGGGCTCCGCAATGCGGGCGCCGGTGTTGTAGACAAAGTGTTCAGCCGTGTGGTATTGTTGATTCTTCTCTTTGATACGAACCTGGATGAGCACAGAGTCACCGTGCGCCGCGAGCACCTTGGATTTCTCCTCTCTGAGACCGTCAGGAATCCGGAGGAATACACGTGAAACTGCCGGGGGGATCCACAAGGCGGAGGGAGACTTGGATCGGGTGGCAGTTGCTGGCACGGGCGGCCACCAGTGTCTTGGCGCGTCGTCGGTAGTGGAGCAAGAAGAGGAGTCCTCGACCTTGATCTCCAAGTACTCCTCGAGCATCACCCACCGTGGGTACACGGCGGAGGACGAAGACGAGCCGGATGGAGGTTGGGTTTCCATGGCCGCCGCCGCCGACGTCCGTTGCCCTATCCCGTATGGAGAGTACATACGGTGGGCAGTGGGCTGCACATATATGGAACGGTGGATCTGTGTTCGATGTATTGCAATTTACAAACAAAAACTTTGTCGATGAATTGGTCTCCCTTTTCTTTTCTTTTCTTTTCTTTCTTCTTTCTTCATTTTATATACTAGCGAATAGCAAATATGCGCATACGTTGCAACGAAAAATAGGAGACAAAAAAAGAAGGAAAAAAGTCACGGAAGTGCTGGTGGTGCTCGCACGCCGCCAGCTCCCACCCCGATGGCCAGAATCGACTGGCCCCGGCGATGCCGTAAGTGTTTCATGCGTATGTTTTCTAAGTATTTCATCTGGAATGTTACGTATGTTGCAATGGTTATATACGTATGTTGCAAGCGTATGTTTCATATTGCAAGCGTATGTTTCAAGTGTTTTAGTTGTTTCAGACGTATGTTTCAAGTGTTTTATCAGGATATTATAGATGTTGCATAATTTATTTCATCTGGATGTTGCAAAATTAGATCGGGATGTTACATATATTGCTATGGCTATACACACATGTTTCAAGCATATGTTTTATGTGTTTCATCTATTTTAGACGTATGTTGTAAGTGTTTTATGTGGATGTTTTAAAAGTAAATCTTGGGACCATGTGTTGCTATGGCGTCGGTGGCTTGCGGACAAAGGGCTCTGCAGCCGTGGGTCACCATGCCGACGCCTGAGGCCGACAGACACCTCCGCGATGAGCAACCGCAGGCGGGGCAGGTGAAACGTCCTAATATGGCTAGAGGGGGTGAATAACCTATTTAAAAACTCTACAAAGCACTAGAACAATTGATTAGTATGACAAACGGTGTAATACAATTTTCCTCTAGCTCTACAAGAGTTGCAAGCCGCCTATTCCAATAATTCTAGTTACTATGATCACTAGGTACACACAAGAGCTAGGTCACTACTCACTAAGCTAGTGCTCTTAAAGACTAACTAAAGGGCCACATTAACCAAACTAACAAGCTCTCAAAGACTAGCTAAACTAAAAAGCTTGACAACTAGTTTATAAGAATGTAAAGGTGTGAGTAGGATGAATATACTGCCGTATCGAGACATGAACCAATCACAATATGAAGTCAATCCAATCACCGGGAGAATTTCAATTACACAAGAGATATAAGACTTTTCTCCCGAGGTTCACGTGCTGGCCGGCACGCTAGTCCCCGTTGTATCAACCAACACTTGGTGATTCGATGGCTAAGAGGTGTTTCACAAACCTTGTCCAACAAATGGACACCACAAAAATCTACCCACAAGTAAGATAATTTAATGACATGAGCAGTTTACTAGAGCTACCTTGCTGCTCTTCGCCGGGGAAGGTGCAAGACCCCTCATAATCACCGGAGCCAGCCACGAATAATCTCCAACATGTGCCGAAGCTCCTCTGCTGCTCCAAGCCATCTAGGTAGTGGCAACCACCAAGAGAAACAAGAAATCCGCAGCCATAACGATCATCAAGTGTTATGAGATACAATCACTCAAGCAAATGCACTTAGAATCACTCCTAATCTCACTATGATGATGAATCAATGATGGAGATGAGTGGAAGGTGTTTGCTTAGGCCCACAAGGATGTTAAGAATGCCAAAATGCCAAGAGTGAGCCAAGAGGTGGCCAAGACACTTAAATAGGGAGCCAACCACGAAAGAGCGGTTGGCCTCCACACTGTCTGCTGCACGAGCCGACCGGACGCGCCGGTCAAGCATGACCAGACATACGCCCCCAGCGTCCGGTCAACCACCATCGTCCACGTGTCACCTCCTTCAAACCTCAGTCGTTCATCTCCAACGGTCGATTCCTGAGTGCGCGATTAATTAAGTTACGACCGGACTTGATGATAGAACGATTGGACTCTCAACCACCGAGCATCAGATCATATTAGAGAGGCTCCAGAGCCGATTTTTACTGACCGAACACATCAGGTCAAGGTTGACGTGACGTGCCCTAGCGTCTGGTCTTCACACCGCTCTGCTGCACGTGCCCACGATGCTGGTACCAGCGTATGTCAGCATGGACTTGACGTAGCCCCTGCGCGTTTGGTCACGTGCTGCCACTAGCATCCGCTCGCCATCGTGTGCTGCTTCTCTTCTACGCCAACTGATCGGACGCAGGGCCTACATCCGATCCCAGTGTCCGTTTGCTCTGGCGCCTTCTCGGGCAACACCTCGCGCCACCAGCTATAATTGACCGAACACACAGGTCCACCCCAAGACCTGCGTCCTGTCTTGCATCAACTCCTTATTTTCTTTTTCTAAGTCCACAACCACTTCGCCCTTGCTTCCAACTTACAAACCACAAAGTGTAGAATTTATGTGCACGTGTGTTAGTATTTTTTAAAGCATTTTACAAGGGTCAAATTAGCACACTAGATTTCTAAATGCATATGCAAGAATCATGTTACCTAATGGCACTCGATAACCGCTTAACCAAATATTTCCCTCTTTATAGTACGGCTATCGATTCTAAATCACTCACACCCTCTGTGGTGTCTTGAGTGCACACCAAAAATGACTCCTATCAATATATATCTTTACCTTGATCCCATTTTTTGTTTTTCTCTTTTTTTTCTTTTCTAAAAGTGAAGCACTTGATCATCTCATTTGTGGTCATCACCTTCACCACGACCATCATCTAGCTCCACACCTTGGATTGGATTACCTTATCGAATTCACACACTTAGATCAAATGTTAGTCCTAAGTTTCATCAATTATCCAAAACCAAACTAGGGCTTTCAATCTCTCTCTTTTTGATAATTGATGACAACCTTTTCACAAAGATATTCAATAAAATCTTTTTAGATTCATGTTGCTTGTCCAAGCATATTTCCATGTGTAAAGGTTATGGACAAGTTTCATAAACCCAAATTGGTACTATTAGCTCCCCCTATATATGTGCTAAGAGTTTAGATTTGAAATCTTGCACATATGCATGGATTTAAAGTTTGGGAGAGTAATAGCTACCAAATAATGCTAAGGTGTAAAGAATGGACCTTTGAAGCATGATACCAATTAGAGTTGCCGTTTGAACACTATCCTTAACACCATGATTTGCTAGATATCACTTGAAAAACATCAAAGAACTCGATACCTTGTGAGATCAACATTAAAAGTAAGGTTCTAGTACCACTTGTAAAATTTCAAGATAAATCTAGCTATCCTATGCATGCTAGTTTTCATTTTATCAATTATTTTCTACAATCTAGCATACACTACACAAGCATGGAATGGAATTTAAGAACTTGTGCCATGCAAACAAACATATATAATGTGCATTTAAATGCAACATATAAGTTTGTGAGCTTGCTCTCTCTACTTGTGTGCTTCAAATTTTAATTGATCTCTTTCTTTTCACCTATCTTACTATCTTTGGGTTTCTCTCCCTCTTTCTTTGTGAATTACTTCTCCTTTATCATCGGTGACCACAAAAGGTGAGCTCAAATTTTAGATAGGTTGTGTGAAACCATGATAAGTGAGGATCATTTTCCCAAATTTGGTTCAATCTAGATTACTTGCCAAAGATATTTAACTCGGTTTGATCCAAGGACAAGCTTCTTCACATCTCTTTGCATGGGATATCTTGACCATGTTGAGTTAAACACTTATAGCTCATTTTCTAGATCAAATACTAGGTTCACAAGCCCACAAATATGTTATATGCTACCACTAGATCATTTCAAGCATACAAGCAATAGTGATACCATACAAGCATCAAATTTATTTAATTTTTATGAATAAGCCTAAGACATGATAGGAATGACTAGATACACTAAACAAGCCCTTAGCAAAGAATGAATGACATGTCAATCAACTTTACCTTGCTTTACTCGAAGAAGAGGCATGTCATATAATGGGGGTGCATCAACGCATATTTGAGAAGTCAAGTATGTTCAATTCATTACTTAGTTTGCAAAACCTCTTCTCATCAAGTGGTTTGGTGAATATATTGGCAAGTTGATCATTGGTGCCCACACTCTCAATGCAAATGTCCCCTTTTTATTAACGATCTCTTATGAAGTGATGGCGGACATCTATGTGCTTTGTTCTTGAATGTTGAACCGGGTTGTTGGTGAGCTTCACGGCACTCATTATCACATAGCAATGACACTTGTTTGAACTTGATTCCAAAGTCATTCAAAGTAGCCTTCATCCAAGGTAATTGAGCATAACAACTACCGACCGAGATGTACTCCGCTTCAGCGGATGAAAGTGCCATACTATTTTGCTTCTTTGATGACCAAGACACAAGTGATCTTCCCAATAGTTGACATATGCCCGATGTGCTCTTTCTCTCAACTTTGCATCCCGTATAATCGGAGTCCAAATATCCAATCAACTCAAATCTGCTCCTTTGGGATACCATAATCCAACATTTTGTGAATGCTTCAAGTACCTCAATATTCTCTTTATTGCCTTCACATGGTGCTCTCTTGGTGAGGCTTGAAATCTAGCACACATACATACACTAACCATCACATCCGGCCTTGATGCGATCACATGAAGTAGGCTTCCAATCATAGACCGATACAACTTTTGATCCACCATATTGCCACTAGCATCACTATGCAAGTTTTTATTTGTCCCCACTGGTGTACTAATAGCTTTAGCATCATTCATTCCAAACTTCTTGAGCATATCTTTTATATACTTGCCTTGACTTACAAATGTGCCATTCTTCATTTGCTTGATTTGAAGACCAAGAAAGTAACTCAACTCTCTAATCATGGACATCTCAAACTAATTTGTCATCATCTTTCTAAACTCCTTACAAAATTCTTGATTGGTTGATCTAAATATGATATCATCAATATAGATTTGCAACACAAATAATTCCTTGTCAATCTTCTTGGTGAAGAGAGTGGTGACAACCTTTGCCCATAATGAATCTCTTAGAGAGTAGGAAGTCCCTTAATCTCTCATATCATGCTCTAGGTGCTTGCTTTAAGTCATACAAAGCCTTTCTCAACTTGTAGACATTGTTGTGTTTCTTCTCATCTTAAAAACTGGAAGGTTGCTCAACATACACAAGCTCATTAATGTCCCATTGAGAAATGCACTCTTCATATCTATTTGGTATAATTTGATGTTATGGGCACAAGCATAGGCTAACATGATCCTAATTGCTTCCAATCTAGTAATCGGGACATATGTTTCTCCAAAGTCAAGACCTTCAACTTGAGTATAACCTTGAGCCACTAATCTTACTTTGTTCCTTACAACTATCATATTTTGATCTTGCTTGTTTCGAAAGACCCACTTTGTTCTAATCACATTATAATTCTTAGGCCTCTCAACTAACTCTCATACTTGATTTCTTATGAAGATGTTTAGCTCCTCATGCATAGCATTCACCCAATCAACATCCAACAAAGCTTCATCTATCTTCTTTGGTTCAATGGATGACACAAATGAAAAATATTCATAAAATGAAGTCAATCTTGATCTAGTTTGCACACCTCTTGAGATATCACCAATTATAGAATCCAATAGATGATCTCTTGCAACTTTGGTAGGTTGGAGCACTTGAACTAGTTTGCTTGCACTTGATTGATCATTTGGTTGAGATGATGAACAATCCACTTGTTGTTGATCTTGCACTTTGTCATCACTAGCACTAGCTTGATCTTGATCATGAGAACCACTAGCTTGCACATTTAAATTAGAGGGCACTTGATCTTTGTCATCTTCAACTTCAATCACTTCTCTAGGCTTTATAGCACCAACATCCATCTTCTTTTTGTATTGTCCAATTGAGTGTCTCTCACATCACCTAGATTCACATCTTCCTCTTGGGAACCATTGGTTTCATCAAATTCCACATCATGAAACTCCTCAAGAGTACCACTTGCCAAATTCTAAACTCTATAAGCCTTGCTAGTAGTTGAAAGGTCCTAATGGCTAGAGGGGGTGAATAGACTATAAAATTTTCTACAACAACACTAAACAAACCGGTTAGACAATTATGCGGCAAAGCAAATGTTGTGCTAGCCTACTAAAAATGAAAGCCACCTACCACAATTCTAGTGACTATTGTTTCTAATCACACAAAGGCTATGTCACTACACTAAGTTAGTGAGCTCTCAAAGACTAACTAAAGAGCCTCACTAACCACTAGACTCAACGAAAGCTAGCTCTCAAAACTAATTACACTAAAGAGCTTAGCTTGCACACTAGGAATGTAATAGAAGAGGGGATGGCGATGATTATACTGATGTGTAGAGGTATGAGCCAATCACAAGTCAAAGCCAATCAATCAAACACGATGAATGCTAATGAAATCCTCGAAACAAGATGATACAAGATTTTTTACCGAGGTTCACTTGATTGCCGGCAAGCTAGCCCTTGCTGTGGCGATTCACTCACTTGGAGGTTCACACGCTAATTGGCATCACACGCCAAACTCTCAATAGGGTGCCACACAACCAACATAAGATGAGGATCACACAAACCACGAGCAATCCACTAGAGTATATTTTCGCTCTCCGCCGGGGAAAGGTCAAGGACCCCTCACAATCACCACGACCGAAGCTGGAGACAAGCACCTTCCTCTGCTCGACGATCCTCACTGCTCCAAGCCATCTAGATGGCGGCAACCACCAAGAGTAACAAGCGAATCCTGCAGCGAAACACGAACATCAAGTGCCTCTAGATGCAAACACTCAAGCAATGCACTTGGATTCTCTCCTAATCTCACAAAAATGATGAATCAATGATGGAGATGAGTGAAAGGGCTTTGGCTAAGCTCACAAGGTTTCTATGTCAATGCAAATGGCCAAGAGAGTGAGCCAGAGTTGGCCAAAGGGGCTTAAATAGAGAGTCCCCACGAATAGAGCCATTGGGCTCACAATGTAATTCACTGTGCAGTGACCGGATGCACCGGTCGGGGTGACCGGACGTGCGATGCCTAGCGTTCGGTCGTGCGATGCATTCCATGTGTCCCCAGTGTTTGACTACTTCGATCAATTTCAATGGTCAACAATCGTGTGCCAACGGTCAAGTCATGACCAAACCCACAGACGCGATGACCGGACGCAGCACACCCGCATCCGCTTGCGCGCTACGCAAGTGATGCCGAGCACTGACCTGACATGACGCTCAAGTAACCTGACTCACTTCCACAGCATCCGGTCAAGTACAGTAAGGTACCAGAGAGGTTTTTTCCTGACCGGACGCGTCCGTTCACGAGTGACCTGACGCGCTGGTGCGTCCGATCCACTCTGGCACTTTTTCATGTCCACGTTAGTGTACGTCAGTAGGTGACCGAACGCAACCCCTGCGAGTTTAGTCCCTCTTTCTCTTCAGTGTCTGGTCAAGGACTGAGGGCAGCCTTCACTGCGCACCACTGATCAGACGTAGGGTCAGGGTCCGGTCATTGCCCAAGGTAGAGTCCGGTCACTTCGAAACTTCTCCTTTTGACCCCAAACTTCGCCACCCTTGCTCAAATGTGCCAACCACCAAGTGTATCACCTTGTGCACGTGTGTTACATTTTTTCACAAATATTTTCAAGGGTGTTAGCACTCCACTAGATTCTAATGCATATGCAATGAGTTAGAGCATCTAGTGACACTTTGAAAACCATATTTCAATCCGAGTTTCACCCCTCTTAATAGTATGGCTATCAATTCTAAATGTAATCACACTCGCTGAGTGTCTCAATCATCAAACCAAAAAGCTCTTACCACTTATATCTTTGCCTTGAGCTTTTTGTTTTCTCTTTCTTCTTTTCCAAGCCGAGCACTTGATCACCATGGCCATCACTACTATGATCTTCATCCATTTGCTCCACCACTTAGAATATCTACCAACCTATCTCACATACACTTAGAGCACATAGGTTAGTAGCTAGGGTTTCATCAATTCACCAAATTCAAACTAGAGCTTTCAGTAGTGGAGTAACTAAACAAGAAACATTCATCACATTTTTTTCTCAAACTTGTTCAATTTAGTGTCTTTCTTCAATATATAGCATTTACAACCAAAAACTTAAATGTATGTAATATTGGGCTTTCTTCCGTTCAAGAGCTCATAGGTGTCTTCTCCATCATGGGGTGACAATAATAGAGTCGATTGCTATAGTAGCAAGCCGTGTTGATTGCTTTGGCCCAAAATGAGTGACTCACATTGTACTCACTCAATATTAATCTTGCCATGTCAATTAAAGTTCTATTTTTCTCTCAACTAGACCATTTGATTGTGGAGTGTACTTGGCTGAGAATTGATGCCTAATTCCAAACTCATCACAAAGCTCATCAATTCTAGTATTCTTGAACTCACTACCATTGTCACTTCTCACTTTCTTAATGGTTGTTTCAAACTCATTGTGAATTCTCTTGATGAATGTCTTAAAGGTTGCAAACACATCACTCTTATCAACAAGAAAGAACACCCAAGTGTATCTAGTAAGATCATCTACTATCACAAGTCCATATTTGTTTCCACCAATGCTAGTATAAGTGGTTGGTCTAAACAAGTCCATGTGCAATAACTCAAATCCTTAGATGTGCTTATAATACTCTTCTTAGGATGTGTGTTTCCAACTTGCTTTCTGGCTTGACATACAGTACATAGCTTATCCTTCTCAAATGTGACATCTTTCAAGCCTCTAACAAAGTTATGCTTAATCAACTTGTTCAATTATTTCATTCTAACATGATCAAACCGTCTATGTCATAACTAACCCACGCTAGACTTAGTGAGCAAACATGTTGTCATTTGAGCTTCTCTAGCATTGAAATCAACCAAGTATAGATTCTTATGTCTAAATCCTTTGAATATCAAGTTAGAGCCATCTACACTTATGATCTCTCTATCATCCACACCAAATATGCACTTGAAACCAAGATCACAAAGTTAAGCTACCGATAATAGGTTGAAGTTCAAGCCCTCTACTAGTAGCACATTGGAAATGCTCAAGTCATTGGATATTACAATCTTACCAAGCCCTTTGACCTTGCCTTTGTCATTGTCACGAAATGTGATACTATTAATCCCATTGCTCTCATTTGTCTTGATTGAATTGAAATTCTTGAATCGTCGGTCATGTGTTGTGTGCATCCACTATCATGCACCCAGTGCCTTCCTCTGGCTTTATAATTGATCTACAAAAGAAGATCAATTCTTTTTAGGTACCCAAACTTGCTTGGATCCTTGAAGGTTAGTTATTAAGGTCTTGGGCACCCAAATAACTTTCTTTTTTGAGCTCTCATGAGGTGCACCAATGAACTTAGCCTTCACACCATTGGCACCCTTAATAAGCATGTAACAAGAATCAAATCTAATTGAGGATACTTTAGCATGTGTTTTCTTATTCTTGCAATCAAGCTCTTTGTGACCAACTTGCTTGCAACTAGTGCAAAACCAACCATTGTTCTTTACAAAACTAGTTTTATGAGGAGCAAAGGACGCCTTGCCTTTCTTGGAGGTATAGCCTAATCCCTCTTTGTAGAGAGAACTTCTTTGGCTACCCAAGCACATAAGCAAGCGGTCCTCACCACCATAGGCTTTGCTTAAGGCGCGAGTGAGCTCATTCACCTCCTTCATGAGGGTTTCATTTTCCACCATTAGTGGGGCATCACAAATAAAACCATCACTCAAAGGTGAAGTAGAAGTGGAAGTGCTATAAGAGGGGTTAGTGGAAACAACAATAATGGGCTTATAAAAAGATTCATCAAGAATATTACATGTTAGTCCCACATCATATGACACAATCACTTGCTCTATCTTGGCTTCCTCCTTGACTTGCTCGAGGAGAGAGGAGTGAGCCTTTTTAAGCTTAGAGTGAGCTTCGCCAAACTTCTCATGGGCTTCCATTAGCCTCTCATGAGTGACATTGAGCTCATCAAAGGATTGCTCAAGAGATTTGACCTTCTTGCACAATTCTTTCTACTCCTTTCTCTTCATCTCAAAGCAAGTGTGTACTTGCTCACAAATGTCCAAGAGCTCCTCCTTTGTGTACTCCTCATCATCACTCCTACAATCATCGCTTTCACATTCATCATCATCACTCACATCATATTTTATCTTGGTAGGCTTGCCATGAGGGCTGTCGATGGAGTGTCAAAGATGGAAGGCTTGTTGTTGATGGCGATGCTTGCTAGTGCCTTCTTGATAGATTTCTTGTCATCATCACTAGAGCCATCATCATCATCATCATCGGAGGTGTCATCACTATCTCAAGTGACCACATAGCCACTTCCCATCTTATTCTTGAAGGTCATCTTCTTCTCCTTTTCTTTATTTTCCTTCTTCTCCTTCTTTTGCTTCTTCTTCTCATCCTCGTCATTATCACTATTGTAGGGATAATCTGCTACATCATGATCTAGGCTCTTGCACTTGTAGCATCTTCTCACATACTCCTTGTTTTGATCTCTTCTCTTTCTTGTACCATAGCCCTTCTTCTTCATGAATTTTCCCATCTTATGCACAAGGAGAGCCATAGCTTCATCATCAATGTTACTAGCATCTTTATCACCACTTGATTCATCTTTCTTGGCCTTGATCTTGTTCTTGGATGATGAGCTAGCCTTGAATGCTATACTCTTCTTCTTCTTGTCTTTATCCTTCTTCTCATCTTGATTAAACCCTTCCCTTTCCATACGGTATGTCTCTTGGGTCATGACATCACCTAGTACTTGGTTGGGGGTTAGTTGCTTCAATCCTCCTCTAATGATAATCAATCTCAAGGTCTCAAATCTTAGAGGTAAGCACATCAAGAACCGATGAAAGACATCATCATCATTAATCTTCTCACCCAATGCCTTTAAGTCATTTACAACTACTTTAGAGCATATGGAACATCTATGGAATGTTTTCATCATCCTTCATCTTGAAGCTTGTCAACTTGTCCTTGAGGATGTATAGCTTTCCACTCTTCACTGCTGGTGTGCCCTCATATATTTCCTCCAATCTCTTCCACACCTTACTAGCTCTCTCACAATCCTTGATTTGCTCAAACACTATGAAATCAATGGCATTGTAGATGGTGTTGAGAGCCATTGTATTGCATTGCTTGTTGGCCTTGTCATTGTTGGTGAGATTGTCCGGATCAAGAATAACATAGTCACTCTCAGTCACATCCCACACTTGGTCACTAATTGAACCAAGGTATATCTTCATCTTTCTTTTTGAAAGCCCTAGTTTAGTTTTGACTAATATATTACAACCTTAGATGAGGTTGGTACAATCTAAGTGTGGTGCAAGATTGAAGCCCATGGTGATGAAGGTGGACATGAAATGATGATCAATTGCTCAACTTGGAAAAAAAGAAAGAGAAAAACAAAATCCGATGGAGATCAAGGCAAAGGTATTGCATAGGGTTTTGATTTTGGTGATCAAGACACCATAGAGGATGAGATCACATTTAGGATTGATAGCCGTACTATGAAGAGGAGAAATTATTGGTTAAAAAGGTTATCAAGTGCCATTAGGTGAATTCATATGAGCATATGTATTAGAACCTAGTGTGAGCTAACATCAACCCTTGTAAAATACTTTGAAAAATGCTAACACACGTGCACAAAAATGCTAACACACGTGCACAAGAGCGAAGCGGTCGTGGACTTAGAAAAAGAAAAGGAGATGACAGAGAGCGACTGGACGCTGGTTAGGCAGTGACTAGACGCTGACATCAGCGTCCGGTCAGTTGTTGGCGACGGCGTGCGATGCTTGGGTTGAGTACTGGACGCTGTCTGGTCTCTGACCGACGCGTCCGGACACTTTTTGGAGGCATGCAGATGTAGTGGATCTGATGCGCAGGTCCTGTGTCTGATGGCCACTGACGTATGCTGACATCACCTTATCTCGTGGGCGCATAGTGATAGTGAGAGGACCAGATGCTGCGGCGCATCAGGTCACCTTTGACCTGACGCGTCCGGTGAGAAACCTTACTAGAAACGACTGGACTCCACATGGTTCAGCATCAGGTGGAACAGAGCGGTGCGTCTAGTCATCCTTCGACCGTGACCTTGATTGGCTTAGTGACTGTTGGAGATCAATGAACGAAATTTAAACACGGACACGTGGCAGGCATCAGTGTGCTTGGAAGTTAGCGACCGGACGCTGGGGCTGTGTCCGGTTGCACCGACCAACACGTCTGGTCACCCCGAGGCAGGCACAGTGAAGAGCCTAACAGCTCAATTCTTTGAGGGCCTCTATAAATACGTGGTAGCCGGCTCCAAGGCATCTATGTTGGCCATTTGATATTCTTGACATCCTTGTGAGCTGAGCAAACTCCCTCCCACCTATCTCCCTTACTTGATTGTGAATCAAAAGTGAGACTGAGTGATTCAAAGTGTATTTACTTGAGTGATTACATCTAGTGGTACTGGGGGATCATTGTGGCTGCGGATTTCTTGTTTCTCTTGGTGGTTTCTGCCACTTGATGGCTTGAAGCAGCGGAGAAGTTATGGCAAGAGTTGGTGATTGTTCTTGGTCACCTCCTGGTGATTGTGAGGGGTTCTTGTGCCTTCCCCGGTGGAGCGTCAAAGGCAACTCTAATACATTGCACGTGTCATTGAGCTACCTCACTTGTGGGTAGGTTCTTATGGTGTCCAAGTCTTGGACGAGGTTTGTGCAACACCTCTTAGCTGCTAAACCACCAAGTGTTGGTTGACCCAACGAGGACTAGCGTGCCGATAAGCATGTGAACCTCAGGAGAAAAATCTTTGTGTTCATCTTGTGTATGATTGGATTTCTTCCGATGATTGGTCTTCATATCTTGTGATTGGTTCATCCTCTATGCAGCGGTATAATCATCTAGTCCTCTTATTTACATTCTTGCAAAGTAGTTGTCAAGCTCTTTAGTGTAACTAGTCTTGAGAGCTTGTAAGGACTTGTTAGTATGGTTCATTTAGCTAGCTCATCATGAGCACACTAACTTAGTAGCAACATAGCAATTGTGTGCTTAGAGATCATAGTGACTAGAATTGTTTGAATAGGTGGCTTGTAACCCTTGTAGAGTTAGAGCAAAATTGCTTTTCGCCATTTGTTATACTAACCCATTTGCTCTAGTAAGTTTGTAGATTTTTAAATAGTCTATTTACCTTCCTCTAGCCATATTAGGACCTTTCACTCTTCCAAAAATCATAGCATGTTACATCAAAGAACGATGGTTTGTCCCCCCACATGGTTGAACACAATTTGAGCCATCTTTTGATGCCGAGGTTGTTAAGCCTTTAATCAAACGGTGACCACGGCTCTGATACTACTTGAAAGGTCCTAATATGGCTAGAGAGGGTGAATAGCCTATTTAAAAACTCTACAAAGCACTAGAGCAATTGATTAGTACAACAAATAGCGTAATGCAATTTTGCTCTAGCTCTATAATGGTTCCAAGCCACCTATTCTAGCAATTCTAGTTATTATGATCACTAGGCACACACAAGAGATAGGTCACTACTCACTAAGCTAGTGTGTTCTCAAAGACTAACTAAAGAGCCACACTTATCAAACTAACATGCTCTCAAAGTCTAGCTACACTAAAGAGCTTGGCAACTAGTTTGCAAGAATATAAAGGTATGAGTATGGTGATTATACCGCCATGTCGAGAAATAAACCAATCACAATATGAAGTCAATCCAATCATCAGGAGAATTCTAATTATACAAGAGACACAAAACTTTTCTCACGAGGTTCATGTGCTTGTCGACACGCTAGTTCCTGTCGTGTCGACCAACACTTAGTGGTTCGGCGGCTAAGATGTGTTTCACAAACCTTGTTCAACAAATGAACACGGCAAGAACCTACCCAAAGGTGCGGTAACTCAATGACACGAGCAATTTACTAGAGCTACCTTACGGCTCTTCATTGGGTCAGGTGCAAGACTCCTCACAATCACCGGACCCGGGCACAAACAATCACCAACACGTGCAGAAGCTCCTTCGTCGCTCCAAGCCGTCTAGGTGGCGACAACCACCAAGAGAAATAAGAAATCCGTAGCCACAACGATCCTCAAGTGCCACTAGATACAATTACTCAAGAAAATGCACTTGGAATCACTCCCAATCTCACTATGATGATGAATCAATGATGGAGATGAGTGAGAGGTGTTTGCTTAGGTTCACAAGAATATTAAGAATGTCAAAATGCCAAGAGTGAGCCAAGGGCCGGCCAAGACACTTAAATAGGGAGCCAACTCGAAAGAGCCGTTGGCCTCCTCACTGTCTGCTGCATGAGCCGACCGAACGCGCTGGTCAAGCATGACTGAACGCATGCCCCTAGCGTCTGGTCAACCACTACTGTCCATGTGTCACCTCCTTCAAACCTCAATCGTTCATCTTCAACGGTGCACGCGATTACTTAAGTTACAATCGGACCCGACGATAGAACGACCGGACTCTCAACCACCGAGCGTCAGATCGTTTCTAGAGAGGTTCCAAAGCCGATTTTTACTAGCCAGACACGTCAGGTCAAGGTCGACCTGACGCGCCCCAGCATCTGGTCCTCACACCGCTCTGCTGCGTGTGCCCGCGGTGCTGACACCAGCATACGTCCGCACGGACCTGACACAGCCCTTGCATCTAATCGCGCGCTGCTGCTAGCGTTCGCTCGCCACCGCGTGCTGCTTCTCTTCTGCGCCAACTGACCGGACGCAGGACCTGCGTTCGATCCCAGCGTCCGTTCGCTCCGGCGCCTTCTCGGTCAACACTTCGTGCCACCGGCTATAATTGATCGGACGCGCAGGTCCACCCCGAGACCTACGTCCGATCCTACACCAACTCTTTCTTTTCTTTTTCTAAGTCAACAACCACTTCACCCTTACTTCTAACTTGCTAACCACAAAATGTAGAACTTGTGTGCACATGTGTTAGTATTTTTTCAAGCATTTTACAAGGGTCAAAGTTAGCACACTAGGTTCTTAAATGCATATGCAAGAATCATGTCACCTAGTGGCACTCAATAACTGCTTAGCCAAAGATTTTTCCTCTTTATAGTACGACTATCGATCCTAAATTACTCACACCCTCTATGGTGTCTTGAGTGCAAACAAAAATGGCTCCTATCAATATACCTTTACCTTAAGTCCATTTTTTTCTCTTTCTTTTTTCCAAAAGTGAAGCACTTGATCATCTCATTTGTGGTCATCACCTTCACCACGACCATCACCTCGCTCCACACACCTTGGACTGGACTACCTTATCTAATTCACACACTTAGATCAAAGGTTAGTCCTAAGTTTTATCAATTATCCAAAACCAAACTAGGGCTTTCAGCAGGTGATTGGGATCGGATCGGTCCCCACGTGTATGCGGGCACGTGAAACTTAGCAGGCTCAGATGGTCCCAGCATATGTGTGGGCGTGGCCGAGCGAGCTATTGGCAGTGCGGCGTTTCCCGTGGGCGCGCGTGACGAAGGGGGCGTGGGAGCTGCATCCACGCGCATGACGGAGGAGGCGCAGGAGCTATATCTGGACATGCCATCTGTGCGGACGTTCCGGCGCTAGCCCTTCAGAAGAAAAAAAAGAACATGACAAATGACACGGATGGGAACGTTTCCATGATAGAAGAATAGATGTGGGGACTTCCTATGCGTATGTTGCAAGTGTTTTATATAGATGTTTTAAAGTAGATCTAGAGAGCACATATTACGATGGCGCCGGTGACTTGCAGACAGAGGACTCCACAGTCGTGGGTCACCGTGTCGATGCCTGAGGCCCGCAGACACCTCTGCGACGTGCATCTGTAGGCGGGGCATGTGATTGGGATCGGTCCTCGCGTGCATGCGGGCGTATAAAATAGAGCAGGCTCAGATGGTCCCTGCGTATGCATGGGCGTGACCGAGCGAACTATTGGCAGTGTGGCGTTTCCCACGACGCACGTGACAGAGGGAGTGCTGGAGCTGCGTCCGCGTGCATGATGGAGGAGGCGCAGGAGCTACATCCGTCCATGCGGACGTCACAGCGCTGGCCCTTTATAGAAGAAAAAAAAAGAACATGTCAAAGGACACGGCCGGGAACGCGTCCGCAAGAATGGATGCGGGGACTTCCTAAGTGGGTTGCCACACTGCCAACGACGAGCTACTTTGCACTCTGTTAATTCTGTCGTCGATGATAAGTACTCGTGGAGACGCCAGATCGATAACTACACAAGTAGGCTTCATAATTAACAATGAGACCTCGTGTTCTTGCTTGTACAGTAATCTCAATCAAACAACGTCTGTCGTAACTCATAATTTGTTGTATGTGGACTCACAACCATCTATGTAGTTTGATTTAGTAGTATTGATGATCTAAGCCATATATATGTGTACATGATTGGATCTACCATGTACGTGCTCCATGCAGATGTTGCCCAATAAACCAATTCCGAACCAAATAAACAAATCAATTTGATTTCCTTGTTTACCAGCAAACCAACGTGTCCTAACTGAACTCTGTGGTCACACGCGCGGCTCTCTCCGTTCAGCCCGTTGTCCGTAAAGCAATACGGACGGAAATGTTTTACACCCAGAAATTCCGGGCCATTACGTTTGACGGGAGAAAAAACGTGCCGCAACTTTCCGAGCAGGTGGCCGAGGCTATCGGTATTGGGCTAGCTGGACGAAAATTTCGATATCAGAAATTTTGCCTCTTTAGTATTACTAGCAAAAATGCCCGTGCGTTGCAACGGGAGAGCAAAAGACATCAACCGTTTATGAAAAATGAGGACTGAAATGTTATATATCTATCTAGTTATATGTTTTATCCTTTCTATAAAATTTTAAAATTTGTGCGTTGCTACGGATGCAACACTACCATGAATCCTAGTTCTCAAAAGAAAAAAAAAACATGGATCACGCTTTTGCCTTAAGCCCTCAAGGTTTTGAAGTCTGATCGTATATCAGATACGGTAAAGATTATAGTTGAATAAATGTAACACAATCCACAAAATTTCATTTACCATGATTCAATAATGTAACAATAGTATTATAAGAATGAAAAGACCAACATAAATCACAATGCTTGCAAAAAGTTATAATCGTAATACTGCTCTACTCATCAGTTAGCTCGTCATAGCATGCCTAGTCAATGAAGTAAGACATAGTTAATTAGTACCCCAAACAATTGTAGCAATTATGATTAGCTAGATCAGAGCTGCACAACCCACTTGCTGCAGGCATGGACACTGCTCCAAGCCAACAAGTAGCATGGCTCTAAATGGCAGAAGAGAAAGTACCTCCCTAAGCACTGTTGTGCTTGGATCAATTGCACTTTACATCTTGACGGGAGCTTGTTGTATGGTCACTTAGACCACCTATGGTTAGAAGATTTATTTCAACGATCACATCATATGTTTGTATTCACTTTGCAATCGGACTTTGTACTATATCTTATCGCATGCTACCCTAACTTGTACGGTGATAGTCTACGAAAGCACTCGTAATCTAATTCATTTTTTTGAGAATTACACGGTACAACATAGGTGCCCACCACACAAACGCGCACTCACCCCTATAAACACATGCACACAAACCAACCTCCATGAGCACCTCCGAAGAACTGAGCCGACAAGTCTCAAGATTCATGGAGTCACCGTAGGCGCCTCACTGTTGATGTGGACGTCGCCTACCACTGAAAGCATAGCACTGTTAAATCCTAGAATTAATTCAGGAAAATATGAGCACCCGTGCCAAATTAAGGAATTGAACCCTGGTGGGTAGGTTCCACCATAGGGAACCCAACCAGCTCGTATAATCTAATTCATTTTGGAATGGACTCAGTACTATGTTTGAACATGTCACTCTAACTCGTATATTCATGAGAGTGGTCTGTCAAATCCCTATAGATAGTTGTGAGCAATGTCAGACAAGAAATATACTCATTTAATAATAAAAAAAGTAAATGTATTTATAAGTTGCAACGGAATCATTCAACTTTTCTTTTAATTTGTACCTCAAACACGCCATTAACTATCAAATTGCACCCAAGTACTCGCTTCCTCAAAAAAAAACATTATTATGTGCATATAATATATGCAAAACCACATTTTCATAGTTTTATTTATTTATTTATTTATTTATTTATTTTGTCATGCTAACCATAAGAGTGTTTTAGTTTTAATATATGCAAAATACCACATTATCATATTTTTATTTATTTATTTTATCTTGCCAAACCATAAGAGTGGTTTTTATTAATGTAAAAAGTTTGAAGGTTCTAGCCACGATAAATACATAAGAAACTTCATCCATTATTACATGAGATTGCGTGGTGTGGTGGTGAGCACAAGATACTTGGTCCCGGGTGAGCAGGGTTCGAATCCACCGAGAATCACAGTTTTGGGTTTTTGTAGCTTTTATTCCACCTGTGGGCCGAGGATGGGCCGGATGCGAGCCTACAGGAGGCAGTGGGCCGCCGAGAGTGTGTCTGAAGTGAGTGAACAGAATAGGTTTAGAATGGGCTGGACGAAAAAAAAGAGCCTGAAATTTTGCCTCTTTATTATTAGGTATAGAAAAAAAATGTCAAGTGTTAGGACGTTTTATTTTTACAATTGAATTTGATGTCAAGAGTCAGCACGTTTTATTTTCTGTTTTTTTTTGTTTCCTTTTTCCTTGAGTCTGCATGTTTTTTTCCTGTTTTTTGTTTTTTTTGGGCTTGAGATTTTGTTATTTTGGGTACGGAGACGGAGGGAGATATTGAATCAGATACGGAATTTTTTTACAGAGATTTTAGCCGGTCTTCCCAGGGTCCGATTTTTTTTAGCGGGGCTGGCGTGGCGGGGTTAACAGACGCGGGTGAGATAAGATAGCCTTAGGGATATTTTATTTAAAAATAGGGGTATGTATTACTAATATGATTCCTATTTAGGTTAGAAAAAAATAGAGACCTATTTGATTAAGATTCCTACTCATCCACATTATTACCTTTTTATATGCATAATGTTTCCCTTTTTATTATGTTTTGGAATCGGACTCTACCTCACGCTGGAAAAGAGTTATTCTAATGTGTATGAGCATAATAAAAAGAGTTAGTCTAGATAGAAAAAAAAACTCTCAATCGTCCGGTAGTTAAAGGGAGACGGACCAAATAAATGGATGGACGAAAAAAAAGAGCCTGAAATTTTACCTCTTTATTAATAGACTAGCAAAAATGCCCGTGCGTTGCAACAGAAAAAAATATAATATATTTATGTAAAATAAGTATGTCTCACATTCATAATAAAAAAATAGCACAACTCTACAAAAATAATGTGTTCCAAAATTGTGATAGAGTCCATGCTCGTTGAGTCAACCTATGAAGTCACTTGACCCAGCAGCCCTTGTCCACGATGTGATTAAACACGTCAAGCAACGGTCCAACATAGAAGACTACATGATATTTTTTTAAGTTTGGTCAATTATTTATATATCATAAACAAATTCATGGAGCAAAATATCTTTGCTTCTGAATGTTGATTAGAACACGGGCTGAAACATAGGACATACGATTTGAGGTGCATCCTATTCAATGATGTGGCCCTAGCAAAACTAACGGAAAAGGAAAAAAAACTAATAAAAAGAGGAAGAATTACTTAATTTCCATTTATCCACAACATCCGCGCCTCGCTCATCCGGTCCTCCCCTCAGTCATAAATCATCTACTCTTCTTTCATGCCATCCGAGGTAGCGAGGAGACGTGACAACACCTTGCCAGCAGCTATGTCCATATTGTGGTGTGAGTGGCCGCAACAACATGGACCTAGAAGGCGATGAGTACCACCACCAAGGCCGCATGCAGCCTGTGGATCACCGCTCGGCAACCGCTGCTACTCTCCTCCACGTTGTCAGACCCATCGGCCGTCATCACTGCCGCTGTCCGTGGCCTTCCTATCCACTTGTTTCCCTATTGCTGCCGGCGCCGGTGGCGTCCTCTTCTTCTGCCGCTCCACGATAACGACGATGGCTATGTTAGCCTCGCCATTGGCCCCCGCTATTGGCTGCAGCTTCTTCGCCTTACTTCCTGTTGTGCTCGTTTCACACCTTCTTGTCGTTGCGACCGTACTTACGTCGCGGCGTCACTGCTCTGCGCGTCCGCCGCCGCCTGCTGATGCTGGTCTTCCGCGGCTTCCCTGCTCTTGGCCTCCTTTTTTTTTGAAAAATCTCTTAGCCTCCCTCTCGAGCCTCTAGCTTGGCCGCCTCGCTGTCACCGGGTTCCTCATCGGCGAGGACGGCCCACATGTTGGCGCTCGCCTTGATTTCTCCGCTCGCTACCATGTCGTTGGTGGACAGATGTGTGGTTGTCGATGGATCGATCCAACTCATGGCAATCACGCACGCAATCTACTCCTATACAAGAGTAGTATAAATAGCGAACACAACATCGATCAGAGTTTCCATTTCCAAGTACAAAAATGCAACCTCGTATGTTTCGGAGGCTCGTAGCCCATCTCGGAGTTGTACGTTTCTTCAATCGGTGTGGCAGAGTCCCGACCGGCATCGCTGTGGCACAACGATGATGGTGTGATGGTGTTTGTCGGCTCCTGTATGATGTATAGTAGTCCGGTCCTGTCTTTGCATGTACGTACACGTGCTCTACAGATCCAGTGCAGACACTTACAAGGTGTCGATTTAGGTACATGTACATACTTGCATACCATTGGAATTATAATCCAAATACGGATGTACTGACTTGAAAGTTGGAACTGGAAGAGATCAAGATCGGCACGATCATGGAAGGCTTCTTTGTTCTAACCCAAGCATGATTTACCAATTGCTGAATCTATAATAGAAAAGTCATGACAAATTCGAACTTGAGTTTGTAATGAAGAATAAAAAAAAAGCTCTGGGATGAAAACGAATAGGAACGGCTCAATATGACGTATCCTGAGTGGTAATCGAGTCAATACTACCAAATAACAGATTAAAAATATCAGAATAAACATCCTGATTCTACTCAGGTACGGAAGAGATGAAGCTGTTGCATCGTGGGATAAAAAAACAGAAATACAAAATAAGCACGCCTTATGAGTTCAGTTTACATACACGACCCAATACGTTTTGAAATCGGATTCCATATCGCGCTAGATAAGAGCTATTTCTAACTCGTATGAGCACGGATTATATATAGAAGTCCAGACAGAAGAAACTCTTCATCGTCCGGTAGTTAGAGGGAGACATACCAAACAAGTGGATGGACGTAAACAAAGAGCCTAAAATTTTACCTCTTTATTATTAGGGATAGAGGTATAGAGGTATAGATTTATAGTACTCAGATCTGAGGAATTTATTTAGATTCGAATTCCTACTCCATATTCGTCTAGACGCGAGCTATTCTAACTCGTACGTAAATAAAGAAAGCAGTGCAAAATAAAGAACGTAACTCTTATCCTTTTCTATTTATTATTAAGAGTTTTATTTAGAGTACTCAGGATATTTAGATTAGGATTCCTACTCCATATTGGTCTAGACGCGAGCTATTCTAACTCGTATGAGCACGGGTTATATATATAAATCCGGACAAAAGAAATTCTCCACTGTTCGGTAGTTAGAGGAAGACAGACCAAAAAGAATGGATGGACGAAAAAAAAGAGCCTGAAATTTTGCCTCTTTATTATTAGGTATAGATATAGATTAGTAAATATATCTGTGCGTTACAACAGGGCCTATGTCTTGTGTGGTCATAGACAAGCATCATGCATTTCAATTGGTTGTGTAATTTTAATCAATATCGAAGTTGGACATGTGGTACTCGTGTGTTTAATTCTCAGCTTGTTTTCAGCAGCTGTAAATTAAATAAATTATCATATTTGATTAAATTAAATAACTGCCAGTTTATGTAAGTAGAGCAATGAATTTGAATAGTTTAGCATAACTCGATATACAACTTAAAATTAGACTCTATAGCATTGTTGTTTTAACTCGCACGAACACGGGTCGGAAATCCGGTTCAAGGACGTAAGGACATTTTTTTGTGAATTTAAAAAGGAGGATGGAAGAATTGTTTTGCTCTTTAATAGATTATTATCGTTAATTTTCGTTGCTATGGATGTAGGGTCTGTTGATATGAATATATTTTAATATATATTCATTTCCATGTTTCTATTTTAATCACTGTATTTTCTTTTTAAAGTTTTTTAGGGGAAATATAAATTTCCATTACTCGAAGCTGAATCATCAGCAATTACAAATTGAATATGACACGGATGGGACCAATACCGGTTAACAATGCAAATAATAATTATTGTATATGGCCGTATCCCACATCTCACCTGCCGCTCCTCGTCTTCCCAAGCTCCGTCATGCCTTTGTGTCTGCAGTGCCTCCATGGCGCGACTGCCATTCCGAATTCAGAGTCTGTTTAGTTCAAAAAGAACCTAAAAAGTGTTACAGTATCTATCACATCAAATTTTACGGCACATGTATGGAGTACTAAATGTAGACAAAAGAAAAAACTAATTACACAGTTTAGTTGTAAATCACGAGACAAATCTTTTGAGCCTAATTAGTCCATGATTGGACACAAATTATCAAATAAAACGAAAAGTGCTACAGTAGCCAAATCTAAAAAAAAATTCCAACTAAACACGCCCTCAATGTGCCGCTCTAGGTTGCTTCGGTGTGTCCCTGAGCTCTGACGATGACGCTACCACTGCCTGGGGCTCGTGTCTTGAGCCTGCCATGCTGTTTTGCTTCGTCTACCATTCCAAGGCCATGTTTGGATGGCTAAATTTTTGAATCTGGGCTACTGTAGCACTTTCGTTTGTATTTGGTAATTAGTGTCTAATTATAGATTAATTAGGCTTAAAAGATTCATCTTGCAAATTATAGACAAACTGTGTAATTAGTTATTTTTTTACCTATATTTAGTGCTTCATACATGCGTCTAAAGATTCGATGTGACGAGGAGAGAGTGAAAAAATTTTAACTTTAGCAAGCATCTAAACAAAACAAGGCGCAAGTTGGATGTGTTGTTATGGCCTGCTTTCTACGAGGTCCGCGGTGGTGATGTTGCTCTGTGACAGTGCTGGATCAGACGGTGGCAGCAGTCTCATGCTACAAGGCCGAGCGCGTTAAAGCTATCAGCTCCTATCCTTCTCTTGGCCTCTGCACCTGGAAGCAGCGAGCCAGCGACAAATGCTCGGCTCTTCGCCTTCTCCCCACACCACCGCGTCCCATGTCGAGCTCTGCAACGCAGCAGCTCTTGGATCCTACCACGCTGCCGGAGTGCGAATGTGAGAGCCCGCCAGAGATACCTATGCGAGGCTTGGACAGTGGCAGGATAGGCAATGGAAGCGCCACCAACAATTGACATGGTTTACCACCTCCATCTTTCTTTGATATATATAGTGCCGTCAGGGGCAGTTTCATCGTTGTATTGCCCATGACGTCTGCCACCATTGTGGCTTGCACGCCTTGGTTTGGTGGTACAATTGGAGTCCAATGAGCACACAGTGACAGACGGGGAAACTGACATGGAGTAAGAGAACTTGCGGTTGGCCGGGCGTCGATTTTTATCTGTGCATGGCAATCTAATCCGTGGTGGTCTCAATTTGGTCCTCTTGCGCCTTCGCGGTTCCCGGTTAGCGGATATGAGGATATCCTTTTCAGCTTGACGTGGGTTTGATTTGATGAGTTATTGACTTCTAGAGTTAGTCTAATTTGAACTAAAATTGTATTCGGAAGAGGAGACGACATATTATTGGTTTGAGTCGTTTCCTTGTAGAGTTAAACTTGATTTTGTTCCTTCCAACGTGAGCGAGTTGGGTTCATATGTGACGCATGGTGTCTTAGTTTCCAAAACAAACACAAAAGGAATCCGATAAACAAATTTTGTATTTGGATTAGGATTTCCTAATTATATTCAAGTTATTAGAATATGACATACATATATAATGCGAGAGCTATAGACCTGTAGGGTTATGAGGGTGCTACGCTAGTCATAAAATCAAAGTTTCGACCTTATAGACCAGGATCTACTGCTAGTTACAGGTTACGGAATTACCACTAGTCGCGTAGGTGCAGCGAAAGCGACTCGATGTAGTCGAACGCGTCGTAGCAGTGCCGTGCAGTTGCGTGGTCGTTCGTCATGTCCACCCTCCACTTGCGGATCGTCCCTCTCATGCGGTTCATCCTTGTGCTCCAGATGCAGCACCTTCAAGGTATCCCACACGTACAGGGAGGAAGCGTTACGCCTCCGGACTGTTAGGTCCGCGAGGAGCAGTAGGCGTGAGCGTGGGGGGCTGACGGTGGCTGTTCAATTGGCTTTTTCTCCCTGGCCGCACCCCCTCCCTCTCTTATATAGGCGCCTCTAACCAGCCCCAAGTTGGAGGCCCAATTAGAAAACCCTAAGCCTAGTCAAATTCGGGTCCAACCTGAATTTGGGCATCCAACCCCTTAAGCGTGTGACCCTATGGGTTCATGCACACATAGACGTGGCCCGAATACTCCTACTCAGCCATTAGTTGATAGCGGTCTCTAGCAAGACGTGTCAATTCCTATGTGTACGCAAAGATCATATTAGACGAACCACCACAAACCATATACATGTTATTCCTTTTGCCACACGATATTTGGTCCAACTCATAGGTTAACACTTAACCTAAGCACGGCCATGCATTTGTTGATCCAATCATTAGAGTGTTCCATCAATATCTCTCTCACATAGAGAGGGGCAAATTCCATCTTGATTGCCTATGTCTCACATCATGTTTCTGACAAACCCGAAAACCACTTTTATAACTACACAGTTACGGAGTAGCGTTTGATAGTCTCTAAGTAGGTCATTTCACATCTTGAGTACATACAACAATCTCAGGTCTAAGGATATAACGTACATGATATGAATCGAGACAATAACAACATCTCATGTTGGGTCAGTCTAGCCTACATGTCACACATGTGCCCACATTATTAGTTTGACATCTTTATGTCTATGACTTGTGAAACATAGTCATCAACTAATAATGTGTTGATCTAATATTCATGTGCGTCCTAACATGAACTCCGATCAGGGACCATTCTAGAATAACCATACAAGTAAAAGAGTTTCACAAATAATTCACATAATTGCTAATCGATACAAGTTGTCTTTAATGGATATTCAATGGACTCATAATATGTCATAGATACAAGGCAATACAATCACCTCTATGATAACCTCTAGGACATACTCCCAACATTCTTCCACTTGCACTAGAGTTAATATCGAAGATATCTAATACCCATAGCTCTCACGTGCGCCTCATGCTTAGGCTGTGGAAGAGCCTTTGTCAAAGGATCTGCAACATTTAAATCCGTGTGTATCTTGCACATCTTGATCTTATCTCGTCTAATAAACTCTCGAATGAGATGAAATTTTCATAGTACATGTTTGTTCTTCTGGTGATTCCTTGGCTCCTTAGCCTACACTATTGCCCCATTATTATCATAATATAGATTCAATGGGCTAGACGCATCAGGAAACACACCAAGCTCAATGAGGAACCTCCTCATCCAAACACCTTCCTTTGCAGCTCCAGAGGCTGCAATGTACTCGGCTTTTGCTGTAGAATCGGTCACTGTCTCCTGCTTGGAACTTTTCCTACTTACAGCACCACCATTTATTGTGAACACAAAACCTGATTGTGATTGTGAATCATCCATGTCAGATTGGAAGCTAGCTTCGGTGTAACCATTTACAACGGGCTCCTCCTCACCTCCATAGACTAGGAACACATCCTTAGTCCTTCTCAAGTATTTAAGGATGTTTTTGACAAGTGTCCAGTGACTCTCACCTGAATCAGCTTGGTACGTGCTCGCAACACTTAGAGCATATGAGACATCTGGGCGAGTACATATCATGGCATACATGATAGAATCAATAGCCGAGGCATATGGAACCTTACTCATGCGCTCCCGCTCTTCAGCTGTCGAAGGACACTGTTTCTCGCTGAAGCGCATACCATGTGACATAGGCAAGAACCCTTTCTTGGACTGCTCCATGTTGAACCGTTTCAACACCTTGTCAATGTACGTATCTTGGCTTAAACTTATAAGCCTCTTTGATCTATCTCTATAGATTTTTATGCCCAAAATGTATGTTGCTTCTCCTAAATCCTTCGTAGAAAAAGTATTATTCAGTGAAGTCTTTACAGATTGCAACATAGGAATGTCATTTCCAATCAATAGTATGTCATCCACATACAAGAATAGAAATACTACAACGCTCCTACTTTCCTTCTTGTAAACACAAGGTTCTTCATCATTCTGACGGAAGCCAAACCCTTTGACTGCCTCATCAAAACGAATATTCCAACTCCAAGATGCTTGCTTTAACCCATAAATAGATTTCTTAAGCTTGCATATTTTTCTAGCATTGTTAGGATCAACAAAACCTTCAGGCTGTATCATATACACGTCCTCTTCTAAATTTTCATTTAGAAAGGCTGTTTTAACATCCATCTGCCAAATCTCATAATCAAAATAAGCAGCTATTGCTAGAATGATCCGGATAGATTTAAGCATCGCTACCGGCGAGAAAGTCTTGTCGTAGTCAATTCCTTGAACTTGCCGAAAACCCTTTGTGACAAGTCGAGCTTTATAGACATGAACATTTCCATCTATATCATTTTTCTTTTTATAGATCCATTTGCACTCGATAGGTTTAACCCCATCAGGCTGGTCAACCAAGTTCCAAACTTGATTTTCACTCATGAAATCTATCTCGGATCTCATGGCACTTTGCCATTTCTCGGAATCTGGGTCCATCATTGCTTTTGCGTATGTCGCAGGTTCGTCATCGTCTAACAATAACAAATCGCCACGTAATGCACGGATTCTAGCTGACCTTCGTGGTTGTGGCGGTGTCTCTATTGCCATAGGTATGTCAACTTGTTCTGCTACATTAGCATCACTCATAGAATCATTCCCTATTGGCTCATTCTGAACTTCTTCAAGATACACCTTCTGTCCACTTTTCTCTCTTTTGAGAAACTCTTTCTCTAAGAAAACACCGTTTCGAGCAACAAACACTTTGCCCTCTGATCGGTTATAGAAATAATACCCTAAAGTTTCCTTCGGATATCCCATAAAAAGCACTTGTCCGACTTGGGTGTTAGTTTATCTGATATAAGTCGTTTGACATAAACTTCACAGCCCCAAATTTTCAGAAAAGACAAACTGGGACTCTTATCAGTCCACATCTCATATGGTGTCTTAACTACGGACTTAGACGGTACCCTATTCAATGTGAAAGCGGCTGTTTCTAGAGAGTATCCCAAAACGATAAAGGAAGATCCGATTGGCTCATCACAGACTGAATCATGTCCAACAAAGTCCGATTACGTCGCTCGGACACACCGTTTCTCTGAGGCGTTCCAGGTGGCGTAAGCTATGGAATAATTCCGCAACTCTTCAGATGATTGCTAAACTCATGGCTCAAATATTCACCTCCACGGTCAGATCGCAAGGCCTTAATTTTCTTACCACGTTGATTCTCTACTTCATTCTGAAATTCTTTGAACTTTTCAAAAGTTTCAGACTTATGTTTCATTAAGTAGACATAGCCATATCTACTAAAATCATCAGTGAAGGTAATGAAATATTGAAATCCGCCGCTGGCTGTCGTGCTCATTGGTCCACATACATCAGTATGTACAAGTTCCAACAAGTCTGCCGCCCTCTCAGGAAAACCTGTGAAAGACGCCTTGGTCATCTTTCCCATTAAGCAAGCCTCACACATCTCGTATGATTCAAAATCAAACGAAGTTAGAAGCCCATAGAATGAAGCCTCTTCATTTGATTCTCACTTATATGACCTAAACGACAATGCCACATATAAGTAGGACTTAACTCATTAAGCCGAGGCCTTTTAGCATTAACATTACAAATAGGTGCATCATCAAGATTTAAAATAAATATTCCATTCACAATGGATGCAAAAGCCACAAACATATCATCCTTGGAGATTACACAACCATTGTCTTTACTCGCAAATGAATAACCATCCTTCATCAAACATGAAGGTGACACAATATTTTGACTTATACTAGGAACATAATAACAATTATTTAATTCCAAAATAAATCCTGACGGCAGATGGAGTTGCATTATCCCGACGTTCAACACAGCAACTCTTGCATTATTGCCCACGTGAAAATCAACTTCTCCTTTTCCCACGCTTCTACTTCTTATCATTCCCTGCATCGTATTACAAATATGAGCAACCGATCCGGTATCAAATACCCAAGAATTAATATAAAAGTTAGCGAGAAATATGTCCGTAATATAAACAACAAGTGTATGAGCAACGGTAGTACCTTTACCACCATCCTTCTTTAAGGACTCCAAATACAGCTTGCAGTTCCTCTTCCAGTGACCTTTACCCTTACAATGAAAGCACACTTCATTAGCAGATGGTCCAGCCTTGAGTGCAGGTGGGTTTGGCTTAGAGGTCTCACCTTTGGCCTTGCCCTTGCCCTTTTGCTTCCTCCAAGCATAGCCCTTCTTAAAGTTAGGCTTATTTTGGACCGCCATCACATGGCTAGTGCCAGCACCTTTCTTAATATCAGCCTCAGCTGTCTTAAGCATGCCACACAATTGGTAGTTCGAGATGAAGTTCCCATAGCTAGGCGGAAGAGACGCGAGAATGAAATCAGTAGCCAACTCTAGACCAATTGGGAAGCCCAGCTTCTCCAACCTCTGAGTGTGACCAACCATTTTGATCACGTGTGGCCCAATAGGTGCACCCTCTGCAAGCTTGGTTTCAACAAACGCCTTAGAGACATTGAACCTTTCAATCCTAGCTTGAGTCTGGAACATATCATTCAGCGCCACGATCATATCGTGCGCTGCATGGTTGTTGTCAAACTGCATCTGCAGATCTGGTTCCATATATGCAAGCATAAGGCAACTCACTTCAAGATCAGCATCACATGCCCTTTTGTAAGCGTTTTTCTCAACAGTGGGTGCATTGTTAGCAAGTGCTTTAGGTAATGTGTTGTCTAGAATTTCTTCCTTTTTCTTAGCCCTGAGAACAATTCTCAGGTTACGGATCCAATCCACATAGTTTGTTCTATTCAACTTATCTTTCTCAAGAATTGAACGCAAAGTAAATGATTGATTGCTAGGCGCCATTTATCTACAACAAAAGTAATGCAAAATACTAAGACAAAGTATCCAAGACAGAGTAAATCATATTAAAATCTTAATAGAATCTACTCCCACTAAAATCAATATCCCTCAATTGAAACTTAGTGATTCAAGACCCACAACTAACAAGTCTACTAGTGAGCTTTAGCATCACCGCTAGAAGACATGGTAGATCGGTAAGCAACTCTTTGCTAATCATATCACATATGACTCTTGTTGTTGGATAGCATCTCTATGCTATAGTGCCTAACTCCTTATGCTCCAAGGTCCCTAACCGTTAGGATGACCTTGTTCAAGTAACCAACCCTTCTGCAGTAAGTATCCGATACGAACCTGCCTAGTCAAGGAAAACCAGTGGCACCCTAATTTCATAGACCTACCACCGATTGTACAAGACTCATGACAGTGCAAGGTTTGGGGAAGCATATAACTTAAACATTGCTGAGGGATCGTTCTACTTCACTATCGCATATGTAGACAAAAACATTATCACGTGAAAGTAGAACATAATAATAAGAACAACATTATCACATATATGACTTGGTATAGCCCATTGTCACTTTGGGGATCTCCATCACCATTAATCTGTACATCATGATGATCTCCATCTCCATGATCCATGTACGCCATCCATCAGTGATGAATCCACCAAGACTATCTATCACTAACGCAAGGCAATGAAGTAATATTACACAGTCACGGATAGGATCATCACAGTTTGGCACGCAGGCCATTACATCAAGTTGACAATATCTATGTGGCTCCAGCCATATTGTCATACTCATGACATGAAAGCTATAAATTAATTACATACATGCATTACATACACATAAGAGCTATACCAGTCATGAATTCCTGCAAAACAGAGTTAACCGATTCCGACGTCTAAACTTAAAACGTCTAGAACATCATTTTTCGAGCTGTTTTTCGCAAATCTAAATTCAGAAACACCGCCTTCAGCTATTTTCTCTCTCTTCAAAATTTTTTGTAGATCGATTTTGATATAAAATGCGTCTCAATCCGAGGTCGTATACAAAAGTTATGGTTGCTTTACCGAACAGCACTTTTCCTACACCCCGACGCTCGGCAGTAGATCCAATCTACCGCTGCCGCGCATCATATGCACTTGGCTCTTGACCTAGGTTCGATTCGATCAATCTGATTGATCTCCATCTCGTCATGGCTGGGTTTACATGTATCACTTAACTCGGATGGCGGAATTCCGACCGGTACGAGTAGATCGTTACAAGACCAACACAGCAAGATCACAAACCATGATCAGAGACTCATCTACAACCGTGTATATCTCTATATGCATACAACCGAACCTATAATGAAGTAGCTATGGCTCCGATACTACTGTAGGGTTATGAGGGTGCTACGCTAGCCATAAAATCAAAGTTTCAACCTCATAAACCAGGATCTACTGCTAGTTACAGGTTACAGAATTACCACTAGACGCGCAGGTGCAGCGGAAGCGACTCGATGTAGTCGAATGCGTCGTAGCAGTGCCGTGCAGTTGCGTGGTCATCCGTCACGTCCACCCTCCACTTGCGGATCGTCCCTCTCATGCGGTTCATCCTTGTGCTCCAGATGCAACACCTCCAAGGTATCCCACACGTACAGGGAGGAAGCGTTGCGCCTCCGGACTGCTAGGTCCACGAGGAGCAGTAGGCGTGAGCATGGGGGTTGACGGCGGCTGCTCAATTGGCTTTTTCTCCCTAGCCGCACCCCCTCCCTCTCTTATATAGGCACCTCTAACCAGCCCCAAGTTGGAGGCCCAATTAGAAAACCCTAAGCCTAGTCAAATTCGGGTCCAACCTGAATTTGGGTTTCTAGCCCCTTAAGCGTGTGACCCTATGGGTTCATGCACACATAGACGTTTCCCGAGTACTCCTACTCGGCCATTAGTTGATAGCGGTCTCTAGCAAGACGTGTCAACTCCTATGTGTACGCAAAGATCATATCAGATGAACCACCACAAACCATATACATGTTATTCCTTTTGCCACACGATATTTGGTCCAACTCATAGGTTAACACTTAACCTAAGCACGGTCATGCATTTGTTGGTCTAATCATTAGAGTGTTCCATCAATATCTCTCTCACATAGAGAGGGGCAAATTCCATCTTGATTGTCTATGTCTCACAGTATGTTTCTTGACAAACCCGAAGACCACCTTTATAACTACCCAGTTACGGAGTAGCGTTTAATAGTCTCTAAGTAGATCATTTCACATCTTGAGTACATACAACAATCTTAGGTCTAAGGACATAACGTACATGATGTGAATCGAGACAATAACAACATCTCACGTTGGGTCAGTCCAGCCTACATGTCACACATGTGCCCACATTATTAGTTTGACATCTTTATGTCTATAACTTGTGAAACATAGTCATCAACTAATAATGTGTTGATCTAATATTCATGTGCGTCCTAACATGAACTCCGATCAGGGACCATTCTAGAATAACCATACAAGTAAAAGAGTTTCACAAACAATTCACATAATTGCTAATCGATACAAGTTGTCTTTAATGGATATTCAAAGGACTCATAATATGTCATGGATACAAGGCAATACAATCATCTCTATGATAACCTCTAGGGTATACTCCTAACAAGACCGACTTGAAGAGAGACAATTTTTATATTTCCGGAGTTAGTTATGGAAAGATAGACAAAAAAATAACCTGAAATTTTGCCTTTCTATTATTAGGTATAGATATAGATTATGATTCTTCTCTGCCATCTAAGCCTGACTGGTTCCTAGGCCAAGTCCAATTTCTTTCATCCCATTGGGTCAGGCTAGGCAATTTGGACATTACAGCTTCAAAAAAACTGTCTTCCGCGGCCTCACTCAAGCACACACCCTAGTTTTTATTACAAGGTTTTCAGCTACTAGGTTGATCCAAGGGCAACAAATAATTCACATTACATAAAGTTAAGAAAAATAAATAGAAATGCAAAGTCTATTATTAATCCTCCATTTAGACATCGTGGATTGCTCCTACTCCAAGCAAGTCTGGTGGTGCATTCAATCAGCGCTGCGAGAAACACACCAACTAGCACATGCCAACTCCACTCTCGACTGGTGGAATGTTTGGAGAGAGCAGTGGACAGGACAGTGTCGCCGAGGCGCTGATTCCGTCTTCGTGCTAGTTGCTTGGGAACTTTGGAAAGAAAGGAATGCAAGGTGCTTCCATGGAGCAACCACCCAGGTGGCCGATCTGCTCAAACTCATCAAGTATGAGGCAGAGTTGTGGGTGCAAGCCGGCGCGAAGAGCCTAGATTGTCTTCTTCAGCGAGTGTACAATAGTCAAATGTATCTTTGTGGTGGGCTTATGCTTGTTGCAAATCTAAAAGACCCCCCACCATGTAATCAAATTTCTCCCCACTTATAACACTAAAACACACAAGTCTTTTGCGTGATAGAGAAAAAAAATCCTCCATTTAGTTCCTAGCAAATATACAACGACCGCAAATCATGATGCAGTGGTTACAACATAGTGTGCGCCAATAGACCAAAACAAGAAGCACGTGGACATGAGAGAAATCTAGATGGATTTGCAAATCACAAATTTCAGGGTATACTGATAACTGTCGTGGCCTCCATTGCGCCTGATGTCTTCCACGCCATCGGCAGACCGGTGATAGTGATGGTGCGGGAGTTGATCACCATGGCAGCGATAAATTAAACACCTTTGGGCCATGTTGAGCTCCTTGCCTCCTTTCCGTCGACAGCCATGGCCTGCAGGAGCGCGATGGTATAGCGTAGGTGGTGCCGCGCCCTCCCTGTGAGCATGGGTATCATCACTAACCTATGCGAATACGATGCTAAGTTGGGGGGGGAGGGGAAGCATCTCGTTACGGCACGCGATAGCCCACTGCAGCATGGCTGTAGCACCCGTGGCTATGACCCATCGTTCCTGCAGCACCTCTCAAGGTGTGTTTGGTTGAGCTGTGAAAACATTGATGTGAGTTGTAGGCCACGAGAAAATTGAAAGACGTTTGGTTGCAACAACTGTGAAACTATAGGTTTGGTATGAATTGTCTGTAATGCCCCTAAAGGCTCAGGAGACTGTGTGTTCTCATTGATCCTACTGTTCATGCATTGAGTCACATGTAAATAATCATATTACAAAGGAAAATTAAAATTTTAATATATTGCATTCGCCGTAGACATATGGTTCATATAATAATGTCATTCGTCACCATACCTATCTCCTTCTTGTACTAACCAAAGCATTAACTATGCTAGTACGAAGCTAATGGTACTCATGATTTTCTCATTCTCCCCATATAGGGCTGGTTCGGCTGGTAGAAAAGCCGGCTGATTTCGGCTGATTTAATAGTATTTTATGAGAGAGAATAAGCTGAAACAAGCTGAAACAAGCCGAAACATGACCAGCAGAACAGGGCCATAGCTCTCATCTCCTTGTGTCTGTGCTACTGCACATAAAGCTTGTGGTAGATACTCCTCATTCGCATCACATCCTATCAAACTTCTTAACATGAAACTTGGGGGCTGTTTAGTTCCAAAAAATTTTGCAAAATTTTTCAGATTCCCCGTCACATCGAATCTTTGAACACATACATGAAGCATTAAATATAGATAAAAAATAAAATTAATTACACTGTTTAGACGAAATGGACGAGACGAATCTTTTAAACCTAATTAGACCATGATTGGACAATATTTGCTAAATAACAATGAAAACGCTACAGTAGCGTTTTGCCAAAAATTTTGGCATCCAAACGGTGCCTTGCTATCACGAATAAATTGTGCCATGCCATGCAAGTAAGAATGATATGCTTCTAAGTACGAGTAAAGGAAAAACAGATAACAAGTTATGCTTCTAAGAATAAATGCTGCTCATGGATTTCACGTGTCCGTTGGTCCTCTCGTACATCGGATCGGGTCGCTGCTGGCCTGTGGCTGCTGCTGCGGTGGTCCTGGCGAGCCCGCGGTCCGCGTGTCTTGCTATGGCCTGTGGCTGGTTCGTCCGTACGCGCTCCCTGGGCACCGTACGCCTGTGGGCTCCACGCAAGCAATAGCCTCCTGCCACGTTGGGGCTGTGAGTGGTGGCACACTGCCACTCCACACAGCTGTCTGCGCTGCCATTGGCCGCTTTTCTCGAATCTCAACGTATTTTAATTCCCGCGTTTAAAGTTTTGGGTGTCTAGCTAAGGCCGCCTCGTTCGGTTGCAAAAATTTTTGTAAAATGATCATGTAGCACATTTCGTTGTTATTTGACAATTAGTGTTCAATCATAGTCTAATTAGGCTTAAAAGATTCGTCTCGTCCATTTCATCTAAACTGTGTAATTAGTTTTATTTTTTATCTATATTTAATGCTTCATACATGTGTCTAAAGAAACTAAACCAGCCCTAATAGCGAGGAGAAGCCAAAATCAGCCTCGACAGAGTATTTTGATTTTGGGACGTCTGACAGGCATAATCTAAATATGGGCATACTCTCTTCTTAAAACCCATTTACTGACAGGATTAATCATTTTGTTAGAGAAGATGCCAAATAGGTATTGAACTTTTTGCCTGTAACGTTATCTAAAAGATAAATAAATCTTGTATTTTGGATTTTGTTGTTGGAGATACCTTAAAAGCCTTTCCAGCTAGTAGCATTTGCTCTGACCCATATGTATCCAAATACCTCTAGCACGAGTGCATACCATCACTAGGCAGCGAACGGAGTAGGGCATGATCCTCTATTATATCTTTTGCCTGTTGCCAAGGATTGGGTTGCTTGCTTTACCTTCTTTTTTTCTATTTGCAGATGGAGGAGGCTAAGTTAAAAGGGACTCTCTCCGTTTCAAAAAAAAGGTGACGTTTTTGACTTTGAGATATCGTGTTCGACCGTTCGTCTTATTCAAAAATTTTATGTAAACTATAAAATAAATAAATCATTATTAAAATATCTCTAATGATAAAATAAGTCATAACAAAATATATGATATTTATATAAAAATTTTAAATAAGACGAATAGTAAAACTTATAAAATAAATATATCATTATTAAAATATCTCTAATGATAAAATAAGTCATAACAAAATATATGATATTTATATAAAAATTTTAAATAAGACGAATAGTTAAATAAGATATCTCAAAATAAAAACGACACTCTCTTCTTAGGACGGAGGGGATAAGCTCTATCGGCTAATGGGAGTGCCCTCCGTCACCCCGGCCCCATGCCACAACGTACATGTTGTTTTATATAAATAAAATAAAAATTAATTAATTGATATCTCTATCCACTTTCAAGAGCGGCTAATGGCCATGACACATATGGGTATCGCAGGCTCTTTGTTTTTCTAACTAGGAATCTAGGCCCTGGTCTAGTTCCCAAAATATTTTGTAAAATATTTTAGATTTCCGTCACATCGAATCTTTGACACATGTATGAAGTATTAAATATAGATAAAAAATAAAACTAATTACATTGTTTAGTTGTACATCACGAGACGAATCTTTTAAGCCTAGTTAGGCCATAATTAGACAATAATTACCAAATAACAACGAAAGTGCTACAGTACACTACAGTTACATTTTTCAAAATATTTCAGCAACTAAACAAGACCCTAGGATGCAAGTTCTATGTATGGGTCTCTTCGGCTATCATTGCTATAGGTGCTACTACAACATGCGTTACTATAACAGCAACAATTACAGCAAGCTACAGCAAACACCCCGTATGTTCTTCGGCTATCATTGCTAGAGGTCATTCAATCAATTTAGAACTCATTACGATTCCAAAGTTAGAAGATGAAAACAAATTAAATAAATATGGCCATTATATATGTGGAGAGCTCCTTTATCTTATCCTACCACAATGATTCGACTAAATTGGAATGTGCGACCAACAAACTTGTTGATTATTTGGTGAAGTGCATCAAAGTGACCCTGTAGAAGTAGAACTTTACAAGTGGTATGTATAGTTGCTCTTGTTGGAGTATATTTGAGCTGAAAGAATAATTCCACATCAAGTTAAGGCAGACAAGTCACAAGTGTCACTTTCACTGAGAAGGAAACAAATGTGGAAACACTCGGGAGATTTTTTTCGGAGGAAGAGGAAGGAAAGCCATGTGAACGATGGCCAGGGGGTCCGCCACTGGCCAGCCAGCCAGCTGTTGCTATTTGTGGTTCCTCGACCCTTTCCTTTCTAAGTAATAAAAACTGCTCCTTTTTTTTCCTCCAAAAATCGCATCCCTACAAATCCCCAACGCTAGCCCCGCAGGCACCTGCAGCTCCCCTCCCCTCCGCTCCGATTCGCGAGGCCTTTACCTGTATACCCTTAAAGAAGATGGCGGTCTCCTGCGTACCCCTGAAAAGTTTATTCTCACCTGTATACCCTCACGCCAACTTTTCATTACCCACGTGCCCTTCCGTCGGTATTCTGTTATGTTTTCGACGTTAAGTGTGGGACCCAGGTGGAAAAATGACCTTTTCGCCCTCCAGTTTAATGAAACTTCTAAAATTTATAGTAATTCATAGAAAAATCATAAAATGAAAAATGAAGATGTTTTGGAATCTTTGTGAGTATATCTATGCAGTAGGTATGTAATATTGTATGTTTATATAGAAATTTTCTACGGTAAAAATACATCAAGTTCCGCGGCACTTGATATATTTTTACCGCAGAAACTTTCTATATAAACATACAATATTACATACCTACTGCATAGATATACTCACAAGGATTCCAAAACATCTTCATTTTTCATTTTATGATTTTTCTATGAATTACTATAAATTTTAGAAGTTTCATTAAACTGGAGGGCGAAAAGGTCATTTTTCCACCTGGGTCCCACACTTAACGTCGAAAACATAACAGAATACCGACGGAAGGACATGTGGGTAATGAAAAGTTGGCGTGAGGGTAACAGGTGAGAATAAATTTTTCAGCCCTACGCAGGAGACCGCCGTAGGCCTCCCGATTCGCCGCCGGGCAAAGCATGCAGATCCATCCATCACCACCCGACCACCTCATGGTGATGGCCACCGCGGCGGCCGCCATGGACGTGGATGCGCCTGCGGCGCCCGACGGAAACGCCGCCAACAAGCGGGGGCGGCGCGGACGCCGCGAGATGCGCCGGATCGAGGACACCACGAGCCGCCAGGTGACCTTCTCCAAGCGCCGGAGCGGGCTCCTCAAGAAGGCGTACGAGCTGTCGGTGCTGTGCGACGCCGAGGTCGCGCTCATCGTCTTCTCCCCCCGCGGCCGCCTCTACCAGTTCGCCTCCGCCGCCGAGTACGTACTACTCTCTTTTCCTTTCCTTGGTCAGGTCGCGCCATGGCCTTCGTTCTTCATTCCTCTGCTTCGTTCTTCATCCCCCGTCATGTGTTTTGGTTACTCATTCCAAGATTAATCCACGTCCAGTACGTGTGTGCATGAAATAGCTAGAATTAATCCATGCATCCTCGCTTGTTTTTTCTTTCTGCATCCAACAAACATGTATATGCTCCTATATCATACAGATACACAGTACACTGCTAGATCCACAACATTCAGCAATTCGTGTATATTATTTCTTGGATAGATTACAACACTGATACATCCGTACGTAGACGGACCCGTAAATTAAATGCAAGCAGTAGATCGAGAATCCTGCTTCGAACTGTAATGGTACTAGCAAATAAATTAACTGCTACAGAATCGCTAGCTACTATATGTAGTATTTGTTTTTCTATTTTTTTCACTCTGCTTCATTCAATACTCAGGCCAGATCCATCCAAAATTCAAAAAGTTTTTAAGATTCCCTGTCACATCGTATATGCCGGCACATGTATAGAGTATTAAATGTAGATAAAAATAACTAATTGTATAGTTTGTCTGTAAATGTCGAGACAAATCCTCTGTGTCTGGTTAATCCATGATGGGACAAAGTTTGTCAAATATAAACGAAAAGTGTTACAGTGTTTTTTTAAAAAAAATTACCATCTAAACATGACCTCAGTCAGAATGCCCAAGAAAAGAAGCACCTCGCTGCGGCGATCAGTCAAACTTTATTTTCACTTGTCAATCATCGGCTCATTCGTACACTGTGCTTTTGTACAATTGGCAGTGGTCAGCGACGTGCACTACCGCAGCCGGCTGTTTTGCCGAGCGCCGCAGGCTCTTGGCAAAGCCTCTAAGGCCCTCAGGGGAGGGGCCCACTGGCCAGCGCCCGTCCGTCTCCGTCGAAGTCGCAAGTCGCGGCATTTTTCGCACAAAATTCACGGCTACGCGGTCGGCGGGATTCGAACTCGTGACCTCTCCCTCACGCGATACCTCCTCTACCACCTGCACTACACACTCACATGCGTCTATATGCCGTTTCGGTTACTCAAATATTATATTAAACCAAGTGAAAATTGATTGGGCCCTAAACGAATTCAAATCAAAAAGTTGTCAACTACAAAGTTTCATAACTTTTCGAGCACTACATTTTTCATATAGAAAGTTTTTCCATCCGAGGTCTTTTGAAAAATTCAAATTTTAAAATTTTGAATTTCAAACGTAGTTTTGCATGACAAGATGAATTCAAATGAAAAAGTGGTCAACTACAATGTTTTATAACTTTTCGAGATCTACAAACTTCATTTAGGAAGTTTTTCCATCCGAGGTATTTTGAAAAATTCGAATTTTTAAATTTTAAAATTTTGAATTTCAAACGTAGATTTGCATGATAAGATGAATTCAAATTAAAAAGTGGTCAACTACAATGTTTCATAACCTTTCGAGATCTACAAACTTCATTTAGGAAGTTTTTCCATCCGAAATTGTGGTGCTAACATTGTTCACAAATCTTATATATCTCTTTCATGAAACTACATGAGAGACATAGATTTTGTGAACAACGTAATTATTACTTTGTCGAATGAAGAAATGACCAATATAAAGTTTGTAGATCATGAGAAGTTATGAAACTTTGTAGTTGAAAACTTTTTTATTTGAATTCGTTTAGGGCACCAAAACGTGGTTTGAAAAATTGCTTTGCCGAGTGTTTTACTTTGGCACTCGGCAAAGAAGCCTTTGCCGAGTGCTTTTTTTTCTCAGATAAAAAAGCATCACGGGCAGTGGCATTTGCTCAGTTATTGAATGAGGCATCATAGGCAGCAATTGCAAATCAAAATTGGCGTATTTGCTCAGTTATTGAATGAGGCATCATAGGAAGCAATTGCAAATCAAAATTGACATCAAAATTGGCATCACGGGCAACACGGGCATCACAGGCAGCTTCGTACCAGAGCACGGGGAAGAGGTCGATGCGGGGGCGGCGGCGGGCACCGGAGAGGGGGCCGGAGCGCAGAGGAAGATGCAGCAGCGCTGCCCACGACGTCGCGGAGCTCCCCAGCCCGGGCTCGTGGACGGACGGTGGACGGCGCTGGCTAGGGTTTTGCGTGGGCACCGGAGACGGAGCCGGGGAAGACGGCGGCGGCGCTAGGGTTAGCACGACCCCAGCACGCTGGAGATGGAGCCAGGGAAGAGGGATGGAGCCAGGGAAGGAGGTCGTGGGGGCGGAGCGCGGGAAAGATGCAGCGGCGCTGCCTACGGAGGCGGCGGAGCTCCTCAGCCCAGGCTCGTGGACAGACGGCGGACAGTGGCGGAGCTCCTGGCGGCGGCTAGAGTTCCGAGCAGCTCCCGAGCGGCAACGCTAGGGCTCGTGGGGTCTCCCAACGGAGCTCCAAGGCACGGAGGATGAATAGGAGTATTTGGGGAGAGCACACCGGCGGCGGCGGCGGAGGCGGCGTTCAAAATTTGGGCAGCCCTTCGGGGTGGTTTACAACCGCGGGAAGGACTTAGCCAATTTCGGGCTGCGGCGGGGGTATTTATATGGCCTACCCCAACTTGTTTGGGACAAAAGGCTATATTATTGTTGTTGGCAGGGGTATTTATAGAGCATGATTTACCGAGGCGGGCGGATTAGGGTAATTGCCTCGGTTATTATTAATCGAGGTAGGCAGGTTAGGGTGCCCGCCTCCGTTAAGGTAATATTAACCGAGGCGGGCAACTTAGGATGCCCGCCTCGGTTAAAGTTTAGGATTTTTGTTAAATTTCAAAATGAGGGGTTTTACGATGTTTTAAAATTGATATTTAATTTCTAATGGGTCCTAAATTACATAGGAGTAGTACTAGAAGTTTAGAGAGAGGTAGTAGTGCAGAAGTAGTAGTAGAGTAGTAGGTGTTGGTAGTAGAGTAGTAGGAGGGTTGAAGGAATGGTAGTGCTAGTAGAGTTGTAGTAGTAGTAGTAGGGTATACCGTAGTAGTAGGGTATGTGCGTTGAAGCTGGTGAGTGTGAGGTCCTTCATCGAGACCAGGCTCTTGATGTTGGAAGAGAAACCGGTTGGCACCTTCACACCCCTAAGCCACTGGCACACGGCCCTCTTCTCATCTGTCGTGAGGTTGTAGCTCGCTTCGGGAAGGTCCACTTTCCCGCTCTACGTCGCCGGTGTCGGATGAATTTTGGTCCTGATGTTCTGGTTTACAAGATCCAGACGTGACTTCAGACCATCCTTCATCTAAGTCTTGATGTCTAGCAGGACCCCGATCGTGCTCTCGAAGACATTCTTCTCCAGGTGCATGTAGTCGACAGCATGGGGCGTATCTAGCTCCTTCCAGTACAGGTACACGAAGAAACACGGCTGCTTCTTGAAAGGAACGGCAGGGGTGACACGCTTTGCTTCTTCTTCTGACCCCTTCTGATCCGCTTTCTCTTCCTTGTTTTGGTCCCATCAACTTCCTCAGCTTTCTTCTTCTTTCCGAACTCGATGTTTATGCCCTTCACCATGTCAAACACCTTTCGCCCATAACTCGTCTTTTTCGGCTCGTCAGTTTGAGGCTCGGCCTGGTTGTCGAAGAACTGATTCATCGAGGGATCCCGGTACCCGTGCTTTTGGCCAAGGAATCGCATGTGCCTCATGTACACCAACTTCTTGGATGCACAAGATAAGTGTAGCAAGTACCGTCAATGCATACTACATAACCTGACTTACCTGAAAAAAGGTCAAGGTAATCGGTGATGGTGATAAAGATGATGGCTTTTAGAATGAACTCCTTTCGGGACGCATCCATCATCTTCACCTCTTTTTCCCATAGTATCTTCATATCCTCCATGAGCAACTCCAGGAACACATCTATATCATTGCCTAGCTGCCTCGGTCCAGAAATAATCATGTTAGTAAAAGATACCTGCACTTCTGACATAGATAGGGAGGTAGGTTGTAGATTGTGAGGATGACCGGCCAAGTGTTGTGTGAGCTGCTGAGGTCACCGAAGGGATTCAATCCATCGGTGCTCAGAGCAACAGCGGTGGCTTGCCTTAATTAGCATCTGGAGATTAAAACGCAATGCCGTCCAATGCTTTGGAAAACCATTATACAGGGGATCAATTGCCGCCTCCTTCATCTCTTTGAAATTCTCCAGCCACTTCGGATTCCCAAACAAAACGTCATCTTGGTCCATACGGTTAGCAACATTTTCAAAAATCTCCGCATCTTCGGGCCCCAACACTACATCACCATGCTCACCATCCTCACCATCATCGTTGTCAGATGCGATGTTTTCAAGAAGATCATTAATGCTGATGTAATCATGTTTTGCACTGTCGCTGCTCGCAGCTGCTGTTGATGATGAGGGTTGTTGTCCTTCGTCATTCACCGTCAACGAGTTTCCTCCGGATGCACCGGTGGCACTCGGATCTGCTTCTTCACCGTGATACTTCTAGACGGTGTAATCCTTGATGAAGCCATGCCGGATCAAGTGAGATTGCACCACGTTATCTTCCTAGAGAAACTTGTTTTTGCAGCTATTGCACGGACAAATGGTGCGCTCTCGACCTAGACGCAGACGATGTTTTTTCGCAGCGGCAACAAACTTTCTCACATGACCCAAGAAACACATATTGTTGCTGACCCTCGGTATCTTGTACATCCACTCTTCCCTATCCATGACCACGACGACCTTACACACACACAACGAGAATAATAAAGTCATATGAACAGAGCAGTAAGTAGAAGAAAAAAGCATCCGAGTAGCTCTAGATCCAGTTTTCTCTCTCCTTCATATAGATCTAGAGAAAACCACCTAAATCATGTAAAAGAGAGAAGATGAGAGTTAGAGAGTAAGAAATCTACCTCTTGTCGTGCCCCCCTTCACCAAATCCAAGGGCAAAACCTCCCCCCTCTAAAATGACCAATTTTAGGGTTTTGAGCTCAAAACCCTAAAAAATGGAGGTGCCGTGAGGAGGAAGAAGGGGTGGTTGTTATTATATAGGTACAGACTTAACAGAGGCGGGAAAATTAAGGCAACTGTCTCGGTTAATTGTGTATTAACGGGGCAACCGCCTCGGTTAAACCCTAATGGAGGCGGGCTGTATAACCCAAACGCTGCCTCAATTAATCGATTAACAGAGGCGGTTGGTTTAAGGCAGCCGCCTCCGTTAATGGATGATTAACGAAGGCGGTTGCTTTAGGCCGCCCGCCTCGGTTAACCTATTAACCGAGGCAGTTGCTAGGCCGGCAGCCCGGCCTCGATTAATGGAGGTGGGCCACCGGCCCAACCGCCTCCGAGGCCTATTTGAAAACGCCTCCTAAAAAAATTGTAGTAGTGATATTTGATTTCATCTTTCTAAGCTCAATAATTTGTGTTATTTCTCAATATTGGTTCCTGAATTGAACTATACCCATCAAGCCGACTACTACACAAAGAAAAAATACTCATAATAATCTTTTTATTTGGATCCATACCTTAATTAGAAGAGTTATTTAGTTCAAAAGGTACTACCTTCCTCCTGAAAAGGATGCAATTCTAGTTCTCTTAGTCAAACTATCCAAAGTTCGACCAAACTATCTCAAAGAGCAGCCAACTCTTCTTCGTTCCATTGAATAATAGATGGCTCAAATGATGGTCATGCTTCAGCGGAAGGAAGAACACTCTCTATGAGTAAGTGGCCAACAATAATGAACCGCGTACAAAAGAAGAAAATGCTTCGACTAGCTAGAGTGGTCACCAACCTAGACCTAGAATTACCCTCGAAGCCATACAGAGGAGGATTTTAGAAGGCGTCAGGGCTCAATACATGCAGACACACTACTACATGCGCCTAGGGTATGTCAAACCATACCCACCAGAGGTTGACATGGTGTCGTTCCAAAATAATTATCATCGGTCACAATTAAGCAAGTTCAATGGAGTGGTTCACCACATGAACACAAGGCACACAATGCTCTTCTTCCACAGTTTTAGACCTTGTCTAGTTCAGCTTTCACCTGGTATAGCAAATTGGCACTAGGCTCCATTTGAGCTGGGAACATGTGCAAGATGCCTTTCAAGAGCGCTTCTACAACACTCAAAGAACGGAGATAATAGACTTGAAACAAACTCTCAAAGAGCAAACGAGAAAGTTGTCGACTTTATCAATAGTTGGACAAGCCTCCACTACCCACAACCAATCACAAAACTAGAAGTGGTTTGTATGTGCATGAACAATTTGAGCCTAGAGCCCCAGACATGGCCATCTACCTTCAAGGTGTGCGGCCAATAACTTTTGAAGACTTGTCCTCGAAGGCTATAGACATTAAGAATTATATGAATCACGTGTCTCGTCAGCCAAGAACATTCTACAAGTCATTAGACAAACTAGTCAGCTTGACAAACCAGTGTCTTCCAAGCCAAATGTTCCAAACTTGGGGCACTACCACAACATTCCATGAAGTAATACAAAAGTTAAACAGGGGTAGATAGTGCAAACTCCCGCTTGACAATTTTTCCGATGTAGCACATACTTTTCCACTACCTGTCGTTAGATACCTCTAGAGGGTGAAGCTCCTGGTTGCTAACTACATGGATAGATGATAGAGGTTCCCTAAACTGGAATGGATCTTCACTATGGCTCTATCAAAATGGTCCCTACCGTCTTCCCTTGGTAAAGCTTCGGCCAAAATGTCAAGGGTCTCTCCTCCCTCTTACAACACTGGTGGCCACTCCACAAGCATGGTTAAAAGGTCTTGCAGTAGTTATAGGGCTTGTCATTGAGTGAATCATCGGCGACAAAAGAAGTGTTCAAACCTTGCCTAACTCTAGACTAAAACCTAAAGCATTGCACTAACCAAGTCTAAACTAGCACTAAACAAGTCATAACCCCTATCCTAATTTCCTCAGCCTCCAGTCTCATATCTTGAATAGTGAAGCTCTCTATTATGTGTCTACGCTTTTAGTAGCTTCAACAACAACCAAATGGGCTAGTAGGAGCATATTTATAGCCCTAAGAAGAGGAACTAGCCATATTGCACTTCAAGAGACTAAGTTGCCTGCACTGATTAATCTGGTGCACATTTCATGTCATCACTGGAATATTAGGTGCATGGAATCCAACTAGTCATTGGACTTGCCGTTGCAACCCTGGCCATGTCATCGCATGATCCACCTAACATTCTAGTGCATGCACCAAATCATTTAGCATGTGTTAAATCCACCTTCGCACTAGGCTCTTCGATGCTGGTGTCCTATGAGACATTCCACTTGCTTTAAAAACACAGATTCCAAAGATGAACTACAATAGCATAGTGAAGTATCCAATGCACCACTAAACCTTCCAATGAGTGAAGGAAATGTACTCTTCCCTTGACCCATTTATTTGGTGCTCGTAACTAGGCCTTGGTAATGTTGAATGCTCTAGTGCATTCAAGGTAAGCACACGTTGCTCATTATGAAGCATCTAGTGCATACATTCGTCAATGGTCTTGAATTTCTTTGTGTTGTTTGTCCGGCATTCAAATCTTCGATGACTTGGGTGGATACGTTGTCAATCAACCACCAAAATCAAACTATCTCTAGGGTCATTGGTCATTACAACCAAAGAAGATAGATGGGTACTAAGAAAAGCGTAAGAAATATGTGTTGTGTAATAATGGATAAAGTATCGAAACCTTATGTAGAGTTGGTGTCCTATATTACTATCGCAGTGAAGATGCCTTCGTTGTAGTTTGAGTATAGATCTAAAATAAGTGGAATCTAATATGTATCTACCATGAAGTGTGACATGTCTGACATCAATATTTGAGAAGATACATACATACCTACCACATGGAGAGTGTAACAGCCTTATGCTAAGTGTTGTGTAGTGAATAATTTAGTTTTCATATCAATTATATCTCTCATATTACTCTCAAATTAGTGAAGATCTCATCAATGTTAAGTGGGTACATTCCACTTCTAGAGAGTCGGTGTTCACGTTTAACGGCACCTATTTCTCACTGTTTCATTGTTTTCATTGGTTTGGCTCATATACGACAAGCTGTAGTCGATTACCATGGATAACTTGTGCCTGAAAAGGAGTTGGAAAATTTGTTCACAGCATGATTTGAAGAAAACGAAGATAATAAAATTCTATAAGCTTGCTTATTATCTAAGGGAAACATGTATATTATGCATATTGGTAGATTCTGCATATTAGTTGGAAAACATATGCCAAAGCTACATATTAGTGTAAGTGACCAGGTGCCATATATGTTTGTACACCTATGCATATATAGTTCTCTACGTCTAATAAAAATAACTATATTACAACTATCAAATTAGCATAGTTCATTTGCTGAATTATCTACATGTTGAAGGGTTTGTGTTACCATTTTACCCCCTCGTTTTACATTATTTGTTTATAAAAGATGAAACTATAGTTTAAGTGCATATTGCAAAGCATGATACAACAACAAAGCCTTTCGGTCATTTGCCTGTGGCTGCCCATATATAACTACTATATGTCAACACTACTTACTGATACAGCGTTGCTTTTGTACGTGTAACTATTTTTTTTACTCCAAAAGCACAACGTAAAGATAAGAAGGCTAACTAGACTCATTTGGAGTGGTAGTTCTTGAATAAATCCTGTTATTAAATGCACGGTTATATATAATGGAGTTATACGTAAATTAATTGGCTGTACATTAATAGAAGCATTTCCTCCATGGATCCAATCAATGAGCCTAATACTTGGAAAAGTTCTCAGCTTGCAGAATACAATTGATCGGTACCTGAAGCACACAGAAGGCACACCTTCAAATGGGAAAGTTGAAACAGGCGTAGAGGTACATCCAATTCATTCCTTTCCCTCCCTTGTCTTAGTTACAGTCCCATCTCGCTCATAGAACGAAATCAACCTTTCTACATCTAATGCATAAATGTTCTGAGAATAGTGCAATACTAACCGTAACAGGGTCAGTAATCAAAAGGATGATGCACGACATGTATGCATGTAGTCTCATGCCATGTATATGATTATTTTTCCGCCGAACATATACATAGATAAAATTCTCAGTAGATGAAATTCTGTGTGCGAAAACGCTGTGTTTATCATCAGTTTATATATGTACCTACACAGAAGTGGAAATATGAGACTACAACCTTGGGAAAGAAGATAGACGCAATTGAGACATACAAGAGGTGATGACAGTTGACAGATGATATATCTACTTGCATGTGTTTCCTTAGTTGAGAAGGAAGATTATGTTGGGAAACTGGACACTAAGAATCCATCGTACGTCCCACGAACTAATCCACAGGAAGCTGCTTGGAGAGAACCTTGGATCTTGTTCAGTTCAGGAGCTAAAAGAACTGGAGGCACAGCTAGAGAAGAGCCTAAGCATAATCAGGCAAAGGAAGGCAAGAGCTGCATATTCCTAGTACTTAGTTTTGCATATTGTATGCTCCAATGCAAGTTACCGATACATACAGGCACTGATCTTTATTCCGTTTTGCTGCATCTATCCACCCTGAGCAGGATAAGAAGCTGATGGATCAAATTCTAGACTTGAGGGAGAAGGTATATGTATATGTATGGATTAAATAAAGTTGATGATGGATCAAATTCTATGTCCGTGCACTCCAAATAAAATGCTTAATAAGATGGAAACCTAACAAGAAAATATTTGTGTGCATACATACAGGAGCAGAAACTCTTGATGGAGAACGCGATGCTCCGTGATCAGGTATTTATCTGTGATGGGGATAAAATAAGGCTACTAGTTAATTTTTTTCTCGAATACAAGGCCACTAGTTAATTCATTTGTGAAAAACATGAAGTAGCTAGCTAGTCTGAAATCTTGTAGTCAGCCATACATCGATCATTGACTGGTCCATTAATACACTGTATTGCATATCCAAGTGTAAGACCCTGCCTCTGCTAGAGCTGAATGATAAGGACCATGACCATCATATGGATGCTGCTGGTGGCGGCCAAGAAGAGGAAGAAGCGGCGGCGGCGGCGAAGGAGGGGCGCATGGAGGACGTGGAGACGGAGTTGGCCATCGGAATTATTGGAAGCAGGAGACTTACTGAATCGCCTGCGCTGAGGCTCCATCAGCAGCCTGCTGGATCATATCGACGATCGAGCGCGTGAGGACTAACAACCAACAGTACGTCAGTACACCTGGGTAGTGGCCTCGACGATTGTACTGTACTGTGTGCGTTGCTCTGCGATCATCAAATATCCATGCTGCATGACTGGAAAAAATGCAAGTTGTGGCTGGATCAATCAAGACGTGTGTCCATATATAAGAGAAACTACTAGATGGTCTCGATCTGATGGCTACAAATAACATGCATGTTACATTGAAGGCAGATATGTAAGCTTTACTTGCATTGTATATATACCACGACTTTAGAATCTATGTATATATATACTATAAAGATAAATTTTACTAAGTTAATTATCTTGAACCTCTTTGCGTCACGTCATCCACTTATCCTTTGCAATTAACATAAACTTTACTAAGCTATTATCTTGAATCTTTTTGCGCTACGTGATCTACTTATCTCTTTCAATTAACATTGGCTAATCATGTGCATGTATACCTACTAGTAGTTTGTCTTCCAAGTTTATGTATGCAATATAATAGTAGATATATTTAGTTATTCATATCTGAATCTTAAAATATAAATTTCTCCTTCATGTCCGTGGTAACACGCTGGAAATCCTTAGTTTCTTTACAGAGGTGGACAACAATGCTTGCAGGGTAGGCAGCACGTCTGCCTGTGGCAAAAGGTCTCGATTAGAAGAGCTGCCTCATCTGCCCGCCTCTGTAGACGATTTTAGAGAAATAAATAATAAAAAGGCCCAGTGAGCCCACCGAGGCCACCTTGCCCATGACCGCGCTGCCACCCCAATGGGCCCATGACAACGCCGTTGCCCGAGCACGTCCTCCCCATTGATCCATGCATGCTCCACTCGTCACTTGGTGAGTCTCCACTCTCAACAGCAGTGGCAAACAACTTTAATTGACATGGCCGTTGCATTTAATTTGTAGGTACAGGGTAAGAGCAACTTGCCTACTTGAGCAGCTGGCTCTATTTCTTTTTTTTAGTGCTCCTCTATTTTTAGGTTCTGTTTTTTTTACTACACTCTAGCATAAGCTTTCAAAACAGGGCGCTAAAATTCATTTTAAAAAATTGACAGATATGACTCACTTGTCATCCTCTTTCCTATCTTCCTCCCCATTAACGAACACGGCCATGCTGGGGGTGGTCGGGAAGGACTCTGATGGGGAGGGGCACGACCGCGGCACCGGATCAGATATGGGAGGGGCGTCGCCGGGAGGAGAATGAGCCGTGGACACAACCTCTCCAGCAGATCTGATGATGTCAGTGTCTTCCTGCTCAAGCGATACGGTGTGCGACCGGGGAGGGGAAGTCTCTGGGGGCGTGAGCGTGACCTCTCTGGCAAATCTGGCGACACGTAGACGGGAATTGTTGAAGCAAGAGGGGCACCGGTCGCCGAAACCCTAGCTGCCAACCGAAGTTGGGGAAGAAGACCCAGGCGTAGTTGGGCGTGTGCGTGGTTGCATGGAAGAGGGTGGAGGAGGAGGAGGAGACCTACCTCGCCGGCGCCGCCGAAGGGGAGGGAGGGAGGAGCTCGCCCACGGGCACTAGGAGGCGAGCGTGAGGTGGAAGACGGGTCGCACACTCTCCATCCCGCGTGACCTGTCTCTTCATAGAGTTTGCGTATTAGTTTTTCAAACAAAAAATAGGGTGATGTTGTTCTACTTACTGTACTGGCCCTTTGGGAACCACTAGTAGAGAACAGACCTTTCCTCTCGGCATCATTTTAGGGGTTACTCCCGGTATTTTTTGGACCAGGGAGTAAAGGGACAATTAATCCCGGTTGTAGCCACCAACCGGGACTAAAGTCTCACGCCTAACGGCTACTTCGTCATGTGATGACCTTTACTCCCGGTTGGCAACCGGGAGTAAAGGTCAACTTTTACTACCGGCTGGAGCCTTCAACCGGGAGTAAAGGTTTACTCCCGGTTGGAGCCTCCAACCGGGAGTAAAGGTTGACTTCCAGTCCGGGTTTTTAAGCACAATCGGGACTAAATGTTTCTATATATATACTTAGCATTGCCTTCCTCTCGAGCCAGAGCCATTTGGAGCTTTGTTCTTCGTCGTTGCTTCATCCATTGTTGTGTTCTTGCTCAAACGAGCCAGCTGGTCATCACAAGAACGATTTCTTCGACTCCTCCATCAATTCTTGTGTTGCAAAGGTCGCCATCTTTTTTCTCTCATCTTCATCCTCCATTTCATAGTTTAGATATTTAAAGAATTTTATTTTTTTCATTTAATTTCTTTTATTTAGTAAATGAGGAATATACAATAGTTTAATTACAAAAATTAAACTATTTTGAGGCTTCCATAAATTAACCAGTTATCATGCATGCATGTTATGTAATTAATATAACTAATTATATGCTCAAAATTTTAATACATACTTATATTGTGTACTGCAGATGAGCCAGAATTGGATGTACAACACTGATCGGCGCTCCCAAGAGTTCATTGATGGAGTGCATTATTTCTTAAGTGTGGCCGAGGCAAACAAGCGAGACGGTTTTATGTGCTGCCCATGTGCCCTATGTGGGAATTTAAAGGAATATGCCTCCTCAAGGAATATTCATTCACACTTGTTTAAGTCGGGTTTCATGTCAAACTATATTTGTTGGACCAAGCACGGAGAATGCGGTGTTATAATGGAAGAAGGTGAAGAAGAACAATTGGACGACGATGTTATTGCTGAATATGCTAGTGTCTTAAATGATACCGCAATGGGGGAAGCTGAAGAGGAGGTACAGGAGGTAGCGGCAGGAGATGAGCCTGCTGATGATCTTGGTCAGGCTATTCGTGATGCACAGAGCGAATGCGAGAAGGAAAAGGAAAAGAAAAAGTTCGAGCGCATGCTAGAGGACCACAAGAAGTTGTTATACCCGACTTGTGATACAAGGCAAAAAAAAGTTGGGGACCACACTGGAATTGCTGCAGTGAAAGGTGAAGAATGGTGTGTCTGACAAGGCCTTCGGCGAGCTATTGACTACCCAAAAGATGCTTCCGAAGGACAATAAATTGCCCACCACTACATACGAAGCAAAACAGCTTGTCTATCCTTTGGGATTAGAAATAAAAAAGATACATGCATGTCCTAATGATTATTTCCTCTACTATGGCGAGGAGAACGAGAAGTTGGATGAATGTCCGATATGTCATGCATCACGGTATAAGATCAAGCGAGAGGACCCTGGTGATGTTGAGGACGAATGTCCCAGGAAGAAAATCCCTACCAAGGTTATGTGGTATGCTCCTATAATACCACGTCTGAAACGTTTGTTCAGAAACAAGGATCATACAAAGTTGTTGCGGTGGCACAAAGAAGACCATAAGGCAGACAACATGTTGAGACATCCTGCTGATGGGTCCCAGTGGAGAGCAATCGACAGAGAATTCAAGGATTTTGCAGATGACGTGAGAAACTTGAGGTTTGCCTTAAGTACGGATGGTATGAATCCTTTTGGGGAGCAGAGCAGTGGCCATAGCACTTGGCCTGTTACTCTATGTATCTACAACCTTCCTCCCTGGTTATGCATGAAGCGGAAGTTCATTATGATGCCAGTACTCATACAAGGCCCGAAGCAGCCTGGCAATGACATTGATGTGTACCTGAGGCCACTAGTTGATAAACTTCTACTTTTATGGAAAAAAACCAGGTGTACGTGTGTGGGATGAGTACAAACAGGAACACTTTGACCTGCGCGCTTTGTTGTTCGTAACAATCAATAATTGGGCGGCTCTAAGCAATATTTCAGGACAATCAAACAAGGGATATAATGCTTGCACACACTGTTTTCAGGATTGTAAAGGTATATTCTTGAAAAAATGTCGACAGGTTGTGTACCTTGGCTATCGTCGATTTCTTCCTAAGAATCACCCCCTAAGAAAGAAAGGCAAGCATTTCAATGGTCAAGAAGACCACCAGACCAAGCCTGCCAACCGGACTGGTGAGGATGTACTAGAGATGGTCAAGGATGTGAAAGTAGTCTTCGGGAAAGGACCTGGTAGTGAACCTATTCCGAATGACGCTGACGGTCACGCACCCATGTGGAAGAAGTCGATATTTTGGGAGCTATCCTATTGGCAGTCCTAGAGGTCTACAGCGCAATCGATGTGATGCACCTAACAAAGAATCTTTGTGTGAACCTACTAGGCTTCATGGGTGTGTATGGAAAGCCTAAGGACACACTTGAAGCACGACAGGACCTACAGTGTTTGAAAGAACGAGACAACCTGCATCCAAGGAAGACAGATGATGGACGCCAATACCTAAGCCCTGCTAGCTACACTCTTAGCAAGGAAGAGAAGGATAGCATGTTTGAATGCCTAAACAGCATCAAGATACCATCTGGATTCTCCTCGAATATAAAGGGTATAATAAATATGCCAGACAAGAAATTCCTAAACTTAAAGTTCCATGACTGCCACGTGCTTATGACGCAATTGCTTCCAGTTGCACTAAGAGGAATTTTACCTCCAAGTGTCCGTCTAGCCACTGTGAAGCTATGCGCATTCCTCAATGTAATTTCTCACAAGGCAATCAATCCACTAGATCTAGCTAAGCTATAGAGTGATGTGGTTCAGTGTCTTGGCAGATACTGCCAAGCCGTACTTCCACTTACCTCCAGGTAAGCTAAGACAAAGGGTGGCCGCTGAGGACAAAAAGTGGCGGGAGTCTCGTAAGCCCACGCCACCATCGGACTTTGACCGCACTCTACTCAAGGAACTTGACCCCAAGAGGAAAGCAAAGAAAAATAAAGGTGTTCCACAACTCGGAGAAACATCGCGACCACTCCCCCCACGAGTTACTAATGAATATGGTTCAAACATAGAGTACATGAACTTTCCTACTGATCAAGAAGTTGATTTCACTGAGCTTCTTCAGTACTATGCTATCAGTGGTGTGGACATGGACAAAGTGGTCTTTGAAACTGCGCTGATAGTTGACAAATGGAGGAAATATGAGCACGGTCAGAGTCTATGGAATCCTGACACCATTCATGACCTGGGTACTGAAATGTATGCGCTAAACACATGGTACCTCAAGGTGTGTGCTCGGGGACAGAAAGGATTTAATGTTAGAATTAGAGACCAATGGGGAACAGGCGAAGACGCGATGCTTGTTGAATTTACTGAATTGCACCAACTATTCCACCTGGACTCCCTCGACCAAACCATCATTAGCTGCTATTATCTGTAAGTGATTCTCTCTATTAATTATTAATAAGTCACTACATGCGTACATGTGTATGTGTCTAATATCATCCTCACTCTATATATATATATATATATATATATATATATATATATATAAAGGGGGTTTGGAACCGGAAGTAAAGGTCGGTTCTGTACTAGTGAATATAGATTATAGAAAGAAGCACGCGGCGCTCGTTGCTGCTGCTTCTTGATTCCGTTAGTAAACAAGGAACCGGATCGGAGTATAACCAAGGTGCTTTTTGGTTGGTTTATTTTGTAGCATGATCCGATCACAGTGCTACTCGTTTGCGTTAGTTATTGTTGGTTTCGCGTACGGTGTAATCGGAATCCAGGGCCGTTGAGCACGTCGACATTGGTTACAACCGATCCTGGACGGTAACCGCTTATTACGCTCGCATCTACGTTAAAACAAACTTGCTTCCGATTGCCGCACCAAACAAAATAAGTAAATTATTGATTTCCTTCCCATTCCCGCACCAAGCATGGTGAGCTCCCGCAAGACCGTCATGAACAATGTAGGGGGTGTTCAGTTCCCCTCCAAATTCTAAATTTTTACACCCTCTCTCCATTACATCAATCTTTAGATGTATGCATGGAGCACTTAATGTAGGTAAAAGAAATAACTAATTACACAGTTTTGTTATAAATTACGAGATGAATCTTTTGAGCCTAATTAGTCCATAATTGGACACTAATTGTCAAATACAAACAAAAGTGCTACAGTATCCAAATTCTAAATTTTTTGCATCTAAACACCCCTTAAGTACCGTGCGGGTGCGGGTGCGGGTGCTCTCATCCGTGTGTGTGTATGCGCGCGCGCGCGTGTATTTGTCTTCTCCCGCTTCGAAGGCAGGGGCTGTGTCTGGGTGAGGTGGGGAAGAAGACGGGTCAACTCCCAATCCCACGATATGCACCTCCAAACAATAATTTATATTCGGTACTACATTTAATTTCAACTAACAATTCTATCTATATCAAACAGCCACCTTGGTATTGGTATCCATTTACAATGAGCCTGATTACGGACCCTAATTTTTTTCCAACTAGTACAAGGAAGAGGCCAATAGCCCAAGAGCAGAAATAAATAAATTAAAAATGAATTGATTGAAAATAATAAAGGCTGGGTGCAGGAGGCAGGATTGTGGGCTGGGACAGATAGAGGGGAGAGAGAATAGGAGAAGGGGAAATCCGCCTCGATTTCGTCGACGCCAAGCAACCCAAGCCGAGTTGCCACTCGCTCGCTCGGGATCCATCCATCCACCCCCCTCGTGCCTCGTCCTCCTCCTCCGCCCGCCTCCTGATCCGGATCGACGACGCCAACGCCAGATCCCCCTTCCACTCCGCCGGCTCCTCGCCCGCCCGCCGATTCCACATCCCTCCCCGGCCTTCAAGCAGGTACTGATTTCGCCCCCAATTCCGCTGGATCCGGATTTGCCACTTCCGGCATCCGTCCCCAGTCCCCACCCCCAATTCGATTTCTTTTCAATTTCATGCTGGGTCGGGTCAATTGAGCGGCCGGCCGGTCAATTGAGACGTTGCCCAATTCGTTTCCTGGGGAACGATATATACCCTGATGATGCGAATTTCCGTCAATTGCGTGTTCCATCTGGGACAACTGTGCCATAATTCAGCTATCATCACTCACGAATTGGCCCTTGCCAACGGTTGGCCCCCAATTTTGAGGGTGCTCGGTCTTTAATTGGTTGCTGGTACTAGTATATGACGCGAAATTGACGAGCTGCGGTGCGTTTCCATTCCCCCCCCCCCCCCCCCCCCCCCCCTACCTACCTAGGGTTTCCTCCTACGTATCAATCGATAGCCGGATAGGGAGGGATCCCTGCTGCATCTGCTGCCACTCCCATCAGATCCTTCCATACAAAGTGTTTACAGTTTTTTTTTTAAAAAAAAGGGTAGCAATTTATTTTTTTCTTTAATTGCTGTATGTGTATCCATCTGTTGCTAACGGAGCCTGTGAGTCAAAATCATCTCATGTTCGATTGCTATAGTACAACTTTGTCATCTCATTTCTATGTGTACATTTTAGCTTTTCCTGAACAAGAGGACACAGATACCATCATCTAATTTTACTACTGTACGTATTTCATTCACTACATAGATAGATAGATGCAGCAATTTTCTTGATTACAAACCCAACTGTATATAAATTGAGTCTCAGAGTGACTACTGCTTACTGTAGTATCTAATGATGTACTACAATAATTCGTCATGTCAAGTCAGTTTCATTTGTTTTTCTACATATTCTGTCATTACATAATTATATATGCTGCTTACTTTTCTTCATCTCCTGCTTATAATTCCCTGCACCTGCTGCTGCCCCTTTCTCATTCTGACCCCAACTTTCTCCTCTCTTGCCACAGTGAAGGAACCTTATGAGCTGGTTGGCTGGGGCTTTACTCCAATTCTGGTACTACTAAGATGGGTCAGGGCCTGCTCAACAACAAGTTTGGGACAAGACTAACCATAGATGAAATAGCAGGCGCTTACCATTTCTCGCTCCTGCTCTCCCCTGTGGTTTCCTTCTGGGACTGCATCTTCCGCAAGATAAGATACTCATTCAGACCTGAGTGGGTGTAGCATCCTGCAGTCACCCGTCTTAGCAGTAGTTCCTTTCTTTTTCTTCCTCATCAAAATCAAAAAAAAAAGACGGACAGGGGGGCTCTTACTCTTAGGAAACCACCTGCCAAGGAGTCCAAAGAATGAACTTTGAACATTTTGTCTTCTTTCTTCCCTAATTATACCTAGTTGTTAGTAGAGGAGTCTACCAGAGGTAATAGGTAGTAGTAAATAGCAGCAGGCACGGTTGTCATGGACAAGGCTATCATGAGCAATAATCAGGCAGGCAAAGTCTTGAAGAAAGGAAAAAAGAAACAGGCCAAGGATGAGCTGGATCGCCAGAAGCAGGCTGAGAAGAAGCGCCGCCGCCTAGAGAAAGCACTGGCAAACTCGGCTGCCATCATCTCAGAGCTGGAAAAGAAGAAGCAGAAGAAGAAGGAAGAACAGCAAAGGCTGGATGAGGAAGGTGCTGCCATAGCTGAAGCAGTTGCTCTTCATGTTCTCATAGGTGAGGACTCCGATGAACCCTGCCATTTGATGCTCAACAAGCACATAAGGTGCAACCATTGGGATGCCTCGGCAGCTTTTGAATTCACCGTGGATGCACAACCCACTGATATCTATCCCTCTGATGATGGACTGATATGCGCCAGCCATGCGTGTGCTCCCAGACCCAAAGGGAGGTGGGCTGATTGGGGGATTGGCCAGCCATTGCCATCTTGGGGAGAAGTGAGTGACCTCCAAGGCCCATATTATCAAGGAACATTCCACCACCAGTCTGTTACCTGCCCTGGTTTCATGGCCGCCCAAGCTGTGTCATCGTTGCAGATCAGAGAAGAGTCGACAGAAATCACCTCTCCAAGCCAAGGGGCGGCTGCTGCAACCGTGGTTAACAGGATGCTTGGTGGCACCAACAGGCTCAACCTTTACAGAGAGATATAAACATTACACTTGTCATAGTATTGTATATAGTCACCCAAAAAAGATGTGTTTGACTGCATTGCCTGCGATATATAGTCTTCTGGTTCCGAAAGAAATGGATAGAACAACTTGTTTGCTGTTTTCTTTGCCAAAGGATATTTTGTATCAGTTAACATTGGTATTGTAATGTGAACATAAATGCTTTTGATGAATTGATCGATTTCCGCTGCTTATCTTGCTAACTGTATTATGCATTGAGGTTGTTGTTGCATAATTGGTACTTTCTCCGTTCCAAATTATAAGTCGCTTTGACTTTTTTGGGACATCCGTTTTGCCATGCATATAGATATATAATAATATGTCTAGATATGTAGCAAAATGGATGAATCAAAAAGTCAAAGCGACTTATAATTTGAAACAGAGGGGGTATATGGTAATCGCTTATATCTTGAGTACGTATAATTATGAGCAGGCATATTGATGTATACATTGCTTCTGGCTTGGGAGAAGAATACCAATGGTAAAACAGGCTTGTATGCCCTTCTGTTCCTGAATATTCCCATGTGCTTGCCCACGAAGATTGCGTAAAGATTATGGGGCCTGAATTGATGATTATGTTAGGGCCTGTTTAGTTGCAATTTTTTTGCAAAATGACACTGTAGCAAATTTCGTTGTTATTTGGCAATTAGTGTCCAATCATGATTTAATTAGGCTTAAAAGATTCGTCTCGTCCATTTCGTCTAAACTGTGTAGTTAGTTTTATTTTTTATCTATATTTAATGTTTCATGCATGTGTTCAAAGATTCGATGTGACGGGAAATCTGAAAAATTTTGCAAAATTTTGAGAACTAAACAGGACCTTAGTGTTGTATCATGGCTTAATTAGTTTATGCGAATCCATGTAGCAGATGGATTTGGGAGGACAGGAAGTTTGAGATTTGCAGTGACGCCAGAATCATGCAAAGCAGAGGGCCCTGGGGTCAGGGTTGCCTGACAGATACTCCTACTGGAGGGGGAACGCATGCTTCTCTCTCTATTTGTAGTTGAAGAAGCGTCAGTTGGTGGTTTTGGTTCCTCTGCGATTTTGATCCTCCTCCCGTATATCTTGTGCCATTCTCGCTGACTTGCTGTCCTACAGACTACTGTTACCAGAGGGGCTGCACTTTCCTGTCTACAAGTCATCTCAAGACAAGATCTAGAAGAAACTGAGCACCTTAATTTCTGAGCGTTTTCTTCTCGTGAATGAAGAGGTATTGTATTACTCCTAATAAAGTACGATAGGCTGCACAATGGCTAATTGACGGTAGAGAACACAGAGGATGCTTCGCCGATCTGTCTCCTTCACGGTGCCCCGCTGCAGAGCTCCGGTGCCGGCAAGCCGGAGCTGCCGGCGAAGCTGGAACCGAAGGGTCACCAAACAGGCCTGAAGTCCTTAACAGACAGATAAATTGTTGCTCCTGGGCGTGCTATGGCCTATTATGGTGGTGCGGAGGCAGGCTCCTGCTCCTGCGCTGCATTATTGGTCTTGGTCCTCCTGTTATGTTAACAGTCAGCAACTGCATTATTGGTTTTCGTTTCCTATTAGCATGCAGATACTGCTACCAATAATGCCTTCAGCACCGTACCATTTTGGTCGTACAATGCTGCTATCTATCTCAAAGACTGTCTGTCTCATGCCCTTCTCGAGTTAATGACAGGGTCCCCCACTCCATTCCTCAACACAAGTTAGCCAAATTCCTATGCAAGTATGTATACATAGTCGTATCACTTTTTTTTGTAAGTATGTACGTATGGTGTTATATATGTTTTTGTTTTAGTAGTTGCGTTATTGTAGACCTATTACCCCCCACCCCAACTTATGAGTTAGGAGTAGTTCAAAAAAGAAAACACATCCATACCAACACGATCATCTTGGTGAAAGTTAGGTGGTTTCTTCGTGAAAACCAGCTCACCTCACAACCATGCCAGCAAGGATGGCGTCATCATCCCTCGTGTTCTTTCTTGGAGGCATTGTCGAAGAACCACTTGTCACCTTACCATGTGTGCAGTCTTACGATGAAAACCCAACCTAGTGTCCCATCATCTGCGATGGTGGCATCTTTCATGTCATTCCCTTCCTCCTGCACCTCGTGATGTTCATCATTGCACACAGCTCAAATCCACCTTTGGTGTTCAAACCATTGATGTTTTGCACAAGTTATTAAGCAACAAAAATCACGTCGGTGTCCTTACTCCACCATCATCCATGATCCTTAATTGCTTTGTCTCACCAAATGCCAGGTTAATGGGACCATGATCCCCTCACGTGGATCTCCTCGTTCTCCTATTCCCGGCCCTCCCTGCTTTGAGGCTCTCGCTTCATTGGGTGCTGGTGGGCGCCGATGAAATCATGGTTGTCGTCTGTCACACTCGGCTCAAAACTTAAAAGTCCTCCGTGGAATAGAGGTCGCTAGAGTATAATCATTGATGGTGGTGTTAGTTGGTGAACAACGGCATGCTTTTGTCATGGGATTTTTTTATTTCTCCCTTATGTGTTGTATAGTGTGGTCCTCCAGTCTTTTTTTGTGTGTTGTTGTTGGGGGTGTATGTGATGTCAATGTGTGTACTCTATTGTATCTTCTTGAGTGGTAATTTAGGTCCTGTTTGGTAGAGCTCTAGCTTTATCTGTGGCTTCTATGACGAAACAACTTTTTTTATCTCTAGCTTCACTGGTTAGAAAGACGTTTGGTAAATGGCTTCTCCTGATCGTTGAAAAGTTTAAAAATCCTATAACACCATTCTATTGTTTTTCTTTCCTTTATGTTCTTGCTTCATTTCTGTCCTCTCTATTTGTCCTCTTCCTCTTCTCTCTCCTTATACCGTGTTCCCCATGCACCACTACATGACTCCTCTCGGCTCACTGTCGCCCGTCCCTTCACCGCACCTCTTCTCCCATTGTTTGGCTCCTCCTTCGCCGACGCCAATCCGCCCTAGCGCCATGTGGCCTTGAGTAGTCCAGCCCGGATCTACCCTGCCCCGCCTCGATTCCTCCCTGCACTGACGACGCTGCTCCAGCCCGCCGATGCCTTGTTCGACCTGCTCCGTCTCGGCTCTACCCTGCCCCAATGATGCCGCTTCGGCATGCTGATGCCTTGAGGAGGGCCATTTTCACCCGGGACCGCAAGATGAAGGATGGAATGGGTGAAGTTGTTTTTTTCGCTCCCTCTCCTCCTTGTCGCTCCGATCAGTGCGAATCACGAAGCTCAGACCGTGAAGTTGTTTCCTCAGGGTGAGTTTGGTTGGCGAGGTGTTGAATGTCCTCCCGAAGCGACTCAAAGAGCTTTACCAAATACACCCTTATATTGCCACTCCAATGCAAAAAAAAAACACGACCGTGGCTAAACATGTTTTTCATTAATTAAGAGGAAACGAGGGTTACAACGCATGGACTTAGTAACCTAAGGATTACCAAGACCAACATGATCCCTTCAAGATTAGTCTTACGAGGATCAAGCAAAGTGGGGAATTCTTACCAAGGCCACACACTAATGCAATATATTCAGGTGGGAAATTCTTTTCCCCTCTAGGTGACCCTTAAAAAAAAGCTAGATTGGACCATCGTTTGCTTACAAACGTACTACGTTTATAGCTACGAAACACATGTATATATTGTGAAAACCAAAATTGACTAGAGTAGTTATTAGTTAAAATACTCAAATATGTTTTTTCTAAAAGAATACATATTTTATATATTTTGGACAAATTAAGGATGTACTAAGTTTGTCTCCAAAAGGATGCAACTTTAGCACGGTACTGATGAAACTATCTTAAGTTTAACCAAATTTATACAAACACCTACAAATATTTGTGATACCAAATATGCGTCATTAGATTCATCGTGAAATATATTTTCATAGTATAATTATTTGAAGTCATAAATGTTGACACTCTTTTCCATAATTTTTATCATATTAAATAGTTTGACTATATATAGACACATAAGGTTGTGTATCCTTTTTTAGGACAGAGGTAGTAGTTATTTAGAAAAAAAAAACAATGGCATAGTTCTCTCACCTCCCTCACTTGCCTACACTACAGATGACGACTGCACTATTATGAACCAATGATAAATTTGAGCTAGGCCAATGGTAATATTCCTTCCTCTTTTGTAGGCATAGGACGGGACTGCATGCATCACAACTATTGTAGGCATCACTGGACTACATATACATCAGTACTTTGTTGTAGACTAGCTGCTTGCCGTCAGCTCGAGGATCACATGCAGTCAGTCGTCGTCGGAGATGAGATGAGATGAGATTGTGTTGGATTGCGTGTATCCGTCGTATGGATTCGATGGCTACGCTTCCCCAGGCCAATAATGCATGCATGCATCTCATGCTTTGTGGAAGTATATTGAACATATATATAGAGAATATTCTTTCTATACCATCAAAATCTATAAGCACCTTACATGTGTCAATACTTTTCACCGTCAGGCCGCAACTGAGAGCGACACAAGTGAACCAAGATGAAGAGGCCAGCACACGGGCTGTGCGCCCTGCAAGGAAGAGGAGGCTCAACTCGCTGATTACCAGTCCAGAGTGGCATCACTAGAGCCAAACAAAGACGAGAGGATAGACATGACAATTGTAACAGAACTCTAACTTCCTATCAATCCTGACCTTGCCAACTCTCGTTTTCCTTGTCTACTATTCTTCTTCTTCTTGCTCTCTCCACATTTTTGGTGGTGCTAACAACATGCCACCAAAAAAAATGAAATTCCCTTTGGATCCCTCATGTGCCAGCACTGGTTTGATGACTTGCATATCCGTAAATTTCTAATGTCAAGCCGTTATAACGTTGTCGGTTGACAATAATCTTTCTGTTTTTACCCTTGTCGTATCGTGTCGTGGCTGCCCATATGCATACCGTAATCTTCTGACATGCCCATCAACAATAGGAATGATATGTATTGTGCATATGATGCTGCTGCCTATATATCACCGACAATGGCAACTACATCGTCGAGATGTTCTTCGAGGACGGCATCCGCACGACTTGCGCGACATCAGCGATCGCCTGCTTCGTGGCGGTGATCTGCTCACGCCAACGAAGTGTTCGATGGAATATGAATAAGGAGAGCAGGGGGGAGGTTTGGTGGTAATGTTACCTACCGTACCACATGCTCAATGCAAGGTAGACGTATCCATTTGTACAAGCAAACAAACAAGATCCTAACCCAGCCAAGCCTAACTAGTTCAAGATAAACAAACATGCCCTGTTGTACGCGCAGACCACCTAGGCAATCAAACATGCCTGTAGTGTGTCGTATCGTGTCCTGGCTGCCCGTATGCATATCGTGATCTTTTCACATGCGCATCAACAATAGGAATGATATATGTATTATGTATATGATGCTGCCTATATATCTCCTCTCTCAGGCAGCTAGCATACTACGCATATATGTATCATTACATATACATACTTGTTTCGTCGTCGTCGTATATACTGCTATGCATGTACTAATAAACAAGGACCATCACCATATATACGTCGTATATAATACCACAGAAGATCAACGATGCATAGAGAATACAGTAGTAGCGATGCATGCATGCATGGACGTATTATTAATTAATTAAGCTATATATATAACGATCCAAGCTAGTAGCATTGTAGCAAGAGGATGCATGCATGCATGCGTGGGACAATGTTTTTGGAGGTTTAGAATGGGAGTGATGGAGGAGACAAGAGGAGAATGGGCACGCACACGTAACGTGTGTGGACAAAGTTTGGCCGCGTGTGTGTGTATATGCTGTACGGTACATCCTGCACGCCAGCTGCATGCATGCATGTCTCTTGTACTACCTGTGTAGCTAGGAGTGTACGTATGTAGTGTGGGCCTGCGGTGGTGGTGCCTGCATGCATGCAGTGCCCTAATCTCCGTGCGTGGTCCTACGTGTCCGCCGGGAGACTAGCTAGCTTGCTTAATTGCTAGCTAGGACACCAGTACACCACCACAATACTATACAAATAAGATAGTGTGTATACCTCATCAGTCATCACTCACAGACCAAATCAAACCAAACCTACCTCTCCCAATTCAATTCAATTCAATTCAAAGCATGCACATGATGGAATCATGGATGGATTCCATACATGCATATATGCGTGGTCACACCTTGTTGCATTGCATTACGATTTATAGTCATGTCGACTCGTGTGGTGATTGTTGCAACGACTATGCAATAGCTAGTTGTAGACACAAAGGGAAGCCAATGCAGCACGTACGTCGTCCATCCGTCCGATCGTGCTTGGAGGTGTTCCTTTCCCTTTGTGCCCCAAATTAAGCAAAACATGTGCATGCATGGGACGAACCACCTGCACAAGTTTGCATGGGAAGTTAATGATGATTTTTGCATGGTAGATCGGCCAGCCAAGTTTGAAGAGGACCATGATGCACATATTATCAATGTGTTAATTTCCTAATAGTGTCAAATGTGTGTGTATAATTAGCATATACTTTTACACAAAGAGAGAAATAAAGAGTTTCCCTCCCTCTCTGTTTCTGTCTTCATATTGTGTTGTGTGAGATAGAACGATTTCTCAGCGGCAAAGCATGTTGCCGGAGCCCCCATGCAACCATATTTTCATAGCTTGCATTGGGACTAGGAATCCTTTTCCTATGGCACGCAGCTTGTCAAGGCTTCAACCAAAACGTGACCTAAGAAGACTCCAAGCAACCTCTAAGCCAGGCAAATTCAAGCCTCCCTCCCCCAACCCAGACAAATCCATGCCCACCTCTAAGTGGTATTGGATGTATCCTGCAATTATGAGCTTTTTTGGTTGGTGTCCTAGGTATAGTTGTATAAAAGGTCTGTGGCCGGATAGCCTGACACAAAGCCCTGATTTTTGGCCGGCCTAATAAGCGTGCCATGGCCTGGTGATGGGCGTGCTAAGGCCATGCTTGGGCCATCTCCCCAAGCACGGCGGGCAGCGCGACACAACATGTTTAAAGCCGTCGGGGGCGGGGCGACAGAGGCCTACAACCTCAGTCGACGCAATATAGCGCACCCAAAACCTAGTTCCCATAGGCACTTTTCGCTCGCCCATTCCATGCGGCCACCCTATGCCTCCTTTTTTTTTTTGGCTTAGCCACTCCCTTCCACACCCGCTAGGCTGTTACCCTCCTTGATCCCCAGTTCCCCACAGACAGCCGTCGTCGTCCTCCGTCGTCCTAGCTAGGCGTATGTTTTTATTTCCCGTTTTTCTCGGTGACAATCGGAAGTGTATAACTACTTGTAGGCGCATGGAAATGACGATTCCACTGCTTCCGAGATCTTGGCGTTGCTTCGGCTTAGCTTGACTACATCAGCAAGGCATTAATCATGTTGAATGATTAGGATAACAGCATCGCTGGTGCCCTCTCGGCAGCACTGGCCTTTCTTCATGACACTCTTTTGCGACACACATGTTTGTTATTTTCAATATTGTTCTTCACAATGGTAGATATCACTCATTCACTCACAAAACTGAAAGTCATGTTTATCATCATACAGTACTCTTCTAGATTAAAATATGCCGTGTGTGTGTGTGTGTGTGTGTGTGTGTGTGTGTGTGTGTTAACGAACCCATCTCCAACGTCTCTCTACTCTCGATCTGTTTATATAAGAACAGCGACGTACGTGTCGATCTCTGTCATACAAATGGCTGATGATGGATGGGCCAAAGCAAGATAGGTAAGGGTGTGGTGTGGTGGACCAATTAGTGGCGACTCGTAGTGAATGTTTAAATCTGCTTTTGTACGGTGTCCATGAATGCGTTGGCAATTTGTGCGTGACTGCATGCATGCATAGCCTCGATCCAAATCATCAATCTTTTGGCGTTGCCTCGGCACATACATATGGATGGTCCAGGCTGCATGCGTACACAGGTGCATGGTCGACACGATATTGCTGCTCGCCGGATGTTTGCTCATGGATCAGCTGCGTCTGTTCCGTTCCAGACCATCCATGCGTCCATCACCTTAATCACCTCATGGTTTCATAATTATTGGATTCATTATGCATGTTATACTTCCTTCTGTTAGTTTTAGTTTTGCTCTAAGTCAAAATGACCTGCCAATTTACCGAGATTTAAGTTTTTAGACCCCTTTGACGCAGGAATGAGAAAATATAGAAATATAGTAGGAATACATGTGCAAACCAAAGGAATTCTTAAGTAATTTTGAGAACAAATTCAAGTTACTTCTTTATTCAACGTAGGTATAATGTCCTAACAAAATACCGCTAGAGAGCACTTGCTTGATTAGATGACAACTTCATTCCTTGTGCACAGGATATTTCCCATCAGGCATGAGTGGGTTCTTTACTTTCATGTGATTTTCCTATAGAATCATAGGGAAAGCAATTCCATTTTCCTTTGGTTTTCATCTGACCTACTCCCTCCGTCCTGTAATATAGTGCATTCTAGCATTCAAAATTTATCCTAAAATATAATGCATTCTAGAGGACAAAAACCAATTTTGCATTAAATACTTTCCATTTATAACTAACCATCATTAATCACGTTGATGATAGCGCCTAATTAAGTAGTAAAATGAGGGTACATACGTCTTTTATGTTCTCTCTTAATTTGTCTTAAAATTCCTATAAGACTGTCCGTAGCCGGTACTGTAAAATTTTACTGGAGGAATATTTACAAGGCTGATGAGCTGCACCGGGTACGCTATAAGCCACACTAAAGTTCCGGACGAGGTCACGCTGCGCTATATATGGCGCTTTGCCGTTCGTCCGCTAAAAAGCGAAACTGCAGGACGCCAGCGCAAGGACAGGACGCACAGTGCAGGTAGTGGCGGGTCCCACTGTTTCAACAAACAAAAAAATGTTATAACTCGCAAATAAAAAAACAAATTAAATTCCGATTGTACCATTAAATTCGTTTTAATAAATACTTCAAAACAAGATGTCACATGGATATATTTAGATAAAGTGACAAGTGGGCTCCACAGTGGATAGAAGATGATATAGAGGATGGATGGATGCGGGAGAATTGAATATAGAGGAGAGAATCTTGATGACTAGGATATATAGAGGATGAATATAGAGGTCTATGAGTGCGGATAGTCGAATGCACTATATTACAGGACAGAGGGAATATTACTACAAACCAAAGAATGGTAAATAAAATAAATCCTTAGGAATTGGAATCCTACATTTCTCCTCTATTCCAAAGAGGGAGAAATGAAGGGACTACACATACATAGTATTACTCGATCCCTCCATCCTATAATACAATGTATTCTACATGTTTTAGGATAAATTAAGAGAAAATATAAGAGACACATACATCTTTACTTTATTTTCTAACTATGTCAACGTGATTAATGGAGATTGGTTCATAAATGACAAGTAATACCAAATTGCCTTACTATTTAGTCTAGATTCTCAGTTAGGTCCTCAAACTAAAAAAGCGATCACGTGGGTCCTCAATCTATAGATCCTCACTTGGGTCCTCCAACTAAAAAAAGTGATTATTTAGATCCTTCAACTAATGTCACGCCTGAGTAGAGGTCGAAATCCCACCACATCACCTCTATATGCCTACCTGGTTTTGCCAGCATGGATGCGGTCAAGTGAAACATCTCGGAAAAAAACTCTCCCTCCCTAGCTCTTCCCCATCCACTCCCTCCTTTGTCTCCCATCGATCTAGCACTCGCCTCACGATTGTGACCTCATGCTTGCCAGCACTGCCCACCGACCATGCGGCTACACCTGCGCTTCGGACCATGAACACACAAAGAGAGGTGGACTGCAAGGGAGAGAGACGGAGAGGGAATTCTTTTTGCGACTTTAACTGGCATGACCCGTAGACAGTTAGCGGTGGTGTGATGAGTTTTGGACCTTTAGTTGAGCGCAACAATAGATTGAGAACCTAAATGGTCACTTTTTATTTTGAGGGCCCAAGTGAGAATTAACTTATAGATTGAGGATCTAAATGGTCACTTTTTTTAGTTTGATGGCCTAACTGAGAATCTATAAAAAGTATAAGGACCCATGGTGTATTTTACTTAATATAAAACTATCGTCTCTTGTTTCTTAAAATAGTGAAGTACTCCCTCCGTACTTTTTAACTGCAATTCTTACTTCCCGAGAAGTTAAACGTACTCAACTTTAAAAAAAATATTAATATTTATGATACATCTTAGTATCATTAGATAGATTATGGAAATTATTTTCATGATATACTTATTTAGAGATATAAATATTTCTACAAATCTAATCAAACTTAAAAAAAAATTGGCCAACACAAACATCATAGCGACACTTCAGAAGGACCGAGGGAGTAGTGATGAGCATGAGCCCACCATGCACATATATAGTCGTACACTAGGTACAGTGTGTGCATGCTGATTCACATATATATGTATATACATGTTTAGAATATGGACCCAATAATTTTGGGCGTAGCGTAGCGTAGGCGTACGTGCTAGCAAGATGCATTAGATGGTCCATATTTTCCAACATATGGGGACACGTACGAACCAGTAGCAATGGCATGTATGTTTGCGGGTCCATCCAAAATTCAAGTGTCTCACCTATATGCTATATGTCAATTACACATCCTCATGCACCACACATGAGAGGCATAGAGAGAGCGAGTTGTGAGAGGTAGGACAAGGATGCATTTAAAGAGAGAGGCGTACGTGCTACAGATCATTTGGAGCTTCGCAGCCCTTCTTGTATATGTGTTCCTTCCCATCACAAATAAGACGCGAATATATCAAGATGGAATGAATGCAAATCAACAGTTCAAATGTTGTTCTCAACAAAATGCAAATTTAGCTTAAGGCTAGCAAGATTCGGGCTAAAGAAACAACCACAAAATCGAAATGCACTTGGAGAAAGTGGAGGACTGGGAATTTTGCTCTTAATTGGGACGGGAAAAAAGACTTAGCACGTCGCTGTGGGGAAAAATGTTAAGTCAAAACCTTAGGCCCGAGTCTGACCCGAGGTACTAGCAATATCTTGAACATCCAAGACTGCACCATCGACGAGCATGACCAAATGGGGCGAGCGGGTGACCGATTCCTCATGAAGACCTCATCAAGGGTTATTAGATGTAAACCTTACTCCTAGACCATATAAGGAGGGATAGGGTCTCTGTATCGTCATTTGACACTTAGCAATCATCCCAAGAATCATCAGTACCCCTACACATCAAGTGCACGACGTATAGAGAACTTGTTCTTCACTGTACGTTGGATATCCTGTATCTGAAGTAGTATAAATTTGTATCTCGTGTGCTACTTCTTACGTCTCTACGCTCAAAACGTGAGTCTATTGTTGAACGCTAGATCCTATGACAAAGTGTCTTGCTACTTCGACTAGCAGCAACTCGATCCCACACCACACTCTCTTCTAAGCAAATAGCACTGTACGCTCCCAAAACTTGTGCTAATCGCTTTGGATGGCCACTTTAGCATATTTCTAGCTTAGATGTCTTCTTAGGTGTATATGCCTTGCACTATACTCTAGTAAACTCAAATGGCTAATAGCCTAAGGACATATTTGTTTTCGATTAAAATCAGATCAACGGTCATCGTACCGTGAGAATTGGGAAAAAAATGTTCCACACTTTCTGTTATCGATGATCCATTCTTTTCACTGTACAAGACGCGGAAACAGTGAGATTCAACCAGCGCTCTCGTTTTTCTTGTTGCGAGAAGAAGGCCAGGATCGCGGTACCGAACCACTTGGCCGCCACACCACGGTCCAAAACACGCTCTAAGACAGCAAACTAGTCACCGTTCAATGGCTCTCTGAAACAATCTCATACCCTTGACAACTACTATCTCATCCATTTATTATATTCTTTAGTGATAGATAATGTGCTTGTTAGGCAACCAATCTGATTTATAAAGTAATTTAGTCAATCTTAATTAAGACTTTTTTCCTCTATAAATCCGATGTGTCGATCTTAATTAAGATTTTTTCCTCTATAAATCCGATGCGCGAGGTCGAAGAAAAGAAAAGAAAAGAAAAAATGACAGTTGCAATTGAAGAGGGGAGAAAAGGGGCAGAAAAAGAGGAAGACGGAGGAACCGAGGCCTTGGGGTTGTTTAGTTGGTAAAAAAGTTTGGGTTCGGCTACTGTAGTATTTTTCGTTTTATTTGATAAAATTTATTTAATTATGGACTAACTAGGCTCAAAAGATTCGTTTCGACATTTACAGATAAACTGTGCAATTAGTTATTTTTTTACCTACATTTAATGTTCCATGCATGCGTCCAAAGATTCGATGTGACGGGTACTGCGTAAACTTTTTTTGGGTTGGAGGAGGAACTAAACAGGCTCCTTGTTTAGTTCACCGATTCGGTGAACAAAACAATGTACCGAATCACTGTTCCTTTTTTTATTTAGTAATAATTATCCAAACATTGATTAATTAGGATTAAAATGTTCATCTCGTAAAGTACAACAAAATTGTGCAATTAGTTTTTGATTTCATCTACATTTAGTACTCTATGCATATGCTGACATTTTAATGTGATGAGAAATATTCTTTTTGCATAGTAAAATTTAGGGTGAATTTGGTGAAGTAGGCCTTGTTTAGATCCCAAATTTGAGGTCCAAACTTTGCATAGTAAATGTCTCATCACACCGTAGCAATTTTGTTTTTATTTGGTAATAATTGTCCAAATATTGATTAATTAGGTTTAAAATATTCGTCTCGCAAAGTACAACAAAACTGTGCAATTAGTTTTTGATTTCATCTACATTTAGTACTCCATATATGTGCCGACATTTTAATGTGATGATGAATCTTTTTTTCATAATAGAATTTGGAGATGAATTTGGGTATCTAAACGAGGCCTAAACCAGGCCCGAGATGTAGCTATGGCATGGCAGTGGGCCTGCTGCTGCCTGCTGTGCTGTGACGGTGGTCCTCTCGTCTCCTCTGGAGCCCTGACATGTCCAACGATGGGGCCCACCCTCCCTGTCCTTGGCTGACGTCATGCCTTTTGGATTCTACTGCCAGTACTGTACGTACAGGCCTCTGTGACACGTCGCGTTCGTTCCCTCTCTCTTCTCTCTGCAGCTGCAGCCGGCCACAGGTTTTCTTCAAGGGGTGTGTTTAGATCGTAAAAATGGTGTAAAAAAAGTACTGTAGTACGTTTTGGCTTTATTTGGCAAATAGTGTCCAACTGTTGACTAATTAGGTTCAAAACGTTCGTCTCGTCAAGTACAACCAAACTATATAATTAGTTTTTGATTTCATCTACATTTAGTACTTCATGCATGTATGACAAGTTTGATGTGACGGGGAATCTTTTTTTCGCATAGTGTTTTTTTCGTGGAACTAAACAGGGCCAAGGAAGGAGTAGTACTCCTACTAGTAGTAGGCTACTAGAGTGTGTCATCAGTCATCGCCTGGTCCGTGTCCATACTCCATGCTCTTCCGTATCCTACTCCACCTCTACTAGAAGATGTCTAGAAATAGTTAGAAATTCTCACGTATGCATCGAGATTCGGTGTTAATTTATACTAATGATGAAATCTGTCAGGTTCAGGTAACCCCCAGATTGATACTCCTAAAAAAACTAATGATGACTCGGTGTGATTTACACCTGCATTACAATTTCATGTACAGCATGCAGGGATCATCCAATTCATCAATCATGCATGATGTGGCCTAATACTATGCTGCTTATGCGCAATGCACACACGTACTGCACAGCATGCAAACATGGTCACACAGCCACCGTACGTTCGTGCGTGCGTGCGTGTTTAACCAGATTAATAATAGGCTAAGGATCGACTCTATCCACCAAATTAGAATAACATTAGTCCCTTGTTGGCAGTGATTTGTTCGCTTCTGAAAAAGAACATTTTTCTTTGTCTTCGATTTTCACAAGTATGCAGAGAGCTGCGTGTATTTGTATTTATTTCCAGGGAGAAATTTTTTCTCATTCTTCCGTGAAACATGTTTTCTAGCTTCTTTTTATTTTTAGCAGAATTCAAGAGCATTTTTTTTTGTTCTTGTTGTCTCTTGAATCTAAGAACCTTTGGGTATCATCAACTCTACCTTAATTATGTTGTTTCTCATCGGTAACAGTTGCACCTTGGATGGATAGAGATTCTCTTTCGTAGTATAAAGATAAATGGATGCGAGATCAAATCTCTGGCAAATGCACCACCCTTAGCCTCAACAACAATGGTACGGTGTTTGCTTGCATTTAGCGTTCCCCCACACATGTCCTTTTTATTTCTCGAACCCAATAATTTGTTTCAGCCCCGTGCTGCGTTTGATGTGGCAACACGTTGTAAAGCTTTTTTATTCTACCTTAGAGCATCTCCAAGAGACTCTTTATATCCTTGCTAAATACTAGGAGTAGAGATTTTAGTGAAAAAACTACCCTCCAACAGCTTATCTAAATGATTATCTAAATATAGTCTTATTCTATTCCGGATTTTTCGCTAGCTACAAATAGAAGATGAGAATGACTCTATAGAGTGCTGATGAGATTTAGAAAAACTGCTAGGGAGTGAAAAGATATAAAAAGCGATTTTTATGCAAATAACTATCCAAATGATGATTTAGAGAATGAGATTTAAAAAGATTCTTGGAGATATGCTCTTAATGTAATAATATGCAAATCTTTTGCGTATTGACAAAGAAAAATGCATCATGGTCACACACTGATATATGTGTGTGTGATGACTGATGAGTGCACTGTAACAGAACCACCCAATTATACGAGATTAAGTAAGAAAATCATCCAACGGACGGATAATTTACCCAACTTAAGCCCGTATAACCCGGTAGTCCGTGAAATCTCGACGGATTTCAAACCATTTCACATCACAGCCAAGATCGTAATAAGTTTAGCGATTACCTTCATAAGTTACATAGTAGTTCGCGGCGCAAAATACATCGGAGTTTAAACATAGTTATTACAAACCGGTTTCGAATAAAGTAGCGGAAGCATTAGTTCAAAGCGCGCGCACACACACACACAACTTTCCAAAATAAAGTGCCAGCTCGCGATCATCTCCCACAAAAGCATCAGGCGAGGAGTAGTGAGTGACCATTGCCCATGGTCCTAGGCTTCGCCCATCGCAGGGTAGAGACAGTTGATACAATAACCATAGTACATCTGTCCATCTGCAACAAGTGGGAACAAAGCCCTGAGTACGAGAAGGTACTCAGCTAGACTTACCCGACAGAACTAAAACAAAACGACTCCAAGGATCATGATAGGCTTTTTGGTGGGGTAGCTGACTCATTTGCAAGAAAAGCATTTTTAGCTTATCAAATCATTTACAAAAGCATGTCATCTTTTAATTCTTTATTCTCCTGTCAACTATGTTTGCACTTATGCTAAAGTAACCATATAATTAAGCAAGCAAGGATTACCATTGATAATTAACAATAGTTACCATGCCATTTCCTCATAACTATCCAAGTGTTTCATCAGTATTACTACGATGAAGTAACTCAAGTCAAGTGTTCACTATCCAGTGAACGATGGCGATTCGAATCGATTATTGACCAGCTGGTAATTTATTCCTCACACAAACCTCACTCACCCGCTAAAGTGAGGTATTGGTCACCGAGTCAACCATTCAGGTAAAGTCGCGAGCTTGCCAGGAACCACATGTACCCGGGGGCCGCCCGACTGCTCTTCGGCCTTATCATCGCGCCCCCGTTTCCTGCCACTACTGCTCCGGTACAGTGCGTTGCGGGCAATCCACTCGGCCCGAATAATCTCCCGGCTTCGCGGTCGAAAGGTACTTTATTCGGCCAGCTAAATGTGAGGCATGCGTTCAACATGACCCGAGGCCCGACATCGGACGGTCCTTAATCGACACAGACGGAAGACACTACAGTCCAGAACCCTGCAAGCTTCCGCCCGGTCTCACATTCATTTCCACACTTAGTTATTCTCACATAACATTTCTTTCACATAAAACCAGATAATCCCCTATAGCTCGCGGATGACAGGCAATCACCCGACTTCTACCGGTCTAAGCAAGCTAAGCAATTATTGACCGTGGACACCAGGGTGACAAGGATCGGGTAAGACAAGGTGAAACAAGGTATAATGCAGCAACGTTTGCAAACAACTCCTAAACTTAATGCATCAGATTAAGTAAGATTAATAAATAATTATTTGCAAACCGGGGGAGAAATGCTCCGGGGCTTGCCTCGCTCGAAGGTACTGGGACGATGGTCAGGGCACTCCGGAAGCTCTTCACCGGACTCCTCTTCTGCTTCTGCTGGCTCCGGCTCCGTCACTTCGAGCTGCTCCTCTGCGTCCTCGGGAACAACTGTCGGAACCACTTCCTGCGATCCTGTATGATGCAGAAGTATGAGTGCAACATGCATAGGTGCATTGCAGAGGTGACATGAGATGATGATGATGCGGAGTGCATGCGATGTAACGAATATGTTACGTTATCGGATTTTGTGGAACTTATGACTCTTCTACAAGGTAGTCTACGTCATCCAAGAACATGTACTCGGAAACTACCACCTCTATTTTCTACCATGCGAGAGTACTTGACTATCAAGATGCTTCAAAGATACACCAAAGTATATTTTTCTAACTAACTTTGCATTAAGAATAAATAGAAACCCTAATTAGTCCTATGGTTGAACAGCAACACATTTTTTAGTAGCTCAGAAAAATCTTATAAAATTACAGTGGATTACTAATATCAAGAATAGCTTGACATAAAAATTTTACTGCATTTGGATAACTAGAACTGCCTATACAAAAATAACAAACTAAGGCCCAAAATAGATATTTAAAATACTTTACATTATGAAAAGTATCAAACAACAGATTTAGGAATTTTTCTACTATCTATTACCTAAACAAACACTATAGAAAAATTATCACTTGCATGTTTTATTCAAATTTATTTAAATAACAAAAATAACAAATATTGGTAATAGAAAGCATTTGAACTACACCTACATATTTTATACAGCATACCCAAGATATAAAATTTCCCTAGAAAGTACATGGCACAACAGGATTAATAAACTTGGAACCACATTTTTCTGATTTTTCTACATTTTCTTATTAATTTTTCAAGAAAATACCAATTTCAAGGATTAAATAAAACACTACAGAAAAGCATCTCAAATTTGACATGCAATATTTTTATATCATAGATTTGGTTCCAATGAATCTAGAGAAATTTATTTCACAATTTTTGGAGCTAATATGAGTAAGTTATAGATTTTAGAAGACTTTTTAGCATTTTCTGTAATTCATTTCAAAAACCATTTAAAACAAACGGATGGAAACCGCTACGTGCACCCGGCACCGAGCACGCACGCGCGCGAAAGGAGACCGACAGGCGGGCCCGCGGGATAGCCGGACCCCACAAGTCAGACGCACGGGGGGAAAGGCGCTGGCCGGTGGATCTCGCCGCCGGTGAGCTCGCCGGCGGTGAGGTCACCAACACCGGCTTCCTCTCGGAAAGGCGAACCTAACGCACTAGCTTAGGGCACCGGAGGGGTTCCCGGGTGAGCGAGGCGGCGAGCATGGCGGGACGGTGGTGCGGCTCGCCGGCGATACGCCGGTCCCGGCCATGGCATGGGCGGATTTGGAGCGCACAAGATCCGCGGAATCAAGGCGAATGAGACGGTACAAAGAATTCGAGGAAGAAGGGGAAGGAAGGGCTCCACCCACGGGAGCACGGGCTCGGCGACCATGGCGCCGCCGCACAAATGCGAGCTCGTCTTGACCTTACCCTGGGGAAAAACAAGGACGAACTCGTGCGCACGGGACGGAGGAGGTCCAGGCGGAGCTGGAGGCGGATGCTATCGGCAAATGGCGCTGCGGTGGCGGAGCTAAACGCCGGCGAACGCGGGCAACGGCGTGCGGTGGCGTGCACTCCGCCCGGCTTGCTGCTGCGGTGGAGGGCGAGCGCGCGGACGCGGAGAGGAGCAGGGGACAGCGGAGATGAAGGGGGAGACAGTGCGTGACCAGGTGGAGATCAAGGCGAACCGGAGGCTACACGCGGCCGCTTCGACGGCGCATGAACGCCACGCGGCGGGCACGCTCTGCCGCGACGGACAGCGAGGCGCGGGCGAGCGGGAGGAGGAGGAAGAGCCGAGCGGGCGTGGGCCGGGCCGCCTGCGCTGCGCGGGCGCGCGCGCGGGGTGGCGCGGGCCGTTTCCGGTCGCGGGCCGAACCCGGGGCGGCGGCCTGTTAAGGCAAAATCTGATTTTTCAAATTTCCAAATTCAATTCAAATGAATTTCAAACTTCAAACTACATTTTGAACAAGAAGAAGACATTTTCTAGAATTGACCCAAAAATAAAAGTTGCTCAGAATTAAATTCTCTACAATTTTGATTAAGGGGCCAACTGAAAATTCTTAATAGATTTTGAATGGCAGAATAAAAGCTAAAATAGGGGATATTTTTGAATATTTTTCATGAATATTTTTGAACAAGTTTTGACAAAATTTGAATCATTTAGTTGCTCCCAAAAATTGAACTAGGGTTCCAAGTGATGTAAGAATTATAGTTGCAAGGCTTTTGATATAATGTGATTATCATATTATTATAGTCCATTAAATATAGCATTTTTAAGCTTTTATTTTAATCGAATTATACCATTATCATACATGATTATAATGATATGAATGCTATGCAATATGATTGCCATGCAAAAAAAAATGCATTGCGTAACACCGGAGTGTTACAGCCCTCCCCCCTTATAAAAATCTCGTCCCGAGATTTGGGTTACGAACCATTTATTATAAAAATCTTCGTAGGCATTCTTTAAGTATTCACCCGTTTTCCAAGATGCATCCCCTTCATCGTGATGACTCCATTGTATCTTATATGTTTTCACCACACTGTTTCGAGTGGCCCTTTCCTTGGTATCCAATACTCGAATTGGCTGCTCACGATACACCAGATCTGACTTCAGTTTTATGCCTCGAGGTTCAATCCTTTCCTCTGGAACGCGCAAACATTTCTTGAGATGTGATACATGAAAAACTGGGAATATCGCACCCATTGACTCTGGTAACTCCAGTTTGTAAGCCACAGGACCCTTTCGTTCCAGGATTTTGTAAGGTCCCACAAATCTGGCGGCCAGCTTTCTGCGCACACCAAACCTTTTCTTTTTCATTGGCGTAACTTTTAGATAAACATAGTCACCAACTTCGAACACAAGCGGTCTCCTTCTCTTATCTGCATAACTTTTCTGTCGTGACTGAGCTGCTCTCATATTCTGCTGGATGATATGAACTTTCCTTTCGGCTTCCTCTACGAAGTCAATGCCATAATACCTTCTTTCGCCTGGCTCAATCCAGTTTAACGGTGTTCTACACTTTCGGCCATATAGAGCCTCAAAAGGTGCCATCTTGATACTCTCTTGATAACTGTTATTGTATGAGAACTCTGCTAATGGTAACCATAACTCCCATGAACCTCTGGAAGACAGCACACAAGCTCTTAACATGTCCTCTAGAACAACATTAACTCTCTCAGTTTGACCATCTGTTTGAGGATGATAGGTAGTGCTACGAATCATACTCGTCCCCAAACCCTTGTGCAAATGCTCCCAAAAGTGAGCAGTGAACTGTGACCCTCTGTCAGACACTATAGTCTTTGGTATACCATGCAATCTTACAATCTCCGCAATATACTTCTCAGCATATTGAGGTGGTCTATATTCCGTTTTGACAGGCAAAAAGTGGGCTGTCTTAGTAAGACGATCCACAATTACCCAAATGGAATCGTGACCTTTTTGAGTAGTGGGTAGACCCGTGATAAAATCCATACTTATGTCATCCCACTTCCAACTTGGTACTGACAAAGGTTGTAGCATTCCGGCAGGCTTCATGTGAATTGCTTTTATTCTACAACATGTGTCACATCTGGCTACATATGCTGCAATTTCCTTCTTCATCTTGGTCCACCAATAACGAGGCCTTAGTTCTTGATACATTTTACTGCTGCCAGGGTGAATAGACAACTTAGAGAGATGAGCTTCATCCATAATTTTATTCTTAAGCTCTCTATCCTTTGGGACAACAAGACGGTTGTCGAACCACAACACATCTTGCTCATCCACCCTGAAGTGTTTCGAGGGTTCTTCTTGAATCTTCTTTTTGATGTGGAATATTCCCTTGTCTGCTTTCTGACCTTCTATAATCTTACTCTCTAAGGAACAACTGACCTGAATACTATGTAGCATGGCAGGGTGCATTAGATCGAAACCATCTTCCAGTAAGGGTTGCACATTCAGACAATGTGACTTTCTGCTTAAAGCATCAGCTACCACATTGGCTTTCCCAGGGTGATACTGTACATTCAAGTTGTAGTCTTTGATCAGCTCTAACCATCTCCGCTGTCTCATGTTCAATTCTGGTTGGGTGAAAATGTACTTGAGACTCTTATGATCGGTGAAAATATTGCACACATTACCCAGTAGATAGTGTCTCCAAATCTTTAAGGCATGCACTACAGCGGCAAGCTCAAGATCATGTGTCGGATAATTGATTTCATGTTTTCTCAACTGCCGGGAGGCATAAGCAATGACTCTTCTTTCTTGCATTAGCACACACCCTAATCCTGTTTTTGATGCGTCACAGAACACATCAAAAGGTTTCTCGATGTCGGGCTGTGCAAGAACTGGAGCAGTGGTCAACAGTTTCCGCAAAGTATGGAAAGCTGTCTCACACTCCTCTGTCCACACAAACTTGTGATCTTTCTGTAACAGACTTGTCATTGGCTTGGCAATCTTCGAGAAGTCTGGGATAAAACGGCGATAGTAACCCGCTAACCCTAGGAAACTCCTGACTTCTGACACTGTGGTTGGAGTCTTCCAATCCATAACCTCTTGTACTTTACTCGGATCTACAGAAACTCCATTCTCAGATAGGATATGACCGAGGAAAGGAACTTTCTTTAACCAAAATTCACATTTGCTGAACTTAGCATATAACTTATGATCTCTCAGCCTGGTCAAGACAATTCTCAGATGCTCTTCATGATCTTTCTCGTTTTCAGAGTATACTAGAATGTCATCAATGAAGACAACTACAAACTTGTCCAACTCTGGCATGAAAACCGTATTCATCAGATACATAAAATATGCAGGAGCATTTGTTAATCCAAATGACATAACAAGATACTCGTACAACCCGTATCTGGTAGAAAAGGCGGTTTTCGGAACATCTTGAGGTCTAATCTTTATCTGATGATACCCAGACCTTAAGTCTATCTTGGAGAACACTCTAGCTTTAGCTAACTGATCAAACAGAACATCAATATGAGGCAAGGGATATTTATTCTTGATGGTTACAGCATTAAGAGGTCGATAATCCACACACATCCTGAGAGTACCCTCTTTCTTTTTCTTTACGAACAAGGCAGGACATCCCCATTCAGACTTACTTGGGCGAATAAACCCCTTCTTTAATAACTCTTCCAACTGTTTCTTCAACTCAGCTAACTCATCCGGAGGCATCCGATAAGGTCTCCTCGAAATTGGAGCTGTCCCGGGGATCAACTCGATTCCAAACTCAACATCTCTATCTGGAGGAAGGCCAGGTAACTCGTCTGGAAACACATCCGGGAACTCACACACCACTGGGATCTGATGGATAGGAGCAACTTCCATGGCACAGGTCACACTCACAAGATCTGTTCTTTTAGGCAATGGTACCTGGAAAGTACCCTTTGCCTGGGGATCTTTAAGGGTAAGCATCCGACTGCTTGTATCTATGACTGCTTCCCAGTCTTTCATCCAGTTCATTCCTATTATTACATCCAAAACTAGTCCAGGCATAACTACCAGGTTCACCCGAAACTTCCGACTACCTAACTCAAGGGTTGCCCCTCTAACCATCTTATTGGTTAACACATCAGCTCCTGCTGAACTTATGCGATAACCATAACTCAATTCTGTGCATAGTTGTTCATGCTGCCGTGCAAATGCTTGACTCATAAAAGAATGCGAGGATCCAGAATCAAAAAGAACAACTGTAGGGTGATGGTTCACAAGAAACTTACCAGCAGTTACGGGCTCTCCCTCAGGAACTTCATCAATGGTGGTGTGGTGCACACGAGCATTGTAAGTCTGTTGCTTCTTTTTAGGCGGATAAGGGCAGAACTTTGAAAAATAGCCTGGCTGACCACAGTTGTAGCAGGGCCCTTTCACTGTACCAGCAGACCCTATAGCTCCCTTGGAGTTACTCTGTTCTGCAGCTGCGTTGGTCTTTGTTGGTGGCACTGCCATCTTGTACGGTTTCTGTGGCCCCTTGTAGTTCTGGGTTTTATGCTGCGGCGGCCTGAACCTCGCACCAGGTGCGGACGGACGATAAGATGAACGATTTGCAGTGACAACTCTGGACTGGGATGGTCCTGACTCAAACACTCTCTTGCGATTCTTGGATGCGGTGTAAGCGTTATTGTTCTTCTCTTGCTTCAAACAGTCACTGATAAAGTCGTTGAATCTGTTGCGGGTATTGGTACCCACATGCTTCATCATCTTCGGACTTAAACCTCTCTTGAAACTAGCAATCTTCTTTGCATCTGTGTCAACCATGTCTGGAGCATAGCGGCACAAGTTATTAAAGGCATGCAGATACTGGGTCACCGTCTTGGTACCCTGATTCAAGGCTAAGAACTCTCCAAGCTTCATCTCAACCAAGCCTGGGGGAATATAAACTCCCTTAAAAGCTTCAGTGAAATCCCTCCAAGAAATCTGGGCATTAGGAGGAAAAGTGGTGCGGTGATGCTTCCACCACATTCCTGCTGGTCCTTGTAACTGATGTGCAGCATACTCTACTTTCAGAACTTCTGTCAGCCTTAACACACGGAACTTATCTTCCATAGTGTTGATCCATTCTTCGGCATCAAGTGGCTCTGCTGCTTCCTTGAAAATAGGTGGCTTAGTATCCATGAAATCCTTGAAACTGCTGTACTGGTTCACTCCATGGCCACCACCTTGGTTATTTCCTCTTTGAACATTTTCCGCGATAGTACGCAGAAAGTCTTCCATATTCCTCTGTGACTGTTCAGTACTGCGTTGACTTCCAAGAAACTGTGTGAAGAACATTTCTGCGGTGAGCGGCGGAGGAGGGGGCAAATGTGGTTCTGGACGTGGTTCCTGGTGGTTGACATTGTTGGCACCACTTCCACCAGCTCCTGCACCATTGCCACCAGTCTCAGCGGCTTCATACGTAGCACGACGAGTGTTGGCCATCTGCATATTTCAGCAACAAGCACAATTGAGTGAAGTTGTAAAATTGTGTCCGAATGAACAATCATGCCATACTGAATTCATTGGAGAGAACAAGTCATACAACAAAACAGAGGCGCAATAATTTCATTCCAATTAAACAACAGCACCAATTAAGTTACTTCAAATGCAACATCACGTTCCATACAACCACGTTGCCAGCATACACACACTGGACTTTTATGCGTTCGGGTATCGCATACACAACCAAACTCCAAGATCGTCAGTCTCAAGGTCGAACAGGATACAACATGATACATGGAAACCAAAAGAAGGCCATCGCGTCAAGCCTAGCTACTAACGCAGGACACTATCCTACTCCTCGGGGCCATCGTCGATGTCGGAGGCGTCGCCATCGCTACCTTCAGCAGCGGCGTCGTCGTCGATGTCCATCTGAGCGGCGTTCGGAGGAGCATACGGGCCCATCCCGTTGTAGAGGGCATGGAACTCTTCATGCAAGTTGGCATTGTACTCTTCTAGCTCCTCGACCCTCTGCCTCAGAAGGTCCCTCTCGTTCCAGGCTTCATTCCTTTCTTGTACTAGCTGTTCCATCAGGCGATCTGCATTTCTGTTGGCCTGAGTCAGCCTCTGTACCTGCTGCATGGAACTCTCGCCTCTCTCGAGAGCTCGGTCCCGCTGCAAACTCATGTCAGCCAACTGCTCCTGCAAGCTAGCTATGGCACGTGCTTGCTTTTTCTTCTGCTTTCTTGCTTCAAGCCGATCATCACCGCGTAGGCCAGTCAAGGTCCAATAGGTATTCTCCAGACCTTGATATGCTCTGATGGCTGCATACATGGCACTCATGGTGTGGTTGTCGCTAGCCCGTCCTTCACTGGGGCCTCTAACTAGGGCACTTCCTTGCGGCTGTACCCAAATGGCATCGCGAGGATCATCTCTCGGGAAGGTACCGGCCAAAGCTGCTGCTAACTCATTGGGAAATCTGCTCATGATGTCTCGGATGACGCGAAAAGCTGCGCCCTCTGCACCCTCGGATGGAGTGCGTCCTTCAAACTCCAAATGCCAACCATCCCATTCTGGCGCATCACCAAGAGCAGGGACGGTGATCTCTACAACAGCAAGTCCATCTTCAGCTAGCTGGCTCTTGCTCCAAGAGTAAACTGGCTCTTGTCCCTCCGGGTACCCCACATCATGAAGCACTCTCCAAAGCAAGGTGGGCATGCCAAACTCGCTTAGAAAAGTGTCCGTGTTGCGGTGCTCCCGCGGGGCTAGCTGACGACGGGGTGCTCTTCCGCCAGTGGACTTGCGGGCAGTCTGCTTCGTGCGGGCCATCTGTAGCACAAGTTTTAATTACCCGGTGAGAACATATTTTAGTTGAGGTCACTTTTATCAAAATGGGATAATCCTTTTATAAGGGGAGGAATGCATGCCATGAATGGAATGCACAACAATATGATGCATGCACGAGTCTTACGTTCTCACAAACTTATGAAATAAAAGCATCTAACGGTGAATTCGGTGGCATACAAACGATCTCTCATATACGTAACTAATTCGGTCTACACGATACGCTGTTATGTACCTGTAGAAAACTCATTTCAGCCCATTCCCCATGAATGCATGAAAGCAGTAAATCTACCTACACGCTTTACACGAATCCCCGGATGCGTGTACAACGGTAGTAACTACCCAAACACATCGTCCTATTGACGGCATCGCCTCAACGAACGGAACACCCACACATGCGACACTTTTATAAAAACATGTGTAAAACATGTAATTATCCAAGTATCATATAAGCACTTCCCTAGATCGGCGGTGTATCCGATCATGCTCTCACATCTCACACTTACCGAAGCGTAGAGGTAACTGATCCATACATTACCACTCAATTAAGTGGCACTCATACAATAGCACGCCGTATGAGCAACGAAAGAGAAATATGATGCAAGAACCCCAAGTTAGTACTTAAATAGCCACCTAGAGTCCTTAACTGGGCATACAAGATATGACCATTGGCACACTTTTAGTTTGAAAATCACACTTTTTAAACAGGATTTTGTTTTAAATACACTTATGAACAGTAATTACGCTAAACCTTGCTCCGATGCCAGCTGTAACAGAACCGCCCAATTATACGAGATTAAGTAAGAAAATCATCCAACGGACGGATAATTTACCCAACTTAAGCCCGTATAACCCGGTAGTCCGTGAAATCTCGACGGATTTCAAACCATTTCACATCACAGCCAAGATCGTAATAAGTTTAGCGATTACCTTCATAAGTTACATAGTAGTTCGCGGCGCAAAATACATCGGAGTTTAAACATAGTTATTACAAACCGGTTTCGAATAAAGTAGCGGAAGCATTAGTTCAAAGCGCGCACACACACACAACTTTCCAAAATAAAGTGCCAGCTCGTGATCATCTCCCACAAAAGCATCAGGCGAGGAGTAGTGAGTGACCATTGCCCATGGTCCTAGGCTTCGCCCATCGCAGGGTAGAGACAGTTGATACAATAACCATAGTACATCTGTCCATCTGCAACAAGTGGAAACAAAGCCCTGAGTACGAGAAGGTACTCAGCTAGACTTACCCGACAGAACTAAAACAAAACGACTCCAAGGATCATGATAGGCTTTTTGGTGGGGTAGCTGACTCATTTGCAAGAAAAGCATTTTTAGCTTATCAAATCATTTACAAAAGCATGTCATCTTTTAATTCTTTATTCTCCTGTCAACTATGTTTGCACTTATGCTAAAGTAACCATATAATTAAGCAAGCAAGGATTACCATTGATAATTAACAATAGTTACCATGTCATTTCCTCATAACTATCCAAGTGTTTCATCAGTATTACTACGATGAAGTAACTCAAGTCAAGTGTTCACTATCCAGTGAACGATGGCGATTCGAATCGATTATTGACCAGCTGGTAATTTATTCCTCACACAAACCTCACTCACCCGCTAAAGTGAGGTATTGGTCACCGAGTCAACCATTCAGGTAAAGTCGCGAGCTTGCCAGGAACCACATGTACCCGGGGGCCGCCCGACTGCTCTTCGGCCTTATCATCGCGCCCCCGTTTCCTGCCACTACTGCTCCGGTACAGTGCGTTGCGGGCAATCCACTCGGCCCGAATAATCTCCCGGCTTCGCGGTCGAAAGGTACTTTATTCGGCCAGCTAAATGTGAGGCATGCGTTCAACATGACCCGAGGCCCGACATCGGACGGTCCTTAATCGACACAGACGGAAGACACTACAGTCCAGAACCCTGCAAGCTTCCGCCCGGTCTCACATTCATTTCCACACTTAGTTATTCTCACATAACATTTCTTTCACATAAAACCAGATAATCCCCTATAGCTCGCGGATGACAGGCAATCACCCGACTTCTACCGGTCTAAGCAAGCTAAGCAATTATTGACCGTGGACACCAGGGTGACAAGGATCGGGTAAGACAAGGTGAAACAAGGTATAATGCAGCAACGTTTGCAAACAACTCCTAAACTTAATGCATCAGATTAAGTAAGATTAATAAATAATTATTTGCAAACCGGGGGAGAAATGCTCCGGGGCTTGCCTCGCTCGAAGGTACTGGGACGATGGTCAGGGCACTCCGGAAGCTCTTCACCGGACTCCTCTTCTGCTTCTGCTGGCTCCGGCTCCGTCACTTCGAGCTGCTCCTCTGCGTCCTCGGGAACAACTGTCGGAACCACTTCCTGCGATCCTGTATGATGCAGAAGTATGAGTGCAACATGCATAGGTGCATTGCAGAGGTGACATGAGATGATGATGATGCGGAGTGCATGCGATGTAACGAATATGTTACGTTATCGGATTTTGTGGAACTTATGACTCTTCTACAAGGTAGTCTACGTCATCCAAGAACATGTACTCGGAAACTACCACCTCTATTTTCTACCATGCAAGAGTACTTGACTATCAAGATGCTTCAAAGATACACCAAAGTATATTTTTCTAACTAACTTTGCATTAAGAATAAATAGAAACCCTAATTAGTCCTATGGTTGAACAGCAACACATTTTTTAGTAGCTCAGAAAAATCTTATAAAATTACAGTGGATTACTAATATCAAGAATAGCTTGACATAAAAATTTTACTGCATTTGGATAACTAGAACTGCCTATACAAAAATAACAAACTAAGGCCTAAAATAGATATTTAAAATACTTTACATTATGAAAAGTATCAAACAACAGATTTAGGAATTTTTCTACTATCTATTACCTAAACAAACACTATAGAAAAATTATCACTTGCATGTTTTATTCAAATTTATTTAAATAACAAAAATAACAAATATTGGTAATAGAAAGCATTTGAACTACACCTACATATTTTATACAGCATACCCAAGATATAAAATTTCCCTAGAAAGTACATGGCACAACAGGATTAATAAACTTGGAACCACATTTTTCTGATTTTTCTACATTTTCTTATTAATTTTTCAAGAAAATACCAATTTCAAGGATTAAATAAAACACTACAGAAAAGTATCTCAAATTTGACATGCAATATTTTTATATCATAGATCTGGTTCCAATGAATCTAGAGAAATTTATTTCACAATTTTTGGAGCTAATATGAGTAAGTTATAGATTTTAGAAGACTTTTTAGCATTTTCTGTAATTCATTTCAAAAACCATTTAAAACAAACGGATGGAAACCGCTACGTGCACCCGGCACGGAGCACGCACGCGCGCGAAAGGAGACCGACAGGCGGGCCCGCGGGATAGCCGGACCCCACAAGTCAGACGCACGGGGGGGGAAGGCGCTGGCCGGTGGATCTCGCCGCCGGTGAGCTCGCCGGCGGTGAGGTCACCAACACCGGCTTCCTCTCGGAAAGGCGAACCTAACGCACTAGCTTAGGGCACCGGAGGGGTTCCTGGGTGAGCGAGGCGGCGAGCATGGCGGGACGGTGGTGCGGCTCGCCGGCGATACGCCGGTCCTGGCCATGGCATGGGCGGATTTGGAGCGCACAAGATCCGCGGAATCAAGGCGAATGAGACGGTACAAAGAATTCGAGGAAGAAGGGGAAGGAAGGGCTCCACCCACGGGAGCACGGGCTCGGCGACCATGGCGCCGCCGCACAAATGCGAGCTCGTCTTGACCTTACCCTGGGGAAAAACAAGGACGAACTCGTGCGCACGGGACGGAGGAGGTCCAGGCGGAGCTGGAGGCGGATGCTATCGGCAAATGGCGCTGCGGTGGCGGAGCTAAACGCCGGCGAACGCGGGCAACGGCGTGCGGTGGCGTGCACTCCGCCCGGCTTGCTGCTGCGGTGGAGGGCGAGCGCGTGGACGCGGAGAGGAGTAGGGGACAGCGGAGATGAAGGGGGAGACAGTGCGCGACCAGGTGGAGATCAAGGCGAGCCGGAGGCTACACGCGGCCGCTTCGACGGCGCATGAACGCCACGCGGCGGGCACGCTCTGCCGCGACGGACAGCGAGGCGCGGGCGAGCGGGAGGAGGAGGAAGAGCCGAGCGGGCGTGGGCCGGGCCGCCTGCGCTGCGCGGGCGCGCGCGCGGGGTGGCGCGGGCCGTTTCCGGTCGCGGGCCGAACCCGGGGCGGCGGCCTGTTAAGGCAAAATCTGATTTTTCAAATTTCCAAATTCAATTCAAATGAATTTCAAACTTCAAACTACATTTTGAACAAGAAGAAGACATTTTCTGGAATTGACCCAAAAATAAAAGTTGCTCAGAATTAAATTCTCTACAATTTTGATTAAGGGGCCAACTGAAAATTCTTAATAGATTTTGAATGGCAGAATAAAAGCTAAAATAGGGGATATTTTTGAATATTTTTCATGAATATTTTTGAACAAGTTTTGACAAAATTTGAATCATTTAGTTGCTCCCAAAAATTGAACTAGGGTTCCAAGTGATGTAAGAATTATAGTTGCAAGGCTTTTGATATAATGTGATTATCATATTATTATAGTCCATTAAATATAGCATTTTTAAGCTTTTATTTTAATCGAATTATACCATTATCATACATGATTATAATGATATGAATGTTGTGCAATATGATTGCCATGCAAAAAAAATGCATTGCGTAACACCGGAGTGTTACATGCACATTATTTTACTTTGTCTATGAGAAATACTACTACGTCCATTCTAAATTATAAGACATTTTGGCTTTTCTAGTTAATACCTTTTGTTTTGCACTTAGATATACACTAGATACATAGCAATTATAAGACATTTTGGCTTTTCTAGTGAGTACCTTTTGTTTTACACTTAGATATACACTATGTCTAGATACATAGCAAAAGTAATATATCTAGAAAGCTAAAACGTCTTATTATTTGTAACATGTGGAGTACTACTTTGATATACTTACATACTATAACATTATCATGATTATTTGTCCAATTGTGCCGCATTCATTCTATGGGCACGTTGCATATATAGAAGTAAGTTCAGTAGTGGCAAAACACGTCATTTACCGAAAACAACAAGTACTACTTGTAATGGAAAGGCCGGAGTTGGTAGAGATAACGCATGCAATTGGATATTTGGATTACCGGCGGCTCTGGTGGTCAAAGTCAAACCAATGCACAATTGTAGGTGTAGTATGGCATGGCCATCCAAATTTGACAATCTGTCGGGCGGTTTCAAACAGCACGGAACCCAAGCTCCACCACACGCCACCCGTTTTGTAGAGCTTCTGCCAACTTTTGCTTTGGCTCCGGCACCTTCATGTACCGTTGCAAAAGGTTATTTAAAAAATGAAATTAGGAGCCAATAAAATTAATATTTTTATTTTTATCAGCTTTGACTCCTTTGCGTAATATAGCAAGAGCCAAAGCCGTTTGAAATTGTGTCAAACGGATATAATGAAATCGTGTCAAACGGGTCTAAATTTGTTAGGTCCAGCGCCTGCTTATATACTAGTATATATATGGTATGTCGTTGTTGAAGCACTACTTGCTATAGCTCCTATATAGGTCACACCGAAGACTTCAGAGGAGAAATTGGGAGATCGAGGGATAGAATGCTCTATCTATAATCATCATCCCATCAGGAGCAATATATATAATGGAAACAATCAAGCATTAGGTGCGGCCATCAATCGAGATCAAAAAGATCTTTTATGTGATCTCCGCTTGCTGTTTCGCGCACTACTGATTCTGTCGTTATATGTCCTCTTTATATTAGTCGGTCGAATAAGCAAATACTCCCTCCATCCCAAATTATAAGACGTTTGACTTTTTTGATCTCAAGTTTGACCATTCGTCTTATTCAAAAAATTTGTGCAAACATAGTCAAATTTAAGTCATTCTTGAGGAACTTTTATTAATATACCAAGCCACGATAAAAGAATTGATATTTTGCACAAATTTTTGAATAAGACGAGTAGTCAAACTTGGTGTCAAAAAAGTCAAACGTCTTATAATTTGGGATGGTATTCGCGTCATTGTATTAAGATAAACGAGTTGTTTACATGATTCAAAAATGCACAAAATGCCATCGCAGCCAAGCACTCTAGGGCAACACTCATTACTGCGAGTTTGAGCGGTCTAGACAAGAAGCAGCTAATCAAATGCTAACTCATTTAACTTCGTTAATAGATGAAGTTTCGACGGCCGATGTTCTCCGCTAGGGCGCTAGCTCATTCCGATCCTCTGGCTAGGACGTCATGCGGTGGTAAAGTTAGAGCAAACTAGAGAGAGATGTACTTGCCTTATGGGTATATAAACTTGTGTCGTAATGAATGTGTATATGGTGTAATTTTAATTGAGGTTATTGTTTTTTGCATTTTTGAAGAGGTGTGTTTACAATATAGCTTTGCCTGACGTCGTATACTCCTGACCTGACCCAAGAGTCAGAGAGAGTAATTTTTCTCTTACCACTAAAGCAAGGCACAAGTAGTTATAGTACCTATAATTAGGGAAAACAAACAGAGGCATGGTACAATGTTAATTACAGCCCGCTTGATACAGTGGACTAATTGTTACTAGTCACTTAAAGTTTAGTCAAAGGTCATCCAAACAAGTGAACTAAATGAGGATTAATTTTTAGTCCAGCCCCTAACTAGTTATTAGTTTACTAGTCGGCCAACACAAATTAATTCGAACCAAAAGAAGGCGAAGAATGCAAAATAACATCAACACCCTCTCACCTACCCTTTTCTCCCTCCTCTCTCTCAAGCGCAACCAGCGCCCTACGGCTCCTACCTCCCACCTTCCGCCGCCTCTAGGTGCTCAGACTTCACCGAGACACTAATCGCACCATCGCCACCATGGCTTCTCGACTATCGCCGACCATTACCCCACCGCAGCAGCCCCTCCTGCCGCTGGTCCACCTGGCCTGACCACAAGCTCCTGGATGAGCACGCCCCGCCGCCGCCACACGCTCCCTTGTAGAGGTTGGAGAACGAGAAGATGTAAGAACCCCACCACAGACCACCATGGATAAGGGTTTGAATCTCGGCCGCCATAACGCCGCCTCGACCTTCGATCAGGTCATCGACCTTGGATGAGGGAGGGGCAGAATCTTAGCCGTCCAATGTCGTGTCATGGAGAGCACAGGGCCAGGTGGGCGCAGTGGCGTCGGAGAGGGCGGCGGGTAGCACGAAGAAGCGGGAGGCATGGCCACCAGCTCCATGGCATTGGATCGAGGAAGAAAACGATGTGTGACAGTGAGAAAGACGGAAGAGGCTGGGTGAGAAAAAAATGGTAGTGTAGTATACTGAAATAAGATCACCTAAAGTTTCTGGTATCAACACCACCTAACTAAAATTTAGATGACTAAATAAACTCTAATTGCAACTAAAATGTAGTCCACCACCTACAGTCAGGGGCTGTTTAGTTCCCGAAAATTTTTAGGAAATGATACTGTAGCAATTTCGTTGTTATTTGACAAATATTATGCAATCATAGACTAACTAGGTTTAAAAGATTCGTCTCGTGAATTTCGTCTAAACTGTGTAATTAGTTTTATTTTTTATCTATATTTAATATTTCATACATGTGTCTAAAGATTCGATGTGACGGAGAATCTGAAAAATTTTGCAAAATTTCTTGTAACCAAACAAGGCCTCAATCGAAACATGCCTTCGGGCTTCGGCAGCATTGCATTGCATCAATAATGGCGCTGCACTAGGCAAAACACTGTGTAGGAGTACACGTAGTAGTAAATCGATGAGCGGCTAGATAGGTCGACGATAATAATGTGTCTGACAGCTAAGCTTTTGTTAGTTTGTATTGATGACACGTGCCTGCTTGTACATATTGTTGCCGCTACCGACCTTGTTGTGGGGTTTTTGGTTCGTAGCCGTGCGTATGCAAACGTGAGCTACGACTCCTGCCTGCCTCTGCCTCTACCTGGGCCGGCATAAACATGCGTGTCTTGTTAATTAAGCTGTCGTTAACCAACCAACCAGACCAAACCAGACCTACTCCTACATAGTGTGCATATGCGTGCATGCATGCATTTCCTCCATTTATATATATATATCTATAGAGACAAATACTTTTGCTATGATAATTTGAAAAAGAATGAAATTTTATATTATCTCTATATCTTAGGGCCTTTTTCGCTGGTCTTATAAGCCGTACTTTTTCAGCTAATAAACAGTGTTTTTCTTCCACGATAAATCAGCGAACAATCCCCTGTTCGGCTGAGCTTATCAGCCGTGAAACAGTGTTTTTCTCTCACATCAAAATAGCCACAGCCGGCTTATAATCCAAAAAAACAACCTGCCGAACAGGGCCAGTACTTTCAGTCATAGCTTTTTAGTCAAACGAACAGGGCCAATTCTAAACCCCACTAGAGTTCAATCCCAACATTCAAGATGTCCACCTTAGCAGTCCACTATATATCAAATGTATTTATAGCCCAGTAGTATTTGCAATTATGATCCACACGTCACTTAGTTATCCACGTCAGCGTGCCACGTCATCCACTAATATTAATTTATAATCGATTATCCTTTTGTATAAGTAACTATATATAGTCTAATTTTATTCTAAAATATCATTAATTTTCGCTATTATTATTTGAAAATATCACTGCTAATGCTAACCCTGCTAGAGTGACAGAGTACCATTTCTCTTTGAGCGAGCTGGAGCTGTGACTGGGTAGCTAGAGAAATGAATAAACTATTGGCAGCACATATCTGCCGACACACCTCCTGACATTGACCCAAATAATAAACACAAAGGACGATTTATTTCCCTTAAAATAAAACACTGCTCCAGGAGCTATATTATATGCAATGATGATCGCACCCGTCCATCCATTCATTCAAACAGTACATACAAATATCAGCAAAAATTGGCACCTTATTTATAGAATAGTAATCAACAGTATTATCTTGTAGATGACCATGCATCATATTCATATCCACCCTGTTCGGCAGGCTGTTTCTGCGGCTTATAAGCCGGCTGTGGCTGTTTTGTTGTGAGAGAAAAATACTGTACCACGGCTGATAAGCCGTGCTGATAAGAGCAGCCGCACAGGGTGATCATATAGTAGTAGTATACATAATATAACAACTAGCTAGAAGCAAGCAGAAGCAGAAGCAGCAGTGGAGTGCTAGCTAATAGTAACAAGTGTTGAAATGCACTAATATAATAACAGCTAGTAGTAGTAGTAATTCAGTAACAAAAAAGAAAGAACAAATTAAACAAGACTGCTAAGCAAATTTGTTCAACAAAGGAATGGATTCCTTGGGCGCCCAGCTCGCATCGCATGTCCCGTGGTCGCATCCATGGCAACGCCATTGCCATGCATGCAATGCATCGCAGCTACTCATCATCAAAGGTTAGAGAGAGAGTGATAGAGGGAGAGGCACTGTAGCTAGCTACTCATCATCGTGGCCATGGCTGTCCACCTCGTCGTCCTGATCATCGCCGGCCCTCCCCTTGCCAATGCCGTCCTCCTCCCCATCACCATCCTCGGCGCCGTCGTCCTCTCCAGCTTCATTATTAGCGTTGTTATTGCCACCGCCGCCGCCGGAGGCCTGCTCCCTGTCCATCCCGAACCCCGGCGGGCCGTAGCGCACGTCGGGGTACTTGACCACCGCGTCCAGCAGCTCCGAGCTCGCCTGCTTGGCCTCGCCGTCGCGCGCCGCCGCCGCCGAGTGAGAGTGACCCGAGCGGGAGTAGAGCTTGTCCAGCTCGTCGAAGTAGGGGCACGTCTTGGCGTGCGCCGGCCGCTTCTTGCCGCTCTCCTTGGCCTTGCGGAAGTACTTGTTGATGTTCTCCCACTTCTCCTTGCAGCGCTTGGCGCTGCGGCCGTACCCCGCCGCCGCCATGCGCGCGCTCACCTCCTCCCACAGCGGGCCCTTGAGCCCGGGCTCCTGGAACCGCCCCTCCAGCCCCGTCCGCACCCGGATCAGCGCCTCCACCTCGTGCTTGGGCCACCGCGACGTGCTGAGGTGCAGCGAACCGACGCCCCCCTCGGGCGCCGTCGCGTCCCCGCCGTCGTACGGCACCAGCTCCTTGCCGTTGCCGGCCGCCGTCGCGTCCTGGCTCGTGTCGTCGCCGGACGCCGCGGCGGGCGGCGGGAGCGTGATGGACTCGCCCGAGATCTTCTCCAGGTAGGCGATGATGGCGGCCTCGCGCGCCGCGGCGCTGGCGCGGTCCTGCGCGCGCGCGCCGGCCTCGCGGGCGAACTTGTCGGCCTCCTGACGCCGCCACGCCTCGTCCCGCGCGGCGCGCTCCCGCTCGCGCCGCTCCATGGCCTCCAGGAACTGCCGGTGGAGGCTCTCCTGGTGCTCCATCAGACGCTGCACCAGCCGCTCGAAGAAGGACGCCGACGCGCTCAGCTGCTCCTGCTGCTGCCGCCGACGCTTCCGCTTGCGCCGCGCCGCGTCCGCCGAAGCCTGGGGCTGCGGCTGCGGCTGCACCACCGCGGCCGCCTCCTCCCCGGCCGACGTCTCCGACGTGTTCAGCTGCGGGCCCGCGGCCGCGGCCGCCACGTCCTGGAGGTCGGCGATGGCCGGCTCGAGGATGGCATTGTCGTCTCCGGTGAGGCCGGAGCCGGACCCCGTCTGGGCGACGCCCGCGCCGCCGCTCCCCGGCTTGTAGATGGCCTCCAGCTCGCTGAACAGCTTGTAGTTGCCGCCGCCCGCGGCAGCAGCGGCAGCGGCATTGTCGTCGCTTTTCTTGAAGTAATTGGCCGCGGCAGCCGGCGCGGGGGACTCCGGCGTGGCCACCTTCTCCTTCCCCGTCCTCTTGCTGCTGCTCGAGCTGTGTAGGTAGTCGATGTCCAGCGGCCGCCTGCGCAAAACATTTTGATGGTGAGGAATTAGAAGAAGCATGGTGAGATGGAGAAAGGTGCCACATTTTGATTCACACTGCTACATGCTACTGGTACAAGATGGGTAGAAAGAAGAAGAGAATTTGTTGCATGCAAGAACAAGGTGCGGCCTTTTGTCCATGTCACCCCAAAAAACTTTTGGTTGGGTGAGGTAGAACCCATCCATCGTCGCCAGCATAGCACAAGGAATGCAGAGCTGAAAAGTAGGTGCTCGAGTGAGAATGATTTGAGCGAGGGGGTGAGGGAGAAGAGGAGAGGCCGAGAGGGGGGAGACGGGAATCGCCATCAGCATCAGCATCAGCCATCATCAGCAGCAGCAGTTCTTTCTCAATCATGCCACTATTATTGCTCGTCCTCTGCTCCCTCCCCACGAGCATGAGCAATAGCATCCGAAGCAGAGCAAGCAACCAAACAAGATGCGATCTTTTTCTCTCTACTTTTTTCTTTCAATTTCCACCAAGAATTCATTTTGATTGCGAGATTTGGAGAGAGCAGCAGTAGGGAGGGAGCAGAGGGAAGATGCACAAGAGCACAGCCGCCTACCAGGTGGGTTCTTTGATGGAGGTCTCCTCGTCGCCGGTCCAGCGGCGGAGGCGGCTCTCAGTGGCGGCCTCGTCGTCGCCGCCGCCGCAGCCAACGTGAAGCATCATGCCGCTGCCCGCGGCGCCACCCCCGTCGTTGAGGCCGTCGTCGGTGCCTCCCGTGGCGCCGCTGCCGCCGCCGGGGTCGACCGCCAGCTTGAAGTTCATGGCGGCTGCCAAGAACGGGGGCACGCCCGGAGGGGTGGCGCCGCCCGAGGCCGCGACGCTCCCGGCGCCCGCCGCCCCCGAGCTCTCCGGCACGGCGGCCTCGACGTCAAATCCGAGGTGGTGGTGGTGGTGATGCGTCTGGGCCTGCGGCTGCTGGTGCTGCTGCGGTTGCGGTGCCCATCTCGCCGGCGGCTGGTGGTGATGCTGCTGCTGCTGCTGATGCGGGGGCGGCTGGGGCTTGTGGTGGTGGTGGTGATGCAGCTGCTGCTCGTGGAAGAGTTGGAGGTGGTGGTGCCCCGCGGCGGCCGCCTGGTGCAGCAGCTGCTGCGTGAAGGGCGGCGGCGGGGCGGCGCCGAAGTGGGCGAAGTGCGGCGGCATGTGCGGCGCGTGGTGGTGGTGCTGCGGCGGCAGCGCGTGGTGGTGCAGCGGCTGGTACCTGAAGGGCCCGCCCAGCTCCTGGGCGGCGGCGGGCTGGGGCGGCTGCTGCTGAGGCGGCGGCGCGGACATGGCGAAGCCGCCGTCCATGATGAACTGCTGGAACTCGGACACGCCTCCGTAGCCGGACTGCATGGCGGGCGGGCGGGACTGGAGTGGAGGCGAAGTCGCTAGTACTGCCGGTACTCACTGGCCACTCAATCTGCACTCCCACTGGGCAGTTACTGCTAGCTAGGGAGGTGAGGTGAGGTGACCTGACCTCGGCGGTGGTGGTGATGGTGAAGCTTTGCTTTACATGTTGCTGTTGGGCAGCAGCCAGCAGGTAACAAAGCTGCTTGCTTGGCTTGTTACCTCAAGGGAATTGCAAATTGCAAGGGTGAGGAGGGGTGGAAGATGGGGATGGGGATGGAAGGAGGAAGAGGATGGATGGCCTTGGCCTTGGCCTTGGCCTTGTCTTTAATGGAGGGGAGGGTGAGGGGCCTGACGGTCCTCTGGGTCTCTGGGTCACTGGGGCTGGGACAGGGAGGGGGAGGGTAGGCAAGCACAGATGCACAGGGCAGTGAGGCAGGCAGGGAGAGGAGAGGAGATAGAGAGGAGGGCAGAGGTCAGTTTTGGCTTCTGTTTTGCTTCTGCCTGCCCCTGCTTATCTTCTGGCAGGTTTGGAAAGCAGCCCTCGGGGTGCCCTTCTTGCTGCTCTTCCCGTCCTTGTCGCGGTTTGAATGGACTCGACTCTTTTCAGGCAACGAAAGGAGCTCAATTTTCACTAGTATTTCATCTTTGCATTTGTATTGTACTAGCTGATTGTTTGATACCATGGGCTAAATATTAGTTAGATAATTTAAGGCACAATAGCTATTTAGGTCCCTCGACTACAGGGTTCAATTTCATTCCTAAACTTTTAAAATGACCGTTTAGGTCCTCAAATTTCAGATTTAGGCTCAATTCCATCCTACATCTACGAAGATGATCGTTTCAGTCCTTAGATTTTGTATTTTAGGCTTAATTTCATCCATAAACTATCAAAGTGCATTTAACTTTTATTTTCAACTCAATTTTGTCTATTCAAAAAGATAACTTTATATTTTAGGCACAATTTCATCCATAAATTATCAATATATCCATGTATTCTTAAAGAATAAATAGTGTTTGATGCAAATATAATTACTCCCACAAATATCATTTAGTAGGATATATATAAATGGTACCACTATAAGGTAACACTAAAAATAACAGCTTGGAATTATTAATGGCCACGAAAGAGTTTTTGGATGAATATTATTTTTCTTTCTCCAATCGTTGGTGGTTTTGGAGCTAACCATGTGTAATAGTGCAGCGTTCCACGTACAACATAGACAAAGTTGAGTTGAAAATAAAAGTTTAAAGAACAAAATACACTTTGATAGTTTATAAATGAAATTGAGTCCAAAATGCAAAGTTTGAGGACTAAAACGACCATCTTCATAGTTATAGGATAAAATTGAGCCTAAAAGTAGAGTTTGACAAACTAAAACGGACATTTTGAAAGTTCATGGACGAAACTGAGCCTCGAGCAATAGTTGAGGGACCAAAATGGCTATTCTGCCATAATTTAAGTTTAAATGAGATTTATTGCATCTAAATAAGAGGACTAATATATGGGCTAATTTTTAGTCATGTCTTCAACTAGTTGTTAGCCTACTAACTACCCAGCCATAGCTTATTTGACTAGTAACTAGCCATGTGTACCAAACATGCCCTTAATTACCACCATCCCCACTCCTTCCATTGTGAATACTTGATTTAATTCATAAATCGGTTATGTTCTCACGTTGTATTCTCTAATATGTGACTAACCATACAATGATCTGCACGCAACCACGTCCCGAGTAGGACGCTCGAGAAGAAGAGCAAGCGCCCTGGGTTCAACCTACACCTTGTTCGTTTGAGCTATTCAGCGGAATCAGCAGCTATCCAGCAATGTTTTTCTCTCACAACAAACCAGCGAACAGTACTTTCAGCCACAATAAACCAGCGAAACGAACAGGCTGCTAATTGTTGGGGTTCTAGGGATATCATTCTTCCCTAACCTAGAAACCCATTGTAGCAGTAGTAGCGACAAAAGTGGCGACTGCTAGCAACATGTGTTGAACTGAGCATCGATGGTGGCTCAAATCGAGAAGTAGTAGGTGCCATGCAAGTGACCGATGAGATCACAAGTCGGTGGACTTTCAGGTAAGCATTAGCAGTCAACCTATGGCACAACGAGCCTTTATTTGCTACTCGTCAGTACAAATAACAAAAATGACATGCAAGAGGATACATAATTAAGGTGCCTATGGATGCAATTAGATGGCGAGCGTGGATAGTGGGAGGTCAAGACTCAAGAGGAAGAACACACCACAAAAAGGAAGGAAAATATGTGAGGCATTGCTCAGTATTTCTATCATTTTCTGCATGTATTTTTCTTCGGCTCTACCAACATAGAGTTCCCTTGAATTAAGAATGTCCACACAGTTGCTCTAGGACTAAAGCTAATTAATATTTTGGCTAATACGTAGTTAATATCTACTCTTTCCGTTCAAAATTATAAGACGTTTTGGCTTTTCTAAATACATAGTTTTTGTTATATTTTTAAATATATGCTATATCAAGATACATAACAAAAACTATATATATCTTATCTTAAAAGTAAATTTTTTTATAATTTACAATGGAGAGTACATTTTTTATATAGCATGAACTTACAAGATGATACGACACACGTTAATGCCTTTTTGTTTTCAAATACTAGTAAAAACGCATGCTAGCTAGTGGTAGTGTTCAAAGGGAAAAGAAATTATTACAGCTTTGTCGAGGACCGAACACAGGTAAGGGCATGGGCACTGAGGAGTCCAAGAGCGTCCGAGCTGACTTGCCGAGGTTGAAAACCAGAGGGACTGGATTGCAAGTGAAAAGGACCTGTCCATAAAAGGCAAATAAAGAGCAAAAGAAAATGAAAAAGAAGGGGGGGGGGGGGGGGGAGATGACGTCAGCTAGCCTTGGGGGCGTCAGGCGTGGCACCGCCACCGGCGCCACACACGTGCCCTGCACGTGTGGGGAGAAGCGAGAATTTCTTACTCCTGCTGCAGTTCTGCCCCTGCTGCGTTGGGAAGTGCAGCTAATTAACTAGTACTCCTCCTAGTAGTAGTTAATTACTGCCTGATTGATTTGCTGAGGAGGAGGATTAGTTTTTTTTTTCCTGTCATCTCTACCACATATAATGCACCAAAAAAACTTCCCTAAATCCACACAACAAACTGTCCACCACAGTCATTACCTCTCCTAAATGCACCCAAACAAATGCACCCAAAACAAACTGATCATTCAAAATAAAAGGTCAAGATTCAATCTGCCCACCACTTTCTCTTACTCACTCATATCCAACGGCCCAAAACGTTTGGATCAGACCTCATCCCGCACCCACCCTGGCGTCAAGCACGAGGCGCGACCCTCCCTCTCCCGTCCCGCACTGCCGCACCCACCCCAGTCGCTAAATGCAAACTCTTCCGCTCCTTCGGCTGCACGACGTCCAGGGAGCCCGCCACCGCCACGCCGCCCGCCCGCCGCCACAGGGAGCACGCCGCCGGCCCGCCAGCCAAGGAGCACGCCTGCCACGCAGCCACCCCGCACGTTGCCACGCAACCAGGCATCCAGGGCCGCCGCTGCCAGGGGGCCGGGGCGCACACCGCCACACCGAGTGGCTACCCGGGCTCTCCAGCACCGGCGAGCTCTCTAGCACCGGCGGTCTCCTCCAGCTCACAGTCTAGGTTCGATTCCCATCGCGCGCTCCATTTTCTTCTCTTCGCAAAAAAACGAGATTTAGGGAGGGAGAGAGACAGGGTTGGGCGGCGGGTGAGGTGCCAGGTGCCTCGGCGACAGCCGGCGACTCCATGACCGGCGGCGGCCTCGCTCCCCTCGACCAATGGCGGCGGCGCCCTGCTCCCCGTGACCATGCTGGCATCATCCTCGACTGTGGCGGCGCCCTTCCCCATCTCGACGGCCTTGCGCGCGTGGGTGTCGAGGGCATGAAGGCAGGAGGAGGCGCAAATGACGACGCGAGCAGCCGCAATTGCTGTGACTACGAACCCCATAATCATCACGAGATCCAGTGCCAGAGGTCCAGCTAGCCGAGAGTAGCAATGGGGTGAGAACTCCGCAACTCCGGTCAACCTGCTTCCTTCGATTCTGTAGCTGGGAAGAAGACGGGTTTGGATGGGATATTTCTCATTTTTTTTGTATTTAATTATTTGATAGAAATAAGCAACTCTAACCTGTTCGTATGGAACTTTTTCTTGCAGTTTTAGTCAAATCATGTGTACATTATGGAGGCTCATAAAGATGCAAGCCGGCTAAGTGAGCAAGTGTGGATTGTAAATTGATGTGGCTATCCGGTTCGTTCTGATTCGATTCGTTTTATTTTTAACAAATTTTATCCTTCCAGACTAAGGTGTATCATACATCATACATGTAATAATGCAAGAATAAGATTTTTTTAACCTACAAGAATTAAGGGTTTTTTAGTTGACCATGAAATTGGTCTCACGTTTTTTATGGAAAATATAAATCTTTGGTAAAAAAGTAGACATTTGGTTGCTTGGTCTATTGTTTTATCTACAGCAAACTTGGTGATGATGTCTGTTTCCAGTGACTTCATATATAACCTAATAACCTACTAAATATGTTTTACTTATTCTTTTGTGTCACATTTTTCCTATACCAGTCTGCTATTCATTGTATGTGTGCCTTTTCCCTTTGCTTTTTGAGCATTGATGCAAAGTGATCAGACCTTCGTTTGTATTTATCTATTTTTGCATGAAATTACATATTTAAATTGTCAATAACAGTCCTATCACTTTTAATTCCAGCTGACTCTGAACATTGGAGTAGAACAAGGTGCTTGTTCAAAAGTGTGAATTGCATGGAGATGGGAACGACTCCCGAACTAATGTATGGACAAAATGTTTTTGTTCCTGCTACTGCAAATCCTATATGGCAGTTATGCAGGTAAAAGGAAATGCCCTGCCTTTGTAATATGCATGTCCTCGGTGCTTGCCTCCTTTCAGTATTTCATTTGATGGTGACCAATTTGTCATATGCAGAAGTTGGATCACTGACTAAAAATGAGTTGTTGAATTATTGGACGGTGGATGAGCTTGTGTCTAAGATGTGAATTTGCTGCCTTTGTGGCGTTGGTCACTGGACACCAACAAGTTTGACGAGATGGTCCTTGCTGCCTTCATGGCAAAGGACAAAGCTGTTGAGTGCACACTTGGTGATATCATTCTTCAAAAGATCAGAGAGAAGGTTGCAACAGGTGCATATGCTTTTTTAATTGTTATGTATATACTTGTGCCCTACTTGGAATTGTAGTTCGTTCAGCAAACTGCTAGCTATTTTGAAGTAGCTTTAACTACAATTTTGGTATTAGTAGATCGAGTTAAATGTAGTTGGTGAATGCCATCTAACAGAAATTGCTGGTTGTATTGAGTTGCATAAAGAGTTTTGTGACTTTCTCCTTTTTTTACTTCCTGTAAATAAGCATTGTATGTTTTGGTACGGTACTGAATTTGTTATTTTGTAGGGTTGGGAAGTTCTTAGGCCAGTACAACATGTCATTTGTCAGTATGTTATTTTTTTTAACTATGCCATCTCAGGAATTCTTCGTGAATTTGTGAGTCAATGCTAGGCTTTGCTCTGCTCCTACTTTTGCTCACCAACCTAAGGTTTGCCTTGTGCGAGACTAGAGCCAATTAGAGCCAATTAGCTGCCTCAAATTAACCAATAGTTTAATTTAGAAATGGCATCTTAATTAGTGTGCTACAATGTCGGCATACCATTCGTCTATATGCCAAATCCATAGGGAAACTGAACCTATTGGTGGAAAGGAAATATCTATCAATGATCTTGTTATTAAGGCAATTGGTCACTTTTCAGTATTTTATTCTATGACCAATATCAGGCCTTAGGAATAACAAATCTTACGGTGCCTGCTCTGTGAATTTTTTACTCAAGGTTATGAGATGGATACAAATTAAAAGCTTTGAAAAAGGAAGGCAACCACAACAGCCACTAAGAATCAAGTGGTCAGCAGGTGGGGGCTACTCCTGTTTATTTCTCACTGCTGCTTCTTTCTTTTTAGTGGCCTCAGTGTCTAGAATATTTCAGATCACGTTTCCATTCAGCAGCCAATGAAATTATGATCATCAAGAGTGCTACCCTCTAACTTGCATGAAAATATTTAATATTTTGTGGTATATAGTGGCCTCGCTGTCAAACATATTCAGTTCATGGAGATTGGGTGCTTGTTCGAATGTTCTATTAAGTTCATGATTTCCTTTGCCGTTGGTTTGTGCTAAGCAGTAGGTTCAACTAAAATCTGGCATGGGTCAATCTGACTTATTGCTTTGTTTTTAATTGCATTCCTTAAATGAAACCGTGGCAACGCACGGGCACTATACTAGTCATAGAGAAGAATCGCTGATCCCTCTCTGCACTTGGCTTGCTTCGATCACCTCCATCTATTCTATACCCACACTCAAGGGATGCGATGGTTGAATACACTCTCTAGATGATTAGTATTTTGATAAAAAGCTGTGCAAAGTAAATTTTAACTATGGTTTCTCTTACGATATATTTCAAATGTTTTATTTGTTTTCAATCATATGTTGCCATTGTTGCATCTGGATGTTTGAAAACTAGATTGACTGTTGCATCTCCCTCCTCGCCTTTCTGCTCTCTCGCCTCGGTGTCACGCGCGGGAGGGCGGAGGCAGTCCCCACTGGCGGTGAGCGGGCCCCACGTGCTTGCAGGCGGGTGCAGCAGGCGAGACGTGGGCGGGCAGGCACGGGACGCGAGACGACGGGCAGCGGCACAGGCGTCCAGATGGAGGGCTAGCGTCTAGACCCCCGTGCTTCACTCTCGTTTCTCGTACTTGGGCCAGCACGCCCCCGCTTCGAGCCTGCATTTCGCGCGCCCACGCAGGGCCCGCGCTGCCAGACCACTCACGCCCCTCCGCTTCTCACGCGAACATGTGCAACACCCAATCTACTTTGCAACATTCAAATGAAACACTTGCAACATACGTCTGAAACAGCTGAAACACTTGCAACATACGTCTGAAATACTTGCAAAACACCCAAAAAAACTTGAAAACACGTGTGTAGTCATTGCAAACATATGCAAACATCAAGATGAAACATTTGCAACATGCGTATAAAAATACTGAAGCAATTGCATATATATGCAGCATCTCGATCTAGTTTTGCAATATTAAAATGAAACACTTGCAACATACGCCTAAAACAGATGAAACATTTGGAACATACACTTGAAACATAAGTGTATAGCCCATTGCAACATGTGCAACATCCCAATCTACTTTTGTAACATATCTCGATGCAGCCTCCGCCATCTACATCAGGGCGCCGCAGCCATAGCAGGAGACGAGGCCGGAGGGCTTTCGCGCCAGGGCCTGACGCTTCTCCTTGCATAGCAGCCTCAGTGGCTCGATAGGAGGGAGCGGTCGCCACGCGTGAGCCCGGCGATGCCCGCGCCGTCAGGTGAAGCAGGCCGCAGAGCAGAAGCAGCGACAGGAAGCAGCGGGGCGGCGCGGTGGAGCAAGAGAAGAAGAAGCACAAGGTGACCGTCGACGCGGAGCGGGCCGTAGATCAGGAGCAGCAGGGCGGCCGACAGAGCAGGAGCAGCATCGTCGACGTGCGGAGCAGAGCGGAGCAAGTCTCTCGTCTCTCTTCTCCTTTCCTTACCTGACCAGCACAACAAAAGAGACAGACGCGGATGCCGTATTAAAAAACGAGTAGGCGCAGAGTAGAGGTCTATTGGGCTGGAATGCAAACGCCTTGTACGTTTCATTTCCGAATTAACTAGTACTCCTCCTAGTAGTACTTAATTACTGCCTGATTGATTTGCTGAGGAGGATTAGTTTTTTTCCCTGTCATCGTAGAGAAGAATCGCTGGTCCCTGTCTGCACTTGGCTTGCTTGGATCATCTCCATCTATTTTATATCCACACTCAAGGGAAGCGATGGTTGAATACACTCTCTAGATTATTAGATATTTTGATAAAAAAAACTACACAAAGTAAATTTTATCTATGGTTTCTCTTACGATATGTTGGAATAATTAAATATTGTATTAGAAGCATTTTGAACGTAGCTTTGTTGATGCAGTTTCTATGACCGTAAACTTTCAGGCCTCTTTGAACACGGGGAAAAACACATCAATAGAAAAATATAGAAATTACCTAGGAATGCATTTGCAAAAAACGGAGGATTAGACGCATAGGAATTTGAAAGGAATGATCTTTGGATGAACCACCATAGGAAAAACGTAGGATTTTTACCAAGAGGTTTGAATGAATGCTAAATTTCTTGTAGTTTTCCTCCAAAGCAACATTGAAAAGGAAAATTTCTTATGCTATTCCTATTCCTATGCTCCATTTTTTCCTCCATTTTTCCGACACCATTGCTATAGCAATTCCTATAGGATTCTCAACCCTATGTTCTTCCTCTATTTTTCCTATTGTAAATTTGTGATTTTCTTCTACTCGAATACGCTTGCCATTTCTAGATAGAGAAAATTAGTAACACACTAATTAAGTCTAACATTATTTTTCTTTTCATTACCGTAATGCACATGCCATATTTAAACTTATCATGGAGTGCTTGAAACTAACGTATGAGTTTCTTAGACACTATGTTAAATGTCATTCAGGTCCGCCCAAATTATCAATGTTAGGTGCTACTCTCTCCGGTCTAATTTATAAGGCATTGTCCGATATGACACAGTTTTCTAAATTACACTTTGACTATTTATTTATTTACATTAGATCTTTTATGATTATAAACCTATGAGTATTGGATAGTAGTTTAATTAAAAATTTAACAGTATCAAGTTTGTATTGCAATAGGTAAAATTTATTGGTCAAAGATTATAAAATTTGACCATTGTCCATGCATAATGTCTTATAAACTGAACCAGAGGAAGTAATATATATCTTCTTGCTAGGTAGCTAAATAGAGACAGGTTTGCAAACTCCCCTCCAGAAAGGTGGAGTTGAGGGCTAACTCTAGGTGTGATGTGGAGCACCTAAGAAAGGTACTTTAGAAATTTTAGTTTTTTGCTTCATGATGAAGTTGAGTAAAACCAATTATATATAGTAGAGTGAAACAGTCTTAGACATGCCGTAAGTCATCTAGCATAAGATTGTTGTTGAACATGTCAAATTGTAGCATTTTTTTTAGAACTATTCCGGTACTCCTCTTTCTAAAACTTGCACAGATCTCAAAGTAGCTCATCTAATTAATTAAATATTTTTAATTATTTTTCATGTGGGTCACGCCTGGGCCCGACCATCCGAACCCAGGCCATCTCCGGTCCAAACTCCATATTTCTTTTCTGAGTGCACTGGAACCGTCGCGACAGGGTAGCATCATCGTCGCCGCTCGCACCGGAGAAGTGAAGATGAGCGTGTCGTGTTTGCGTCGGGGCCATGGAGGAGGATGGCGCGAACCCTCCACGGCCCCAACGCAAAGACAAACGCCTATAGGAGCGGCATCGTCTCGTGGTCGGGACATAGAGCAGGATGTGCTGGAGTTAAGATATATCTAATGCCGCACAGACGCGTGCTGCCTGTTGGTCAGGCACACAATTCTGATGGGGAAGGCTGATTGATGAGAGGCCTTGTTTAGATTTCAGAAATCACCCCAAATTCTACTATGCAAAAAGAAGATTTTCCATCACATTAAAATGTCGGCACATATATAGAGTACTAAATGTAGATGAAATTTAAAACTAATTGCACAGTTTTGTTGTACTTTGCGAGACGAACATTTTGAGCCTAATTAATCAAAATTTAGACAATTATTACAAAAAAACACAAATACTACAGTGCTCAGGGGGTGACACTGTGCAAATTCGGCCACCGCCGAGTCGGAGATCTAAACGAGGCCAGAGCTAGATGTTTGATAGTAGGACGGTGCAGAGGATGGCGTGGGCTTCAGTGGCCATGGTGCAGTGCAGACAAGTTTCGATACTCAAGGAACGGAGAGCGCTGCACGCGGGACTGGACACTCGCTGGGCTTGGACGGGTCAGGACCAAGAGAAAAATAATTAATAAAGAATAATTGGCTAGGTGGGTTGCTCTAAGATTCGTGTAATTTTTAGAAAGTGGAGTATTGGAGCAGTTTCCTTTTTTTATACTTTATTTGTCTTTTAAGAATAGTTGATGAATAGCACTCCAAAAAAAATATGATGTAGATAAGTTGTATAACTCCATTTAGCATGGTTCCAACTCCTTATCGTAGCACATTAAAAAATTTGAAGCTGATAAAGAAAAAAAAATAGTAGTTTGGTCAACTCCTAGATCGTTTTAAGAAGACTTGTTGCCACAGTGCATGAAAGAGACATAGCGCAATCCAGCTAAAGCTTCACAAAAATATCAAGGACGCAGCTGCAACGGTGCCAAGATATCAAGGAGCACATGTTTTTTTTTAATTTTAAAACAAAAGGGTTCGCGCGCTTTGCTTCGCTTCGTTTGGATGGTCAAATTGAGGGGTTGGTTTTCTCTTCTGAGGAAAAAAAGTAAGAGGAAGGAGGAGAGGAGATTGAGAGACTTTGCTAATTGTTGCTCCTTTGAGGATTGAGAGGTTTTTTTTTCAATTTAGAAAAAAAAGATAGGAAGGGAGATTTGCTAAAGCTTTTTTTTTGCCTTCTATCCCAATCTAGTGGAGATACTCACCTTGTTCGTTGGATGGTTTCTGGCTAGCTGATTCTAGCCGATGCTGATTTATTGTAAGAGAAAAATACTGCTGAATGGCTGGTAAGCGCCGATAATCACGAGCGAACATGGTGACTTTTAAGAAGCCGGATGCGTTGCCGTTTTAGAGGCCCTGTTCGGCAGGCTGTTTTTTTTGGCTTATAAGCCGGCTGTGGCTGATTTGCTGTGAGAGAAAAACATTGTTCCACGGCTGATAAGCCGTGCTGATAAGCTCAGCCGAATAGGGGATAGTTTTGGCGGAAAGGACGGGAACGTCGGCAACAGGAAGGGGCAGTGGTGAGATATTGTGGTTCTCCGGGGTGGTATCTGTAAAAAAAGGAAGGAGACTTGGGCTGGTCCGCAGGGCTACGCCTGCCGTCCCTGGCCTACAGTGCGCTATCCATCCGTCCATTATCGATGTGCATGCATGGAACACGCACGGGACAAGAGTCGTAGGCATGGTAGGGGCAGGAAAGGGCTGCACGCGTGACGTGTCGCGGCATGATTGGACACGTGGGTTGACCGCCGTACCCGAGGCGAGCCTGCTGCCATGTCCCGTGTGCGCTGTGCCGTGCCGACCTCGAGAGCCCGGAAAGGCCCGGCCCCAAGAAAAGGAACCTCACTGTGCATCGCATGACGGCTTCCCCAGTTGCAATTTATTATCCTTTTCCTTCGACTTCCCCTTCACATTATTCTCACATTTCCAACTTTGGTTCAGTTTATAGAAAAATAATAACATCATTTCTAATTCAAATAAATTTATTATAACAATATATGACGAGGTTGATCTATAATGATGTTTATATATCTAGTATCACAAACATTAGTATTCCTTTTTATGTCAAATTTGAGGTGCTTCTGATTTGACTCATCAAAATATATATAATATAGATCCTTTATTTCTAGGACGGAAAGAATATATACAAAGTATATAGATATGCGGATCTTATGTGTGTATGGACTATGTGCTACCTCTGTCACAAAAGGAATACAATTATTGTTCTGACAAAAAAAATCAGCAAAACGAATAGGGCCAGACGTTAACTAAGTTTATAGGGATCCCATGTTTCTAGTACATGTATATGCTGAAGCATTTATTTTTGAGGCAAAAAAAAGTAACAAGAAAATATTGTCCATCAAGCCCAGGAACAAGCAGTGGCCCACGGCCGCTGCAAATAATCAGAACCGAACGGACACATAGGAGTATTTCATTTTTGTGCGTACATGTCTTTGTATAAACCCGCATTTTCTAATATGACCACATCTAGACATCTAGCGTATATCTAATACAACATTGAGTCTGTTTTGAGCATTATGCAGGCTTACACAGGCAACAAAAAAATACAAGTAAACTACACTTCGTAAGCTTAAATATAGGCTATTACATGCAACCGATCAAACCCTATATTCCTACTATATAGGATTTCTATGAGAATTGATAAGGATGCAATGATATCCCTTTTTCTCCTTCGACAAGGGGATATATAAATGTGGATGATTCAACACGTGCAAAATACCACCATATCCACCACAAAAGCCCGACCCTCCAATCCGTTAAGATTTTCTCACATTACCATGCAACCTATAATCAACTTAATTTTATAATCAGCTTTGACCTTCATTCTTTTGTGGTTTGGTTGCATAAAAGGTCCATTTTCTCGAGGCCCCTGTTTTTCTAGTGAATGATTGTATGCCTGCGTTTTTCTCCAACCCCAGGTGATGCTTACTAGCTACCTAGATCCCGTCACTAGCAGCTAATAATAACTATTGTGTGTGTGCCAAGAGTTGCTTGCGGGTTTTCCTTTCGCTTACTGCATTTTTGTGAGTTCAATCTCCAAAACTACGACGAATGGCAAACAATCAAATCAAAGAAAGGATACAACCATGTATAAAGTTCTTCGGTGTAATTTCATTTTTTTGAGATATTAAATTGTTGTTATTTTGTACTTGTTTGCGTTATGTTTTCCTTGATAGCTACTCACTCTATCCACAAAAAGATGCACCTATAGGATTTGTACAAGTCAAACTTTGACCAAGTTTATTGCGAATAATGTTAACATTTATGTCCCCAACTAAGTTTACTATGAAAATCTATTTTTAATGGTATTTATTTATATCTTAAATGCTAGTATCAAATAATTTTGTGAACAGGAGTATCAAATGCTGGGACCCTTTTGGTTGTGCTTTTAAAAAGAAAAATATCTCAGCAACACAAATCTATGGATAGGTAAATTTGAAGTGGTTTCTGATGTTTTTCTCAGAGAACCACATATATACTTCATCTATATAAAGAGAGGGCTTTGACGTCCTAATTTTTTTGTTCTTTCTTTATTTTTTTGGAGAAAAACGTCTCAAGTAATTGGAAGGATTGACACGTCAAATAATCTAGCCCTAGTAGCAGCTGTAATTTGTGGGATCAATTGGGCCATTAGAACTATATATTTATGCTGTGTTGTACCATGGGCCGCGCCGGGCGCCGGGCATGCATGCTCATTCTTGACTTGGACCAGCCCAATAATTCTGCTTTTCCGAAGCCATCCCGTTTTAGTTTCAGGACTCCGTAGGTATATACTGTATGATAGGATATAGGAGTATTCTGCATTTCTGCTGCATGCAGTGCTGCTACGTACATGTACAGTACGTACGATACGTACTCTCTATGATGCTGCATGCATGCATGTAAATGTAAAAGATTCTCTACTGGGTAGCAGCGTAGTAGCTCCCATATCCATGATCCATCCAAGGATCTCTGCACTCTGCAGTCTCCTCTTCCAAATCCTACCAACAGCCGCCCGCAGCCGCAGGACTACAGTACGTACGTACGTACGTTGTTGCATTGTACTGCACTACGTTACAGCCGTATGCATGCATTTGCTCACCGTATGGAATGATGTACTCTAATGTACAGTACTACGTACTCCAATGGAATATAATGGATGCAGGAAGCAAAGAATGCACGCAGTATACATATACATACATATACGTGTACAATAGCTGTATTTTTTTCAGGAAGGAATTGAAGTACTAATACATTAATTCTTGATACTCCTATATATGATGATGACATGAAAGCATGCAGCTAGCTGCAGAGTCCACGAGCGTACGTACACGGTATAGTACGTACTAGCTACCCTACCGCTTGCCGGGCCTTGCATTGCATTGCATACAGTGCTGTACTAGCTAGTACTCCGTAGGCGTGTGCAGTGCTAATTGAATTCTGACGGTAACGGCTGATGAGCCTTGGTGCCGTCACGCATTGTCGTTATAGACAAGCGGTGAACAGATGAGGCGACCGTTTATACTACGTACCTAGCTATACTATATATACGACTACCTGCATGCAATGCCATGCACCTCCGTGCTATTGATTCAAACACTACTCCCTCAGTCCCATAGAAAGGGTCGCTATATACAGAATTCGTGCAGGTCAGTTTTCCTGAGTTTGATTAGGCTTACAAAAAATATTAGCTATATTCATATCTTCAAATAAATTTGTTATAAAAACATATTTAAAGATCTATCTAGGTCCCGTCTGGAATGAAGTAATTCCATAGGAAAAATACCGGAAATAAAACCATAGGAAAGTTTTGGAGGAAAGGTGTTTGGATCAAATAAGGATTCGTCAATTCTTTTCCTGTGGAATATATGCTAGCACATACGTGCGATTTCAAAGGGAAAAAAAGAATCTGATCCTAGCTCTTGGTCTCCTTTCCTTCACGAAGTCCAAGAAAATAAACCATGCTTAGTTCTGCCATTAATGTATACACGCGCTCTGAATCAGCTAGCAGGTACGCTCATCGAGCTTTGCAGGCTCGTGACCGTCAATCACTTGTGGCCTTGTGGACCCGGCCATTCGCTTGTGATAAAAAATGCTTCTATAATTATAAATGACTTGAATTAATTTATCATTAAGTACTAAGGATGTTTCATCATTTCTATAATGTATCTATTCCTATGATATGGATTCCTACATTCCAAACATATCTTCCTATCATATTCCTGTGGTTTTCCATTCTCCCGTTTTGCCTCTACATCCACATTCCTTTCCTACGATTTTTTCCATTCCTTTGTTCCAAACAGACCCCTAATGATACTAATTATCTACCATAAATATTAATATTTTTATATATACTTAGTCAAAGTTAAATATGCGCACATGCTCACCTTTATAAATGTATTATGCACTCATTCCAGGAAGGGGACGACAAATTCTCGAGACAAGATTGACGAATTCACCCAGGGATGGAGCTAGAACAAATTTAAGGAGGTGCGCTTGCCCTTATGAGTGCAAGAGTTTATGATATATGGGTGCAAATGTGATGACAATTTAGCTTCTACCATTGTATTTTTATTTTGGTGCAGACACTAAATTACACGTAGCTCCGCCTCTAAAGTCATCAGAGTTGTCTATGAGAACATCGGCTACCATTAAAAGTACAAACCTGTTAAATCTAGCTCTTTAACCACTAGGCCACGTGCTCTTTCGCGCGACAGATTGCCATGATTGCAAGATATCAACGGCTAGGTAGGCAGGCGCACTAGACAATGAAGGCCCACTGCCCACAGTACAGACAAGAGGCCCGGGCCTCCCTGACCCTGCTACGGCCCTACATACCCTACCGCCGCTAGGAGGTCGCTTTAATTTTGTCGGCTGGGACTGATGGGAGTGGGCCGGCCGGCCGGCCTGGGCCCTGCCCGATCCATCAACGCTAGAAGAGCTGGAGGTAGCAGCACTGCGCAGCAGGCTGCGGGCAATGGACGACGAGCTAGCCTCAAGCCTCTCTCGGTCTCGGCCGTACGTCCCCTTCCATCCCCTTCACCCCCATCGAAAATTTTGTACGACAATGAAAGTTTTTCTGTAAATTTTGATCTATTTTTTTTCTGTAATTAATTTGAATAATTTATACAACAAAAATTTTGTACTAAAGCATACTATATTATATATTCGCTGTGTAGATCTACTCATGTGGAGTCCAACAAAATTAGATTTTCCATTTTATGATTTTTCTGTGATTTACTATGATTTTTCAAAGATTCAGACGAAATAAATAAAAAAGGAAAATACAAAACCGCTGTTACTGTAGCAAAACCGCTGACACTGTAGCAAACCACCGCCAAAACCGCCCGAGGGGGTGATTTGGCCGATTTTGCAAAGTTCAAAAGGTAAATTAGACCATTTCATAGTTCGAGGAGTAAACTAGACCACCTATGGTTCGGGTCAATTAGACTTTTTCCTCTCCTTATTCCTCGTTGAATTCGGCCCATTGGATCCGTCCGACGCACAGACCCGCACCACCGCCACCACTATGGCCGGCGCGCCCACCAGCTCCGGCGACTCGCCGCCTCCTCCTCCGCAGCCGGAGAACGGTTCCATCTCCTCCATGGTCGCCTCCTCTGCCGCCTCCGCGGCGGCGGCGGCCGCAGACTTCACCCGCTGGGCCGAGACCTTCGGCACCGAGAAGGCCGATGCCGCCAAGGCTGCCCTAGCCTCCGCCACCACCTTGGCCACCTCATCCGCCTCCGCGGCTGCTTCTGCTTCCTCCACGGCCGCGTCCTCCGCCTACGCGGTCGCCTCCGACCTCACCCTCATCGCCAAGGTGATGGCCGCCCCATTCCCCTCGCTTGGTTCGATCTAGGCACCATTTGGGGAAAGCTCAAACCTTTCGCTGGCCTGTTCGCAGGAGGAGCTGGAATGGGTGAAGAAGGAGTACTCTGCTCATGAGCAGATTGTGTTTGGCAAGATCAAAGGTGCCGTGTTTTGCTGCGTAATGATCAGATAGTTCGGGATTCCCCCCATTTGATGTTCTTCGTAGATGATGTTAATCTTTGTTGGCGAAATTATGCTATTTTTTTTTATTTTTTTCTCAAGCACTGAATTTTTATAATGGTTGCAGAGGGCGTTGTCATGGCGATAATGAATCCAGGCATTGCTGCAGGCTCCGCAACCCTTGCAGGGATTGTCCTTTTGAAAAGTAATATGTTTTCCTTGCAACAACTTCATTGTTCTGTGGTGCTATATTGAATGGATTTAAGCTGTTTGCATTATACTTTCATTGTTTCCTTTTGCTAATGCACAATGTAATTTAGTATTTGCATGAGGGATTCTATCCAGTATCCACACAACGCACTTGAAGAACATTGAAGTCATTATTACCACATGCTAAACCAAATTGTTTTCTTTAACTCGAATGTACTTTTGATACTCTAGAATTGATCCTTTGCTGTGTTCTTGCAAATGAATAAAATGTTTTGAGACCTCAGCCGAGTCAATGTATTCCATCTTCTTAGAATATGATGCACATATCTTGTTCTGGTTGGTTTAAAAAAACTCTGAAAAAATAGTTCAATGATTTGGGAATTATGAAATTCATTAAAGCTGTTGCAAGTTTTGTTCAAACTATCCATCCTCGACTTAGTTGCCTAGTATTTCATGGTACATAGCCCCAAGTTAGTAACCTTGCTGATTCAATCAACATTTGTTCCAATATAATTTCAAGAAGGCTTAAAATAGGCCTTTCTATTCTAAATGAAATATGAATGAATCCTTGCAGGGCCAAGGAGCTACCTTATTCAACGAGTACGGCGCATGTTTGTTAGCAAGGAGGTAAGCACCCTAGTCCTTATGATTAGCACATATACTTCCTGTGACTTGACAGATTCATGCTCTTCGAAGTTAATTAACCATCTTCCTTGATTCATACTCTTTCAAGTTAATTCACCATCTTGCTTAGAAGTCCTCTTCCGGTGGGGCTATCTATTCACCTATGAATTCATTCTTATAATTTACATGCTAGTGTTTGGATACATTTACCTGTTGTTTCCCTGAACATGATTGATGACGTTCATGTAGTAAGTCAGAATAAAATCAAATATGATGTTTGCAAGTTTGTTTTTTCCCAAAGAAATGGACATATACGAATCAGATCGATTATCTAACATAAATTTTGTTCTTTCATACTATAGACCCTAGTTTCTGGCGTACAAGCTGAAGTGAATCACATGCGGCAGACTGTGAATCTTGTATCCAACGAACGCCAAAAACTGTTGGTAATTTTTTCATTTGAAGATAATTGAACCATTTGTTAGTTTTTTTTTTGTCTCTTTTAACTTCAGATGCTATCCACAACTGATTCTATGCATACTGGAATCCAGGATAGAGCAGCAACCGCAGAGAGAAGATTTCAGAAAGGATGGAATACACTCAGGCATCTCCGCCCCCACCCCCCCAAACCCACCTCTATTGTTTATTTCTGTCCTCATTTCTCTATGACATGGGTCATACCGTCATACTTTCTGTTTCATCAGGGAAGAAGAGCGTTCCATTCAACATGAATTGAGTGAGATTAGTGATATTGAAAACCAAGCAGTAGGTGTGTAAGATTTCTCTATATTAGTGTTGTGCTCGTGACATTTGATTTCTGGTATGGAGATTATTTTATCCTGAATTTAGCATTTTTGATGAAATGTATCTTCTCAGGTCTGAAGGGAATTCTTGATCAGCTTCCCAGAGCACATGCATCTGAATTTCGAAAGGAGGTTAGTAAATCTGCATGTATCTTTGGACATGGTGGTGTTTATAGGAATTGATCTGAGATTTTTTCTAGCCAATCAGAGTTTTTAATAACACACGTCTCCTAAGTCTGTATTCTAAACTGCATTTGAAGCCTTTTCTTGGAGTCTTACTAGTTGCTCCTGACATGGATATTATGTGCTTGAGAATGAATTTTGTTAAACAGTGTACCATTGTATATATGGGAATACAGGACGCATAACGTTGTTGGATTGCTCAGAAGCTCTTATATAGAGAATTACATTTAGGGCGCGTTTGGTTCGTTACCAAATCACGCCGCACATTTCACGCCGTAGTTTGGGCATGCGTTTGGTTCGCTCCTACAGTTGCGGCATGCCACGGTTGCACCATCGCACGCTAGTTCATTTTCGACGCCAAAACGTGTCGTAGTTGCGGCGCTGCCACAGCTGAGGCGTGGCATCTGGTGGCAGGAACCAAACGCGCCCTTAGTTTTCTTAGTGATTTCTTTCTTATCTTAACCTACGTGAGCTGCTATTTGCTGCAGTTGGGCCTCTTTTCAGAAATACACACTTGTCATAGCAGTTTATATTTTACTGAGTTTTCCTGACCGCTTATTACATCTCATGTATTGAGTGATTAAGTAAAACTGTGCTATACCCCCGTAGCATTATCCTAGAGATGGATGAGTGGATGACCATGATGCAGCGTCCTCTGAATATTTTGTATTTTTGAAGCTGGGTTGCTTCTGTTATCTAAACTCATAGCAGAGATTGTCTTTCCATGTGTTGCAGATATCTGGCCTAGCTTCTCAGGTTAAGGAGAAGCGAGTGCTTAACGCCGCCCTCACGAAGATTGTGAATTACGGTGTCCCCGTTTGACTGCCTCTCTAGCCAGTTCTGAGGGTCCATTGTATTGGATTTTTGTGAAGGAAGACAAGTTCTTTGTGAATGGTGAATGCTATACTGCCCACATGGTTTCGAGAAAAGGAGAAAAGAATAAGTTTTGTCACCCGTGCAGAGCTGTAATTGTGCTGCTGATGCTGCCTAATGTCGCAGAAGCAACATCGTTGAAACCTGAGTAACAGATGGCATTTTGCAATGTTTTTTGGTTTTGTTTTGCCTATTGACATGTTCACCGCCATCAGCTGGCATATGTTATTTCCAACTGCTTGATGCCATCTCTGATGTATGGCAGAGAGAAAAAAAAAAGACTTAAATGCCTCGTTACCCCTCGTCCGTGATGTGAAATGAAATCTTGTGAAAGTGGAATGAATTTTTGGCCTCGTTTAGATGCCTGAATCGGGGGTGGCAAAGTTTGCACAGTGCCACCCCCGAATACTGTAGCATTTTTGTATTTTTGTGGTAATAATTGTCCAAATCTTGATTAATTAGGCTCAAAATGTTCGTCTCGCAAAGTACAACAAAACTGTGCAATTAGTTTTTAATTTTATCTACATTTAGTACTCCATGCATGTGCCGGTATTTTGATGTGATGGGGAATCTTCTTTTTACATAGTGTAATTTGGGGGTGAATTTTGGAATCTAAACCAGGCCTTTGGTTGAAATCATGCGAGCAACTGACCTTGCATTTATTACTAATGAGAGAGACTCGTGCTCCTCGTTTCAGTCGTTTATATTATAATTTATATGTACGTTTGCTGAAAATTTAGCTTAATTTCAAACATTTTCGTTGCAAAAAAGTTCCCAAATCCTCCGGCTTGAACTACACATCAGGAACGTCCTTTCAGCGCGCCTTCCCTCGGCTGGGCTGAACGTCTCCGGGCTCCGGCGGACGACACCGCAAAGGCCAAGGCCCAGCCCCAGCTCCAGCGGCACCGCCGCGTCCGCCCCCTCTGCGCGGCGCCGGTCGAGAACTCGAGATGCCTCGCGACCGCGACGAGCCAGCCGCCGTGCGCGTCTACACCGTCTGCGACGAGTCCAGGTACCAGAATTTGGGGGATACGGGAGTGTTGGTGTTGCTCTCCGGACCTGGCTTGCCCTAGCTCATGGTTGGTGTTGCTCTCCTGCCTGCAGGTACCTGATCGTGCGCAACGTGCCGTCGCTCGGATGCGGCGACGACCTCGCCAATCTCTTCGGGACGTACGGCCCCGTGGAGGAGTCAGTCTCTCACCTCTTCCTCCTCTCGCTCCTCCTGTAACTTTTTATTCGAATTGCTTATTAGTCGATTGATTACCCACCCTTGGGTGTCAGGTGCACGCCCATGGATGCAGAGGACTGTGAGCCCTACACAGACGTCTTCTTCGTCAAGTTCTCCCAGGTCAACAACGCCAGGTGAGGTGATTCATTTCATACCACCGTCTGCATCCATTGGCATTTTCCACTCACGTGGTGTGGACTCTGTGCTGATCTAGCACTCTAGTCTAGTTCAGGTGTTCTTGGACTGTAATAACATCACAAGGCAATGAAACCACCCCCTATTTTCTATGGCCTACCAACCCCAACTGCTGCGGATGACAAGGGGAATGGCTCAATGATGTAGCCTACTGTAACCCTAACCTTCATCTTTCTTCATTTCAACTTGGGACAATGTTCACTTTATGCTTATTGTTCACCAGGCTTCAATCAAGAGAACATAATAATTACTGAACCACAAAAGTCAATTGAGTCATAAAATCCATGTATGTATTCAGTTGCGCCATCATACAATTTGTTCCACTAAATGTTGGTTCCTTCACATCTTGCGCTCCAGTTGCTAGCATTGAAGCTCGAGCTTATCCGCTGCCGACTATTGACATCTTTTCTCGCGGTAAAAATTCAGAATCAGCGGCCTCCATTTGAAATGCAAAATTGGTGCTCTCATGCTGCAGGTTTGCAAAGAGGAAGCTTGACGAGTCTGTATTTCTTGGCAACCGCCTGCAGGTGACCTACGCTCCTCAGTTTGAGAGTCCTCTAGACACCAAGGAGAAACTGGAAGCTAGGAGAAAAGAAGTCCTTGGCCGAATAAAATGTGTGCCTCCACTTAACCTTTTGGTTTCTACAGCTATGTATTTAGTATTTTGACACATAACTACTGTGAGCATTGCTAATTTATTTACACTGGTAATTTTGATTGAGATATTTTCTTCCATTTCCAGCATCTGCTGGCAGACCTGAAGGGACATCTCAGTATTCTCCAGCTCAGGGATCATCTAGTGGGAATCACCACCAGATGAACTCTAATAAGAGGTTTGTATTCCTGACACTGGCTTGCTGATTTCAGTATAACGTGACCAGTTACATTGTGGATGTTGTGAAACTATGATGGCTAGGCCAAAACTCTTCAGTCTAACTGTTCTCTTGAGCAAAGTGTAGAAGTGTCAGCCTGATTTTTCTCCTAAGGTTCATTTTACACATATTCAGGGAATATATGAAGACAATGCATGCTTCTCATATTGAAGATCCTCGTTTCAGTCATGTGCCCTCAGATAAGGTATGTGGTAAAAATATGTTCAATCTAATTACCTTGAAGTCATTTGCCAACAAACTTAAGGTTACTAATTAATGCCAACGAGTCAACTAAGATATTTAGTACTAGAACACAAACATCTTTGCATTACATCACTTGAGCAAAGTACCCAGTAAGGGCCAAAACATCTAACTTTTGTGGAGATCCTACTGTGCTGATATGTAACACAAACCTGTTTAATGTAGCTTACCACTCTAGTAGCTTTGCGCTTTCCTTTTCTGTTGGTCCTGGTTTCCTTTCCCGATATATGTATAAATGTTCGCTTTGTCTGTAGGATTATTTTCCATCCGAGTCAATGAACGCTACTGTAAAGCTAGTCAGAGAGAAGCTTGATAAGGTAAGTAGTATCGTCTGCACTATCTTTTTTGGCTTACAACTATGCCGATAAGCTGAAAGTTTGTTCCTTAAAAAATGCCAGATACAATCTGCTGGTGATAATTCCAGTACTTCAGCAGCATCCAAGAAACCAAGGGTTGATAACCGCAGGCGAATTTGATATTAGCAAAATGCAGAACACGCATTCAATGTTTTGGGTAGTGTTGATATATTAACATAACATACCAGAATTTTGATAGCCTTTATTTCTACCCATTTTCCCGCTCGCTTACTAGGCCATTGAGTTATTTATGTTTCAGGGTGGTGGTGTTGTACTATATGGTTAGCTAGAATTGCCGCAATATTGATAATTGAGTTAGTTAAAATGCCTTGCTTTTAGTTTTTTTTTTCTAGCTGTAATGTTAGCATTATAAAATATCTGTTACTCTTGCAATCAATCACATCAGAAATCTCATATTTATATTGACATCCCTCCAATGCATGGTTACAGTAAGACAAGATCCATAAGATATGCCTGGCATTGGGCATTGTTTCGAAACCATTTTATTCCGTTTTACCTTCCCGCTTTGACATGCTATTTGTGAACACAGTGTGTTTTGATATGCAAAACAAAGTTGGAAGGACTGTCTTGTGCTGATTAAACGTGCTACTTGTCACATTGGTTAAAATCCAAATGATGGTGAAGTAGGACGAGATATTGGCATGCCTATTTTTTTTGCTTGTAATGCCGTGAGTATGTCTATTTCATGTCGGATTTTGGTATCGGAAAAAACACTATATATTAGAATGGTACTAGAATGTCTTTACGAAATTATCTAAAACCATAATTGATTTGTGATAGTCAAGGCATAAAGATTTATCCGAGCTCCCGTGAGTAAGGATATGTGCCTTATTTAACGGAGCAGCTAGCGCCCGGACATCCCAAGATGCCTCCGGACGTAGCTCCCAGCCTGTGATTCCACCTGTCCGATGAAGCTGGTCCATCCCCTGCCACGCCCTGTTCACCTCCGTGCCCGTCTTTGTTGCACCCATCCCTAATGTGCTCCTGATGTTGTGCACACAGTTGCAACATCCAGATCCACTTTTCAAACATCCAGATATAACACCTGCAACATACAAAAGAACACTGATGAAACATTTGAAACATGAGTCTAAAATACTTACAAAAACACCTGAGAACACTTAAAAACCATTGCAAAACATACGCAACATACAGATAAAACGCTCGCAACATGTGTGAAACATATGTAACATCATGAAACATTAGGAATAGATGTTTGCAACATATCTTTAAAACACTTGCAACATCTCGATTTAATTTTGCAACTTCGAAATGAAACACTTGCAACATCCAAACGACACATCTGAAGTGCTTGGAACATGCGCTTTCAGCGTCAGCTTGCTGCTTGGACAAATGGACGCTCATCGTTGCGGAGCTTTGACGCCGGCGTGGAGATTGGCGGCCGCATGGAGCTCGTCGGTGCAGCGGCAGCACGGTCCTCCTGTGGTTCTCCAACGCCTGCTCGTGGCCCAGGCTCGTGGCCATGGGCGGCGGGCCCTGTTGCTGCTACTCCAACGCCGCTGCTCACTCGGCCGCGGTCATCCAGCGCCATCGGCTCGTGAGGGATGGGGCACGATGCGGCCGGCCATGGGGTGTGCACGCGGTTGGGGAAACGGCATGGCGCGAATGGGGACGGGGCGCGGTTGGGGAGGGGGCTGCAACTGGGCGGACGGATGAGTAGCCATGCTGGGACGATCGAATGGGCAGAATGGGAATTTCTTTGAGAGGAAGGTCCACTGCGGACTGGGAGCCGCGTCCGGACAGGACCGACGCCCGTGGCTGCCATTCCCGTTTATTTAAGGAAGAGTTTTTTTTTGTAGCTACTAACACACGGCGAATAGATTAGGATTTATTAGAAAATAAATAGTTTGATTGTAAAGTAAGGAGTCAAAATCTATAAGGACTCTTTCTTTAATTTCTTCGAGGATAAGTTTGTACTGCTTAGGGTCAAGTCTTTCAGGACTATAAATAAAGGGACAATGTAAACTTTCAACGAGCAAAGAAATAAATAATCTATTCACATATCCCCTCTTCTCTCTCCTGCGCCGTCACTCTCTCTCCCTCTGTTCTGCGCCCACACCGCTGCCCCTCCCCTGCCCTAGCCTGATGCCACCAACGCCCCTAGCAACTGGCGCACCAACGCCGCCACCTCCCCCTGCCCTAGCCGCCGCCGCGCCCCTAGCCCTAGCTGCCGCCCCTCAACCGACCACCCCGAGCAGTACCCATATAATGGCAAGCAATACAGGCAATATGAACTAGTATTTGCCATTGTAGATGGCGCTGTGGCAAAATATTCAGCATTGAGATTGGCAAAATGATTTAAAATCTTTCCGGAAGAAGCAACAATGCCTTTTTAGTTGGTGGTGGTGGTACCACATGAGCAGGACAGTAAGTGTGGTGGAACCAAACCAACTTCAGGTGAGATCCCTGACACGTCACCATTCATCATCGTCATCAGATCTTCATCACTCAGAAGGATACAGGAACAAGAGAGGCGAGGTGGTGGGCCAGGCCACGGGTGGCGCGATGCGACGTCGGCTGTCGTGCTCGTGAGTCGTGACCGCAACCGCAACCGCGCCCTCCCGCCTCCTTCTGCGATTCCGATCCGCCGCCCTGTCCAGCCGGCCGGCAAGCCCCCGCCTCCGCCTCCGCCTCCGCGCCTGCCTGTCCCCTCGCCCATTTCATTTCATTTCAATTGAGAGCTGAGAGCCACCAACCCAGCCAACCAACCCTAGATCCACCCCCGTCCCCCACACGACAGGAGAGAGATCTCCCCGTCCCCGATCCAATTCCGCATGGCCTCCTTCTCCCCCGACGACCAGACCGACGCCGACTTCTTCGACAAGCTCGTCGACGACGACGATCCCGCCCCGCCGCCCGCCACCGACTTGCCTCGGGCCGTCTCCGCCACCAGCCTCGTCCCGGAGCCGCAGGCTCCAGCTCCGGCGCCTCCCGAGGGGTCAGGCAAGGGCGGCGCCGCCGTCCACACCGCGGTCAAGCAGGTGCAGTGGGCCTCCTTCGGAGGTGCCGCGGACGACGGTCCTGATCCGTTCGCTGATCTCTCGGGAGGCGCCGGCGACGACGACGCCTTCCTCGGGACCACGGCCGGGACCCAGACGGCCTCGGATCGCGCCTTCTTCGGCGGGAGCCAGAGCTTGGCCGCCGAGGTGACGGATCAGGACTTCTTCGCCGGGAGCAGCTCAGGTGCTGGACTCAGCAGCACTGCAGTGGACTCAGCAGATCCCAAGTCTTGGGAGGCCATGTACCCTGGGTGGAAGTACGACGAGGCATCACAGCAATGGTACCAGCTTGATGACACTGTAAATTCAACTGGGAATGCAGCTCAGGTGCTGGACAATACCACTCAGAATGCACAGCAGCAGCTCGACGCATCTTACCTGCACAATTCAGCGCATGCGGGGCTTGAGACAATTGCCGAGGAGAGCACTACTGCAGCAGGTGATGCCTCAGGTTGGGGGCAAGGGGCCGCCTCGGAGTACCCACCCAACATGCTCTTCTATGCAGAATACCCTGGTTGGTACTTTGACACCAACACCCAGCAGTGGCACTCCCTTGAATCATACCAGCAGGCCGCCATGCAGGCTGGAACAGCTAGCACGGGTCAGACTGTTGTTGCGACTTCCTCCTCTCTGACAGGCTATAATGCCGGGCAAACCGAGGACCTTGCTGCCCACAATCAGGTGACCCAACACAACTCATTCTCGAATAGTTTCACTCAGCAGAACCAATGGCAGACTATGGATGCATTTGGCAACAATGTACGATCTGAAAGTGCTACAGATAACAGCCTGGCTAGTAGTTTCTACGGTTTTGAACAGCACAGGAATGCTGAGATTACCAGTTCCTCTACGAGCCAACAGGCTGGTTTTAACATAGCTGAAACTGTTACAGATCACTATGGTGGACGCAAGGGCTTTGAATCATCAAGTCTTCAGAGTGGTTATAGCTCCTCTGACAGTCAACAATCCAGTTACAAGGCATTCGAACCTTCCACAGGTTATCAGACTGGTTACAAAGCGTTTGAACCTGCAGCAGGTAACCACACCAGTCACAACATGTTTGAACAGTCCACAGGTAATCAGGGAGGTTACAAGGCGTTTGAACCTGGCATGGATAACCAGAGTGGCTACAAGGCATTTGAACCTTCTATGGGCCACCATAGCGCTCCCCAGGGATTCATGCCTTCCACGGGCCACCAGACTGATTTCAAGGGGTCCGGAGTTTCCACAGTTCACCAGGCCGGTTACAAAGAATTTGAAACTTCTACAGGTTACAATACAAGTTTCAAGGCATTTGAACCCTCTTCATCTCAACATGCTGGCTACATGGGTTCCCAACCTAACTACACGGGATTTGACACTTCTGCAAACCACCATGGTTATGGTGATGCCAATGGTGTTGTGAGTACTCAAGGCTTTGTCCCAATGCAAACCATGTACCAGGGCCAGAAACAAGCAAATGCATCCTCGCAAGGGCACTTGTCAAATAGTTATTTTGGTACTGAAAACTCCATGAACTTTAATCAGCAACAATTTCTGGGTGCAAATGCGTCAAACTTGCAATTCGGTCACTCCCCACATGAAGGCAGGTCATCGGCTGGACGACCACCGCATGCCCTTGTTGCTTTTGGGTTTGGAGGGAAGCTCATAGTTATGAAAGAAACTAGCTCCATGCCCGCAAGCTTTAACACTGGAAATCAGGTATCACAATAGTTTCCTTTTGTAACGCATTTTGTAATGAAGGAACATATTTGAGTTGATTAAATTACTAAAATATTTCTTTCTTTTTCTTCTTGCAATTCAAGGGTAACTCTAGTAGCACAGTTTCAGTTCTTAATCTGTCAGAGGTGGTCGTTGATAAAGTTGATCCTTCAAGCATCACTAATGGTAGTGCACTTAGTTATTTCCATGCTCTGTGCCGTCAACCTGTTCCTGGTCCTCTGGTTGGTGGAAGTGCTGCATCAAAGGATGTAAATAAGTGGCTTGATGAAATGATTGCATGGTACGAGTCTTCCTCTAGTGAATTCCAGAGAGGTGATACTCGCAAGTTGCTTATTTCATTGCTGAAGATACTGTCTCAGCACTATGGAAAACTCCGTTCACCTTTTGCGTCTGACCCATCACAAGAGGTACTTCCTCTCATACTCTATTCTGTAATTGAATTGTTTGTTTATATATCTCCTCTGTTTTCTCTGATCTGCTTTCTTTTGCTATCCTCATTAATTTTTACAGCTTGCATTAGAAAACATTGTGTCATGGTGATTTGTTTTGAGTTCAATGGTGTAAACCAAAACATAAGTTGGATGAGCTACTAAACTTCAGATTTATATATACTCATACAACCTAGAATTTGTTTACGAACAGTGTTTCAACCATGTAAAGTTATAAATACCTGTGATTAGCATTGTCATGTGGGAACTTCGCTTTATTTCATATTTTCATGTTTCATTACGATGGGGGATTCAACTATTTTCTTAACTCTGTAGTTTGTAAACCATGTCTAATATTATATTTTGTACATAATTTTTACATGAATTCTTTATAATAGGAGACAGATGGTCCAGAAATGGCAGTAACTAAGCTATTTTCATCGTGTAAGAGAAGCGCTGTTCATATGGGAGATTATGGATTTGTTCCCTGCATGAAAAATATTGCTTCAGAAAGTCAGATGCAGGTAATTTTTATTTATAATATCCTGCCCTTTATTTTTAGCAAATGTCCCTTATTGAAACAACTTCTACTCTTTTAGGCTGTTGCACAAGAGGTCCAAAGTCTTCTAGTTTCTGGGAGAAGAAAAGAGGCCCTTCAGTGTGCCCAGGGAGGTCAACTTTGGGGACCTGCAATCATACTGGCATTGCAGCTTGGTGATCAGGTCTGTTTGACTTTAAACAACCTCCCTTTTGTAATGTAGCATGTTGCTCGACTTTCCTGCCTGGTTTTCATTTCCATGTTAGATTCATTGTTTTTTTTCTGGACTGTTGGTACAGTTTTATGTGGATACAGTGAAGAAAATGGCTCACTTCCATTTTGTATCTGGGTCCCCTCTGCGAACGCTATGCCTTCTCATTGCTGGACAACCTGCAGATGTTTTTAATGTAGAGAACAATGTCAACAGTGACTATGGTACATCCCATCAACCTATGGAGGTACTTGCAAAGTTAATGGGTCTTTTAGTTGTTAAGTGTATTACTATTTTGACCATCAAGTACTGATTATATAATTCAAATTCAAAGTTATAAAAAAATATTTACCTTGTTGTCATTGCTGAACTCCTGTGTGATTAATGATTTCATAATGTCTTGTTTACTGCAATGTCATGACTTTTGGGTATTGCTTATCAATAAGTCATCCAGGTTTTCTGTTTTACTATCTGACTTTTTTCATATTTTTTTTTATTTTTTTCCGAGCCAGCCTGGTCCTAATGGTATGTTGGATGATTGGGAGGAGAATTTGGCTATTATTACTGCAAACAGAACGAAAGGTGATGATCTAGTAATCACCCATCTTGGTGATTGCCTTTGGAAAGAAAAAAATGAGGTTTGTATCATTTATATCATATTTATTTTTAGATTCAGTTTTCATACTTTTTTGTGTATATTCGGTCAAGTACCTTATACACAATGTATACAGGTTGCAGCTGCCCATTCATGCTATTTAGTTGCTGAACTAAATATTGATTCATACTCGGAAAGTGCAAGGTTATGCCTCATTGGTGCAGACCACTTGAAGTGTCCTCGAACATTTGCCAGCCCTGAAGCCATTCAGGTTTGGCACTATATGTTTTACCTGCAAAAAAGTTGTGTATGCTGTATGGAGTAGACGTTTACTTTAACATCTTTTTTGCTCAGTTGCTTAGTTAAATGTGCCCTAGATGTGGCTAGCTTTAAACAAATATTTTACGAATCAATTGGCAAGATTATGCATAGTTATTTATTGGTTTATTTTCTGTTGCAATTCACTGTCTGGACTAATATCGTCAAAATGCAAACAGAGGACAGAGGTTTATGAATACGCGAAGGTGCTTGGTAATTCTCAGTATATTCTACTACCCTTTCAGCCATATAAGCTGATATATGCATACATGCTCGTGGAAGTGGGGAAGGTTTCTGATTCTTTGAGGTAGGTTGTTGGCTTGTTCATAAGAACCAAATGACACAATGCTTTCCCTAGCTTGTACTTGTACATTATGACGCAGTTGAATTTAACTTCTCTAGGTATTGCCAAGCGTCTATGAAGGTACTGAAAGCCTCTGGCCGTGCCCCTGAATTGGAGGTGTGGAAACAATTGTTTTCTTCACTGGAGGAGAGGATACGCACTCACCAGCAGGTATGACCATTCCATTTGGTATATTGTTTATTGCAAATCTTTGCTTGCTTTATATCTGGGGTTCTCTTGCTCTTTTCCTTGTTCATTTAAAAATGGACCAACTCTCTTTGCTTTTTTTTTTCTGCAGGGTGGATATGGCACAAATCTTGCCCCAGCAAAACTAGTTGGGAAGATTTTTACCTCGCTTGATAAATCTATATCCCGAATGATGGGTACACCATCTGCACCACTTCCACCATTGCCACATGGATCTGTTAGTGATAGAGAGAGCCACTCTATGCCAGCAGCAGCAAAATTTGTAAATAGCCAGTCGGTAATGGCCATGTCATCGTTAATGCCATCTGCTTCAATGCAGTCAATGACTGAGATAGCAGAGAATATTGGTGGCACTGGCAGGACAATTGCACACAACAGAAGTGTTTCTGAGCCGGACTTCGGTAGAACATCAAAACAGGTACTTGCAAAGAGAAATTTTAAGACATTAGTTTCTGGTTATGTTGAATTTGAAAGATCTTTTGGTATTTATCCCCTCGTCTCATTTTAAAAACCTAACAGGGTGCTGGATCAGATGGCACACAGAGCAGTGCATCAGGAACCGGCAGTTCTAGATTTGGTTGGCTAGTGCAGAAGACTATGGGTTTAGTGTCAAAATCCCACCGCCAGGTATTTTTTTTACTGAGTTATGAAACGACTATCTCCAGTTCTTTCCCCCATCTTGTCTCTTCTATATGCAACACCAACCTTAGGATCCTATTTCTGTTATGAAGGCAAAATTAGGGGATCAGAACAAATTTTACTATGATGAAAAGTTGAAGCGGTGGGTGGAAGAAGGTGCTGCAGTTCCTGCCGAGGAGCCTCCTCTTCCTCCACCTCCAACAAAACCATCTTTCCAGAATGGTATGCCGGACCATAAGTTGAATGGCCCCATGAGTGTAAGCCATGCTCCCAATGGAGTCACAGAATGGAAATCCTCAAATTCTTCGGAGCAAGGAGGTCTGGGTATGCCGCCAATTCCACCTAGCCAAAATCAATTTTCTGCTCGTGGGCGGATGGGTGTCCGGTCCAGGTAATTCAACAGTAGCATTACCATTTAGTATTAATTATATTTCTATATTGCTATCTATAAGGTATTATCCAGAAAATTGATGGCTTTTCTGTTTTTCATTTTAGATATGTTGACACATTCAATAAATCTGGTGCATCTGGAGCAATGCCATCGTATAACAAACCAGCTGCTCCATCTGTGACACCACCAGCTGGTGCCAAGTTCTTCATGCCGACCGCAGCACCTGCTGCTGCGGAGCAGATGATGCCACACCAAGCAGCAGAGATACACAGTGAAACCATCCATCAGGATGAGCGGTCAGCCTCACCGCCAGCAGAAACATCATTTTCTTCAACCCCACCACCCACACAATTTTCATCACCCCCACCACACACGCAATTTTCATCACCAATGCAATCAACAATTCATCGGCAATCTAGTATGGAGAACATCTGCACCCCTTACCAGGGTTCCGGGGTATCATCATTAAGCAACAACAGCTCATTCTCGAAATCACGAGCCGCATCCTGGAGTGGGACATACTCTGAGCAGTTTAGTGCTTTTGCGGGCACTAGATCACCTGACAGACAGACGATGCCTTCACCACTCATGCCTGGCAAACCATCACACAGTCGTTCCAACAGCAACTCATCAGTGCAGCTCAATGGATTGACAGAGGATCTGCATGAGGTCGAGCTCTAACTGGCGACTGCTCAGCACGACCGTCACAGCTCATGTCTTTTATCCACAAAAACAGCCACGGCAACCCCTGACCGTTCCAGAAACCCCTCCCCAAGCGGGTGACAGAAAAGAAGCTGCCCTGAAAATGCTGATCATGGGGATGCCGCAGTTGGAATGGACTTGTGCGAGTTTGCACGAGATTCTGGGGCGCGCTCTAAACCACGGAGGTGCGTCAGACCTGTACTAATAGAAATGCAGGGTTTTTGAACATTTTGTAGCTATATATATATGTTGGTTTTATGTTTTAGAGAGAAGGGAAAGGGTTGGGTGGCCTTGTTTACAGGTGAGAAGAGAAGAGAAGCAGCATGCAGACGCCCTTGTACAGATAATCTGCCCCCTACCCAATTTGTTTAAACGCAAACAAATTCACACCCCCACTCCATTTTGATTTTCGTTTTTGGGAGAAGGATAGAAGAGAAGGTGTGTTCTAGTAGTGTGAGAAGCATGGCTCTGTAGAGTGTTGTTGTTATAGTGTACTGTACTGGCCGCATACACAGTATATTATCATCACTGTTTATTCTTTGGAGACGAATCAATTCTTTCATCTGGAAACAATTGTGTACTCAGTGTTGCCTAGTTGTATCCTTGTATCCTGGCCGATGTGATTGATGCAATTGTATCGGTGGTGTGCACACATGTTCTTCAGATCTCGGTTGTGCTGTCGCTGGTTCTTGGAGCACCGTACGCTGAACCGTTTCGACAATTGTTGTTGACGCGAGTAATATACTGCATCTTTTAATAAACAGTTTGTATAGTTAGTGTTTTATCACTTGCGTGAATATCCCGTTTACTTATAGTATACTATTTCTTATTACATATAGGGGTTTTTTTTATCCTTGAATAATTATGGCTTTATTATTTGTTAAATTAAATGCGCATGAAATCTTACACTGTTTAGTCTGACTCGGGCCTCTGCACTAAAGATGACGGCCCAACGATGGAGTCCGAGTCGGGCACTCCCGGCGCGTGGTAGTATTATATTATATATCACCCGCCCTGGATTCCCCCCTGGAGTTCTGCACCAACGCAATCGCTAGACTTGGGCTCTGGCGGCGGCGGAGGATACTGAGGTCTTTGCCAAGGTGGATGCAGCATCATTAGGCCCTGTCTGTTCATCTCATCAGAGGCTGAAAACGGGACAATGCCATGCTGCAGGTTCAGAGCATGCATTTTGCGTGTTTACAAAGGAAATTGAGGATACGATTATTTACACAAGCTCTTGTCCTTAGGAAAAGTGGATTGTACATATCTCAGAGTCCCTTCTGTTTGTAGTTAACAAAATAAACACTAGACATTCTTCAGAAGAAAACAGCCTCCTTCCAGTCATATATGATGACACCAAAACATCTACCTCCCTGCTTTCATTCAGAGAAAGAATCGGCAAGCCTACCACGAAAACAATATCCAGCAATATGAACAGCTGAGGGCAAGGTCTACAAGTGAAATAAAATAAAGCCTCCGCAGAACCAGAGAATCTGGCACAAGAAACGTCAGGTTTTCGAGGCTTCAGAGCTGACAGTGAAAAGAACAAACGCTTTTGGCCACTGTCTGTGACCAGTAACAAGCCTCGTAACAGGTCACCTAGTATAAGAGAAACAGGGATGCTTTCAAGTTTCAACACTTGCTCGAACAGCTTGTGATCTGATAGTGAAGACGGTCACTCACTGCAGCCACAACGCCATCTTGAATACCTGCTAAGAAAAGAATCTGCTTACTTCAGCACGACACAACAGTGTATGTAAAGCAGAAGATAGCATGATCAACTGTACAAGTATACCTTCCAAGGACTAGGAGATGTGACCAAAACCTGATGCGCGGATGTGCATGTGCCGGTAGGAACAGTAATCAGTTCACATATTCCCCATCAATTTTTACCTTTAGCTTGCTTGTTGCTAGCATTCTGCACTGCTCGGTCAGCTCCTTGCTGCACATGTTGACCACCAGTTCTTCCAGCGAAGGTGGGAGGCCCCTTTCTGGCAACCTTGAGATCCTCTGGCAATAGATGATCTCCAACCGCTTGAGGGAGGGAAGGCTATGCAGATCCACAGGAAGATCTAACAAATCGAAGCACCCGCTTACTTCCAAAAGCAAAAGATGGCTGAGGGATTGGATGCCCTCTAGTGCATCTAGTGATTTGAAAAATTTAATTCTTAACACTTCTAGTGCTGTGCAGGAATGCAGTTGTAGAGACTTCAGTCCAGGGAGTTCCGATATTTCCAAAATCCTGAGACCACGGAGGAATTGGAAGCCCTCTAGTGTGTCTACTGATATGCAAAATTTAATTCTCAACTCTTCCAGTGCTGTGCAGGGATGCAGTTGTAGAGACTTCAATTCAGGGAGTCCCGATATTTCCAAAACCCTGAGGCCGCAGAGGAATTGGAAGCCCTCTAGTGTGTCTAGTGATTTGCAATCTTTAATTCTCAACTCTTCCAGTGCTGTGCAGGAACACAGCTGTAGAGATTTCAATTCATCGGTGTCCAACAATTCTAATTCTGTGAGGTGGGTCACATCTCCCGGAAAGCATGGATGCAGCGCTTTTACGAAAGCGTACGTGATAGTTAATCCTTCAAGTGAACACGGAAGAAGCCATCTTCCCTCTGCCTGGCCATTATCTTCGTCTTCATGCACCAAAGACCACATCAGGTAGGAGCAATCCAAAATTGTTAAATCCTCAAGGGAGGTGAATCCAGAGAAGCCTTCCTTGTTCCCCTGGAACTCTAGATCACAGCAATATGCAAAAGTTATCTTCTTGAGGGAGGGGATGAGATTAGATGGAATGCGCAGGAGTTCGTCTGGACTTGGCCTTGTCGATGCGTCATCTAGATTTTCCGGTGATGAAGCACAAGCATGTGGAGCTGAGGTGAGGTTTGATAAATTATTATTCTCCTTTCCTTCTATCAATAGCCCTGATATATGGTCACAACCCCATAGACGCAATTCATATAGGGATCGAACATGCCGTAAGATGACAGATAACCACTCCCCAGTCATTCCACACCATGCAATGCTGAGATACTCGAGAGATGGGAGATCATCAAAATTTGCGGTTATCATGTCTTCCTGGGTATGAGCTGGCAGAATATTCGAATAGAAAACTTCTGGGCAACACGAAATATCCAACCACTTCAAGCAGACGAGTTGTCTGAAACATGAAATAGACGATAAGATTTTGCAATTCTTTATTTTCAATCCAGTTATGCTCCTCAGGCTGTGGAATGACAAAATTGTGTCGTCCAGTGGCGAACGCAGACGCGGGTCACCTTGAATTTCCAGATCTCCGTTTGATGATCCCTCGATGGTTGGAAGTGTGGAAAGTTTTGTGATGGATAATTTACAAAAGCTACTTGATGGTGGAAGAGGATGTGACACCATTAAATGAGGACAATCATGGATGGTAAGCTCACTGACATGGGGCAACCATGAGTTCTGCTCGATTTCAATATTCTCATAGCTCTCAAAGAGGGGAAACACCTGCAGTACACAACAATTCCTAATCTCCAGCACCCTCAAACTGGAGTTCAAGTTCCTCACTGAATTGCAGGAACATCTCTCCAACTTTGGCATATTAATCAAAACCAGCTCCTCCAGTGAAGGAATTAACACTTCCGTTACTTCCTGAATATTCCTTAGCTTCAACTTTGTAAGAAACAATAGCACTCTCAAAGATGGGAACTTTTCCCACCCTTCACAATCCTCTAGATGGATGGTCTGCAAGCAGGCATGCCAACCTTGGGAGAAAGCACTCAGTGCTCGCATTGTCAGAACAGGATGCTTCATGCAAACAAGATCACTCATACCATGAATAATAGCTGGGTACCGAGCCTCTAATACTTCAAGATGGTAAAACTTGCTCAAAGATATAGACAAAGCTTCATTGCTCCCTTTGTTCTCAAGTTTTAGGTAGCGAAGATGGGTACAATTTGCCGAATTGCACATAAAGGTATGGAAGGACCGGAAGAACAAAGAGTCGTAATGCCCAATTAAGATCAATGTCCTCAATCTTCTCACTGATGAAACTAGACTTCGCAATGTTTCTTCAAACTTCACATTACGAAGTATGACCCTGTGTTCATCTTTATGGTACACCGAATCAATTAGAATTGAAAGATGGCGTATGGTTGGTAGCACTTCTTTGCATTCTAAACCATCTATAGTTGCAAACTCAGTCCTTGAAATCAGTCTCGCAAATTCATGCATAATACCACATACGGCATAGCACTTTTTATTGCATACAATGGAGCAATGTGTTTCAACCTCTTCAAAGAAACCTAAGTTAACCAAAGCATTGAAGCAATCCAGTCCTATCTCAATGGATTTCACAAATCTCAGGGATGTCCACACGTAGACTAAACCGTCAACATGAAACAAATGATTGTTGGGGAATATAGAACAAAACAAGAAGCACTGCTGCAAATGGTATGGTAGCTGATAATAGCTATTCTGCAAAGCAGTCATGATGCCTCCATGGAGTTTCAGAGATTCCCAAACACCATTTTTTATGATGCTTTTCCATTGGTCAATGGAAGGCTGCTCTCTTAACATTTCCGCTGCAGTTTCTGCTGCTAATGGGTTGCCCTTTAACTTTGCAGCTATTTGATGGCCGAGGTCTAGATGCTCTTTGTAGTTGTTATTATCACCAAATGCACATGATTTAAACAATAACCAAAAATCATCATTTTTCAGAGCTCCTAACTTAACTGGTTCGACTGTGCCTAGCCTTTGTGCAATGGACAAATTTCTAACTGTCACAATAATCACATTACCCTTCATGCAACTTGATCCCAAAGCATCCAATAGATCTTTCCATTGGGAACTATCCATGCAGTCGCAAACATCATCTAGAACAAGCAAAAACCTTTTGGACCAACATGCCATATGTTTCTTTAAGACCTCTTGAAGCTTTGAGTAGCTGCTTACTCCTTCATAGCTTACCTTGTTGTGAGGAGAACCTTCATGGCTGTCTAAAGTAACAACGTCTAAGATCTCCCTTGACACTCTTACTTCGTCAAAAATGTTGGAGACCCAAACCCATATCCGCTCAAATTGGCTCTCAACAATTGGATCATTGTATACAAGTTTAGCTAAAGCTGTCTTCCCAACTCCTAGAATGCCTGCAATAGGGAGTATAGTTATGCTATCCCACTCAGCAGCTTCAATCATGACACTCATGATGTAGTCTTTCTCCGCAAACCTTCCATACACGTGTCTAGGAACAGAGCCTGACGTTCTTACTCGTGTACTTGAGGTGTTACTCTGATACTGATCAGAAATTGCAACAGAGTCCTTCAGATAATCAATCACAGAGACTCGGACCCTTCCTAACTCATGAGTTATTTCGTGTATCCTTTTTGAAAATTTGGCATTGTCCCAGGGGGGTGTGACCGTAGCTACATTGCCCTCAATTCTTGCTGTTTTTCTGCCCTCTGAATCATTAGTTGAAACTGCCGCGCGATTTTGTAAACTATCACCAGCACTACAAGAGGAAAAGGATCGTGTGTTGGTTATCAGAAATTTATGACAACAAATTCAGAGTTGCATTGGATGTCATAGTTTACTTAAATAAACCATATTGCTTTTCTATAACAACAAAAACTTATATGCATATACTGAAGTGCTGCTTTCAATCAAGTATTAAAAGGTTGCAGACTTTCGTTATTTTTGCCCATAAATAAAACTACAAAAGAGCTGCAATGCAGAACTTGAATGGTAAGTATAGCGGAGTACTACCTTGGACGGTTCGGTGTCTCTTCAGTTGCCGCACGTTTTTTCTTGCAACTGGCACTGTTGCGATGCTTGCGCAGAACTGATGTCCCGTGACTGAATACAACCTGTGTGCCACAGTCAATGCACTTGGCTCTCGCAGGCTCTCCATTAACGGCTGGTGTAATGTGAAAATAGTCCCGCTCCTTGGATCGATTTTTGCGGCAGTTGTTGTCCGATATTCCAGCAGTACTGGCCGATGCGTTTGCTTGCTCTGATCCATCTGTAGCTCCATCTCCAACCATGTCTTCCGGCTCAATAGCAGGAGCAAGCTTAACTGACAGAGAAAGCCAGAAAGGAGAAAGCAAGTATGGTAAGTTTATTGTATACAAAAATGTAAAAAAAAAGAAGATTCAAAAATTTACAACACAAGGATCGTATACCTCCTTCAACCTGGTGCTGCAGCCTGCAATAGTCGAGCTCATCCACCACGTCGTCGGCGTCATACATGAGCTCCTTGGCACGAGCGAGGCAGCGGGCAAGCGGCTTGTTCCCGACCGCCCTCCCCTTGACACCATTAACCACCGTCTCCATCCTCTCCACCTCGCACTTGAGTTGCCCGATGGCACCAGCTAGGCCTGCACGTTGAAGCCATGCGCCGAGCTCGCCGGGTAGAAGCGATTCAAGGATGCTTTGCACCCGCCATAGAATCGCAGACTCCACAGCCGTCGCCTCTGCCTGCTCCATGAGATCTGGCCGAAGCATTTGTTCTTTGGGACGTCGGTGGTCAACGGAGGAGGAAGCAAAAGAGAAGGCAACGTAAGCCAAAGGCCCAAAGCAAGAGGAAGAATCACAAGAGCAGCGCATATGCGTATGGGTGGTGGAAAGCTGTAGAGCAACTCCAGCACGCCCGGCCCCGTAGGGGCGCGCACGCGCACACACACCAAAAAAAAAGTGCTCCAGTAGGGGCCTCGAAATTTAGGTGGACACCCAAATCCTCCCCCTCCGTGCAGATAATCTGTCTTTACCCAATTTGTTTAAACGCAAACATATTTCACACCCCCAGTCCATTTTGATTTTCGTTTTTGGGAGAAGGATAGAAGAGAAGGCGTGTTCTAGTAGTGTGAGAAGCAGCATGGCTCTGTAGAGTGTTGTTGTTATAGTGTGCTGTACTAGCCGCATACACATTATAATATTATTATCACTGTTTATTCTTTGGAGACGAATCAATTCTTTCATCTTGAAACAATTGTGTACGCCTTGTTGTATTCTTGTATCCTGGCCGATGTGGTTGATGCAATTGTACTGTTCTTCAGATCTTGGTTGTGCTGTCGCTGTATCCTTGAGCGCCTACTACTAGTATTTGTAGTAAGTGGTTTGTCAATCAATTTGCATGAACCCCTTCATTTGAAAGATTGTAGGTTTTTTATACCTTAAAAAATTCAATGACTAGGGCATTATTTGTATGGAAACCCTTATAAACAAAGGGCATGAAATCAATATGATGGCCTAACTATCTAGGTCTAACTTGGTCCTCGGCACTAACGATGACAGCCCAATTGGCTGGCTAGCTAACTAAGGGCGCGCCCTAGTGTGTGTGCATTGTGGCTGGTTTCCTTTAGAGTTTGATGAGGAGAAAAAGCGGGTCCAGCCCAATTGGCCCAACATCCGCTGCATCCATGTCGGACGGAGGAAGGAGTCCGGACACGTACGGACTCGTCGACGCATCCTATTTCTATCTCGTCACGGAGCTAGGGACTAGGGAGGTGTGAGCAGCTCTCTCGATCGATCTCTAGCTCGTATTAAGGGTTTCAACTTTGAAGATCGGTCTCTCTGTCGTGAAATGGCGGCTAATAAGTTCGTGGAGACCGAGGCGGCGGCGGCGGCGGCGCCACCGCCGAGAACACGACTGTGGCTGTGGGGAAGAAGAAGAAGACCAAGATTGTGAGGGTGCAAAAGGAGATGGTTGACTGGATCGTGGCCAATCCGGAGCACAAGGATTGCGCATGTTTCCTCGACTGCGATTTCGGTTCTGGCAGCTTCCTCCACAACGATGAAGTGGATGCTGTCTTCCAGAAGGCGCATGACAGGGAGTTGAGTATTATCAACCAGTTTAAGGAAAAGGGCTATGACGTTGAGATTGTGGTGGAAGTGGATGACGAGGTGTGATCGTATACGCCCAAGGTGCTTTTAGACTACTAAGGCTTTGGGTTTAACTTATCTTAAAAGTGAATAAGATTGGTGATTGTATATCATAGTGTATGTTTCTCTTTAATTTTTTTCACTAAGTTTTAAGTAGTTTTTCCTTGTATACCAGTATTCCTTTATTTTTTCCTTATTGTTGGATATTCCAAGGAATTATTATGATGATCCAAGGATGATCAAATGAAGGGCACATGAAATTGATTAAGGAGTGTTTATTCACTCTCTCGTATGTTTTTTTATAAAGCTTTTATTAAAACTTCGGAAGCAATATGTCGGTACCAATAGTATAGGGGTACCCGCATCTAACGATAATAAAAACTAAAACGACTAAGCCACGACAAAACACAGCCTGCTTCAGTAACGCGCGACAGGTCCGCCTCGTACGAGGCCGGCTCGACGGAATGCCTCGACCGCATCCCGTCTCCGACTCGTACGAGGCCCCCTCGACGGGAGCCCTCGACCGCGCTCCGACCCGCACGAGGCTCGGAGCCCTCGACCGCGCTCCGACCTGCACGAGGCTCGATCGCCCACCGGGAGCACCCCGACTCGCGTGAGCCCGGGTCGAGGCGCTCGACCCCCTCTCTTTACCTACCCCAGGACAAAAGCCTTAGCATTTAATGCGATTACCTACTACCATCTACCGGCATGGCTGCGCGCGTGGTCGACGTGGGAACAATACCAGTGTCAGTTCTCACTGTTTCACCGCCCATCCCGTGATGGGAGGTGAAAAACGTCACTGTATCCACCTTACCGCACACTGTACGTCACTAGTCACCCTCGAGGGAGGATACGACAAGGCCCGTACACCGCAATTCCAGGGATTCGGACTTATCCGTTCAGCCTCGACCCGGCCTCGACCCCTAACACAGCGCAACAGGGAAGGAATGACGGTATGGCGCGACGCTCCGGGTCATTTCAACACCTCGTCCTCTACGACATCACGTCCCCAAGGATGGCCTCCCATTTCTAGGACACGTCGCTACAGTCACCTCAACAGAGATCGACAAAACATCATTTCAAGGCTCCCCGTCGTCTTGGCCTCCTCCCATCCTATAAAAGGGCAGGCCGGGGCTCCACAAGGGGGGCAGAGGTCAATAGACGAACAGCAAGCCATACACAAGACAAGGATCAACATCTCAAGCAATCATCTTGTACTCTTTCTTTTTCTCCTTTGAGACTTGGGCTCGACGCCCTCTCTCGCAAGCTTGTAACCCCTACACAAGCACCTCGGTGCAAGGAAATACAAACCTCTCCCTTCCCCGCTGGACGTAGGGCCTTCTTTTGCCCGAACCAGGATAAAACCCCCGTGTGTTCTCCTTGCATCACCACCCAGGAAAGGGACACGCAGCATTTTACTCGTTGGTTAAGGACCCCCTCGGGTCCAAACACCGACAGTTGGCGCGCCAGGTAGGGGATCGCTGCGTGCCAACGTCGCTTTCCCGCCTTTTTCCTAGATGGCTGACCCCGAACGCCCTATCCCGTTGGCCACGGTGATCTGGTTCGGAAGTTTGGAGTTCATGTCGCTCGGCTATGGCTATGATATGGTCCTACTCCCACCAAAACACCCTGCCGACGAGGATTACGAGCTCTCCCAGCCTGGGGGAGCAATCCGCCGGTACCGTCGCTCCAGGCAGGCGCGAGCCGCCCGACGGCGGCGAACCCGGCGCAACCATCGCCTCCACCTCGCGGAGGGTAATGGGGTTCCCCGTTCCGGCACTTCCCAGCCAGACCCCGGCCCAGATTTTCTCGTGGAAGGTCTGGGTAGGATGAGCCTGGCCGAGGACAGCATGCCAACGGAGAACCCCGCCGCTCCTCCGCCCGGTGCGACGCCACTGCCTCGTGCGTCCCTTCCGGCGTGGGCAGCAACATCGCCTTCGCCATTTCCGTTTGGGCTAGTTTCGGCTGCCCAGGTGTACGCTTCTTCCGTGAGCACTTGCATGAGTGCTTATGAGGAACTCCCTGGGCACCATCTACGCTCCACTCTGGACCTCGTCGCGTCCACGCCGGCTTCTGATTATCTGGACTCTACTGAGGCGCCAGAAACAGAACCCCGCGTGACCGCTTCCCCACGCTGCAACCCCATTGGCGACTCGCAACGGCCATGCATTCCCCCGTCATACTATTATTTCGGCGCCCCTGACTCCGACTCGGCTGATGACACCTACGATCCGACCCGCGAGTGCTTCAACGTCGATGTTGAAAGCGCGTCGGATTCGCAGGAAGAAGAGCCGGTCGGAGGAAGGCACACGCCCCCTCACGTCGGGCTTCCTGCCGAGCAGGGTGAGGCTCAACTCCTTGCGGATCAAGGGGTGCAGCTCGACCAAATCCGCGAGTTGCAGGAAAGGCTCGATGAGGAACGAGAAAACCTGCGTCTACTCCAACAAACTCTCAAGCATGAGCGTGCGGAACGCGCACTTGGCGGGAGAGCTCGCGGAAGAGCTCGCGACGTCAACCGTCGCATCGACGAGGACCGGGTAACCGACCCCCCGGTCTTCGCTCGAGCCAGCCAGAACATCGTCGCCGCCGCCATGCTCCTGCGCAATATGCCCGAGCCGTCAAACCCCGATGCTCGCCGGGCTCGAGATGAGATCCGAGAACTCCTCGAGACCGCTGCCCTGCAGCAGGCCGAGAGCTCTGCCTCGAGGCGACGCGAGCCCGCCTCGGAGCGGCTCGCAGAGCCCTCCCGACAGGAGAGAGAGGCCTCGGTTCATCCCGAACCTCCCCGACGGATTCGAAAGGCTCCCGCCCCCGAGTACATGACTCACGACCAAGGGCCTCGAGACACCCGTGGCAACATCGTCGAGCGCCGCACGCGCAAGCACGGTGACGGTGTGGCTCGAGGCTACCACGTGCATAGGGGCGGGCGCTACGACAGCTCGGAAGATCGCAGCCCTTCACCCGAGCCTCCGGGCCCTCGGGTCTTCAGCAAGGCAATCCGTGAAACGATACTGCCAGCGCGTTTCCGCCCCTCCACGACTCTCGCCAAATACAACGGCGAGACCAAACCCGAACTTTGGCTCGCCGATTTCCGCTTAGCATGTCAGCTGGGCGGGGCCACCGACGACCGAGTCATCATCCGACAGCTCCCCTTGTTCCTCTCCGACACCGCTCGGGCCTGGCTCGAGGATCTTCCACCCCAGCAGATCCATGACTGGGGTGATCTCGTAAGGGTGTTCGAGGGAAACTTCAAGGGAACTTACATGCGCCCCGGCAACTCGTGGGACCTCCGGAGTTGCAAGCAGAAGCTAGGTGAATCCCTCCGGGATTACATCCGGCGTTTCTCCAGGCAACGCACCGAGCTCCCCAACGTCACCGACTCTGACGTGATCATAGCCTTCCTCTCGGGCGCCACTTGCAAGGAGTTGGTCTAAGAGTTAGGCCGTCACACCCCCTCACTGCCAACGGGCTGATGGACATCGTCACCAACTTCGCCGCCGACGAGGAGGCAGTTGGTGCCATCTTCGGCGGCGAGCAGGACACGGGGAAGCAGAAGACCGACGACCCCACGAGCTCCACCCGTGGCTCCAAGAGGAACAACCACAAGAAGAAGAAAGGCCAGTAGGGCAAGCTCGAGGCCCCGGCCGACGAGCTTGTCGCCGCTACCGAACGCAAGAAGCCTCAAGGCCCCCCCGGCGGGGGCATCTTCGACAAAATGCTTAAAGAGCCATGCCCTTACCACAAGGGACCCATTAACCATAACCTCGAAGATTGTCATATGCTCCGCAGGTACTTCGAGGGCGCAGGCAGCAAGAACACCGACAAGAAGGAAGACCCAAAGGGTGATGACAAGGATGAGGGGTTCCCCGAGATCCATGACTGCTTCATGATCTACGGAGGACCCTCGACCCGCCTCTCAGCGCGCCAGCACAAGCGAGAGCGGCGAGAGGTTTTCTCCGTACAAACGGCGGTCCCTCGTTTCCTTGACTGGTCTACGGTGGCCATCACTTTCGACCGTGATGATCATCCGGACTACATCCCCAATCTGGGGGTCTACCCTCTTGTTGTTGATCCCATCATCGCCAACACACGCCTCAGCAAGGTACTCATGGACGGCGGGAGCAGCCTCAACATCATCTACTCCCAGACCCTCGACCTCCTGGGGATCGAGAGAGCACGCCTACAGCCTAGCGTCGGGGGCTTCCACGGAGTTATGCCAGGGAAGCGGGCGGAACCCCTCGGACGGGTCGATCTGCCCGTTTGTTTTGGCACACCGGCCAACTTCAGGAAGGAGACCCTCACCTTCGAAGTGGTCGGGTTCCGTGGGACATACCACGCCATCCTCGGGCGACCGTGCTACGCCAAGTTCATGGCTGTGCCGAACTACACCTACCTCAAGCTCAAGATGCCCGGCCCAAACGGCGTCATCACTGTGGGGCCCTCGTATGAACATGCCTACGAGTGCGACGTCGAGTGCGTCGAACACGGCGAGGCGGTTTTGGAGTCGGCAACTTTGGCCGCAGACCTCGACGGTCTCGCCAACGAGATTTTCTCCGTGCTCGTCGACTTTCTCCGTGCAAATATCAACATTTTTGCGTGGAGTCCCTCGGATATGCCGGGCATACCCAGGGAAGTCGCCGAGCACGCCTTGGAGATCCGGGCCGGGTCCAAACCGGTGAAGCAACGCCTGCGCCGCTTCGACGAGGAGAAGCGCAGGGTCATCGGCGAAGAGATCCACAAGCTACTGGAGGCCGGGTCATCAAGGAAGTTCACCATCCCGAGTGGCTAGCTAATCCTGTATTAGTTAAGAAAAAGAGTGGGAAATGGAGGATGTGTGTAGACTATACTAGTTTAAATAAAGCATGTCCAAAGGTTCCCTTTCCTTTGCCGCGCATTGATCAAATCGTTGATTCAACTGCGGGATGTGAAACTCTTTCGTTCTTAGACGCTTACTCCGGTTACCATCAGATTAAAATGAAGGAGTCTGACCAGCTCGCGACTTCATTCATCACCCCGTTCGGCATGTATTGCTACGTTACGATGCCCTTCGGTCTCCGGAACACAGGGGCAACATACCAGCGATGCATGCAGCACGTTTTCGGGCAACATATCGGACCAACCGTCGAGGCATACGTCGATGACATCGTAGTCAAGACCAAACAAGCCAATAATCTAGTAAATGACCTCGACGTTGCCTTCAAATGCCTTCGAGCAAAGAATATCAAGCTCAATCCAGAAAAATGCGTTTTTGGCGTCCCCCGAGGTATGCTTTTAGGGTTCATCGTGTCTAAACAGGGCATCGAGGCAAATCCAGAAAAAATCTCTGCGATAACCAAGATGGGCCCCATCTGAGATCTGAAAGGCGTGCAGAGGGTCACGGGCTGCTTGGCGGCACTCAGCCGTTTCATTTCGCGCCTCGGCGAAAAAGCGCTCCCTCTGTACCGCCTCTTGAAGAAATCGGAGCATTTTTCCTGGACTCTCGAGGCCGAGGAAGCCCTCGCAAAACTCAAAGTCACGCTCTCTAACTCGCCAATTCTCGTCCCTCCGACCCCAGGAGAACCGCTCCTACTTTACGCCGCTGCAACATCACAAGTAGTAAGCGCGGTCCTGGTCGTCGAACGGGCCGAGGAGGCTCACACCTTGCTCGTCCAGAGGCCGGTCTATTTCATTAGTGAAGTGCTCTCGGAAACCAAGGCCCGGTACCCTCAAATCCAGAAACTGCTATATGCTGTCATCTTGACACGGCGCAAGCTCCGACACTACTTCGAGGGCCACCCGGTTACTGTGGTTTCTTCTTTCCCCCTGGGAGAGATAGCCCAGAACCGGGAAGCCTCGGATAGGATTGCCAAGTGGGCGGTCGAGCTCATGGGCGAGACCTTGTCTTATACGTCGCACAAAGCTATAAAGTCACAGGTATTGGCAGATTTCCTGGCTGAATGGACCGACACCCAGCTCCCTCCCGCACAGCTCCAGGCCGAGCTCTGGACCATGTACTTCGATGGGTCGTTGATGAAAACAGGAGCAGGCGCGGGTTTGCTCTTCATCTCACCCCTCGGGGCTCACATGCGCTACGTCATCCGGCTCCATTTCCCTGCGTCCAACAACGTCGCCGAATACGAGGCACTCGTCACGGGGCTAAGAATTGCCATCGAGCTCGGGGTCCGACACCTTGACGTTCGAGGCGACTCCCAGCTGGTGATCGATCAGGTCATGAAGAGCTCGAGCTGCCGCGACCCCAAGATGGAAGCCTACTGCCGAGAGGTACGACGCCTCGAGGACAAGTTTCACGGCCTCGAGCTCAACCACATCGCACGCAAGTATAATGAGGCCGCCGATGAACTCGCAAAAATCGCGTCAAGTCGAACTACGGTTCCACCAGACGTTTTCGTAAAGGATCTCCAGCGGCCATCCGTCGACCTTGGGTCAGACGGAGGGGTCGACGGGACGTCACTCAACCCCCCACCTGAGGCAGAAGCCTCCTCGACCGGGCCCGAAGCCATGCAGGTGGAAGGATCGACCCCACCATCTGACCTCGAGCCTGACTGGCGCGCGCCGTACCTCGACTACCTTATCCAAGGGGACCTCCCCTCGAGTAAAACCGAGGCTCGACGGATCGCTCGCCGGGCCAAAACCTTTGTGATCATTGGCGACAGTAGGGAGCTGTACCGCCGCAGCCCTACGGGCATCCTCCAACGTTGCATCACGAACGAGGAAGGCAGGGGCCTGCTCAGCGACCTGCACTCGGGGGCTTGCGGTCACCACGCTGCGCCTCGAACCCTCGTCGGAAACGCCTTTCGACAAGGATTCTATTGGCCGACCGCGGTCTCCGACGCTGTCAAGCTAGTACGCTCCTGTAAAGGTTGTCAGTACTATGCGAGACAAACTCACCTCTCGGCACATGCACTGCAGACCATTCCCATCACGTGGCCATTTGCCATTTGGGGCCTCGACCTCGTCGGACCTCTAAAGAGGACAACTGGCGGCTTCACCCACTTGCTCGTCGCTATCGACAAATTCTCCAAGTGGATCGAGGCTTGCCCCATCACCAGTATTAGGTCCGAACAAGCCGTGCTTTTCTTCACCAACATCATTCATCGCTTTGGGGTCCCCAACTGCATCATCACGGACAACGGCACCCAGTTCACTGGTAAAAAGTTTCTGGACTTCTGCGACCACCATCACATTCGCGTGCTCTGGTCGGCCGTGGCTCATCCAAAAACAAACGGCCAAGTAGAACGTGCCAATGGCATGCTCCTACAGGGCCTGAAACCCAGAATCTTTGACAAGCTACGCAAACATGGCAAAAGATGGGCTGCCGAGCTACCCTCGGTTCTATGGAGCCTAAGAACAACTCCGAGTTGAGCCACGGGGTTCACTCCATTCTTCTTAGTCTACGGGTCCGAGGCTATGCTCCCAACTGATATAGAATACGGATCCCCAAGGTTAAAGGCCTACAACTAAAGAAACAATGACGCCGCAAGAGAGGACGCCCTCGACCAGCTCGAGGAAGCCCGAGATGTGGCTTTGTTGCATTCTGCCAGGTACCAGCAGGGTCTCCGACGCTACCATGACAGACACGTCCGCAGGCGCGACCTCAACGTCGGTGATTTGGTGCTACGACGGAACAAGAACACCAAAGGGCGCCACAAGCTCACGCCACCATGGGAAGGACCGTACATTATCGCAGAAGTACTAAAGCCGGGCACCTACAAGCTATCCAACGAGAAGGGCGAAATCTTCACCAATGCTTGGAACATTGAACAGCTACGTCGCTTTTTTCCTTAGAAAGCCTCGAGGCTCTGTAATTTCTTTTTCATCAATAAATAATACAGCAATGTTAAAACTTTCGTTTTTACGATGAGGAAGGATCGACTCTGCACCACCAGAATCGACCCTCCCTCGGGGGCTACAAAGGGGAACCCCCAGTCCCGAAAAAATTTGCACTTCTTTTTTAAAATTTTTTTTAAGAACTACTGCTTAGATCAGCAAGCACTGCAAGAGCGCCCTGAAGCTCGGGGGCTATCGAGCCACGAGATCACCTGCGTCTCCGAGGCTACGGTACTCACGCCGTCTAAGGGCGCGGCCGCACGCTAAAAAGATCTAATAACAGTTCATAACTTTAAAAAGGGAGTTTACCCCCTGTCGCTTAGATTAGGATCTTGCACGACCCGCGAGGCCGCAAGAGCACCCTGAAGCTTAAGGGCAGTCGAGCCGTGAGATCACCTACGCCCCCCAGGCTACGGTACCTCCACTAACTCCTCTGCGCCAAAGGACGCGACTGCGTGCTAAGTAAATCGCACAAGAACACAATCCAAGCGATAGAGGGAAGAAAAGCTCGAATAAAACTAGATTAACCATGAACTGGTTTATGTCTCGAGTTCTTAAGGCCCCTGGGGCACCACAACCAAATTTCAAAATAACTAACTTATTACATGGGCCTCCGTGCCCAGATTTGGCTCACAGGCCTTCGTCGTCAGCAGGCAGGACCACCTCGGGTTCAAAGAGCGAGGCCAGGCGGCTCCCAGGCCCCTCCGCGGCTTCAATCAGCTCCAAGAAGGCATCTTCATTCTCCTCGTCCATCCGATCCGGGTCTGTGATGAAGCCGTCGGCAACGAGCTCCATGTCGAACACAAAACCCGAGCGGACGACGGCCAGCGCCCTCTTCACGCCGTGGTGGAGGCTGTCCCGTATCTTCTCCCAGGTGAGGTGACCTAGCGCCGCCACCCGACGGATGAAGGAGTTCCCCGGAGCGTCTTCTCCGGTGTCGACGTCGGGCTCGACCCCCAGACCGTCGCACACCGCGGTGATCGCGCCCTCGAGCAGCTGGGTCCTCCGGGTCTCGGCTTCGAGGAGGCTCTGCAGGGAGTTGGCGGTCGAATGGGCCTCCCGGTTCTCACTCTCCAGCTCTGAAACACGACAAGGCAGATTAGCACCTAACGCGACGCCTCAACTACATGGCCATAACAAATTACTTACCCCCGACGTGGGTCTTTAAACCCACAACCTCGTCGCGAAGCCCCCCGCACGTCTGCTCGAGCCCCAGGAGGGCACTGTCCTTCTCACGGACGGTCGCCTTCAGTGCCTCGATCTCCTGGCGGGCGGTTTGGAGCGCCGCGTCCTTCTCTTGGACGGCCCCGTTCAGCCCCGAGATCTCATCCTTCAGCGCACTAAACTGGGCCGTGACCTGCCTGATCTGGACGTTGAGGAGGTCACGTTGACGGCTGACCTGGGAGACGTCCTCCTCGAGCTCCTTGACCCACGCCGCCAGGGGCTCGAGGTCCCTGCGGGCCTGGGCAGCCTCTTCCCGGGCCCTGTCCACCTCGGTACGCATTGAAGCTTCGGCTGCCCACGCCTGGATCGCTTCCTCCTTCACCGTCGAGAAGGCGGTGCACAGCTCAGCCATCTCAGCGGTCCGATCGGCGAGCCTCTTCTGGGTCTCCTCGACCAGGGCCCGTTGCCGGGACAGCGACGCCCACACGCCACTCTCACCTCGGATGAAGAGTGACTTGCGGCGGGAGGTCTCCTTCAGTTCCTAACTCAAAGAAAACCAGAAAAGATAATGAAACCAAAGAAAAAAGACACTGAGAGCCACGAAATAAGCTGACAGATTAATCGTACCTCGGTGGCATCCCGCATGCCCCGCGAAACGGCGTCGGACGCCACGCGGAGCAGCCGATCGAGATGTTGGCGAACGCCCTCGAGGTACTGCCAGTGATGCACCTCATCTCTGTCATTCAGAGTGAGGATAGGCTCGGCGTCGAGGTTCGCGGCGTCCCTAAACTGAAGGGGCGGCCCCCCCCCACTCGGGATCTCTTCCTCGGCCAGCGCTATCGCCAGCGCGGCGAAGTCAGGCCACGACGATGACGACGCGGCCGGAGCACCTCCCGGCCCGGTCGAAGGGCCGGCCTCGTTGCCCTCGCCCGCAGCTCCCGCGACCCCGGCGGAGGTCGAGGCATCGGCCCGGCTTGTGGTCTCGCCCCCCTCGGCCCCCATTATTTGTTTTCCCCTGTCTAGGGGGGCGTCGTTGAGGGCAATGACCACGGGCACCCGCCCCTCGGCGGTGACCGGCCCCTCGGCAACCAGTACCTCCGGAGCTGGCGCCTCCGCCGTCGATGCCTCTGGGGCCGGTACCTCGCCCGTCGGCGGATCGGGAACCGGCGCTCCGACCACCGGTGCCCCCGCAACCGGCACCTCAACCTCCGGCGCCACTTCCTCCGGGGCTCCGGTAGAGGGCTCGGCGACCTCGCCCTCCGCCGCGCCCACCGTCCGCGCCGGCGGGTCCTGCTGTGGCTGCGGCCCCCTCGCCGATGCCACCTCCTGTCCCGCTGCCGCTGCAGCCCCCTCCACGGTCGCATCGGCGGCCGCCCCCTCCACGGCCGCTTCCACGGTGGCCTCAGCCGAGGGCAGCGCCCTGGGCTCCGCCTCGACCGGGCCGGGCGCCACCACCCTCGCCGGGTCTGACCCCGCCGCGGCAGGGTCGGGGCCGGCGACCGTCGAAGCACCTGCAGCCTCCTGCTGCCGACGGCGCTCCTTCGTGGCCTCGACCTCGCGGACCCAGGCCGCGTCCTGTTCCGCCGACCGGTTGAGGACGGCGGCGCTGGCTCGAAGGGACTTCACGGGGGTGGGCCCCATGTTCTCCGCCTTCCGCTTCAGCCTATAAAATAGAAAATGAGGTCGGTCGACGAATTCGAAAAAGAAGACAAGTCCCCTTAGCTCGAAAAACTCACCCGGAGATCGGCACCAGGGGCCTCGACCCCGCGCGGTCCGAGCCGCTCGAGGCGGCAGGCGGTGGCCTCGCGGCAGCCCCACCCGCGGGCCGGGCGCTCCGTGGGGCTCTCGTCGGCGCACCACTGCGCGTCTTCTGCGCTTCCGAGGCCAGCTGGCCTCGGGTCCTCACGCCCGACGGTGGCGCCACCGCCGACGATGTCGGCGCCACCGCCCCCGTCCCCGTACGAGCTTGCGGGGCCTGGGCTGGGGCAGGCGCCCCCGTCGACCCCGCTTGCTGGGTCCGGGGCAAGGCAGCCCCTCCTGCCGAGGGGCCCGCCTCCTTCTTCTCTTCTTCCTTCTTCTGCTTCTTCTTCTTCTCCTCTTCCTCGTCGTCCTCCTCAGCCTCCTCGACCACGACGACCGAGGAGGATGACCCCGCGATGGGTTCCAGCAGGGGGCGGATGTCGGGGAGGCTCCCCAGCCCGGTCGCGGCCTCGTACCGCGACAAGGCATCGTCATCCTCGCCGCTGCTGTCGTCGTCCTCCCCCGACATGGTCTCGGAGGGCGACGGCTCCAAAGGAAGCCCGTCGAGGGCCTGCTGGCGCTGGAGTTTCTTCCGCGCCTCCCCCTCCTTGGCCTTGCGGGCCGCCCGCTTCTTGGTCGACTCCTTGACCGCCTTCTGCTTTGAGGCATGCTGCCGTCGAGCGTCCCGGGCAGGCTGGTCCTCCAGAACCGGCGGTCGCGTCTCCCGCAACGCCGACAAGTCCTGCACATAGGCGTCGACCGGGTTAAGGGGGTTCGAGAAACGAACGAAACCAAAAACAAGCGTGCCGACCCAAGGAACTTACCACGGGCTCGAACCCCTCAGTGGGCCTCATGGGGAGCCGGTCAGCTTCCTCCGCCTTGAAGGTCCCCACCATCCGGCGGGCTCGACGAAGCCCCTCCTCGAGGGTGAGGGCCTCATGAGACATCCGGCTCCCCTCCAGAGACGCCTCCGGAGTCATCTGGTCGAGGTGCAGACGACGCCGGCACAGCGACATCACCCTGCCGGGGGAGGACGACGACGCCGCCAAGCCTCGAGCACGTAGCTGCTGCAGCGCCGCCAACAACGGGTCCAGACGCGGCTTCTCGGCGTCCGGCACTCCATATACCCAGCGGTCCTCCCGGGCGGTCAGCACGCGGCCGGTGTACTTCGGCAGCTGGTTGTCGTCGTTGCGGAGGTAGAACCAGCCCTCGTGCCACCCGCTGTTCGAGGAGATGAGACGAGCCGGGATGTACTGGTCCGCCCGGCTCGACCTCAACTGCAGGACGCAGCTCCCTACCCGCGCCGCGTAGAGAACTCCCTTCTCCCCCGCTCTCCGCGCGAAGAGCTCGCCCTTGAAGAGGTGAAGCCACAGGTTCCACTGCGGCTCCACCCCGAGGTACCCCTCGCAGACCGCCGCGAAGATGGCGGCCTGCGCGACGGCGTTGGGGGCAAGGTGGTGGAGCTCCACCCGGTAGTAGTGGAGAAGCGCCCGCATGAAGACCGACGAAGGGATGCCAAAACCCCGCTCGTGGAAGCATACGAAGCTCACCACGTATCCTTCCGGGGGCGCCGGCTCCCGGTGGGCCGGCGGCGGCGCTATCCACTCCGGTCGCGACCAGTTCATCCTCGGCCGCAGCAACCCATCTTCGACCAGCTCCTCCAGCTTCCTCTCCGTCACCGAGGAAGAGGCCCAGTCTTCGGCGGGGAGGATTTGGCTCTTTCCGGCCATTGGCGCTGTCGGGAAGGGAATGAGCGGAGGGGAAGGCGGCGGCGGCAGCAGTGTGGGCGGAAGGCGCAAGAGGGCTAGGGTTTCCTGAGACTAGGGGATGGCAAGAGCGCAAAGAACCGGAGGGGAGCACGGACCCTTGGGGTCTCACCTTTATAGGCCAGGAGGAAGTCCAACGGCCGTGCGAAAAGGTAGGAACAGTTTCCCGCAATAAATGCGCTCACCTAACCGTCCCCCACGTCTTACAGGAGCAAGGCATGTGGCCGTCCCCCACGCCGTAACCGAACGCCACGTCGCCCACTACCGCGCCGATCTCGCCCTAAAAAGGCACGCCTGGCTAACGGGCGGGGCGAGATCCATGGACGGATATTCCTAGATTCCTATAACGGGCTCCGAGCCCGCTTTAAGTCCCGAGGGGACGGAAGCTGGCCCTCGACCTGGGTTCGACAGCTGCCCTCGAGCAACAGAGCAAGGGACGACCAGGGATGTGCCCGTACATGGCCAGGGCTCGAGCCACGCTCTCGAGGCACCCCAAGACGTATTCGAGGCCAAAGGATGAGGTCGAAGCAGGAATCCCCTCGGGGGAGGCGTCGAGCCCTCGGATCCCGTCGCAGGGAACCGACATCCGCACGACCACTCCTTGGCATCTTTGAAGAGTGCCCCCGGGCCACAAGCCGACTCCTAACGACTGGAGCACGGACTCTCACTCGAATCTCCCCGCTAGCAGCTCACCGGGGATCGCCGGACTCGCCCGAACGGGGTAGTACGACGTTCCCCACCCCTCCTCCTCTCCGAAGGATGAGCGTGAGGGCCGGACGACGAAAGATGGCAGGGACTCCGATCGACCTCGTGCGCGCGAGGCTCGAGGGCTCGGCCGCATCAACTACTCCCTGGTGAACCACGAATAAGACCTCGGAGGAGACTTTCTCAATACTCCACCAAGGCCTCGGGGGCTACACCCGGCGGGTGCGCTCGCGCGCCCCCACCGGAGAAGTCCTGAGGGCGCTCGCACGCCCCTACTAGAAAAACACACAGTGCTATGACTCCAGTTCATCTCCAGTTCATCGGCAAAAAAGCCTCTAGGAGAGTGAATATACACTCGCCTACAGGCTCGGGGGCTACTGTCGGTACCAATAGTATAGGGGTACCCGCATCTAACGATAATAAAAACTAAAACGACTAAGCCACGACAAAACACAGCCTGCTTCAGTAACGCGCGACAGGTCCGCCTCGTACGAGGCCGGCTCGACGGAATGCCTCGACCGCATCCCGTCTCCGACTCGTACGAGGCCCCCTCGACGGGAGCCCTCGACCGCGCTCCGACCCGCACGAGGCTCGGAGCCCTCGACCGCGCTCCGACCTGCACGAGGCTCGATCGCCCACCGGGAGCACCCCGACTCGCGTGAGCCCGGGTCGAGGCGCTCGACCCCCTCTCTTTACCTACCCCAGGACAAAAGCCTTAGCATTTAATGCGATTACCTACTACCATCTACCGGCATGGCTGCGCGCGTGGTCGACGTGGGAACAATACCAGTGTCAGTTCTCACTGTTTCACCGCCCATCCCGTGATGGGAGGTGAAAAACGTCACTGTATCCACCTTACCGCACACTGTACGTCACTAGTCACCCTCGAGGGAGGATACAACAAGGCCCGTACACCGCAATTCCAGGGATTCGGACTTATCCATTCAGCCTCGACCCGGCCTCGACCCGGCCTCGACCCCTAACACAGCGCAACAGGGAAGGAAGGACGGTATGGCGCGACGCTCTGGGTCATTTCAACACCTCGTCCTCTACGACATCACGTCCCCAAGGATGGCCTCCCATTTCTAGGACACGTCGCTACAGTCACCTCAACAGAGATCGACAAAACATCATTTCAAGGCTCCCCGTCGTCTTGGCCTCCTCCCATCCTATAAAAGGGCAGGCCGGGGCTCCACAAGGGGGGCAGAGGTCAATAGACGAATAGCAAGCCATACACAAGACAAGGATCAACATCTCAAGCAATCATCTTGTACTCTTTCTTTTTCTCCTTTGAGACTTGGGCTCGACGCCCTCTCTCGCAAGCTTGTAACCCCTACACAAGCACCTCGGTGCAAGGAAATACAAACCTCTCCCTCCCCCGCTGGACGTAGGGCCTTCTTTTGCCCGAACCAGGATAAAACCCCCGTGTGTTCTCCTTGCATCACCACCCAGGAAAGGGACACGTAGCATTTTACTCGTTGGTTAAGGACCCCCTCGGGTCCAAACACCGACACAATACATCGAGTTGATACAAAGTTAAAGAGGACAATTTTCGGCCTCTGCTTAACATGAGGCACACAACCAAAGAAAGAGAAGAAACTTGGCACAATCTAGTAACTATCAATTCGTAAACTAGACCGCCACCCATGTGCCTAGGAGAAAATCCTTGGCCACCTACGTCAACTGTTGTGATACCGCTACAACTGTATCCTGCAAATCCGGCTTCTGCAGAATATACGTAGCCAGTGGGTAACCAAATAGATAATCTGCACAGGAGAAAAAAAATTTCTTTTCAAAAACAATATCATTCCTGCTGAGCCAAATAGACCAACAAGTCGCAGTTCCTCCTAGCAGGAGTAAAAGCTTGACATTTTTGTTGACACCTCTTAGCCAGCCATTGAACATATGACCTATATTGTGAGGTTTTAAAAGACCTATCGCAACATGAATAAAAGACCAAATTGAACAAGCAAACCAGTAGTCAAAGAACAGGCGCTTAATTGTCTCTTCTTTGTGACAAAAGCAACAAGTTTTACTACCTTGCCAATTGCGCTCTACTAGGTTATCCTTTGTCAATATAACTCCTCGTTGTAGGTACCACAAGACGATTTTTAGTTTTAGTGGGGCTTTTACTTTCCAAATGAGTTTGTTAATGTTTGGGATGTTAGTATGTACTTAACCTTTTATGTTCGAGTACTTCTTCTACTCTAAACAACACAAACTCCCTTTTTTTGTCATGCCATTCGGCATGATATCCAGAAGCCTTGGCGTAACCCATAGCAGTAGATCCTGGAAAATCAGTCAGTTCCAGTTTGCATTAAAAGCATTAGATTTCAACAAGTTGAAAACAATGCTCTAGGTAGAATAGAATAGAATAAAACAAAATCTCCACCGGCTAGTATACTAACTTGCTGATGAGGAAAGGAAAACTAGAGAAAACAGGATGCAACACGCAGCTTGTGGATTGATGTCAGTGAAGCAAGAGTGGCGGCAGGAGGTAGCTCAATGTTGTTGTCTCTTGCACTATAGTATTTTCTCACATAGTCTCTGCTCTTATTGTTGTCTCTTCTCTTTCTTGTACCATAGCCCTTTTTCTTCATGAATCTTTCAAACTTGCGCACAAAGAGAGTCATGGCCTCATCATCAATGTCACTAGCATCTTCATCATCACTTTATTCTTCTTTCTTGAACTTGCCCTTGCTCTTGGATTATGAGCTTGCCTTGAATACTACATTGTTCTTCTTCTTCTTCTTCTTCTTCTTCTTCTTGTCTTCATCTTCCTTCTTCTCATCCTTGTCAACTCCCTCCCTTTCCACATGGTATGTCACTTGTGTCATGACATCACCTAGTACTTGGTTAGGGGTTAATTGCTTCAATCCTCATCTTATGATGAGCATTCTCAACATCTCAAATCTTGGAGGCAAACACATCAAGAACTGATAAGAGACATCATCATCATTTTTCTTCTCTCCCAAAGCCTTCAAGTCATTAACAATCACTTGCAATGAATGGAACATCTCCGGAATGCTCTCATCATCCTTCATCTTGAAACATGTCAACTTGTCCTTGAGGATGCACAACTTGGCACACTTCACCGCCGGTGTGCTCTCATATGTTTCTTCCAATCTCTTCCACACCTCACTAGCTCTTTCATAATCCTTGATTTGCTTAAATACCTTGGAATCAATGGCATTGTAGATGGTGTTGAGAGCCATTGTATTGCATTGCTTGTTGGCCTTTCCTTGGTTGGTGAGATTGGTGGGATCAATAATTGCATAATAACTCTTGGTCACAAATCACACTTGATCATTGATTGAACCAAGATACATCTTCATCTTTCTCTTCCAATAATCATAGCATGTTCCATCAAAGAATGGTGGTTTGCCCCCACACGGTTGAACACAACTTGAGCCATTTTTTGACACCGAGGTTGTTGAGCCTTCAATCAAACAGTGACCACTGCTCCGATACCACTTGAAAGGTCCTAGTATGACTAGAGGGCGGTGAATAGCCTATTTAAAACTCTACAAAGCACTAAAGCAATTGATTAGTACAACAAACAACGTAATGCAATTTTTCTCTAGCTCTATAAGAGTTGCAAGCCACCTATCCCAACAATTCTAGTTGCTATGATCACTAGGCACAGACAAGATCTAAGTCACTACTCACTAAGCTAGTGTGTTCTCAAAGCTAACTAAAGAGCCACACTAACCAAACTAACAAGCTCTCAAAGACTAACTACACTAAAGAGCTTGGCAACTAGTTTGCAAGAAATGTAAGGGAGTGAGTAGGGTGATTATACCGCTGTATCAAGGAATGAACCAATCACAATGTGAAGACAATCCAATCACGTGGAGAATTCCAACCACACAAGGGACACAAGATTTTTCTCCCGAGGTTCACGTGCTTGCTGGCACGCTAGTCCCTGTTGTGTCGACCAACACTTGGTGGTTTAGCGGCTAATAGGTATCACACACCTAGCTAACAAATGGCGCCGCAAGAACCTACCCACAAGTGAGGTAGCTTAATAACACGAGTAGTCCAATAGAGTACATTTTGGCTCTTCGCTGGGAGAAGGTCAAGAACCCGCACAAGCAACTGATCGAAACCGGAGACAATCACCAACTCCGCTCAACGATCCTCCAATCACCGGGCCATCTAGGTGTCGGCAAACACCAAGAGTAACAAGCTCACAACCAGCCCAAAGCTTCCACCTAGTGCCACAAGATGATGCAACTCAATGCAATGCACTAGAGGCTACTCAAATGATGAAATCAAGTGTGCAAGTGAGTGGATTGTGTTTTCTCAACTCCCAAAGGATGTGCACAAGTGTATGAAGTGCCAAGAGAGTGGCCAAGGCCGGCCACACCCTCTATTTATAGCCACACAAGCAAATAGACCTATTATACCCCTTGGAGCTATTTCTGTGAGGTCACCGGATAGGTCAGTGCCTGACACCAGACAGGGCGGTGAACTCCCCAATGGTCAAAAACCAATGGAGCCATTGGGGAATCAGATAGGGTGGCGGTGGCACCGCCATAGGGGTGGCGATGACCATCCCAGCCAAGTCCCCGAAAATGCAGTCTCTGAAAAAATAGAGCGGTGCACCGCCGCGCCCATGGCGGTAACCATGGCGGTGCCCCCCTTCGCTTGTGCCTGTCTTTGGAAAAATGGGTCTGTGCACTACCGTCACTAGGGTAGTGACTGTCCCTGTTACCCCTCCTCTCTGCCGAAAAGCGACGGTAGCATCGGACGCCCTACGGCAGTGCATCGCCATGCCACTGGCGGTGAACACCAGTAGGGGCAGTGCCCTAGCCCGAACTGCCCTTCTCAGCCATGGTTAGGTGGGCACCACCATGAGGGTGGTGGTTGATGTGAACTAGGGATCCCGATCTTCCGATAGGTTCTGATAACTCTCGATTTGGTGGAGTCACGACACAATTCGATCCGGCTTCCAAACAACTCGGCTCTGAACCCCGCAATCGCAGCACCACGACTCCTCTGGTTATCGACCGGCGTTGCACGGTCGACCTCGCCAAGAAGGCTAAGTCCTTGCCTGCAAATCGAGAACACAAGCAAGAACACAAAGGAATGCAACCAAATTGCAGATGAATGATTAATCTCACAAAGTTGGGGTCTCACAAACCGATGACGGCGGCGAAACTGTTTTCAACAGAATAATCTAAGCAAAACCCAACCCTAATGTAGGCGGCGACTACTTATTATATAGCCTAAGGGACGTCCAAGGACCCCTATTCGCGTCCCTGGGAAGTACCAACACGTTACAAGGCCCAAACGGCCCAAAAGACGGCGACACAGCGCCCTGACAGATTCTGGACGGTGACTTGTTTCGACGATTCCCGTTGATTCCGAATAGCTTTTGACGTGAGACCACTTGGGTTGGTTTCCTTATCAAATAAGCTTTCCATCCATATATGGATCATCGAAAACGGAGTCCGGATGCGTCCTGGGTGACCAGTTTAAGGCAGACTGGTCCTGAATTCCGAGGTGGACTCGAACTTGGTTTGGTTTGGTCCTCCATCTTTATCCGGGCGCCCTCGCTGGTCCTCCACGCCTCCAAGCCCTCCTCCATGTGTTTCCTGGACCTCTCCTTCATACCTAAGCACAATATAATCATTAGGTAGCAATCTATTCTTAGAATCATATAAAGAGTTACTTAGGAACGAGCTCACCTCTAAATTTAATTGACGCGCGCGAGCTCTAGTGATTGGACCTTGAATGTCCAGCAGTGGATCATTGTGTGTATGTGAAGGAGTGATGTCCTCATCATCCTCCCCCTCTTGAATTGGAGTCGTCCTCGACACCAACTCATCTTCGTCTCCCAAGTATGGCTTCAAATCTGAAATGTTAAAAGTGGGACTAACCCCAAATTCGGGGGGTAACTCAAGCTTATATGCATTATCATTAATCTTCTCAACAATTTTAAATGGACCATCAGCTCTAGGCATCAACTTAGACTTTCTCAAATCTGGAAATCTATCCTTTCTCAAGTGCAACCAAACCAAATCACCCGGTTCAAGCTTCACTTCTTGTCTACCTTTACTACCAGCAATTCTATACTTTTCAGTCATTTTTTCAATGTTGTGCTTAGTTGTTTCATGCATTTGCAAAATAAAATCAGCACGTTCCTTAGCATCAACATGAATTCTATCACTAGTAGGTAGAGGCAAAATATCAATTGGAGCACGGGGATTGAATCCATACACTACCTGAAAAGGACTTACCTTGGTGGTAGAATGTGTTGCCCGATTGTAAGCAAACTCCACATGAGGCAAACATTCTTCCCACATCTTCAAATTTTTCTTCAGAATAGCTCTCAACATGGCACCCAAAGTGCGGTTAACTACCTCTGTTTGCCCATCGGTTTGTGGGTGACAAGTTGTAGAAAACAACAGTTTTGTACCCAACTTATTCCATAGAGTGCGCCAAAAGTGACTCAAAAATTTAGCGTCGCGATCTGAAACAATAGTAGAAGGCATACCATGCAAACGAACAATCTCTTTGAAAAAGAGGTCAGCAATATGAATAGCATCATCACTTTTATGACATGGTATAAAATGTGCCATCTTAGAAAATCGATCCACCACAACAAAAATGCTATCCCTCCCCCTCTTAGTCTTAGGCAATCCCAAAACAAAGTCCATAGAAATATCTGCCCAAGGAATAGAAGGAACAGGAAGAGGCATATACAAACCATGTGGATTCAAGCGAGACTTAGCTTTTTGACATGTGGTACAACGTGCCACGAATCGCTCAACATCTCTCTTCATCTTTGGCCAAAAGAAGTGTGTGGCCAAAACATCCTCCGTCTTCTTAGCACCAAAATGTCCCATCAACCCTCCTCCATGCGCTTCCTGCATCAACAAAAGACGAACGGATCCTACTGGAATGCATAGGCGGTTAGCTCTAAATACAAAACCATCATTGACCACAAACTTGTTCCATGAACGTCCCCCTTTGCAATTCAGCAACACATCTTTAAAATCAGGATCAAGCGCATATTGTTCTTTTATTGTTTCAAGTCCAAAAATTCTACATTCAAGTTGGGACAGCAAATTGTATCACCTAGACAAAGCATCTGCAATCACATTATCCTTCCCTTTCTTGTGTTTGAAAACATAAGGAAAAGATTCAATAAATTCAACCCACTTAGCATGTCTACGATTCAGATTATGTTGTGAACGAAGATACTTAAGCGATTCATGATCCGAATGAATAACAAACTCTTTAGGCCACAAATAATGATGCCACGTCTCTAAAGAACGTACAAGAGCATACAATTCCTTATCATACGTGGAGTAATTCAAAACAGGGCTATGCAATTTTTCGCTAAAGTATGCAATGGGCTTACCATCTTGCATCAAAACACCTCCAATGCCAACTCCACTAGCATCACATTCTAGCTCAAAAGTCTTACCAAAATTTGGAAGTTGCAGCAATGGTGCGTGTGTAAGCTTGTCCTTCAAAGTGTCTAAGGACGCCTCTTGTGCCCTTCCCCAATGAAACACCACACCCTTCTTTGTCAACTCATGTAAAGGGGCAGCAATGGTGCTGAAATCCTTGACGAAGCGGCGGTAAAATCCTGCAAGACCAAGAAAACTCCTCACCTGTGTGATGGATTGGGGAACCGGCCAGCTCTTAATGGCTTCAATCTTTGCCTCATCCACCTCAATTCCCTGTGGAGTAACAACATAGCCAAGAAAAGAGACTCGATCCGTGCAAAAGATGCACTTCTCAAGGTTACCAAATAAACGTGCCTCGCGTAAAGCATTAAAAACAGCACGTAAGTGATCCATATGTTCATCCAAAGACTTGCTATAAATTAAGATATCATCAAAATAAACTACCACAAATCGACCAATGAAAGCTCTTAAAACCTCATTCATTAGGCGCATGAATGTACTAGGTGCATTAGTCAACCCAAAAGGCATTACTAACCATTCATACAATCCGAATTTAGTTTTGAAAGCTGTTTTCCATTCATCTCCAAGTTTCATTCTAATTTGGTGGTAGCCACTACGCAAATCAATCTTTGTGAAAATTACAGAGCCACATAATTCATCAAGCATGTCATCAAGCCTAGGAATAGGGTGACGATATCGAATGGTAATATTATTAATGGCTCTACAATCAACACACATACGCCAAGAACCATCTTTCTTAGGAACCAAAATTACAGGAACGGCGCAAGGGCTAAGGCTTTCACGTACGTACCCACGGTCCAAAAGCTCTTGTACTTGCCGCTGAATTTCCTTAGTCTCCTCGGGGTTGGTTCGATAAGCAGCGCGGTTTGGCAATGATGCTCCCGGAATCAAATCAATTTGATGCTCTATCCCTCTCATAGGTGGAAGCCCCGGGGGTATCTCAGCTGGAAAAATGTCCTCATACTCCTGCAAAAGGTTAGTGACAGCAGGCGGTACCGAGCTAACATCATCATCAAGAGAAAACAAGGTTCGTTTGCAAACCAAAGTATAGCATACATCGTCATCAGAAATTTCAGCAAGGTCACTTTTTCTTGCAAGCATAACAGCACCCTTCAATTTAATTCCCTGAGCCTGAACATTAGGTGCTAACTTCTCCTGTTTAGGTGGGTAAATAGAATTTGCTACTTGCTGATTTTCAGATTTAACCTCATGCAAACTAGCAGTTCGTGCTCTATCATGTTGTACAATTTCAGCTGGGGTCAAAGGAACCAAAGTAATTTTCTTTCCTTTATGCACAAAAGTGTATGTATTACTTCTACCATGGTGTATAACATCTTTATCAAATTCCCAAGGACGACCCAATAAAAGTGAACAAGCTTCCATAGGTACTACATCACAATCAACATAATCAACATAGGTACCAATGGAAAAAGAGACTCTGCAAGTTTGTGTTACCTTAGCTTTACCTGAATCATTCAACCACTGAATATGGTACGGATGGGGGTGTGGTCGTGTGGTCAAGCCAAGCTTCTTGACCAAATCTGTACTCACCAAGTTATTGCAGCTACCTCCATCAATGATGACACGTGCTCGTCGATTGTTGATTACGAAGAAAATCTGGAATAAATTGTGGCGTTGTAGCTTCTCAGGTTGTTGTATCTGTGTGCTAAGCACTCGCTGCACAATGATGTTCATGTAGGCGGCCGTGTCATCGCTACCAAAGACTTCGCCGTCCTCCTGAACAGCTTGTTCTTGATCCTCATCATCTTCAATGTCAGATGTGCTGATGTACCCATCGTCTGTAGCAATGTATGCTTGCTGACTAGGGCACTCTCGCTGCATATGCCCAAATCCATGGCAGCGGTGGCACTGAACGCCAGGAGTGCGTCCCATTGAGGCGACAGAGGATGCACTCTTCAAAGGTTCCTGCACAGAATTTTTACCTGAACCGGAAGGTTGTGGAGAAGACGATTTGACTCCAGACTTATCCTTGCTCGCGGTTGGTTGCATCCGATAGGAAGATGCCTTGGGAAGCCCCGAAGATCGCGGTGTGTATGTGATGCCAACCTTGTTCTTGCCCTGCAAGTCACGCCCCTGCAACTCCTTCTCTGCAAGCATAGCAAACTGAAACAACTGGTTGACAGTGTTAAATTCCTTATAATCAACTATGTCCTGAATTTCACGCCTCAACCCCGAATAAAAACGAACAATAGAATCCTCAGGCCCCTCCACTATGCCACAACGCATTAATCCTTTTTGAAGATCACCATAGTAATCCTGCACAGCTTTATCTCCCTGTTCTAAACGCATCAGTTTCTTACGGAGGTCTCTATGATATGATGGTGGCACAAATCTATCACGCATAGCAACCTTAAGCTCTTCCCAGGTACTAGGTGTCGCATTGTCTGCAGCTAAACCAGTCCACCAAATGATAGCAAAATCTGTAAACTCACTAGTGGCTTGTCTAACTCTATGTTCCTCAGGCACTAGGTGGGAACTAAATTTCTGCTCGACTATCATCTCCCAATCAAGATATCCCTCAGCATCATAATGGCCCGAAAAGGAAGGTATTTTAAATTTAACCTTAGCATAAGGATCATCGGGAGCACGATTACGATTACCTTGGTGGCGGTTGAAGTGTTGAGCGCCACCCATACCTGTGGCGTTTGTGCGTAGACGATGGCGTAATCTGTTTTGTCTTGTTGCTGCTTGATCAACATTACCATCGGTGTCATATACTACATCATCGTGTCCTCCGGTGTTGCTGCCATCATGGACTTCTTGGACGGGTGGCGGCTGCGCTTCCAAGGCAGCTACCCTGTCGGTTAGTGCGGACAAACGTTTGTCCAATCTCTCAAGGGTGTTGCCGAGCTTGAGATCAATGAGCGCGTCGGTGACAGCTTTGGCTACTGCCTCAGTCATCTCCCTCTGAGCATTATCTACAACAGATTGTAGTTGGTCTTGGCTGACGCACTCCGACCAGTCTTTGGGCGCCGTATCCTCTCCGTCACCTGGCATTATAGACACAAAACAGGAACAAACAGTGAAAGTTATCCCTAATAATCTACTACGTAGGTAGAGTAGTGCCTCTCAAGATCGTAGCAAAAAGGAGCCCCCTTCTCAAGCTCTTACAAGGTTCTTACCAGCAAGGTCAAGGATACCTGGAAGACGTAGCACTGCGATTACAGGGATCAAAACTTATACTGTCCAGAAGAAGTATGTGGAGTTAAGGCAGGCAGGCCAAATATGTGAGTGGAACACAATTCAAAAACAGAAAGTAATGCTGAATTATAGTCCCAAATACTTGCTCTCGTTGCTGGTCTAACGTGTTCCAAATACCAGATGTGTGATAACAAAATAGAGAAACAAGTATGATGGATAGCAAGAGTGATAAGAAACAATCACAAGATAGCACACGCCCACAATTATAACAAACTGTCTCCTCTATGTGCTCCTCTAAATATTGTTCCTCTTTTGCCCCTCTCAATTTTTCTATTTTTTGGGCTGTCGTTGTTTTTTTGGGAATCTTTGACTTTTTCTTTTTATTTTTTTGATATTTTTTCTTCACTTAGGAGCACACAAGAAGTAACCACAAAAAATTTGAGCTGAAACAAGTGAAAGACGTGGCCTGTGGAAAATTCAGAAGATGGGTCCAAAATTGAGGAAAAGCTTGTGACCACGAAAAGAGGATCTTGTGACCAGTTTTTGACCAAAATAAAATTTTCGAACCCCGGCAAAGCCGGGGATGGTCGGATCCGAAATTTTTTTCTGATCGATTTTGATATCTGGAACGTCGAAATCCGAGTTCGTACGCGAAAACTGGACCAGTTTCAAGTTTGGACTCCGAAATAGAGGACAAAACTGGAACAATGCGTACAAAAGTGGTCACGGTGGCTAGGGTTTCAAGGAAACGATGGGGAAAACACACGAACTGGACTCTAACACAACCTAACCAGCAACAAGACCTTAATTAGGACACAAACTCAACACGACGGAATCTGAAAAGAATTATGCAAAAGGCTAAACGTGGTTTCTGGGATAGGAAAACACTAATTTTTTTGGCTTTTCTGTGGACTCTAGGACGAAGGTGAAATCAAACTAAACTAGGGTAAAATTGAACCTAACAGTATACCTAAAGCTCTGATTACCAATTGATGTGAACTAGGGATCCCGATCTTCCGATAGGTTCTGATAACTCTCGATTTGGTGGAGTCACGACACAATTCGATCCGGCTTCCAAACAACTCGGCTCTGAACCCCGCAATCGCAGCACCACGACTCCTCTGGTTATCGACCGGCGTTGCACGGTCGACCTCGCCAAGAAGGCTAAGTCCTTGCCTGCAAATCGAGAACACAAGCAAGAACACAAAGGAATGCAACCAAATTGCAGATGAATGATTAATCTCACAAAGTTGGGGTCTCACAAACCGACGACGGCGGTGAAACTGTTTTCAACAGAATAATCTAAGCAAAACCCAACCCTAATGTAGGCGGCGACTACTTATTATATAGCCTAAGGGACGTCCAAGGACCCCTATTCGCGTCCCTGGGAAGTACCAACACGTTACAAGGCCCAAACGGCCCAAAAGACGACGACACAGCGCCCTGACAGATTCTGGACGGTGACTTGTTTCGACGATTCCCGTTGATTCCGAATAGCTTTTGACGTGAGACCACTTGGGTTAGTTTCCTTATCAAATAAGCTTTCCATCCATATATGGATCATCGAAAACGGAGTCCGGATGCGTCCTGGGTGACCAGTTTAAGGCAGACTGGTCCTGGATTCCGAGGTGGACTCGAACTTGGTTTGGTTTGGTCCTCCATCTTTATCCGGGCGCCCTCGCTGGTCCTCCACGCCTCCAAGCCCTCCTCCATGTGTTTCCTGGACCTCTCCTTCATACCTAAGCACAATATAATCATTAGGTAGCAATCTATTCTTAGAATCATATAAAGAGTTACTTAGGAACGAGCTCACCTCTAAATTTAATTGACGCGCGCGAGCTCTAGTGATTGGACCTTGAATGTCCAGCAGTGGATCATTGTGTGTATGTGAAGGAGTGATGTCCTCATCAGTGGTGCACCGGACAGGGGGTGGCGATGCCACCTAGGCACCTCTACAAGCTCTCCAAGTTGCAAACTTTTTTGCGATTCGATCCACAACAACTCGAGATACTCTTCGCAAGCGATGCTAACTCTCAAAGTGTTTTCTCAAAACATGTTAGAGCCAAGTTAGCATTTCTCAAAAACATTTTCAATAAATATTTTTCGCTTGCTCTCTTGTGTGCATTAGGCCTAAATGCATTGCATGAAGTCCAACACTAGTGGCACTAGATGACCGAATTGTCTAGTAGAGAACCCCTCTTAATAGTACAACCATCTACCCTAATTGTGATCACACTCTCTATAGTGTCTTGATCACTAAAACAAAATCCCTATTTAGACCTTTGCCTAGTGATGGGACATCGCCACGCTGGACATACCGACGCTATGGTCTTTCCCAAGTTGCAATTCGTACCCAACTAAGCTGCCACGTCACCCTTGGATTCAGCAGACATATCGTCACTGTTTTGGTCATAACTCTCTCATACGACATCGAAACGGGGCGTTCTTGGATGCGTTGGAAAGGGGATGACGACGCCGTCGTTTTCGATCTGGTCTCAAGTCTAGAAGGTCCGTGGATCATTCTGTGTGACCACGGCAAGGTGCTACGTCACCTATTTGGGCCAGCTTGGCCATATATCGTGTCGGGCCTTAAGCCCAAGTTGTGGGCGCCCAACCCCTGGCCATCCTCAATCCTAGGTCGAGTCTTAGACTATAAAACAGCCACCTCCGCTGCTAGACAATTGAGTTTTGTTTAGAGTTTAGTTTTCCATCGAGAAACTGAATCGTTCATTGTAACTGTGGTGACAAATCCTTTTACAGTGATCCAGGGCCCCTGTTCTTGATCTCCTCCACTATGTCGATTAGTCCTTTGGAACCGAGTTCTTGAACCCTCTATTGATATTCGCATCATTTATATTTGCAATTTCAGATTGCGTATTTTACCTTCTTGCTTGTGTTCTTCGATTCGCTTGTAGGAAAAGCCTTCTTGGCGAGGTCAATCAAGTTGTGCTTGGTTGATAACCAACGGAGCAGTGGTGTAACGGTTGCAGGGTTCGAATCGTGTTTGATTTGAAGCTGGATCGCCAACGTTGAGATCTCCACAAATCGAACTTACCGGTTACCTCTCGGAAGATCGGGCCTGTATCTCATCAATTGGTATCGGAGATTTTAGGTTTACCGCGAGGTATATTCTCGTTTGCCTTAGATTCATATTTGTTCATTACCTAGAGTCCACAAAAAGCCTAAAAATATTTTAATTTCCGCTATCCTATCACCCTTTGTGCCTTTGCAATTTCGTTTCAGATTCGCGTTGTTGAGTTTGTGTCCGTGGTCAAGTCTTGTTGCTGGTTTAGGATTGTGTTCGTGGTCGTAGTTCAATCGCCCGTTGTTGTGATTTTTGTTTTCCGCCGCTATCCCATCCACCGTTTCCAAACAACAAGTCAAAGCCACCACATTACTCGATTTGCCCCGCTAGCCGCCTTGTGTAAGTTCTTGCCGCCACGCAAACCCTAGATAGGCTGCCAGCCGCTCTTATTTTGCCTGCATCGCAGCCCTCCTTACATCATCAGGCGAATACCTACTGCTGTTAGTCACAAGGACGCTCTTGTGATCGGTGTTAGAGTTTAGGGACGTTTTGCCCTAACTGCCGCTGTCGTGTTGTGCCTCCTGGAATACATAACTTGATATACCTTCGGTAAAACAGGCATAATTTTTCGCTCGTTTATCAGAAAAATCTAAAATTTTTACAGCAGCTTCTTGACACCATTTGGAGCCGACCCAAACTTAGCTATGCCCTATTTGGTCTCATCAAAATTGTCAAAAAATTTAGGAAAATAAAGAAAAAAATTATCAAAGTTTTTACACGCTTTTTAGAGAACGTGCTGTATTTCTGTAGACCACATCCCACCTAAGTTGTAGGTGCCAATTTTTGTGGTTGCATCTTTTTTGATCCTTGTTCAGAGAAAAATATAAAAAAATAGTGAAAAAATAAAAAGTTTGATTCCTACTAGTGTCTTTTTGAAAAATCAGGGAAAATTTCCGGAAAAAGAAAAATTCCGGGTTATTTGCTTGTTCTGTGCATTCTTTCCATCGTCCTTTGTTTTCACCTTTTTGCGCTACGTCTCGACACGTCTTAGCCAGCAGCTATGATTTATACTTTGGATCCGGATTGAACAATCGCTAATCTGCATTCGTTAATTGCTAATCCTTGCTGTCATATTGTGTGCCTACCCATAGCTCCACATATTCTTCTGTCAGCACATGTTCATCTTGCAACTGTTACCCACGCTCAACAACAGATTGTTTTGCCACGTTGGTTTTGCTCTTGTTTGGCTTTGGTAAGAATACAAGCAAGACGGTGGTAAGCCGCTTGTGATTTTGCATTCCACTTTCACCACCACCACCACTTGTTTCGTTTTAGTTGATAGGGATAATACTTTGGTGTTGTCTTTTTCTATCTTCTAACCATGGCAGGATCTCCGACGGACTTCAATGAGTACGTGTCCAAGGGCGACCTTACAACATTCTTGACTGAACAACGCAATCTTATGACCGAGCTGACGCGCAATGTGAACAATCTGGTCACCCGCATTGAACAACTCGAGCAACGCCCTCCACGTCATCGTGCTGATGATGACGATGCCGATGATTTTGGTGATGACGATGCGGATGCTGACGGTTATGTCCGTCACCGCCTCAACTTTAACCATCACGGTATGGGAGGTAATAATCATGGTAATAATGATCCTTTTGCTAAAATTAAATTTAGCCTTCCTACTTTTGCTGATAATGTTGATCCAGAGGCTTATTTGGATTGGGAGCTTGCTGTTCAACAAAAATTTGATTCTCATAATGTTCCTGCTGAGCATAGAGTTAGACTTTGTAAGGTCCAAATGGCTAGAGGGAGGTGAATAGCTTATTTAAAAATCTACAAGCTTCACTAAACAACCATGTTAGTATAAAAGATGGCTAAGCTAATTCTAGCACTAGCTCAACTACACTATGCAAGCCACCTATACAATTCTAGTGAAGCAAGGCTATGATCTCTAATACACACCAACAAGACTAAGTCACTAAGTTACTTACTCCTATGTGATAAAAGCTACACTAAGCAAACTACACTAGGATTAGTATAAGAAAGTAAAGAGCAAGTGACTTAATTCTTATACCAACGATGTAGAGAAGTAATGCACTCGAAAAATCAATCACAATGATCAACCACAAGAGAAATCCTCAGCAAAGAGATGACACAAGATTTTTTACCGAGGTTCACTTGCTTCCCGGTAAGCTACTCCTCGTTGTGGCGATGCACCCACTTGTCGGTTCACGAGCTAATCGACTATCAAGAGTCGAGCCCTCCAAGGTTAGTGACCAAGCTCTTTGGTACCGGTCATATGTTGAGTGCACCCACTATCAAGCACCCAATGCCTTCCTCCGACTTTATAATTGACCTACAAGACAAGATCAAATCTTTTTAGGTACCCAAACTTGTTTGGGTCCTCTAAGGTTAGTGACCAAGCTCTTTGGTACCCAAATGGCTTTCTTCTTTGAGCCCATCCAGGTGCACCAATGAACTTAGCATGAACACCATTTGTACCCTTGGTAAGTATATAGAAAGAATCAAACTTAATTGAGGATACATTAGCATTGAATTTCTTATTCATGCAATGCTGCTCTATGTGACCAACTTGCTTACAACTTTTGCAATAGCTACCATTGTTCTTCACAAAACGAGTCTTGTGAGGAGCAAAAACGGCCTTGCCTTTCTTGAGGTTATAGCCCAATCCCTCTTTGTAGAGAGAAGCCCTTTGGCTACCCAAGCACATAAGCAAGCGGTCCTCACCACCATAAGCCTTAGCTAATGTGTGATTGAGCTCTTTTACCTCCTTCTTGAGATTTTCATTCTCAACTATAAGTGTGGAGTCACAAGTGAAACCATCACTACTAGATGAGGATGATGTAGATGCGCTACATGAAGGGTTAGTAGGAGCAACAACAATAGGCTTATGAAAAGATTCATTAATTATATCACATGATATGCCTATGTTGCAAGTTTTAGCTTTCTCAACATTAGTTGGCATGTTTTCATATTTTTCAACTAGAGAGGAATGAGTTTCTTCAAGCTTAGTATGAGACTTTTGAAGCTTCTTATGGTCTACCTTTAGACTCTCATAAGATGCTCTAAGCTTATCAAGTTCTTGCATAAGGTTTTTCTTTTCCTTAAGCAAGCCCTTGCACTCCTTTCTAGATTCTTTAAAATGTTGAGTGCAATCTTCTAGCATAGTGATTAGTTCATCTTTAGTGAATTCTTCTTCATCACTATCACTATCACTATCACTATCACTAGCATTATCATGATCACTCTCATCGTCGGATGATACCTTAGCGGCCTTAGCCATGAAGCACGATAGAGTGTCGAAGAGGGAGACCTTCTCTTGGATGGCAATGCTAGCATGTCCCTTCTTCTTGCTCTTGTTGTCATCCTCATCATCACTTGAGGAATCATCACTATCCCATGTAGCAACATGAGAATCATTATTCTTTTTATGAGAGCTCTCCTTCTTTTCTTGCTTCTTCTTTTGCTTCTTTCTCTCCTTCTTGATAGCATCTTCATCATCACTATCATAAGGACACTTTGCAATGAGATGGTCCTTGCTATGGCATCCAAAACATCTCATGGTATGCTCATTCTTCTTGGATGAGTTCTTCCTCCTTCTTGCACGAAAGCCCTTCTTCTTCATGAATTTCTCAAATTGCTTGATAAAAAGAGCCATCTTCTCATCCATGTCATCACTATCACAAGAGGTTGAGTCTTCATCACTTGATGATTCAATTTTAGATTTGCCCTTGGATGTGGTGGCTTTGAATGCCACACTCTTCTTCTTCTCATCATCCTTCTTCTCACTTTCCTTCTTCTTTTTGACCAACTCCTCTTTCTCATCATCTTCTCTATATGAATCATCGGTCATCACTTCTTGGAATACTTGTTGAGGAGTTGATTCCTTCAATGTAGTCCTCACTAGCACGGTGATCAATGTATCAAATCTCTTGGGCAAGCTTCTCAAGAACTTCATAGAGAATTGGTTGTCCTTTACCTCCTCACCAAGTGCCTTGAGCTCATTAACAATGACTTGTAATCGATGAAACATTTCCAGTACACTCTCATCTTCTTGCATCTTAAAGCTAGAAAACTTTTCTTGCAAGATATATGCTTTAGCGGTCTTTGTGCCTTCGGTGCCCTCAAATGTTTCTTCTAGCTTGGCCCAAGCATCATGTGCAACTTCTATGCTCTTCACTTGCTCAAATGTCTTGTCATCCAATGCCTCATGAAGAGCACTAATGGCAATGTCATTGCATTGGAGCTTCTTCTGTTCCACCGGTGTAGGTGCTTCCGGATTAGCAACCTCAAATTTTATTTTGGTGACCTTCCACACTTCTCTATTGATTGACTTGAGGTGTGCGGTCATCTTAACCTTCCAATATGTATAATTTGTGCCATCAAAGTGAGGTGCCTTCTTGGTGTTGTTGATGTGCAAGCTTAATTGAGCCATTTCTTTTTCACCATAGGTTGTTAAGTCTCAAATAAATGGTGCCTCGGCTCCGATACCACTTGTAAGGTCCAAATGGCTAGAGGGGGGGTGAATTGCCTATTTAAAAATCTACAAGCTTCACTAAACAACCACATTAGTATAAAAGATGGCTAAGCTAATTCTAGCACTAGCTCAACTACACTATGCAAGCCACCTATACAATTCTAGTGAAGCAAGGCTATGATCTCTAATACACACCAACAAGACTAAGTCACTAAGTTACTTACTCCTATGTGATAAAAGCTACACTAAGCAAACTACACTAGGATTAGTACAAGAAAGTAAAGAGCAAGTGACTTGATTCTTATACCAACGATGTAGAGAAGTAATGCACTCGAAGAATCAATCACAATGATCAACCACAAGAGAAATCCTCGGCAAAGAGATGACACAAGATTTTTTACCGAGGTTCACTTGCTTCCCGGCAAGCTACTCCTCGTTGTGGTGATGCACCCACTTGTCGGTTCGCGAGCTAATCGACTATCAAGAGTCGAGCCCTCGGCGGGCGCCGCACAACCGCACACAAGATGGGGATCCTCCAAGCCACGAGCTCCACTAGAGTATCCAATTTGCGAACACCCGTGGGGAAGGATCAAGAACCCCCTTACAACACTTGGTGAGGGCTCCAACAATCTCCAATTGCGAGCTCAATCACCTCCGCTGCTCCAAGCCGTCTACCGTGTCGGGAAACACAGAAGAGTAACAAGAAATCCGCAGCAACTCGAAGATCAAGTGCCTCTAGAATGCAACTCTCAAGCAATGCACTTGAATCTCACTCAATCTCAGTCAAGATGTGCAACTAAGCAAAGAGATGAGTGGAGGGGTTGTTCTCTAGCTCAAAGGATGTCTCTGGGTCTCAAAATGTGCAAGAGTTACCCTCAAACCCTAGACATCTTCTATTTATAGCGAAGGGGTACGCAGCTAGCCGTTGCCGGACGACACAGTTGAAATCGCGCTGATCAGACGCACCGGTCAGGGTGACTGGACGCGTCCGGTCACTACAGGACAAACATAAACAGTGCACATCAGAAGTAGACATTGCCCTGACCGGACGCGCCCCAGCATCTGACCGGACGCGCTGCACCTGGCGTCCGGTCGGAGTGTAGTAAGCTCCCACCGCGACCGGACGCGTCCGATCGCACGTGACCGGACGCGCCAGCCACGTCCGATCGGAGTCCAGTAACAGTCCACTCGTGATCAGGCGCGTCCGGTCGAACGTGACCGGACGTGCCACCGCGTCCGATCGCGTCTGCCCTCTGTGCTGAACTCCTTGGTGCGTGACTGGACGCGCCGGTTCCGCGAGGGACCGGACGCGCCGGTCCGCGACCCTTCTCACACGCGCGTTTGTCTGTGGTTTGAACTGACCGGACGCGCCAGCCGCGTCCGGTCAATTCGACCACAACGTCCGGTCACTGTATTTTTAGTGATAATCATTTCAGACTTTCGCCACCTTTTCTCGCCTCCGCCTCAATAGAAAATAGGCATTTCATTTCCTCAAAAACGCCTGAATCCCACGCTCGCAAGCTCGGCGGGAGGGAGAGCGAACCCCAAACCCCTTACTACCACTCAAACACCACCGCCTTCGCAAATGTGCCAACACCATCATGTGAAAAACACCATGTACATGTGTGTTAACATTTTCACAAACATTTTTAAGGCGTTATGTTAGCTCTCTACTAGATCCTAATGCATATGCTCAAGACATTGATCTAGTGGCACTTGATTTCCGAGCTAACCGTGATTGCCCCTGAAAGCATCTAGGCCCCGAGAGTTGGTTTCAGCAATTGATGACAATGCTTTATTACCATGACTAACGTGTGTTTTGCAGAAACCTTGGTAAGTTAGGTCATGGAGTTGGTAACTGCTTTGGGCACCATGGTATTCATGCCCCTTGATGGAAATCATTTCGGTTTTCAAAGGAGTGACGTCAAGATTAAGGACGGTTAGTTCCGGATGTCGAGGTGTTGAGTTACATTCGGAATAGTCGTTAGGATCTTTGTTTTCTCTTTTGGCCGTACTATAAAGGGGGGCGTGAGCGGGTAGCTTGACCTAGATGAGTCTTATGTTTAGGTGTGGTGCACACTTGTCAAACTTAGCACTAGGCAGCTCTAGAATAGCTCAAAGTTCAGTTGGAAGCAACTTGGTTCAAGTTGCGTCGCGTTTCGGAGTGTTTAAAGGGTTTTTCCCTTGACCGGACGCGGTCCCTGGCTTGACCGGACGCGTCCGGTCAGTTTAAATCCGTGACTGAGTTTCAGTCCTGATGACCGGACGCGGCTCTTGCGAGGACCGGACGCGGTGGTCAGGCTGACACGTGTCACTTGAGGGAAACTACCTAATCAGACGCGACTGGGGTGTGATCGGCGCGTCCGGTCACGTTCCAGTAAGGTCCTTTGACGACCAGACACGTCCGGTCATCACCGATCGGACGCGGTCGCGCATCAGGTCAACTCACAGTAAGCTCCCTGCACGACTGGACGCGTCCGGTCACCCCTGACCGGCGCATCCGGTCACTCAGCCGAAGTTTCAGAATTTCGACCGTTACGAGCGACCGGCGCGTCCAGTCACCTCGTATTTTGCTGAGTTGGCAGGTAACGGTTGGTTTTGACTGTGGGGTGTATAAATACATCCCCACCACCTCTTTTAGAGGTCTCTTGCTCATTTATTCAGCTGAGAAACACCTTTGGAGTGCAAGTGCTCTAGTGAGGAGTGTGATTTGAGAATCGAACCTTGAGAGTCCTCACTAGTGATTGGAGAGTAGCAAGTGTGCATCCACCTTCTCATTAGGCTTGTTGTGGTCAAGTGAGAGTTCTAGCTTGTTACTCTTGGTGATCGCCATCACCTAGACGGCTTGGTGGTGATTGGGAGTTTGGTGATCATCCGACGGAGCTTGTGGATGACCCAACTCATCTTGTGAGTGGTTTTGGGCAAGTCACCGCGACGGAGTGTCAAAGAATCAGCCCGTAGAGAGCACTTGATCCTTGTGCGGATCAAGGGGGAGCTACACCCTTGCGCGGGTGCTCCAATGAGGACTAGTGGGGAGTGGCGACTCTCCGATACCTTGGAAAAACATCGCCGTGTTCCTTGCCCTTACTTTCAAGCATTTACATTCTTGTATTTACATTCATTGCTTGTTTTACATTCCTAGAATTGCCATGCTAGAATAGGTTTGGAAACTAGGGTGCAAAACTTTTACCGGTAGAATCTTTAGGAACACAAGTAGGCACTAGGGGTGAATTCCGGCTTGTAGGATTTAATTCTTGCAATTAATTTTTAGAAAAGCCCAATTCACCCCCCTCTTGGGCATCTTGATCCTTTCAATTGGTATCGGAGCTGAGTTGCTCCTAATTTAGGCTTTACCGCCTAGAGCAAGATGTGTAACGGGGACGGACCACCTCCCACCTTTGAGGGGGATGATTTTTCATATTGGAAAATCCGTATGGAGGCATACCTCGAAGCCATAGATGTTGGGTGTCTTAGAGCCGCAACCCAAGGGCTTCTCGCTATCAAGGATCCCGCCAACCTAAGTGGTGACGAGGAGAAGTACGACCGGTGGAATGCAAAGGCCAAAAATGCACTCTACCGGGGCTTAGGCAAGGATATCTTCAATCGTGTGCGTAATGCAAAGAACGCTCATGAATTGTGGGAAAACCTTTGTGCTCTCCATGAGGGAACTAAGAGTGAGCATGAGGAACGCTATCATATTGCTTTAAAGAAAATTAATTCTTTTGAAATGCTTCCCAAAGAAAGTGCTAATGACATGTACACTCGATTGAATGTTCTTGTAGAGGACCTCAATGCTCTTGGGCTCACTCAAATGAGCCAATCGGATGTTGCAAGGAAGATCTTGAGTGTTCTTCCCGTTGAGAAGTATGGTCACATTGTCACCGTGCTTCACCAAAGTGATCTTTCCACCGCAACACCGACACAAGTATTGGGGAAGATCAATGCTCATGAGATGTACATGCACATCACTCCAGAAGAAGGCTCATCATCTTCCAAGAAGAAAGACTTGGCCTTCAAAGCTAGCCATGACAAGAAGAAGAAGAAAGGCCAAGCCATGATGGTGCAAGAGAGCTCAAGTGAAAGTGACATTGATGATGAATCACTTGCACTCATGGTGAGAAAGACCACTAAAATGCTAAAGAAGCTCGACAAGAGTGGCATCAAGTTCGATGGCAAGAAAAAGAAATTCTTCACAAGTAGCAAAAGGAAGCCAATCTCGGAGATGGATTGCTACAATTGTGGTGAACTTGGCCACTTAGCTCATCAATGCCCTAGACCTCCAAAAGACAAGTACAAGAACAAGAACAAGGACAAAAAGAATGATTCAAGTGATGAAGAAGAAGAGAAAAAGAAAAACAAGCCATACAAGAAGAAGGATGGCAAGAAGAAGGAGTTCCACAAGAAGAAGAAGGGAGGAAAGGCATACATTGTTGGTGATTGGCTCACCGACATTGAATCATCTTGTGAGTCCTCCGGTGATGAGAGCGATGATGAGAAAGAGAAGGTTGCCACATTTTGTGATGGGGCCATCATCTTCACCGACATCTTCATCACCACCTTCACCACCACCTTCACCGTCATCGTCCACTACTCACCTATGCCTCATGGCCAAGGGTGAATGAAAGGTACAAAACAATGATAGTGATGATGATGATAATAGTGATAGTGAAGATGAATATGACGCACCTTCTTATGATGAACTTGTAAAATTGTTGAACAAATACACTAAAGTCATAAGAAGGACTAGAAATGAAAATGATGAACTTCAAAATGAAAATGAATCACTCTCATCCAAGCTTGAAAGTGCACAAAAGGCTAGTGGTGAGCTCAAAGATCAAAATGGAATTATGTCTTCCACTCTCAAGGAGCTCAAAACCTCTAATAAAGAGCTTAGAGATCAACATGATAAACTTGAGAAGAAGCATGATGAGCTCATCACTAGGCATAACTCACTAAAATACAAATATACAACATTGAAAATTGACTATGATAGTCTTGTGGTTGCTAATGAACTTTCTCTTGAGACACATGATGCTACTAACAAAGTTGTTAAGTGTGACATAGCTACATCATGTGATGACTTGATCATTGAAAGCATTGAGCAAGGTTCTAGTAGCAAAGGCAAGAGTGTGGTTGAGTCAAACAACTATGATGATTATGCTAAGATCAAGAGTGAGAATGAGAAGCTTGCAAATGAGAACAAGAAGCTAAAAGGTTTGATGGCTCTTGAGAAGCAAACAACAAATGAGTCACTTATTGAAGAAAACAAAAAGCTCAAGCAAGAAAAAGGGCATCTCAAGACCGGCCTAAGTAAGTTCACAAGAGGCCAATATTTGCAAAGTGAGCTACTCATGAACACCGTGATGAAGATGGATAGAAGTGGTATTGGGTACTTGGCAAATCAAGAGAAGAAGGCTAAAGCTCAACAACAACAAAGCAAGTCAAAGCCCAAGCCAAAGAGACGTGTTGAGTGTGGACAAGAAGGCCATTTTGCTCATGAGTGCAAAACTCCACCACCACAACCCTTGCCCAAGCATGCTAGACCCTTTGCCTTCAATGCTCATTACATGCTAAGAAAAGATTCAAATGAAAAGATGAAAGTTATGTTCTTGGGTCCCCAAACAAAACTAGGCCTAAGAAAATATGGGTTGCCAAGTCACTAGTTGAGAAAGTCAAGGGTCCCTCTCAAGTGTGGGTCCCTAAACAAAAGGCTTGATCCCTTGTGTGTAGGTAAACTACAAGACCGGTGGATCTCATTGGGTTATTGATAGTGATTGCACTCAACATATGACCGGTGATCCTCGTATGTTCACCTCCATTGAAGAGAATGGGATATCACTAGTTGAGAAAGTCAAGGGTCCCTCTCAAGTGTGGGTCCCTAAACAAAAGGCTTGATCCCTTGTGTGTAGGTAAACTACAAGACCGGTGGATCTCATTGGGTTATTGATAGTGGTTGCACTCAACATATGACCGGTGATCCTCGTATGTTCACCTCCATTGAAGAGAATGGGATATGTCAAGAGAAGATCACATTTGGGGATAATTCAAAGAGCAAAGTCAAGGGTATAGGCAAGATTGCAATATCAAATGATCACTCACTCTCAAATGTGCTCTATGTTGCTTCATTGAGTTTCAACTTATTATCCGTTGGGCAACTTTGTGACCTTGGCTTCCAATGCTTGTTCACACCTAATGAAGTGGTAGTTTCAAAGATAGATGACAAGCAAGTGATATTCAAAGGCTTTAGATACAATAATCTTTATCTTGTTGACTTTACCTCCGAAGATGCAAACTTGATGACATGTTTGTTCACCAAGACCTCTCTTGGTTGGCTTTTGCATAGGAGGCTTGCTCATGTTGGAATGAACACTCTCAATAAGCTATTGAAGAAAGAACTAGTGAGAGGATTGAAGGATGTAAAGTTTGAAAAGGACAAACCTTGTAGTGCATGTCAAGCGGGCAAACAAGTTGCAAACACTCATCCAACCAAAGCTTTCATGTCAACTTCAAGAGTGCTAGAACTTCTACACATGGATTTGTTTGGACCTACAACCTACAAGAGCTTGGGTGGAAATCTCTATTGTCTTGTGATAGTGGATGACTACTCAAGGTACACATGGACCTTCTTTCTTCATGACAAATCTGAAGTGGCAAATTGCTTCAAGAAGTTTGCAAAGAGAGCACAAAATAAATTTGAAGTCAAGATAAAGAAGATTAGAAGTGACAATGGCAAAGAATTTGACAACATAAACATTGAAGCTTATTGTGATGAAATTGGAATCAAGCATGAAGTATCTTCAACCTATACTCCTCAACAAAATGGTGTAGTTGAGAGAAAGAACCAGATCTTGATCACCCTTGCAAGAACAATGTTAGATGAGTACAACACTCCGGAGAAGTTGTGGGCCGAGGCAATCAACACCGCATCCTATGCTTCAAATCGCCTCTTCCTACAAAAGTTTCTTGGCAAGACCCCCTATGAGTTGCTAAATGGGAAGAAGCCGGACGTCTCATTCTTCTGGGTGTTTAGTTGCAAATGCTATATCTACAAGAAGCGTCAACACCTAGGGAAGTTTCAAAGACGTTGTGATATTGGTTTCCTTGTTGGTTACTCATCAAAGTCCAAAGCATATAGAGTATTTAACCATGCCACCAGTTTGGTTGAAGAAACATATGATGTGGAATTTAATGAATCTAACGGCTCCCAAGGAGCAATTGAGAATTGTGATGATGTAGGTGATGAACCCTTGAGAGAGACAATGAAGAACATGCCCGTGGGAGACATCAAGCCAAAAGATGATAAAGACGATGTACAAATTGTTGATCCACCATCTTCATCACGTGTGCCTCAAGATGATGACAAGGATGAGAGAGTTGAAAATGAAGACACTCATATCTCTCATGAACAAGTCGAGGCACAAGCTCAAGATGTTGATGCTCCCCATCCTCCTCCTCAAGTGGTTGATAGAAGAAACTCACCTCTACTTCAAGCACATCCACAAGATCTCATCATAGGGAGTCCTACTAAAGGAGTAATGCCTCGATCTCAAAAGCTTGCTTCTTTTGTTGAACATCACTCTTTTGTCTCTTGTATTGAACCTAAGAATGTAGAAGAAGCTCTTCAAGATCCGGATTGGGTGAATGCTATGCATGAAGAATTGAACAACTTCACTCGCAATCAAGTATGGACACTTGAAGAGCATCCAAAAGGTGCAAGAGTCATTAGAACCAAGTGGGTGTTCTGCAACAAGCAAGATGACCAAGGCATAGTAGTGAGGAACAAGGAAAGACTAGTTGCAAATGGGTTCTCTCAAGTTGAAGGTCTTGATTTTGGAGAGACCTTTGCACCCGTCGCAAGACTTGAAGCCATTCGTATCCTCCTTGCATATGCATCACATCATGATATGAGACTATATCAAATGGATGTGAAAAGTGCATTCTTAAATGGTTTCATAAATGAATTAGTCTATGTTAATCAACCTCTCGGGTTTGAAGACCCTAGATATCCTAATCATGTTTATAGGTTATCCAAGGCGCTATATGGGCTCAAGCAAGCCCCTAGAGCGTGGTATGAGCGCCTCCGGGACTTCCTCATTGAGAAGGGCTTCACCATTGGGAAGGTCGACACCACACTATTCACCAAGAAGCTTAATGGGGAGATCTTCATTTGTCAAGTTTATGTTGATGATATCATCTTCGGGTCAACAAATGAAGAATATTGCAAGGAATTTGGTGAATTGATGTCGAAAGAGTTTGAGATGTCTATGATTGGTGAGCTCACATTCTTCCTTGGTTTTCAAGTCAAGCAAATGAGAGAAGGGATTTTCATCTCTCAAGAAAAATATACCAAGGATCTTCTCAAGAGATTCAAGATGGAAGAATGCAAACCAATCAAGACCCTAATGCCATCTAATGGACATCTCGACCTAGATGAGGGAGGTAAACTGATTGATCAAACTCTCTACCGCTCTATGATTGGTAGTTTGTTGTACCTTACCGCATCTAGGCCCGATATCATGTTTAGTGTGTGTATGTGTGCTCGCTTTCAAGCGTGCCCTAAAGAACCTCACTTAAGTGCCGTAAAAAGGATCTTAAGATATCTTAAGCACACCCCAAGCATTGGTCTTTGGTATCCCAAAGGAGCTAGATTCCAACTAGTTGGCTACTCCGATTCGGATTATGCCGGTTGCAAAATTGATAGAAAAAGCACATCCGGATGGTGCCATTTGCTTGGGAGGTCTTTAGTATCTTGGTCATCTAAGAAGCAAAATAGTGTGGCTTTGTCCACCGCCGAGGCGGAATACATTGCCACGGGGGCTTGTTGTGCACAAATCTTATACATGAAACAAACCCTCCTAGACTATGGAGTTGTTCTTGAAAAGGTGCCACTTTTATGTGATAATGAAAGTGCCGTTAAAATTGCTAATAATCTGGTACAACACCCTCGCACCAAGCACATTGATATCCGCCACCACTTTTTAAGAGATCACGTTGCTAAAAATGATATATCACTAGAAGGTGTAAGAAGTGAAAATCAATTAGCGGATATCTTCACTAAACCTTTGGATGAGGCCACCTTTTGTAGGTTGAGAAGTGAACTTAATGTGCTTGACTCTAGTAACTTTAAAAAATGAGCTTGTGTTGTCCCTTGCATTGCATTGTATTATATGTCATGTTTAAATTTCCCGCAATGCATCTAGGGCTTGTCTAACACGGTTACGATAACCCTCCTTTGGAGGAGTGAAGAAGCCTAACCGTGGATCAAACTTGACAAGCAACCTAGCTTTACTTACTTGTATTGCATTGCATATGCATGGTTGTTGCTTTATCGTTTCTTTTCGGTTTGGCTTTGAGCAACCTCTATGTTCGTTCATGAATAGAGAGAGCATTTGACGCTCCTAAGGGTTCACAAACTCTATTGCATGGCCATACGTTGCTCCTCGGGTGTTTGTTGCCTATTTTCCTAAAAACAATACTAGCCTAAGGCAAATTATTTTGAAAAACTTGAGGGTTTGAGAGAGGTCACTCATATCAGGTTCCAATTGGTGTTTATTTGAGTCTCTTTGAATTGGAACTTGATTGGGAGAAGTCACGTCGAAGTTCGGATTGAAGAAAGGCGAAAAACAGTGACCGAACGCTGCACCGGACGCTGCACCGGACGCAGTGATGCTTCACCACCGTGTTCGGTCCCGGCGACCACCAGCGCGTCCGGTCATCCAGAAGAACTTCTCCTGACCTTGTGACCGGATGCTGCACCGGACACGCTGCTGTTGACCACCGCGTCCGGTCCTAGTAACCACCACCGCGTCCGGTCATTCGCGATGACTTTCCCGAATAACCCTCGACCGGACTCTGTCCGCGTCCGGTTAGTCCTAACCGGACGCGTTCGGTCGCTCCAGGAGCTTACTGGAGTGTGACTGGACGCTGCACCACCGTGTCCGGTCGTTCGACCACCGCGTCCGGTCAGTGCATGCCGAGCGGATCTAACCCCTCATATAACATTTCGTCTTCGTTCCGTTTTTCTTCAATCCGCCGCTCCGCTCGTGCCCTAATCGCCCGAATCCGCTGCTTTCTAGCCCTAGGTCGCCGGAACCGCCGCTCACCGCCGCGCCTTGCCCTCTCCTTCTTCTCTGGCGAGCCCTGCCGCGTTGCCCCACCGCGCCTGCCGTGCCCGCGCAGTGCCGCCCGACCCGCGCCCGCTGCGCCTGCTGCCTTGCCGCGCCGCCACCGCCCTTACCGCGCTTGGCCGTGCCGACGCCCGTGCCTGCTGCTCCACCTCCGGCCGGCCGTTGACTGCCTCCCTCGCGCACTTCTTCGCTTGGCCATTGCAGTGTTGCCCTAACCCTAACCCTAGGGTTCGCGCAACGTCGTTTTAGCCGTTCGTCGTCGAAGTTTCTTTGCGCAACGTCTTCTACGCGAGGTTGTTTCGCGTCACCTTGATCTCCTTGTTAGGGTTTGACGTAACTTCTTCATTGTAATCCTAATTATCTTTTGTTTCGACAAATCAGTGCTCGTCCGGCGTATTCGGGAAGTCTCGCGAACTAGGTCATCTTACCTCATCATCGTCTTCTCGTCGATCCGAGGTAGCTATCGCGTTTCGATTCATATCTTATCTTATATGCTTGCTATCTCTAGGGTTTCGTACCTTTTAGTTATATATGTTGCTTATAGTAGATCCATCTATTCCGTCTTTTAAGTGAGTTTGTCGGTGTGTCGGGGTGACCGCAGTTCAGTTGTTGAATCCGAGGTCAAGCCTGCGGATACGGATTGAGGCCAAGCCTCTTGAGTGTCAGTACACCATCTTTTAGAGGGTTCTCGACAGTTTGATAGCATGGTTCGTTGCAAGAACGCCAGGGGTGCTCCGAGTGACGGGGACGAGAGTCCACCCCGTATGTCTGAGGTTGCGCGTGGCAAGCGCATAAAGATTATGGCCAGAAAGAAGAAGAAGACCCTTACTGATGCAGAGATCGCTCAGGCAGTCGCCGATGCAGCTGAGCAGGCAGAGAGGGGAGGCAGGAGCAGTGGTATTCGCATTGGCGAGCGTCGCTTTCATCTTAAAGGTCGACAGCTTGGTACAGAGGCTACTGAGGCCACAGAGGGCATAGAGGGGACAGAGGATGCAGATGCTATGTCAGTTGATCCACCTGCAGAGGCTCCAGAGGGGACAGAGGAGCAGCCATCTCAGACTCCACCGCGTCGCCGCTCCACACGTACACGAGCTCAGGTGACTCCTAGGCCAGAGGGCCAGTGTCGTGGAGGACGTCCACCTCCCAGGGCTAGAGGTTCACCCCCAGTCGAGCACTTTGACTTGAGGGGTGCTACAGCACGTCAGGTGCAGGGCTTGAGATTTGTTGAGGTCACCCGGTGGTTCCCACCTCAGCGGGATTCCAAAGCTTCTGAGGGATTCTATACACCTCTACAGGAGGATTTCTATAGAGCTTATGTTGACAGTGGCATTGCTTTTCGACCACAGAGGGTCTGTCGCATTGAGTCTCTTGTTGAGGTAGTGGGTGAGCAGCTTCGTCCGCACCTGTCCTTTCTACCGGGCTTATCTGATTTTCTTGGACGGACAGGTGCATACTGCGGCACTTGGGTCAGGGAGTTCTATGCTTCACTTTGGATTGATCCGGCCCATGAGTTCATACACTTTGCATTCCGAGGCCGCGACCGCAGACTGTACAACACCAGAGTGCGGGAGATTCTCAGACTCCCAGCTTCAGACACGAAGATTCATCAGCTCTGTTTTGGTCAGACAGCTCCACCTAGATGCCCTCATGGCGGTACTGTGCCTCCTATAGATCTGATCCGACCCTGCTTCTGTGAGCCTTTTGGCGAAGGGTCTTGTCGCACACCTGCCAGCTTGACACCGCTTGCCCGAGTCCTGGATGCTATTGTCAGGCGTACACTTCTTCCCAGGTTGGGCTACAGAGAGGGATTGACCAGGATGCAGTTGTGGGTTGTACATCACCTCCTCTCACAGACGTCGTTCGATATATGAGATCTTATGCTTAGTGAGATGGAGGACACCCTGGCAGAAGGCTTCAAGGGACACCGTCAACTGCCCTATGCTCATTGGATTTGCTTCATCATCAGATCTGCACTTGAGCTGCCTTCAGAGATTAGAGCTGAGATATCTGATACTACCACTGCCTTTCTAGAGTATGATATCCGTCAGCTATGGGCTTCTGTTACTAGAGAGCCGGCCCTAGTGCCAGGACAGCGAGAGAGACCTGAGGTGCCTGAGACAGCAGCTGAGCAAGACGCCACTGTTGAGGGTCTTGCTGAGGCAGAGCTTGCCGATCTAGATGCTCAGCCTGCTGATCTAGCCGAGGATGAGGCCTCTGACAGCACTGACGAGGACTACCAGCCCATCCCCAGGTACCGTTCTCCTCGGCCTCACGATCACGAGGCCGGTGGCTCTGGTTCAGCCTCCCGCTCAGACCCAGCCATGGTGGCTATTCTTGAGAGGCTGACCCAGGCATAGGAGCGACAGGAGCTTCAGTTACAGAGGCAGGCTCAGGACATAGCTGCAGCTTTTGCTCAAATCCAGGCTCGATAGGACGAGTTCCAGAGATAGCAGCTTGAGATCCAGCGTCAGCAGGTTGAGATGCAGCGACAGCAGGTAGCAAACCAGCAGCAGTACTTGGATCTTCTGCGTCACCTAGTCACAGTTGGGGTTCCTCCACCTGTTTCTGTCCTGACTCCGGCTTTACAGTCTAGTGGCCCTTCGAGTCAGGGACAATCGAGCTTTCAGTTCACCTCTCCATAGCAGCAGGTCCCTCAGTCGTTCCAGTCCCCGAGCTACATGCCTATTCAGACGGGGTTCACTCCTTCAGATCAGCCTCACCCTCATCTATTGACAGGCACACCGTTTGTGGATTTCAGTGCTACCTATAGCGAGTTGACTAGTCAGCCGACGCCCTCGCACACTACATTTGCTACTTCTTCAGGGTTGTCCGCTTCAGAGGTAGCTGTTCCTCTTGTGACAGGGACATGCACTATAGAGACAGTTCCTTCGTCAGTTGCCTGGATAGATCCCCCAGCTGCTGGCTCACTTCAGGCATAGGTCACAGAGACTGCTCCACTGGTTGCTACTTTGTCAGCACCTGTTCCTGTTGTTTAGACCCAGACCGCTTCACAGCCGCGTGCTTCTTCAGAGGGTCAGCCTGACAGCTCCGAGTCCGAGGAAGATACTTCGCAGTTCGTGATTACTCTGCGCTCCTCGGCACCCGACTCGACTCCGTCTGTTCCCCCGTCAGATCCTTAGATTAGTTTTTGGCGGTTGATGCCAAAGGGGAAGAGAGAGTAGATTCAGGGGGAGTTTTGTTAGAGGGTTTTCGTATTTTTTTGTGTGCTACATTCATGCATCATGTTTACATTCCAGTACTTGCATCTTGTGACATGTGGTTGTGTGAGATACTTTGAGTCTATATGGTTCATCTAGTCACCGTTTTTAAATTCATGTCACTTGGTTGGTTATAGCTCTAAGGTTGTGCTTCCGTGCCTTACTCCGATTTCTTTTGAGCTATATCTTTTTATGTACTAACGCTTCATGTCTTATCTTATGAGTACACTCTGTTGGCTTGGGGCACATAAGCAATTTCTAATCTCTAGTGCTTATTGCTTTCTGCTTATGTGAACCAAGCATGTTCGAAAACCTCAACTCCTATCTTTTGAATCTTAGTGTTGTCATCAATCACCAAAAAGGGGGAGATTGAAAGCATCTAGGCCCCGAGAGTTGGTTTTGGCAATTGATGACAACGCTTTATTACCATGACTAACGTGTGTTTTGCAGAAACCTTGGTAAGTTAGGTCATGGAGTTGGTAACTGCTTTGGGCACCATGGTATTCATGCCCCTTGATGGAAATCATTTCGGTTTTCAAAGGAGTGACGTCAAGATTAAGGACGGTTAGTTCTGGATGTCGAGGTGTTGAGTTACATTAGGAATAGTCGTTAGGATCTTCATTTTCTCTTTTGGCCGTACTATAAAGGGGGGCGTGACTGGGTAGCTTGACCTAGATGAGTCTTATGTTTAGGTGTGGTGCACACTTGTCAAACTTAGCACTACGCAGCTCTAGAATAGCTCAAAGTTCAGTTGGAAGCAACTTGGTTCAAGTTGTGTCGCGTTTCGGAGTGTTTAAAGGGTTTTCCCTTGATCGGACGCGGTCCCTGGCTTGATCGGACGCGTCCGGTCAGTTCAAATCCGCGACTGAGTTTCGGTCCTGACGACCGGACGCGGCTCTTGCGAGGACCGGACGCGGTGGTCAGGCTGACACGTGTCACTTGAGGAAAACTACCTAATCGGACGTGACTGGGGTGTGATCGGCGCGTCCGGTCACGTTTCAGTAAGGTCCTTTGACGACCGGACGCGTCCGATCATCACCGATCGGACGCGGTCGCGCGTCAGGTCAACTTACAGTAAGCTCCCTACACGACCGGACGCGTCCGGTCACCCCTGACCGATGCGTCCGGTCACTCAGCCGAAGTTTCAGAATTTCGACCGTTACGAGTGACCGGCGCGTCCGGTCACCTCGTATTTTGCTGAGTTGGCAGGTAACGGTTGGTTTTGACTGTGGGATATATAAATACATCCCCACCACCTCTTTTAGAGGTCTCTTGCTCATTTGTTCAGCTGAGAAACACCTTTGGAGTGCAAGGGATTGCAAGAGCTCTAGTGAGGAGTGTGATTTGAGAATCAAAGCTTGAGAGTCCTCACTAGTGATTGGAGAGTAGCAAGTGTGCATCCACCTTCTCATTAGGCTTGTTGTGGTCAAGTGAGAGTTCTAGCTTGTTACTCTTGGTGATCGCCATCACCTAGACGACTTGGTGGTGATTGGGAGTTTGGTGATTATCCGGCAGAGCTTGTGGATGACCCAACTCATCTTGTGAGCGGTTTTGGATGATTCACCGCGACGGAGTGTCGAAGAATCAGCCCGTAGAGAGCACTTGATCCTTGCGCGGATCAAGGGGGAGCTACACCCTTGCGCGGGTGCTCCAACGAGGACTAGTGGGGAGTGGCGACTCTCCGATACCTCGGAAAAACATCGCTGTGTTCCTTGCCCTTACTTTCAAGCATTTACATTCTTATATTTACATTCATTGCTTGTTTTACATTCCTAGAATTGCCATGCTAGACTAGGTTTGGAAACTAGGGTGCAAAACTTTTACCGGTAGAATCTTTAGGAACACAAGTAGGCACTAGGGGTGAATTCCGGCTTGTAGGATTTAATTCTTGCAATTAATTTTTAGAAAAGCCCAATTCACCCCCCTTCTTGGGCATCTTGATCCTTTCAGCCCCTCTTGATAGTCGGCTATGTATCCTAAACCCGGTCAATCACTTCTCTACTCAACTTAGACCGGTAAAAGGAAAACCCTATGGTTATACCTTTGCCTTGCGCTCTTAGATCCTTCTCTTCCACTTGATCATCATGTCCATCATTTTATGTGCATTTCTTCATGATGTTGCTCATCATTTCATGCACCAAATCATGTGGTCTTGTGGCCATCTCTCCATGCCATTTCCATCTCCATCACATGTTGCTTATGCCTAGCTTAATCACACTTGATACAATAGCATTAGCAACTTGGTGTCATTAATTACCAAAATCAAACTTGGGCTTTTAGACTTGCTACTAGTGAGTTTACTAATTTTGCTTTATTCTGGTGGAGTGATCTTTGCAATGCTAATAATGCTGCTGCTGTGCCTCAAACTTGGAATGCTTTAAAGCAACGTATGAAATCTTGTTTTGTTCCTCCTTATTACCAACGTGATTTACGTTTGAAACTACAAACTTTAAAACAAGGTGATAAAGGAGTAGAAGCTTACTATCAAGAATTGCTTATTGGTTTAGCCCATTGTGGTATAAATGAAGATGATAATGATGCTAGTGCTAGATTTTTTGGTGGTCTAAACCATGATATCCAGAACATACTTGATTACAAAGAATGGCGCAATTTTTTCCAATTGTATCATCTTGCTATTAAGGCAGAACGTGAAGTACAGGGCCGCAAACAACACCAGCCTTTTAGGTCTAACAATGGGAGGAATTTTCAGCAGCGTTCTGAGCCGGAGACGCCCAAGCTTTCTGTTGCACCACATGGGGTAAGTAAATTGTCTGATGTGCAGAAGAAAGGTGCCACTCTGAAAGCTCTATGTTTGGTGTTGGTAATTAGTGACAATACCTAAGTACTAATCCTATGCCTAAGTTATATGTAGCATATGAGGATAAGTACATTCCAAGGTTGGTGGCAAGATGGACATGGTGATCATGATGGCCACACTTGGATTTGGACGCAACCCTACGTGATCAAGGCAAAGGTATATGCTTAAGGGTTGTGTTTTAGTAACCAAGACACCTAGTGGGTGTGGTTACATTATAGGATAGATAGCCATACTATAAAGAGGGGAATGACGTGGCTATTGAGCTCCTAAGTGCCTCTAGGTGTGCATTTCATAATCATATGCATTTGGATAGAACTAATAACGCCTCAAAAAATGATTGTGAAAATGCTAACACACTCGCACATGACGTGATCACTTGGTGGTGTTAGCACATTTGCGATGACGGTGGAGTTTGAGTGGTAGAGAGGGTTTGGGGTCCTCTCTCCCTGCCGCCGAGCTTGCGAGGCGGGATTCAGGCGTTTTTGAGGAGTTGAAACGACTATTTTCCACTACGCCAGAAGTCGGAAATCGAACGAAAGCAAACGGAGGTCACAGTGGTGACCGGATGCTGGACCGGACGCGGTCTCTGCTTGACCGGACACGTCCGGTCAGCATTCAGCGTCTTCGCGTGTTTCGGTTTGATGATCGGACGCGGTGGCGCGTCCGGTCACAGTCGATCGGACGCGTCCGGTCGATCAGGGAGCTTACTGGACTCCAACCAGACGCGGGAAATGTGGCGTCCGGTCAGTTCTCCAGCGCGTCCGGTCACTATTTTGTTGTGCGCTGCTCAGGCTTGACCAGCGCGTCCGGTCGAGCTTCACGCGTCCGGTCGTTGCGTGCAGCGCGTCCGATCGGTGGTTCGTAAAAGTAGCCGTTGTGTGATCGGCGCGTCCGGTCAGTTTGACCAGGGCGTCCGGTCAGCGCGACTTTAGCTATTTCAAGTGTGTAACGGCTATATTCGAAGGGGTACGTCTATAAATACTTGTTGGCCGGCTCAAAGCTCTCCCTCTTGGACTTTTGACATACTTGTGAGCACTTTGAGCTAAGCAACTCCCCTCCCACTCATCTCTCTTGCTTCTTTGCATATTCAAAGTGAGATTGAGTGATCCAAGTGCATTTGCATTGTGAGATAGCATCTAGTTGGCACTTGGTGGTTGATTTGCTGCGGGATTCTTGTTTCTTTTGGTGGTTGCCGCCACCTAGACGGCTTGGAGCAGCTTGGAGGCGTTGGCAAGAGTTAATGATTGTTCTTGGCCACCTCCGGTGATTGTGAGGGGTTTGTGCCTACCTCGGTGAAGCGCCAAAGGCAACATTAGTAAATTACTCGTGTCATTGCAACCTTTTGCCATTTGGTAGGTTCTTGTGGCGTCTTTTGAGAGGCTCGGTGTGAGACCGATTAGCCACCGAACCATGTGGTGAAGAGGGACACAACGGGGACTAGCGTGCCGGCAAGCACGTGAACCTCGGGATAAATCTTCGTGTCATCACTTTCATATTGTGATTGATTGATCCCGGTGTTCGGTTGTCTTGGTATTCATTGTTGAATATATTGGTTGGCTCAATACTTCGCCCCTCGGTGAAACTCTCCTAACTCAACTCCGCTTTACTTTCTTAGTTATCTTTGCTAGCTAGTTAGCTTTGCTAGAGTAGCTCTTTTGTGTAGCTTGCTAGTTGTAGTTGTAGTTACCTTCTCGGTTTGACTTGTGCGGTTGAGTGCTATTATACTAGAATTGTGAATTGGATAGGTGGCTTGCAAACACCCCGTAGGCTAAGCAAAACTCGCATCTCGCTATTTGTTGTATTGATTAACTTGTTTAGCTTGTCTTTGTAGAAAATTTTAAAAGGCTATTCACCCCCCTCTAGCCATCAAGACCTTTCAAGTGGTATCGGAGCCATGGTCACCGTTTGCAAGGCTTAACAATCTCGGTGCAAGATGGCTCAAGTTATGTTCAATCATATTAATGGCAAGCCTCCATTCTTTGATGGTGTCTCTTCCTTTGATCATTGGAAAAGGAAGATGAAGGAATATCTAGGAAATATACATGAGAAGGTTTGGGATGTGACCAAAGAAGGATACCTCATTCTTGATGAGGAAAATCTCACTCCAAATGACCGCATCAACAAACAATGCAACACGGCGGCACTTGACACAATCTACCGTGCCATTGATGACAAAGTATTTGAGCAAATCAAAGATCTTGAAAAGGCAAATGAACTTTGGATAAGGCTTGAAGAAACATATGAAGGCACTTCAACAGTAAAAAGTGCCTAGCTATATATGCTCAAGGACAAGTTCTCGACTTTCAAGATGAAGGATGATGAATCCATCCCGGAGATGTTCTATACGCTCCAAGTCATTGTCAATGATCTCAAGGGGCTTGGAGAGAAGGTTGAGGACAAGGACTTCTCACACAAGTTCTTGATGTGCTTACCCAAGAACTTTGCCACCTTGAGAAGAATGATCTTTAGAGAGGGATTCGACAAGGTCAAACCAACTGATGTGCTTGGAGATATAATAACCGATGCCCAATACAATGATAATGAAGATGAGGTAGAAGAGAAGAAGGAGACCAAGGTCAAGCAAGAGAAGCCCATTGCATTCAAGGCTTCATCTTCTAAGGGCAAGAGCAAGGTGGAGAGTGATGATGATGATCCATTCGATGATGAGACCATGGCCCTCCTAGTGCACAAGATGGGGAGGTTCATGAAGAAGAAAGGATATGGTGCAAGAAAGAGAAGGGACTTCATGAAGGCAAAGGAGGTGCTATGCTACAATTGCAATAGCCCAGATCATGTAGTGGCAAAGTGCCCCTATGAAGACAAAAGATATCATGATGGGGAGTTAAAGTTGAAGAAGAACAAGAAGGACAAGAAGGAGAAGAAAGAGAAGAAGAGCTTCACTATCAACAACAATAAGAAGGGTGGTGGCTATGTGGTCACTTGGGATAGTGATAACTCCGATAGTGATGATGATAGCTCTAGTGATGATGAGAGGACCACTCGGCGAGCCATTGCAAGCATCGCCCTCTCCAACAAGTCATCCATCTTCGACACTACATCGACATGCCTTATGGCCAAGCCTACCAAGGTAAAATATGATGATAGTGATGATGATTCTTGTGCTAGTGATGGTTGTAGGAGTGATGATGAGGAGGATGAGGACTACTCCAAGGATGATCTATTGGGCATAATAGATCAAATGAGCAAGGGATACAAGAGGACAACCAAGAAATACAAAATCTTGGAACAAGAGCTCATTGCCAAGAGCAATGAAAATGATGCCTTGATGGAGGAGCTTGTTGCTCTCAAAAAGAGTAAGGAGTGCAAAGGAATTAAACAAGAGCTCAAAGCTCTTAGGAAATCCTTTGATGAGCTAAAGGCCTCTCGTGAGTGTCTAAAGGAAGACCACGAGGACCTTGAAGTTGCTCACACTAGGCTTAAGGAAGTCCACTCCACTCTACTTGAGCTCATCAAGGAAAAGGACCTTAAGTTGGAGAAGTTCATGAAGGAAGCTAAGGAAGAGCAAGTGATTGTCACTTGTGATATTGGACTAACATGTGATATTATTGATGATTCTTTATTTGTTGGTCCTACTAATGCTTCATGTAGCTCATCATCATCCACCATAACCAACTCTATCTCTACTACTAGTGATTCATCACTTGTGGTTGAGAATAAGACTCTCAAGAGAGAAGTGGATGATCTCACCCGCGCATTAGGCAATGCCTATGGTGGGGATGCCCGCTTGCTAAAATGCTTAGGTAGCCAAAGGTTCTCTCTTAACAAAGAGGGTTTGGGCTATACTCCCAAGAAGGGCAAGGCGGCCTTTGCTACTCCAAAGTCTCGCTTTGTGAAGAGCAATGGTCGTTATTGCAATAGATACAAGCAAGTTGGGCATCTAGAGATTAATTGTAATAAAATGAACAAGAACAACAACAAGTTTCATGCTAAAATGGATTACATTCCTTTTGATTCTTGTTATGTGCTTACCAAGGGTGAGAAAGGTGTGCATACTAGGTTTGTTGGTACACCAATTGTGGGTCCAAAGAAGAAGGCCATTTGGGTACCAAAGAGCTTAGTTACTAACCTCCAAGGACCCAAACAAGTATAGGTACCTAAGAAATATTAATTTATTTTGTAGGTAAATTACAAGGCCGGAGGAAGGCATTGGGTGCTTGATAGTGGGTGCTCTCAACATATGACCGGTGATTCAAGAATGTTCAACTCTCTCAAATCAAATGACAGTGGCATTGATAGTATCACATTTGGTGACAATAGCAAGGGTGATGTGAAGGCTCTTGGAAGGATTGCAATCTCAAATGATCATAGCATTTCCAATGTGCTCCTAGTTGAAAAGTTGAACTTCAATCTTCTCTCGGTTGCTCAATTGTGTGATCTAGGTTTCAAGTGCATATTTGGTGTTGATGATGTGGAGATAGTTAGTGTTGATGGCTCCAATTTGATCTTCAAGGGCTTTAGATATGAGAATCTATACTTGGTTGATTTCAATGCTAGTGACACTCAACTCTCAACATGCTTGTTCACCAAATCAAGTATGGGTTGGTTATGGCATAGAAGACTTGGTCATGTTGGCATGAAGCAATTGAACAAGTTAGTGAAGCATGACTTAGAGGCTTGAAGGATGTCACATTTGAGAAAGATAAACTATGTAGTGCATGTCAAGCCGGAAAGCAAGTAGGCAACACTCATCCATTAAAAAGCATTATGAGTACTTCCAAGGCATTTGAGTTGTTACACATGGATCTATTTGGACCAACTACATACACAAGCATAGGTGGCAACAAGTATGGCTTTGTGATTGTGGATGATTTCACTAGATACACATGGGTATTCTTTCTTGTGGACAAGAATGATGTATTTGACATATTCAAGAAGTTCATCAAGAGAGTGCAAAATGAGTTTGAGACCACAATCAAGAAAGTGAGAAGTGACAATGGAAGTGAGTTTAGAAACACAAGAGTTGACGAGCTATGTGATGAGCTTGGAATCAAACATCAATTTTTAGCCAAGTATACACCTCAATCTAATGGCCTAGTTGAGAGGAAGAATAGAACCCTAATTGATATGGCAAGATCAATGTTGAATGAGTATAATGTGAGTCATTCATTTTGGGCCGAAGCAATCAACACGGCTTGCTTCTATAGCAACCGCCTCTATTGCCACAAGTTCTTAGAGAAGACACCATATGAGATCTTAAATGGAAGAAAGCCCAACATTGCATACTTTCAGGTATTTGGTTGCAAATGCTACATCTTGAAGAAGGGCACTAGATTGAGCAAGTTTGAGAAGAAATGTGATGAAGGATTCTTACTTGGTTACTCTACGACTAGCAAAGCTTATAGAGTTTGGAATTTGGCTAGTGGTTTACTTGAGGAAGTTTATGATGTTGAGTTTGATGAAACAAATGGCTCTTAAGATGAGGAAAATAACTTGGATGATGTGAGAGAAACTCAATTGACCAATGCTATGAAAGAAATGGATATTGGTGATATTAGGCCAAAGCAAGTGATTGATGTGGATGACAACAAAGATCAAGTGCTCCAAAGTCTAATTACACAAGCTAGTGGTTCTCTAATGCAAAATCAAGCTAGTACATCTCAAGTGCAACAAGATCAACAAGTGGCTAGTTCATCATCTCCAACTCATGATCAACATCAACATCCAAGCAATCAAGTCCAAGTGCTTCAACCAACTAACATTGCAAGAGACCATCCATTGGATTTCATCATTGGTGACATACAAAAGGGAGTTCAAACTAGATCAAGATTGGCATCATTTTGTGCTCACTCTTCCTTTGTGTCAATAGAAGAACCCAAGGACATTGATAAAGCATTGAGAGATCCGGATTGGGTAAATGCAATGCATGAAGAGCTCAACAACTTCAAGAGAAATGAAGTATGGGAACTAGTTGAGAGGCCTAAGGATCATAATGTCATTGGAACAAGATGGGTCTTTCGCAACAAGCAAGATCAAGATGGGATAGTAGTAAGGAACAAAGCAAGACTAGTGGCTCAAGGTTACACACAAATAGAGGGTCTTGACTTTGGTGAAACATATGCCCCGGTTGCAAGATTGGAAGCAATTAAGATCTTACTTGCCTATGCTTGTGCTCACAATATCAAGCTATATCAAATAGATGTGAAGAGTGCATTTCTCAATAGGTACATTCAAGAGGAGGTGTATGTGGAGCAACCTCCCGGTTATGAAGATGACAAGAAACCCAATCATGTCTACAAATTGAGAAAAGCTTTGTATGGATTGAAGCAAGCACCTAGAGCATGGTATGAAAGATTGAGGGACTTCTTGCTAACCAAAGGATTTGTCATGGACAAAGTGGATACTACTCTATTCACCAAGAAGATTGGGAAAGACTTGTTTGTATTGCAAATATATATTAATGATATCATCTTCTGTTCAACCAATCAAGATTATTGTGATGAGTTTGGGAAAATGATGGCAAAGGAATTTGAAATGTCAATGATCGGTGAACTTAGCTTCTTTCTTAGACTTCAAATCAAACAAATGAAGGAAGGAACATTTGTGAGCCAAACCAAGTACATCAAAGATATGCTCAAGAAGTTTGGCATGGAAGATGCAAAGGGCATTACAACCCCAATAGGCACTAATGGAAGTTTGGATAGTGACAAGAGTGGCAACATGGTGGATCAAAAGCTTTATAGATCAATGATTGGTAGCCTACTCTATGTGATGGCATCAAGGCCCGATGTAATGTTTAGTGTATGCATGTGTGTAAGATTTCAAGCCTCACCAAGAGAAAGTCATTTGAAGGCAACAAAGAGAATATTGAGGTACTTAAAGCATACACAAGATGTTGGATTGTGGTATCCCAAAGGTGCAAGCTTTGAGCTAGTTGGATATTCGGATTTCGACTATGCCGGTGACAAAGTGGAGAGAAAGAGCACCTCTGGGACTTGTCAATTGTTGGGAAGATCACTTATCTCATGGTCATCCAAGAAGCAAAATAGTATTGCACTATCTACCGCCGAGGCCGAATACATCGCCGCGGGTAGTTGTTGTGCACAAATCTTGTGGATGAAGGCAATATTAAAGGATTTTGGAATCAATTTCAAGAATGTGCCATTGCTATGTGACAATGAAAGTGCCGTGAAGCTAACCAACAATCCGGTTCAACATCAAAGAACAAAGCATATTGATGTTCGTCATCATTTCATTAGAGATCATCAATAAAAGGGTGACATTGCTATTGAGAGTGTGGGCACCGAAGATCAATTAGCCGATCTATTCACCAAGCCACTTGATGAGAAGAGATTTCACAAGCTAAAGAATGAGTTGAACATACTTGACTTCTCCAACATGAGTTGATGCACCTCCATGATATGACATGTCTCTCCTTCGAGCCCCAAGGTACATTTGGTTGACATGTCATACATTCTATGCTAAGGACTTGTTTAGTGCATCTAGTCATAATTTACATGTTCTAGGCTCATTCATGAAAATCAAATGAATTTGAAGGTTATATGGTGCCACTATTATTTCTTTTCTATGTTTGATCTAGTGGTGGCATATAACTTGTTTGAGCGCTTGTGATCCTAAGTGTTTAATCTAGAAAACTTGTCTAAATATTTGCTTCAACATGGTGCATGATAACCCTTCTAGTGAGGTGTGAAGAAGCTTGCCCTTGGATCAAACCGAAGCATTTTATTCATGCAAGCAATCTAGGTTGAATCACAAACTTGATCCTTACCCCATAATTCAATATGATAATCTATCTAAAATTGGTCTCTTGTGGTCATTGGTGCCAAAGGGGGAGAAAATGTAAAATGTTGTTCACAAAGATAGATTCTAAAAGGGGAGAAAACCTAAAGGGGAGAATTGATAAAAGAAGGGGATCAACTAAAATTTTAAGCACACAAGTAGGGGGAGCAAGCGCTTAAACATGAATGTTGCATTTCCATGTGCACTTCATATGTATGATGCATAGTTATGCATTTCTTTTTCTCCGATACATTTCTTGTGTGGTGACTTGCTAGTATAATTTGAATGATTTATTGAGGTACTAGCATGAATAGGAAGTAGTTAGATTTTTCTTGCATCATGTTCTCCAAAGTGGTACTAGAGCCTTGCTTATAATGTTGATCTCACGAGGTTTCTAGTTATGTTTGTGCTTTTCCAAGTGGTATCTAACTACACAAGGTGCTAAGACAGTGTTTATCGCTACTCCGATGGTATCATGCTTCAAAGGTCTATAATCTAAAACTCTTAGCACCTATTGGTAGTCAATGCTCCTAATCTTTCCTATCTAACATGTATGCTTCCAAAATCCAAACATATAGCATACATGTAGGGGGAGCCATTGCTATAAATTTGAATTCATGATCACTTGTCCATACTTCTTACACATGGTAATATACTTGGACAATGTGACATGTGTTCAATCAAAATTTTATCATAATATCTTTGTGAAAGGGTTGTCACCAATTACCAACAAGGGGGAGATTGAAAGCTCTATGTTTGGTGTTGGTAATTAGTGACAATGCCTAAGTACTAATCCTATGCCTAAGTTGTATCTTGAGGATTAGTACATTCCAAGGTTGGTGGCAAGATGGACATGGTGATCATGATGGCCACACTTGGATTTGGACGCAACCCTACGTGATCAAGGAAAAGGTATATGCCTAAGGGTTGTGTTTTAGTAACCAAGACACCTAGTTGGTGTGGTTACATTATAGGATAGATAGCCGTACTATAAAGAGGGGAATGACGCGGCTATTGAGCTCCTAAGTGCCTCTAGGTGTGCATTTCATAATCATATGCATTTGGATAGAACTAATAGCGCCTCGAAAAATGATTGTGAAAATGCTAACACACTCACACATGACGTGATCACTTGGTGGTATTAGCACATTTGCGATGGCGGTGGAGTTTGAGTGGTAGAGAGGGTTTGGGGTCCTCTCTCCCTGCCGCCGAGCTTGCGAGGCGGGATTCAGGCGTTTTTGAGGAGTTGAAATGACTATTTTCCACTATGCTGGAAGTCGGAAATCGAATGGAAGCAAACGGAGGTCACAGTGGTGACCGAACGCTGGACCGGACGCGGTCTCTGCTTGACCGGACGCGTCCGGTCAGCGTTCAGCATCTTCGCGTGTTTCGGTTTGATGATCGGACGCGGTGGCGCGTCCGGTCACAGTCGATCGGACACGTCTGGTCGATCAGGGAGCTTACTGGACTCCAACCGGACGCGGGCACTGTGGTGTCCGGTCAGTTCTCCAGCGCATCCGGTCGCTATTTCGTTGTGCGCTGCTCAGACTTGACCAGCACGTCCGGTCCATCACAGGACCAATGCGTTCGGTCGAGCTTCGCGCGTCCGGTCGGTGGTTCGTAAAAGTAGCCGTTGTGTGATCGGCGCGTCCGGTCAGTTTGATCAGCGCGTCCGATCAGCGCGACTTCGGCTGTTTCAAGTGCGTAACGGCTATATTCGAAGGGGTACGTCTATAAATACTCGTTGGCCGGCTCAAAGCTCTCCCTCTTGGACTTTTGACATACTTGTGAGCACTTTGAGCTAAGCAACTCCCCTCCCACTCATCTCTCTTGCTTCTTTGTATATTCGAAGTGAGATTGAGTGATCCAAGTGCATTTGCATTGTGAGATAGCATCTAGTTGGCACTTGGTGGTTGATTTGCTGCGGGATTCTTGTTTCTCTTGGTGGTTGCCGCCACCTAGACGGCTTGGAGCAGCTTGGAGGCGTTGGCAAGAGTTGGTGATTGTTCTTGGCCACCTCCGGTGATTGTGAGGGGTTTGTGCCTACCTCGGCGAAGCGCCAAAGGCAACATTAGTAAATTGCTCGTGTCATTGCAACCTTTTGCCATTTGGTAGGTTCTTGTGGCGTCTTTTGAGAGGCTCGGTGTGAGACCGATTAGCCACCGAACCATGTGGTGAAGAGGGACACAACGGGGACTAGCGTGCCGGCAAACACGTGAACCTCGAGATAAATCTTCGTGTCATCACTTTCATATTGTGATTGATTGATCCCGATGTTCGGTTGTCTTGGTATTCATTGTTGAATATATTGGTTGGCTCAATACTTCGCCCCTCAGTGAAACTCTCCTAACTCAACTCCGCTTTACTTTCTTAGTTATCTTTGCTAGCTAATTAGCTTTGCTAGAGTAGCTCTTTTGTGTAGCTTGCTAGTTGTAGTTGTAGTTACCTTCTCGGTTTGACTTGTGCGGTTGAGTGCCATTATACTAGAATTGTGAATTGGATAGGTGGCTTGCAAACACCCTGTAGGCTAAGCAAAACTCGCATCTCGCTATTTGTTGTATTGATAAACTTGTTTAGCTTGTCTTTGTAGAAAATTTTAAAAGGCTATTCACCCCCCTCTAGCCATCAAGACCTTTCACACTCGAGGTGCTTCTACTAGCTCCTCCTCGTCTAGCTCTAAAATCATTTGCCACCGATGCAAAGGCATGTGACATGTCATGAAGGATTGCCCCAGTCGTCGTGCTTTCATTGCTACCGAGGATGGATATGTAAGTACTAGTGATGTTGAAGATGATTTAGCCCTTGCTGCTAACATTGATGTAGATTCCACCGAGGGCGATCAAGACAAGGAGGCCATCATCATTGACTCTGTGGCTGCTGCCGCGGACTACCCTAGCCTTCTTGTGCAGCATGTGTTGAGTACACGAGTGGGACATGAAGAAGAGATGAAGATCCAACGAAACAATTTGTTCCACATGTATTTCATTGTGCTGGGTTATCGTGTTCTCACTACCATTGATAGCGGGAGTTGTAACAACTTGGTGAGTTCAGATTTGGTTGCAAAGCTTGGCTTGCCCACACGACAACATTCGTATCCATATAAACTTCAATGGTTCAATAATAGTGGTAAGACTAAGGTAACTAAATCAGCACACATTAGCTTTTCACAGGTTCTTATCATGATACTGCTGATTTTGATGTTGTCCCTATGCAAGTTTGTTCCATTTTGTTAGGTCGTCCATGGGAATTTGATAATGATGCTTTACACCATGGTAGAACTAATACATACACTATCATACATAAGGACAAGAAAATTATATTGCTGCCTTTGTCTCCTACGGATATTATTAAACATGCTAATGAGATTAAAAATAAACCTCCAACTGACATTATTAAAAGTAATGGGATTCAGTTAAAAGGAGGTACTTTTCTTGCTACAACTTCTGCTACTGCTGAGTTATGTGATAATCCTGATGCACCATGTTATACTATGTTTTGTCAACCTATTATGTCTGGTGCATTGTCTGCTGTCACTAACCTTTTGCAGGAGTTCGCTGATGATGGGATGAAGTCGAGGACGACTCCAATTCTAGAAGGAGGGGATGATGAGGACATCGCCAAGATGGAGTCGAGGACAACTCCAATTCAAGAAGGGGAGGATGATGAGGACATCGCCACGCTGGACACACCGACGCTATGGTCTTTCCCAAGTTGCAATTCGTCCCTAACTCAGCTGCCACGTTACCCTCGGATTCAGCAGACACGTCGTCACTGTTTTGGTCATAACTCTCTCATACGACATCGAAACGGGGCGTTCTTGGATGCGTTGGAAAGGGGACGACGACGCCGTCGTTTTGGATCTAGTCTCAGCTTCAGAAGATCCATGGATCATTCTGTGTGACCATGGCAAGGTGCTGCGTCACCTATTTGGGCCAGCTTGGCCATGTATCGTATTGGGCCTTAAGACCAAGTTGTGGGCGCCCAACCCCTAGCCGTCCTCAACCCTAGGTCAAGTCTTAGACTATAAAAATAGCCGCCGCCACTGCTAGACAATTGGTTTTTGTTTAGAGTTTAGTTTTCTATCGAGAAACTGAATCGTTCATTGTAACTGTGGTGACAAATCCTTTTACAGTGATCCAGGGCCCCTGTTCTTGATCTCCTCCACTGTGTCGATTAGTCCTTTGGAACCGAGTTCTTGAACCCTCTATTGATATTCACATCATTCATATTTGCAATTTCAGATTGCGTGTTTTACCTTCTTGCTTGTGTTCTTCGATTCGCTTGTAGGAAAAGCCTTCTTGGCGAGGTCAATCAAGTTGTGCTTGGTTGATAACCAACGGAGCAGTGGTGTAACGGTTGCAGGGTTCGAATCGTGTCTGATTTGGAGCCGGATTGCCAACGTCGAGATCTCCACAAATCAAACTTATCGGTTACCTCTCGGAAGATCGGGCCTGTATCTCATCACCTTGATCTCCATAGGGTTTTGTTTTTCTCTTTCTTTCTCTTCCAAGTTGAGCACTTGAACATCATCACATGTGGCCATCTCATCATTTCATGTGATCATCACCATCACTTGAGTGCCACCATGCTCCTCACTTGGATTGTACTAACCTTGCTCATATCACAACTCATGACAAAGGTTAGTACATAGGTTTCATCAATTATCCAAAACCAAACTAGGGCTTTCACCGCCGCGGCCTGCCTCGACGGATCGGCCCTCCTCAGCGTGGCCTACCCCGGCGGCGGCACTCCCAGCACGGATCCACAACGCGACGGCCCTTCCCCGACGCCAATGGCTCCCCGGCACAGCAGCCCTACCCCAACGACAGTGGCTCCAGCCCTACCCCTAGCGTGACTCCGGCGAGCCCCGACACGACTCTGGAGAGCCCACTCTAGCATCGCCTGGTGTCTGCTCCGGCCGTCAATGGGAAGAAGAAGATGAGAGACAATGACAGGTCGGTCCCACATGTCATTCTCTCCAAGGATTGATTTGGGGGTCTATTTTAGGTAGTGTTGCTAGAGTAAACCACAAAATATGAGTAGTATGAAAATTGGTAGCTACCTAAACAGAGAAGTAGGAGTATGTTTTAGGTAGCATTGCTGGAGATGCTCTTACGACTTAGAGATTTGCATTTATCAAGGGGACAGGCTCTCTAATTGACAACTTGTTACAAACATCACACTGTATACTCTTTTCTTTGTATGTGTTCTTTCTTTGAGGTTTTTATATAAAGTTTTAATGAGGTAATATCAACACAAGGGTATTGTCATATCATCTATTTTTCACATGGTTTTTAGAAGATGAGATTGAGATATAAGCTGCATCGTACTCTTTTCGTTGTGTAGGCTTTCCCGTTTGGGTTTTCTCATATAGAATGTTTAATGAGGTAATGCCAACCCAAAGTTATATGCCATATCATCTATTTTCTCCACTGTGTTTTTAGAAGATGATATTTGGGGCATACTGATCGAATGCTCAAGGTGCTTTTAGCCTACTAAAGCTTTGAGTTCATCTTAAGGTGAATAGCATTGGTGATTGTATATCATAGCGTTTCTCTTTTTTTTCAGTGAAGTTTTAACTAGTTTTTCCTCATATATTGGCATTCCTCTTTTTTTTTCCTTATTGGATATTCCAAGGAATTTTCATGATGATCCAAGGATGATCAAATGAAGGGCACATCAAATTGATCAAGGAGTGTTTATTCACTCTCTCGTCTCTGTACTTAACCTATTATGTTCGAGTACTTCTACTCTAAACAACACAAACTCCTCTCTTTTTTTTCCTGCCGTGCCATTCGGCATGATATCCAGAAGCCTTGGCGTGACCGACCCATAGCAGTAGAACCTGGAAAAAAAAATCAGTCAGTTCCGGTTTGCATTAAAAGCGTTAGATTTCAACAAGTTGAAACAATGCTCTAGATCGATAGAATAGAATAAAACAAACTCTCCATTGGCTAGTATACTGACTTGCCGAGGAGGAAAGGAACAAAACTAGAGAAAACAGGAGGTGCCGGCCAGTACGCGTGGTTTTTGGCACGGTTGGTCGGGTCAGGTTCCAAGGGAAGGAAAGCGAATGAAAACCGGCTGCGCAGCTCCAGGATTTGCCTCGCCAGCACAGCGCAGCAGGCTGGCTGCTACTACTGTTTTCTCCTTTCCTTTCGTTCCATTGCAGCGACTTGGCTGCAGCTTAATTGCTTTCTGATACGAACGCACGTCCAGAATCCAGATGGACAAGGAGTAATAAACTACTAACTTCCCTGGTTTTTGACTAGTAGTACATGGATTTGTGTACTCTAATCCTTTCTCTTTCCACTGCTGATGATGCGATAAAAATAAACTGAGTCAGCTTGTTCGTTTGGGCTGAAAATAAGCGGCTAAAAATATTGTTAGCTATTTTATGTGAGAGAAAAATACTACTAACTAGCTTAAAATAAGCGGCTGAAAGGCCAAGCAAACATGCAGCAGTACAAGTCAAATAAAAATAGACGATAGTCTGATAAGAATCCATCCGGGAACAACTACGTACTACTCCTACCTCCCTATACTAAATGTCTAAATGGAAATGTAATCATAGATTTCGACTAAGTCAGTTTTTTTCCTGAAGTTTTATTGCGAATCACGATTAGGATACCTTGGTCAGCCTCCGCCAGTATACATACGAGATACGAGTCGTTAATTTTTATCACCAACTTGCACGTAGTAGAGTCAAGTCAGCACTCCTCTCGAACAAGACGCGGAAAGGAGAGCAAAAGCGTTATATATATATTTTTTAATAATTTTATAAGAAGAGTGCTAGGTGGTACGAGTAGATGCTAACTCTTATTCCATCTTTCAAGATGCAAGTGACACCGTCCTTAAGATTAAATCTTGATAGCAAGTCGTATGCGAGCTGAAAACAAAAACTGGACCTTAACTGGGGTCTACGGAAAATAGATGAGAGGGGTATATTATAACCAACAGCAACAGACGAGATCCAAATACGGCCTTAGTCATTGGTGCTCAAAAGGATAAAAATATTTCACTTGAAAGATGAAATTGAAAAAAAATCTTGTACATTTAAAATATATTTTTTTTAAATAGATAAGAGGGGTATATGAAAACCAACCGACAACAGTTTTTCAAGCAGACCCTTAGTCATTGGTGCTCGAAAAGATAAAAATGTTTCATTTGAAAGAAGCAATTAAAAAAAACATGTACATTTAGGCATTATTTAGTTCGTGGATGAAAAATTTTTATATGATATCAGATGTTTCATGAGATGTCGAAAGGAGTGTTCGGATACTAATTAAAAACTAATTACATAACTCGTCTAGAAACCGCGAGACGAATCTATTAAGCCTAATTAATCCGTCATTAGCACATGCGTGTTACTGTAGCAATTATGACTAATCATGGACTAATTAGGTTTAAAGGATTCGTTTCGCGGTTTCCATTCAAACTATGCAATTAGTTTTTTATCTATATTTATTCTAAATATTTGAGAGTAAAGCAGTACAGTAGCGGTTTTCAGTGAGTGGGGCCAGGGTAGAAATGGAATTGAATATAAATAGCAGGATGGACCTTTCTCCTCCTATCCTACGAGTAGCCATTGGCGTTGCCATTTCTCCTCCACATCCACCAATCTCAGGCAAGGAAAGCCACCCTCTCAATCGAATCCCATCCGATCCGCAGCAGCAGATCATCAATCAATCACAAGAAGATGAAGAAGGCGTCGTCGCTGTCGGAGCTGGGGTTCGACGCCGGCGACGCGTCGTCGGGCTTCTTCCGGCCGGTGTCCGACTCCTCCTCCGCCGACGGGCTGGTGACCCCCACGGCGCACCGGCGGAGGCTGACCAAGGTATCCGTCATCGGCGCGGGCAACGTGGGGATGGCCATCGCGCAGACCATCCTGACCCGCGACCTCGCCGACGAGATCGCGCTGGTGGACGCGCTCCCGGACAAGCTGCGCGGGGAGATGCTGGACCTGCAGCACGCGGCGGCTTTCCTGCCGCGCACGCGCCTGGTGTCCGACACCGACATGTCCGTCACCAGGGGCTCCGACCTGGCCATCGTCACGGCCGGCGCGCGGCAGATCCCGGGGGAGACGAGGCTGAACCTGCTCCAGCGGAACGTGGCGCTGTTCCGCAAGATCGTGCCGCCGCTGGCGGAGCACTCCCCCGACGCGCTGCTGCTCGTCGTGTCCAACCCCGTCGACGTGCTCACGTACGTGGCGTGGAAGCTGTCGGGGTTCCCGCCTAGCCGCGTCATCGGCTCCGGCACCAACCTGGACTCGTCCAGGTTCAGGTTCCTCCTCGCCGAGCACCTCGACGTCAACGCCCAGGACGTACAGGTGCGTGCATCAGTCGCCGTCGCTCTTTTCTCTCTCTATTCCCGCACCCTGTTCCCTGTCGGTGACGAGACATGAGTGCTTGGGCCCACCCCGGCCCGGTCACTGGCCAGAGCCGCAGAGGCATCAGTTCCTTGAGACTACCCGCACTCATGGACCTCTATATTCATCCTCTATATGTCCTAGTCAGCAAGATTCTCTCCTCTATACTCAATTCTCCCGCACTCATCCATCCTCTATATCATCCTCTATCCACTCTATCTACTGTGGGACCCACTTGTCACTTTATCTAAATATATCTATGTGTGATCTAGTTTTAAAGGATTTATTGAGACGAATTTAATGGTGAAATCGAAATTTAATTTGGATTTTTGGTTTGTGAGTTATAGCATTTTTTCCTTTGTTTAGCTAGTGGGGCCCGCTACTATAGAGTATAGAGTAAGCATAGTATTACTCTAAATATAGAGTGAGAGAAAGGATAGAGTATCGTTTTAGAGTACCCAGTGCAGTAATTTTTACTCTATATTCGTACTCTAAAGCTTTAGAGTATCGTTTTAGAGTATCCACTGCGGTTAGTCTGAGCCTTGGCAGCTCTGGCAGTGGCCTAATCCCTCCGTCCAAAAAAAAGCATCGTTTTAGTTTTTCAGACCGTTCGTCTTATTTAAAAAATATTTTAATAAATATTATTTATTTTGTTATGACTTATTTTATTATTAGAGATACTTCAATAATGATTTATTTATTTTATAATTTACATAAAATTTTTAAATAAGACGAACGGTTAAACACGATGTCTAAAAAAATCTAAAATGACACTTTTTCTGGAACGGAACGGAGGGAGTATGGGAGCATGTGACCACTACTGCAAGCTCCATGTGGGGCTGCAGCTCTGCTCACACCACTTTCGATATTTACAAATAAATTATATAATTAATTAATTTTTTATTTATATTTAATATTTTATGTATGCGTCTATCTAAAAGTTTTAGAGGGTTTTTATCTGAACTTGGGGCTGGTTTAGATTGCAAAAAAAAGTGAACCCGATGAATAGTACTACTTTCGTCTTATTTGACAAATATTATTTAATCGTGGACCAACTAGACTTAAAAGATTCATCTCGTGATTTCCAACTAAACTGTGTAATTAATTATTTTTTTACCTACATTTAATACTCTATACAAGCGGTTAAAAATTGATGTGATGGAGAGAGTGAAAAAATTTGGAATTTGGATGGCATCTAAACAAGCCCTTGGCTTGAAAGAAGAATATAGTATACAATTCTAGGGATCCAGTACTACTACGTAGTTTAAACAATATTTTTATTATGCTTCTAAGCATGAACAACTGCTCCGTATGTTACGCAAGCATGATAATGACCAATTGACCACAAATAATAGGAATACCGAGAAACCTAGTAGTACAATATGCCCTTTTCCAGTTAGAAATACTGTAAACATAGTAGACAGACTGTGAAGAGAGGACAGAACTTATACTATCTTCATAGTAAATATATTTAAAGACATAAATGTTAATTCTTTTTTTATGAACTTAGTAGTAAAATTTTAGAAGATTTGATTTGATTTAAATGTAAATTGAGCAGTATAGTACGGAGTACTGGTTGCCCTCTGTCCGGGCAGCGCACATGGTTGTCTCCTTGTGCCGACCACCTTTATTCAAGTCTGTCAAAAGGTCTCCTTGTGCACCTGCTTAAGAAAATGTCTTTGCACATTCAACTAGAACCATGACTAATGCTAGTACGTCTACCACACTGTCCATGAACCATGATGACCGCCGCCTCTCCAAAGTTTTTTTTTTCCAAAGCCACCAGCAGCTTAAACTACAGGTTGAAAGCATGCATCCCCTGGTCCCTGGAGGAGAGCCACGATGCTTGTTCTAAGTTTGCAACTCCAGCTTCATTTCGTCTAATACTCATTATTCACTTCAAAGGTGCATCATTTCTGCTAGCCATTGATAGTACTCTACTCGTACATGCGAAGAATGATTAAGTTGAGCAGCGCATCCGATCTGATTACGGCAGAAGCGCGGCTCAAATAGAATGCGATTACAGTCGAGTCAGCACACAACGCCTAGCAGAGGCACATTCAGTTCAATCACCATATACAGCATCACCATCACAGGGTTTTCACAAATATATAGTACAATTGTTTCAATACTTTTTCCCCCATGTCAATAGCTGCAAGATGCAGACTACTGAAATAAAACCGGCATGTTATTGATGGATCGATTTGTTTGCGTTGCAGGCGTACATGGTGGGCGAGCACGGCGACAGCTCGGTGGCGGTGTGGTCGAGCGTGAGCGTGGCGGGGATGCCGGTGCTCAAGTCGCTGCAGGAGAGCCACCGCTGCTTCGACGAGGAGGCGCTGGAGGGCATCCGCCGCGCCGTCGTCGACAGCGCCTACGAGGTGATCAGCCTGAAAGGCTACACCTCCTGGGCCATCGGCTACTCCGTCGCCAGCCTCGCCGCCTCGCTGCTCCGCGACCAGCGCCGCATCCACCCGGTGTCCGTGCTCGCCAGGGGGTTCCACGGCATCCCCGACGAGACCGACGTCTTCCTCAGCCTCCCCGCAAGGCTCGGCCGCGCCGGCGTCCAGGGCGTCGCCGAGATGGAGCTCACCGAGGAGGAGGCCAAGCGGCTGCGGCGCTCCGCCAAGACGCTCTGGGACAACTGCCAGCTCCTCGGCCTCTGATCGATCTCATTACATTCATTCATTTCATTCGCGTTCCATCTCGTCTCGTCGTGTTTAACAGTTTGATTTTGGATCGTCGTAATCTTAATTAAAACCGTTAATTACTGCATCAATCATGAGTACATCCGGTGCGTGTTCCATAAAACTACTACTATGTGCTTTCTAGTTGCATTAGCTTTAGTAGTAATACTAATTTCTGCATTTCGTCTAAATTGGTTCATCATCGTGACCCATTGACGGCATTATTTATCGTCAATTTCTTTTTTACAAGGAAGGATCACTTTGTTTGATTTCAGCACCGATGAAGTTAGAGCAACTCTAGCAGGGCCTCTAAGTCCTAATAACTAAATATGGGTGTTCATGTCAAAAATCCAACTTCAGCAGGGTCCTTACTATAAATCCTAAATTTGTTGGGCCAACAAAATTCTCCCATCAGCCCTAATTTTTGTTGGGTCACCCCTTCGGCACCCATCCGCCTGCCTGCTCGCGACCCAGTCGTGTGCGCCAGAGAGTGTGCCGCTGCTTCCTCTCCGTCGAAGTGCCGCCTAAATCTGCGCGTTGACCTTCCCTTCACCTGCATCTGGCTCACGTGCTCCTCCCCTTCCCCTCCTGACACTCCTCCCCTCCCCCTCCGGGACGCGCCAGCGCAGACGAGACGTGGCGGCGCAAGCGCTCCTTCCTTTCCCCTCCCGCACGAGTTGCGGGGGCACAACAGGCTGCGCAGCCATCGGCTCCCCTTCCCCTCCCGCAGAGACGTGGCGGCGCAGGCGCTCCCCCTTCCCCTCCCGCACAAGACGCGGCGGTGCAGCAGGCCGGGTGGCCACGGCTCCGCCCGCCCCACCGCAGGCTCCTTCCACGGTGCAGCAGGACGGGCGGCCACGGCTCCGCCCCCCCCCCCCCCACCGCGGGCTCCTTCCCCTCCCATGGTGCGCCCACCGCCGGCTCTTCCCCTTGGCGTGCCGTCCTCGAGGCCGGGAATGTGCCGGTCGAGCCTCTCCTCCCTCTGTGCGGTTGGGATAACTCAGATGGTAAAACATTGAAGATGACAAGTGGGTTCCAATAGTCAGTAACTGTTAAGAGAATTTGAGGGCTTTGGTTTAGGGGTTTCTGCAGGAGCAAATGAAAAATAGAGGGCCAACAAAAATAGAGGGAAGCACCCAAATCAAAAATGGAGGCTCTGATTTGGAGGCTACTGCTAGAGTTGCTCTTAAGTTCGCTCGTCATTATGATATGATTAATCTCACTTCCTTCTTTTTGGCCCAAGATGTCGCTAAGCCCAACGTATAGTCCCAGTCACCCACTGTGGGTGGTCCGTACTGATTTTTTTTCCCCGTCAATAGGGCCAACTTGTAACAACCCGAAGCTTTCTTGCCAATTGTTGTCTGCCTATCCGATCCTTCACATTCCCCAAGTCTCCCTCTTCCTGTGCTCGGAGATGGAGGGGGTCATTTGATGACATCAAATCTGCAGGTCAAGAATAATAGACCTGCCCATATTGAGCCCAGCCTGAGCCCAACGGGTTTTTGTCCACAAGCCTTAGTGCACATGGCTTGGGCACATATCGCTACCCAGAAAAAATTTTCTCAGCCTAACCTAGCCTGATATGTTTATTTTTAGCTCTTTTACAGTGTAATTCTAAAAAATCTTTTACAGTGTAAACTGTGCATGCGACCTGCCTAGGTCTAGGCCCGGTACCAAAAAAATAGGCCTAGCTCGCCAATAGGATGGTCATGGAAGGATTTTTTCGGCCCCAAATAGCGGGCCTTTTTTTAGCTCGGGCCACAAAATGCTTAGGCCTAGTCAAGAAGATCGCCAAACATTAGCATCATGTAGTGTTCGATGTCCCTACTACCCTGGCATCATGTCCTCCTGTGTTGGTGACCACGCGCTCATCTGCCGGACCACCCGCAAATAGGGACAACAAGCTTATATATTTATTGTGTGGAGAGAGAGAGAAGAAATTTGTAACAAACTCGGTAACTCGGAAGCTTCCTCACTCGAGAGTGGATTTTCCACACGTACCTTTGCCGCCAGGCCTATCGTGGTCGTAGGATGGTGCTAAGACTGTGCTGGGTTGATAATGTCGACGAAAGGACAAAGGAGCGTGGGGCTGGGTTCTACGATGGCGCCCCCGCCTCAACCCCGCCTGACCGCCTCTTTCGCCACCCGCTCTGGCGATGTCGCCGCCGCCTCCGCCTCACCGTCGTCTCTCCCATCCCCATTGGGCCTGCTTGGCTCTCCCGACCCCTTTCTAAGCCCGCGGGAGAGGGAGAGGAAGAGAAGGCACATGGGCCATGGCGTTGGCAGACGAGCTTGAGGTTGCCGAAGCCGGCACAATGGCAGATGATATGGCCAGAGCCGAGGGCCAAGCACGGTGCCGGAGCTGTGGCGCTACCGAGGTGGGGACGACGTTGGCTTGGGGAAACGAGGCCATGGGCGGTGGCGGCGAGGAGATAGAGAAGAGATGCTTAAAGATTCGTGCTGCAGAGGCGAAGAATCGCTAAGATAGAACAAGGGGCCGTATATACGTGTGGTCCTGTTTTTCCTTTCCTTACCCAATTGTTCTCTGTCTCTTTCCCTTCTCCCTTCCAATCTATATGTAACACGATGCTGGAGGCTCTCGGCTCGTGACATTCTGGTACCAGAGCACATGTTGCGAATCACGGACTTGGTCCTAAAATCCCATATTGGGCAAGATTCTATGAATTTCTTCTTCTCGGATCTCGTTAATTCGTCATTCTCATCATGGTTAGCCTTGACGAGGCGTGCAATCTTGTGATTATCATCCTGGTGTGGGGGTGCAATCATCCAACCCTCACATGGCCGGTAATTTCCATGTTGACTCGAACCGATAAGAAAATTGTCACCTATACATATTTCTTCTATCCTTGGCGCTTTTGTTCCGTCGATATTTTTTATTTCCTTGCATTGTTGGTTTTGCACCGATAGGAGATTTTCGTTTTCCATTAGGGTTTACGTGAAATTGGCATAATATTACATAGGCGGTGCCCAAATTCTAATATTTACTACTTGCATAGGTGGGAGCTGGAGCAGCAGAGGTATTTTTTTCCTTTTTTCACACAAAGAGAAGTTGGGGCATGCCAAGTTTTTGGAGTGGGCTGCCCGGCAAGATCATCCATGCATATTCATGGAAGCTTCCAAGGAAGCTGCAGGTAGGAATTGAACGTGTGTCTAGATGTGCATGCATAACACAATTGACGACATGCATATGTTGTGTGTGGTCCTGGTCCAATCCAAGGCATGCATGCATAGTACTCCAAAGTAACTGTCAAAAGTATATATATATATATATATATATATATATATATATATATATATATATATATATATATATATATATATATATATATATATATATATATATATATACACTATTCTATAGCCTGGGCTTCAAATAACATTGAACGCACCGGCGGAGCGCCGCCTGCCTCCGGCGAGTAATTGACATACCCCTCCTTTGTTTATTTTCATATACGCTAATAAAAATGCATGTCATTTATTACTGCTTCAGTTCATGATGTCCTCGTTGCTTTTAATTACGTGAGGCCGTGAAGACCGCCTTGACTCTTGCCGATTTAGCAGTCTATATACCGCAGCCCATCCAGATTTCAGTCCTCACGTCGCCGCTCCCTCCCTATCCCTTCCCGTCCGCAGCGGGCATCCCCCACCCCCGACGGCAGCCATGACGGCCATCCCGGACCCCGGCAGTGGCTGCAGTGGCCCTCCCATCGGCGACGTCCTCGCCGGCGGATCCATCGAGGGGCCAGCCGATCCGGCATGGATCCATCGGGAGGAAGCGGGTGGAGGCTTCCCTCCGCAGCAGTGCTAGCAGCCTCCCGTTGGCACCCCTCACCGGCTGGCGGCTGTGGTGGCGCCCGACGGGACCCCTCCCCTCGCGTGGCGGCGCTGCGCTAGGCGAAGCGAAGGCGGCGGCATGGCTGGCGCAGCAAAGGGCAGGCCTCCTCCTCCTCTGGCCACGGTGGCGTCCCCATAAGGTACGGCGGCTGGATGATGCCGATCGGAGCATGGGGCCGGATGGGTATGACTTCGCTTTGTGGCGCTCCTCAGGTGCACTGGGGCGGCGGCGGCGGTGGCTCTTGGGTTTGTCTGCGTCATCATCATCGGCGACGGCAGCGGAACATCGATGTGCTCGGAGCTCGGGTTGGCTCTGCCTCGCACTGCGCGTCTTCTCGGGATGGTTCCACCTCACCGGCCCTCGTCCACACGCACATGGCGGCGGCGACGTGCTACGGCCAACGGACGCCGGAGGTGCCAGTTCGATTCATGGCATCTTAATTCAAAGCAACCCCGTTTATCTCGCATCGATGGATCACCAGGTAAAAAGATCTCTGAACCCATTCAGTTCTAGTAGGTTCGAAAGCTTCCCCCTTTCTTTTCTATACTCAATCTCGCATCAATACTCGTCGCATTTTTGGAAGTCTCAGACCGATGATGCATTCTAATGCATGGAAGGATCTACAGGTTTGGCCAACTCCCAATTCAGAGTAGCTCGCAGTGGATCCAGGCGGGATGTGGAGGCGTCCGATTTCTCGAAGAGGATAATTTTTTATTACTATTGTAATCATTTGTTTCTATAGATAATTCCGAACGGGCTGGTAAACTTAGCTATGCTAGTTATCGAGCGTCTAGTTCTGGATGATCTATTTTTTTATTACTAATAGTGTTGTTTCCTTCAGTAAATAATTAGAGGCTGGCACATGTGCAGTAAACTTGGCTGTAATTACCGAGGAGTCCGGTCTCTGGATGTGGCATTTTTTATACTAGTGTTTTTTATTTGCTTCGATAAATAATTTCGGACAGACCCATGCTGAGTATAAGGATAATTTTTATTAATATTGTTATCTTTTGCTTCGATAAATAATTACCAAGAGGGATAAATAATTACTACTGTTATTTTTTATTACTAGATCCCTGGAAGAGAATGATTTTTTTGTTACTACTGTATTCATTTGTTTCGATAGACCATTCCGAACTGACCCATGTGCAGTAAACTTGACAATGCTACTTAATACTACTGTAATAATTTGTTTGGATAAATAATTCCGAATAGACCCGGGGTAAACTTTGTTGTGTTGCTTATCGTGGCGTCGTCAGCAGATAAGAATATTATCTTTTGGTTCGATAAATAATTACCAGTAGGCCTAGACAAAATTATTAATTACCACAGGCAAATTTACTATTAGCCGGTATAGAAAGAATTATTTATTAGAACAAAATATACTATTAGTAATTAAAATTACCTTGATCGGATACCAGACGCCTCGTTGATTATCATAGTCAACCTTACTGCTCAAAGGTCAAGACCGGATTATTTATAGGCCCAGATGGTAATAACAGTATTAGAAAATACGACTTTCCCCGGAGACCGGATACCTAGGTCGCTATGACAGCCAATTTTACTGCTCACATCTCACGATGGAATTATTTACATACCAAAATGATACTATTAGTAATAAAAACTACCTCATTCGCATCACAGGTAAATTTACTCATCACAGGTCCATATAGAATTATTTATTGACACAAAAGATACTAGTAGTAATAAAAAATACCATGAATGATGACAGCCAATTTTACTCCTTACAAGTCACGGTGGTATTATTTTAAGACCAAAATGATACTGTTAGTAATAAAAATTACGGAGTACCTCGCATGTACACCAGAAGGCCGCGTTGAGTATCATACGCAAATTTACTGCTCACAAGTCCTGGTAGAATTATTTATAAGCCCAAATGATAACATTAGTAATAAAAAATAGCCTTATAAATGAAACTCAGTAATAAAAAATCTGACCAGATACTGAAATTATTTACTTAGCTAAATAATACTATTAGTAATAAAAAATAGTTTGATCGGTGACCGGACACTCCATAATTAGCTCAGAAAAATTTACTGCTCACAATACGAGAAGGAATTATTTACTTAACAAAACGATACCATCAGTAATCAAAAATAGTCTGGCCGGCGGTCGAAGATACCGGTGATTAGCACACGCAAATTTACTGTTCACAGGGCTGATAGGAATTATTTACTTAACTAGATAATACTATTAGTAATAAAAAATAGTCTGACCGGTGACCAAACACTCTATAATTAGCTCAAACAAATTTACCGCTCACAGTTAGAGAAGGAATTATTTTCTTAACGAAATGATTATACTAGTAATAAAAAAATTCTAGCCGGCGACCGAAGACGCTGGTGATTAGCACACGCAAATTTACCGCTCACAGGCCCGGTAGGAATTATTTACTCAACAAATTAATGCTATTGGTAATAAAAATAGTAATAAAATTATTAGCAATAAAAATTATTCTCAATAAAACTACTAGTAATAAAAACTACCTCATTCGCATCACACGTAAATTTACTCATCACAGGTCCATATAGAATTATTTATTGACACAAAAGATACTAGTAGTAATAAAAAATACCATGAATGGTGACAGCCAATTTTACTACTTACAAGTCACGGTGGTATTATTTTAAGACCAAAATGATACTGTTAGTAATAAAAATTACAGAGTACCTCGCATGTACACCAGAAGGCCGCGTTGAGTATCATACGCAAATTTACTGCTCACAGGTCCTGGTAGAATTATTTATAAGCCCAAATGATAACATTAGTAATAAAAAATAGCCTTATAAATGAAACTCAGTAATAAAAAATCTGACCAGATACTGAAATTATTTACTTAGCTAAATAATACTATTAGTAATAAAAAATAGTTTGATCGGTGACCGGACACTCCATAATTAGCTCAGAAAAATTTACTGCTCACAATACGAGAAGGAATTATTTACTTAACAAAACGATACCATCAGTAATCAAAAATAGTCCGGTCGGCGGCCGAAGATACCGGTGATTAGCACACGCAAATTTACTGCTCACAGGGCTGGTAGGAATTATTTACTTAACTAGATAATACTATTAGTAATAAAAAATAGTCTGACCGGTGACCAGACACTCTATAATTAGCTCAAACAAATTTACCGCTCACAGTTAGAGAAGGAATTATTTTCTTAACGAAATGATTCTACTAGTAATAAAAAAAGTCTAGCCGGCGACCGAAGACGCTGGTGATTAGCACACGCAAATTTACCGCTCCCGGTAGAAATTATTTACTCAACAAATTAATGCTATTGGTAATAAAAAATAGTAATAAAACTATTAGCAATAAAAATTATTCTCAATAAAACTACTAGTAATAAAAAATATTCTAACCAGACACCAGACGCCCCGTCGATTATCACATGCAAATTTACCACTCACTGTAAGGACGGAATTATTTACTTAATAAAATGATACTTTTAGTAATAAAAAATTCTGATCGAAGACCGGACAACTCGTTGATTATCACATGCGAATTTACCACTCACATGTTAGCATGGAATTATTTACTTAACAAATTTATACTATTAGTAATAAAAAAATATTCTAACTAGAGACCGGACAACCCATTAATTACCACACACAAAATTTACCACTCACATGTCAGGATGGAATTATTTATTTAACAAAATGATACTATTAGTAATAAAAGTTATTCTGATCGGAGACCTGACGCCCCTTTGATTATCACATCCAAATTTACCGCTCACATGTAAGGACGGAATTATTTACTAAACAAAATGATACTATTAGTAATAAAAAATATTACGATCGAAGACCGTTCATTATCACATGCAAATTTACCGTTCACATGTCAGGATGAAATTATTTACTTAATAAATTTATACTATCAGTAATAAAAAATAATTATTACTACAGGCCTTGCCTAAATAAAAACCGTGCAAATCCTATGTGTTTACTGTTATGGAAAAGTTTCTGCACAAAAATTACCGCGCCATTTGATTTTATAGATGCAATTTCTCCAAGTAATTAAACGTGCACTTGAGCAATCAAATCAATGCGGATATTGCTCAACTCTTTAAATACCTGCCATCACGTCTTGTCTTAGGCCAGGCATGTCGCCGGCATTGCTATCCAGCAACGAATATTCTTTTAAAAAAGGCCAACATTTTTTTTATTACTACCGTCTGCATGCTACAGTGTTGCAAAATATAAAAGGTTCAATTGAATCCGCATGCATGCAACAACCAACACTTTATTGATCCCGCACTCGTCTCCCATTAAATGACTCAGCGTACTTATTTAGAGTAATAAACGTTTGACTTTGTTTACTCAGCTATTACTCCAGGCTGCCTCGCCGGAATATGCTATCTCCGGCCGCCGGTGCTATGAATAATATTCATAGTGCAGGATGCTAATTAGTAAGGTCCTCTATATATATATATATATATATATATATATATATATATATATATATATATATATCCGTATGCATGAATCCACGCTTTTTAAGTAGTAGAGTACGTACGTATGTATCATGCATGACCGAGCGAGCAGCTAGTAGCCATGTCATTTCATGGAAATGGACAAACGATGTATAGGACGACAAATTAAGAGGGAGCGACGAGTGGAAGAACATAGCTAGGACGACAATCTAGATGATGTGGAAACGTAGGAAAAAAGTGAGATTATTCTGGTGTGGTCTCTTTCAGGGTCAGGCAGGTCTCTCCCTTGTCAAAACCGGCGACTTGCATTGCAAAGGATCGGAATCGGAGGAAATGATGATGCATGATGCTATCGGATCGGATCATCCGTCAGCTGGGAAGAATTGAAGGACGAAATCAAGATGGTACGACCGGCCGGCTACTGCGTTTGACAAGGTTTGGTGCGCGTGTGCGTTTGTTTGACACAAGTCCGTTCCCTTCCCTTCCAAGGAAATATCGTCAATCGTCATGTATGTACGTCAGTGGTGGATCCAAAATTTTTATTTATTACTGTGAAGTATGGTATGGCACACCAAACATCTCTTTAACAATTCGGTAAACAACTGTGAAGTTTGTCTTGCAATTCGGTATATAAGTAACATAATAGGTCTTAAATTCAAACAATTAAGTGCGTAGCAGAACACATGAATAATATCAGTTGTTGATACGAAAGACAGACCATGCAGGGCGGCCAATCAACTTTAGGCTACTCGATCCATGCATTGACCATTGGATTTGGATTGATCTTGATCCCCAAGCAAAGCAAAGCAGCAGCTAGCTTAGCTAGATAGGGACATGAAAACAAATGTAAAACTAGCTAGTACGGAGATCTGGACCCGTAATGCAAGGAAGCAAGGAGAGACGTACGACATGTCGTCGCCCACGATGACTTTGTTTGAATTGAAATGAAGACCAAATAAACCAAAAACCAGCAGCAGCTAGCAGCTTCATTTCCCATTCCGGCGGGTGCTGCCTCCGGTATTTGCATGGTGTTGCACCGGCGTGCGCGGTCCTCGGCGGCCCCCGGCCGCCGGCTACTTTTTACTTTCCACGCCTTGAACTCTTCTCCAAGGTAGTACGGTTGAATCCGGCCGGCCGGCCAACCCGGGCCGACTGCTGCCTTCTCACCTGCAGCCACTCACTACCTCCGTCCCAGAGCAGATGATGTGGTCAAACTTTTTTAATTTTGACTAGATTTATAGAAAATATATGCAACATTTATATCTCTAAATAAATTTATTATGATAATATATTCAACGATCTATCTAATGATACTAATTATATATTATAAATATTATTATTTTTTATATATAAATTGGTCAAAGTTTTAAAAGTTGATTTCTAAGGAAGCCAGAATGACTTGTATTTTAGGACAGAGGGAGTATGCACCACTGACACAATGAGGTCCCCATAATCCACCGGCCGTTCCATGCATATGATCTTGCATATATATAATAATGGCGCCTAATTATATAATATAGCACTCCTATTTAAGTACGCTACTTATCAACCACTTGATCTGAAAAATGTGATCTAACATTTTATTATTTTTATTATGTTTGTCTACAAGAAAAGGACAGCGGCGATGACAACGACCATGACCACTTAACACTTTATAGTGGAGGATCCAAATTACTCCTGCACCGCCCCCTGAATTTGAATGTATAGCAGTACCATATAGTAGCAGCACACATGCAAGTTGCTTCTGAATATACGCCGTCTCCCATATCTGCTGATAACCTACCGTACCCTACGTAATATTAAGCACATGCATGTCCATACCATACATCATGGATCTACTACTAGTGTATATAATATACTCCCTCAGCTTGGTCCAAAGAAGACGATGCCGTCCTAGACTTGAAGTGTAAAACTTTATTGAGTTCAACTAGATTTATAGAAAATAGCATCAATATTTATCTTTCCAAGTAGGTTTATGACGAATATGTATTTCATTATCTATTTAAAGGTATTTGTTACAATAAAATATATATTAGTACTTTGTGCCTGCTTGATCCTCTCCTCTAAACTTTGGAGCCAAAGTCTGCTCTAAACTTTAGAACATCTCATGTTAGAGCTTTAGATCTCAAAATTGAGCTAATAAAGTGTTTTAAAGCTTTTAGAGAAGGAGGGGATCCAAACATGCCCTTTGTGTATATATTTAGCCGAAGCTAAGATTGACTTTTTGAAATATAAGAATAATAGTCCATCCGTCCACAAAAGAATACAACTATGAAATTTGTGCCAGTTAAACTAGTTTAGCTTTGACCAAGTTTATAGTGAATAGTACTAACATTTATATCTCCAGTTAAGTTTATTTAAAAAATATATTTTATGGTTAATTTAATGATACTTATTTAGTATCATAAATGTTGATAATTTTTATATACATTTGGTTAAATTCTAATTATTTGACTAGTCGAAAAATGAGAATTATATCCTTTTATAGACGGAGGGAGAATTCTTTTTGGGACGGATGGAGTACATACATCCTATCTTGTTAGTAATATGTGTCCATACGTCCTCGAAAAGAGCTTAGCTTAGCTTGCAATAACAAAAAATCAATGCATGGAACCTGCTGTCCTCGGATTGTATCTATGCTCCCCCATGATGAATGAAATCTCCTTGATCGCAAAAAAAAAAGATGTACTCGCTCCATTCCAAATCATAAGTGATTCTAGTTTTTTATATACATAGCTTTAGGATAGGTTTCTTTTGTAGAGAAAAAAAATATAGTTGCTACAACTATATGATAGATCTAAGATCATTTTTATAGATGTATTTATTCACATAGTGACTGTATCTTAGTTAGGATCTTGACAATACAAAGCAATAGGTTGGTTATTAGTTAGTTTTCTATTATTACTAGTAGGGTTCAGCCATTTTTGTAAAAAAGTAACCCTAAAGAAAAAACTATCAAGTCACACACTAAGCATTGCAATTATATTAAAAGATTTACTAATTTTCATTAAATCTTATAGAAAGAGGGATATATAAAATTTTTTAGGTATTTTGGAAAACAAGGATGTATCTAACAAAGGATATAACTAGGTGTATAATAAAAGCTATGTATCTAAAAAAAAATCAAAATGATCGGCTTAAGAACTGAGGCCTGAAGAAGTATTTGTGCGGCTGCAGTGTGTGTGACCATACATATACATTTCAAAAGCATGCAATGCAATAGTGCAAATGAAAACCGCCTAACAATTTTCAGGAAGCTTCATTTGGTACTGCAGTAGTTTACGCTGTCAACGACGCATACAGACGCCATTGGTTTGCTTTGGCTACCTATATCTATATATATAATAAAAAGTCAAGCTAGTATCATTTCGTTTTTCAAAAAAGGTTTTTTCTTTCAGAAAGATCGAAAAAAAGACGGAGTTTGAGTTTCAGGGGGCTTATTAGGCGCTTAGCTTATAAATAGCAGCCCATATCATCTCAGCACACAGCATCGATCAGCAAACAACCAAGGCTCCCTAAACACCCACAAACACTTCCCGTTGCTCCCTCCAACTAGCAGGGCTAGCAGCAGCAGCGTCAGCAGGCAAAGCAAGCTAAGTCAGCAAGATGAAGAAGGCCACGTCACTCTCCGAGCTGGGCTTCGACGCCAACGGCGCCTCCTCGGGCTTCTTCCGCCCGGTGACCGACGGAATGGACTCCACGCCGACGTCGCACCACCGGCGGAGGCTGACCAAGGTGTCCGTCATCGGCGCTGGCAACGTGGGCATGGCCATCGCGCAGACCATCCTGACGCGTGACCTCGCCGATGAGATCGCGCTGGTGGACGCGCTCCCGGACAAGCTCCGCGGGGAGATGCTAGACCTGCAGCACGCGGCGGCGTTCCTGCCGCGCACGCGCCTGGTGTCCGACACCGACATGTCCGTCACCAGGGGCTCCGACCTGGCCATCGTGACCGCGGGCGCGCGGCAGATCCCGGGGGAGACGAGGCTCAACCTTCTCCAGCGGAACGTGGCGCTGTTCCGCAAGATCGTGCCGGCGCTGGCGGAGCAGTCCCCCGACGCCATCCTGCTGATCGTCTCCAACCCAGTGGACGTGCTCACCTACGTGGCCTGGAAGCTGTCGGGGTTCCCCGTGAGCCGCGTCATTGGGTCGGGAACCAACCTGGACTCGTCCAGGTTCAGGTTCCTCCTCGCCGAGCACCTGGACGTGAACGCGCAGGACGTGAACGCGTACATGGTGGGCGAGCACGGCGACAGCTCGGTGGCGGTGTGGTCCACGCTGAGCGTGGCCGGGATGCCGGTCCTCAAGTCGCTGCAGGAGAGCCACAGCAGCTTCGGCGAGGAGGCGCTGGAGGGCATCCGCCGCGCCGTCGTCGACAGCGCCTACGAGGTCATCGGGCTCAAGGGATACACGTCGTGGGCCATCGGCTACTCCGTGGCCAACCTTGTGTCGTCGCTCCTCCGCGACCAGCGCCGCATCCACCCGGTGTCCGTGCTCGCCGCGGGGTTCCACGGCATCCCCGACGACCACGACGTGTTCCTCAGCCTGCCCGCCAGGCTCGGTCGTGCCGGTGTACTCGGCGTCGCCGACATGGAGCTCACCGAGGAGGAGACCAGGAGGCTCCGCCGCTCCGCCAAGACGCTCTGGGAGAACACCCAGCTCCTCGGCCTCTGATCTCATAACATTCATTCGCGTTCCGTCGTTCCATGCCATTGTGTTGCCGTCTTAAACCATTATTAATCACTGTAATGTGACCAACTTCAACCTGTGTTCAATAGTATCGACATAACTATGTGTTTTCTAGTTGCATTATAGTTACTAGTAAATATGTCCGTGCGTTGCAACGAAAACTTGTTGTATGATTCCTTAAACCACTTATGGTTAGAAGATTTATTTCAATGATCGCATCATGTGTTTGTATTCACTTTGCAATTGGACTTTGTACTATGTCTGGTCGCATGCTATCCTAACTTATATGGTGATAGACAATGAAGACACTCTGTAATCTAATTTATTTTTTTAGAATTACACGGTACAACGTAGATGCTTACAATATGCACACATACTCACCTCTATGAACACAAGCACACAAAATTTACCTCTATGAGCACTCGCACACCAACCATAAAAGTGTTTTAATTGTAATATATGCAATACCACATTTATTCTAACATATACAGTACCACATTTTCATATCTTTATTTATTTATATTTATTTATTTATTTATTTATTTATTTTGTCTTGCCAACCATCCATCGGATCCCTGTAGATGGTTGTGTGCAATGTCGGATAAGGAATGTCCTCCTTTAATATTAAAGAAGTAAATGTATCCATACATTGCAATGGAATCATTTAGGTTTTCTTTTAATTTGTATCTTAAACACGCCATTGATTATCAAATTGCACCAAAGTACTCGCTTATAAAAAAAACATTATTACATATGATATATGCAAAACCACATTTTCATAGTTTTATTTATTAATTTTTTTTTGTCATGCCAACCATAAGAGCGTTTTCTCTACTACCTAAAATATCTCTAATGTTATCGTATGCTTAACCCCGCTAACACCCCGCGATAATATAATGCCCACGTACTCCGTTTCCTTTCCTTTGTGCGTGGGTGGGGATTGAAAACGGGGATGGTGTTATTTATGTTTTTTTTGCCAGCCTTTTGTTTTGCTGTGAGTTTTCTGCCGTGTTTTTTTTCCCGTATATATAAGGGTGATGAGGCCGACTCATGTACTCATAACAAACTGCTTTGTGAATTAGATCACGCCGACTTGTACTACTCGTAACAAACTTGGAGTTGTACATGGGTGGGGATTGGAAACAGAGATTTTTTTACGTTTTTTTTGCCGGTCTATTTTTTTTTGCCGGCCCTTTTTTTGCCGTGATTTGGGGAGGGCAGGGAACGTAGACGAAGGAAACGGAAAAGGAAAGGAATTTATTTGATTAGGATTTGGATTCGTATCCGTCTAGGTTACCTTAAAAAGACCACGTATGAGGGGGCCGGACCAAACCAAAATCAGGGGGTGAGAAATTTTGCCTCTTTATTATTAGGTATAGATTAATATTAATCTTGCATTTGGTTTGGTTCATCGTGACACTTTTTTTTTTGGAAAGGGAAGATTTTATTTCATCCCAAGATCAGTGTATCGAGTCGATACACAGCCTTGGAACAACCTCCCAGTCTCAACCTTTAAGTGAGCACACAGCTTAAGATAAAAAATATTCTGAGCATACTCTAGTGACATTCAATCCTAAGACTACATCGCCACTAATATGCGCCGGTAAAGATATTATTCGCCACTTGCTCCAATTTCATCATGACACATTGGCGATAAAATTATCCTCAATTTCTTTTTTGCAAGGAAGGATCAATTATCCTCTTCCTCAGGTCATTGTCGATCCGCACAGGGAGGGACCGTGAGTCGTCTGCTAGGGCCTCCCTGCTGTCAGGAGCTCATCCATCGCAGCCGAAGAGAAGAGGAGGGGGAGCCACGGATGGAGAGGGCAGCCGTAGGTCGAGGGCCTCCTCCCAAAGGCAGGGACGAGACGAGGGGCGGAGGGGAGCCGCAGCCAGCCCCGACGGCCACCGACAAGGGAATCCTGATCGCTGGCCTAGAACCCTAGCCTACGAGGAAGGGGCCATGAGAAAAGAAGGGAGTTGTGGGCCTCCTCCCACAATCGGGACGAGAGGAGTGGGGCGGAGGGGAGCTGTGGTAGACCGCTGGAGAGAGAAACCCAGTTGCCGCCCTGGAACCCGAGCATGTGGAGGCAGAGCCGTGAATGGAGAACAGAGTCATGGGCCTCCTCCGGTAGCCGAGGACGTGAGGAGGGGGCGGAGGGAAGCCGTGGATAGCCTCTGGCGCACGCCGACCTAGAACCCTAGCTCCAGGGCGCGCGGAGGACGACAGAGGAGGAGAGAACAGGGGCAGAGAAGGAGCTCGCGTTCACTCGATTCAAGAAAAGAACTGGTATGCTCATAACCAGTGGTAGGCAGAAAATTTTGATAAACGTCTCACTCCCACAACTAGTGGAAGCAACTCGGGAGTAGCTGTGGGTTTTCAACTACTTGAAAACTGTTTTGCTGAAAGCCACAGACCACGGCACTGGTCGGTGCCAATTGGTTGACTTTTTTTTTGAGAATCCAGAACGGGTTTGGGAGGCCAGCGAAAAGAACCCTGAATCTAAATACTCGCCTTTAGAAATCGATGGTAAACCAAATCCTAGCCCGCCTCTAGAGATTGATTTGTAGAGGCATCCTAAATTCAAGCCGTCTCTATAAAATATTTTCTAGAATTTGTAAATCTAGGGCAAAAACATAGTAATTTTTTTAAAAAAATTGAAAGTCACGGGTCACAAGATTTTTCATGTTGAAATATGTGTGCATGGGGCCATGGGATTAAACTCACAACCTTAAGCCTCTCTTGTTGCTTCCTTATTACCACTATGCGAGAAAGACACTTGTGATTATGTGACAAATACATTTATTCTGTATTCACTTTCATGAATATTGTGATACATATTTCAGACCATAGATGATTTCAAATGAACAAAATTGAATTGAAAAGTATTAGATCTCTTTGAGTACTACAACTTTGGTTTAGGTCGTATTTCCATCTAAGGTACTTTAAAAAAAATTAAACGTTGAAACATAATTTCTAGGTAATTCTAGGTTGTTTCCTCAAAAAGGTAATTCTAGGTACTAAATGAGTTGAAATAAGAAAAGCAGCCAACTATAAAGTTGCAAATCTCTTCGAGTACTATGACTTTGATTTAAGTTGTTTCTCCATCCAAGGTCATTTGAAAGAAATTAAACTGTTGAAATTCAAATTATGGGCATTAAATGGTTTTAAATGAAAAAGTCGTCAACTACAAAGGTGTAGATCTATTCGAGTACTACAACTTTGTTATAAAGTTTGTATTTAGTCAACTTGATTTGAAAAAGTTATAAATTTTACTATGTTGTACCTATTTAGAGACAAACCAAATTGTCAACCACCTCTAAAAACTCATTTCTAAAGACATGAAATTCTTAGTTGTTTTTAAAAATATTTGGTAAAACAGCTTCTCCTAGTAAATCTATGACATGGAGCTGAGAGAAGCTGTATTTTCATCTCATCCAAGTCCCACCCTTGTAAGAGCGGATTTTCACAAGTTCACTCAAGGATCTGTTTTATTTTATCTTGTTTGCTAAAAAACGACTTCAAATAACTTCTAAAACTGCTAGAGTCGTAGGACTTGCATACATAGGGGTTGGAGCAGCAGCTTTTATTTTTCAGGAGAAATTGAGGGACCTATCATGTTTTTAGAGTGGCCGGTAGTGACGGACACATCATATTCATGGAAGCTTCCAAAGGAAGCTGCAGGTGCAGGAATTGAACGTGCAGCGCGTCTGGGCCTCGTTTAGATGGATTTCAAATTCCAAATTTTTACACTCTCTCCATCACATCGAATCGTTAGACACATGCATAGAGAATTAAATATAGATTAAAAAATAACTAATTGTACAGTTTGGTTGTAAATCACGAGATGAATCTTTTAAGCCAAATTAGTCCATGATTAGACACTAATTGCTAAATACAAACGAAAGTGCTACAGTAACCAAATTCCAATTTTTTTTGCATCTAAACACCCCCTAGATGTGCATGCATGACAATTTTTTGTCGACGAAAGACCGCATCCATATGACAATTGACGACATGCATCTATGTTGTATTGTTGTGTGTGGTCCAATCCAAGGCATATATTGCTCTCCAACTCCAAGTAACTGGCAAGGTAAATAGCCGTGTATGCATGAATGCACGTGTTTTACTCTCTCCATGTCCCTAAAGAAAGTTGTTTGGACGATATTGATACAGTCTAAAAAAACAATTTTGACCACTAATTTTTGCTATAAAATATTTATGGAATACAGTCAATATATACTTTTATAAAACTATATTTCGAGATGAATCCACACCACTTCCATATTTTCAAACTCAACTTAAAAGAATTTATTTGTAGTCAAAATTGAAAATATTTAACTTAAGACAACCTCAAAACGACTTTCTTCATGAACATGGAGGAAATAAGTGCTTACTTGTAACACCCCGGGTGTTATGGTGCTAATTAATCTGCCATGTCATCATAATGCATTGCAAAGCATTTCTATTAGGTTAACATTGTTATGCATCAACTAAAACAAGTTTACTTATCTAGGTTGAATGTGTTTCTTTGTGGTGCGCTCCGGAATCGAAAACCCTAATTTCGAATACCACCGCAAATACTTAGTCCATGCCCTGCGTAATTTGAAGTGCGCGACTGTGTTGCACACTAGTGTCAAATGTAGGGTATGAGCTCAAGTACAACGTCTAAAATGAAGCTCCAAGTTTGAGTTTGAATTGGAGTCCCAAAACTTGTCGCGAGTTTTCCGATTCGAATTCGAATTCAAATCTGGGGAGAACTGTAAAACAATTTCAAAAGTAAATTGGTCAACCAAGAGTGACATTTGGTCAACCATGTCATGTTGGTCCAAATGATGCCCTTGGGTGAGGTTTTGATCACTAAGTAATCACAAATCAAAGTAGAAACAAATTCCAATTTGAAATCCCTCCGAAAACCCTAAATTTCAAAACCCTGTTTTACCCCTTTTGAAATAATTCAAAATCTAAGCAAAATTTGGGAAAAAGTTCAAAACCAAGTTTGTAGAACTTTTCAAGGGCTACAACTTTGGTGTTTTGAGTTTTCAAAGTTTTAGTGTAAAATGTGGAGCAATTTTGAAAATAAACAAATTTCAGTTTTAATTCATTTTTGTCCCCAAACTAAGATTTCAAAATGGAGGCTGAATTTGAAAAAGTTTTGAACAGAAAAGTTGTAGGTCTTGTTGAGATATACAACTTTGATGTTTGGAGATTTTGAAGTTTCAATATAAAATCAAAAGTAATTTCTAAATTACCAAATCTGAAAAATGTGTCTCTTTTTGAATTTAAACTCAAATTTCAAAATCCAGGCAGAATTTGAAAAAGTTTTCAATATCAAACTTGTAGAGCTTGAAATTCTGAAGATTTCATACATTGGAAGATTTTCAAGTTGTTATACAAATTTGAAAGTAATTTGAGAAAACAGTTTGAATTTCAATTTGGGGGGGGGAGCTACAGTGTCAGGCCAATGACCGTCGGCCACCGGCCGGTATGGGCGCCGGCCGATCGCCGCCGTGGCCTTCCACGGCCTTCGTGCGCGGTCGGGGACGCCAGCGCGACGACGCGAGCAGTGCAGCGCTGTAGCCGCGACCGCTGCCTACATATATCGCCGCGTCCCTGTTTTCGCCACTGCCGCCGCGCAGCTCCGCCGCTCGCCGCTGCCGCCACCAAGCCGCCTCCGGTCACGCAAGCTGCACCAATCGAGTCACCTCATCCTCGCGCACCTCGTGGACCACCGGAGTTCACCGTTTTCGCACCCTAACCTCCGCACCGCCTGCTCCCGTGCCCAACTCCGGCAACCCACCGCCATCATCGCCTTCCCGTGGCCAGGCCACTCCAGCCGCTCCCCGTCGCCACCAAGAACTCCACTGCAACCGCGGTGAGCCACTGATGCTTCCCGACCCTTCAATTTAGTCTCTACCGCTTTGTAGTCGCTGGCGTGCTGCTCCCGCGGCCACCGTGCCGCCATCGCTGTCGCTCGCGGGTCACTAGGGCCTGAACCGTGGCGCTACCGAGCAAAATGGAACCGTGGGATAGTGTAGATGGTGATGGTGGAGTTGGATTGTCGACCGAAGCGCCGGTCACCGGCCGGCCACCGCGGGGAAGCGAGCGAGCGCGCGGGAGAGCGAGAGCGAGCGAGAGGAAGGAGATGACAGGTGGGGTCACACTGTCAGAGAGAGAGAGGGAGGCCGACACGCGCGGGCGAGCGAGTGGGCTGGGCCGCGACTGGGCCGGTCGCGAGCGCGCGCGCGGACGCGTGAGCGGGCCGTCTCGTTGGGTCGGACCGCGGGAAAGTTAAGAATCGGCCCGATTTCGTTTTTGTTTTTCTTTTTCAAATAAATGAATAGTGTTGTTATTTGTTTATTTGTTTAAAAATTTTGTAGAGTTCCAAAATTCATGAAAATTTTTGTATAAGCTTCTCAATGTATAAACCATCTAGGAAAAATGTTAAATCATGAATTTGAATACTTTGTGCAGTAGAATTAATTGGTTTCATTAAAGATTAAATGCAACTTCCAGTAATTTTAATAATTAATTTATTTATCCAAAAATTATGAAATTTATTATGACACTGTTATAAATCATTCTTAACCCATAGAAAAAGTTTGAGCTTGTTTAGATAAAGTTTGATCAACTTTTAATTATGCCCTAATTATTTAAATAGAAAATAAATATTAATTTGAGAACTTTAAGTGTGGTGTGCCTTTTGATTGAGTGATGTCCTTAGGTCACTACCCTTTTGTGATCTCTGGCACTTTAATTTCATGATTGAGCTCGTTAGTAACTTGTTAGGTTAAAAGCTGGTATCGCGGGAACTCGTCGCTACTAGTTAGTAGGTTTTCTGTTTAGGACTGTACCCTGCAGGGAAGTTGTACTCTAAACGTAACCGTGGCATGTTACCATCAAGCATCATGTTTATCATTGAGCATCATGTTAAAGCATGTTATGTATTCGTGTAGTCACCGCTTTCGAGGAAGCCGAAGTCGTCGAGCAGGCCTCCGGAGAAGAGCGATCGACAGTGGGTTCCGGACCAGACGTTGGAGTCTCCGAGTCTGAGTCAGTCGTCGTGTCCGAGCAAGGCAAGCCCCGGTGCATTTAACCCTACCTTGATATTTTACAAATGTTTTATTATTTATATTATGGTTTATTGCATTAAGTAATTAGGAGTTGCGTGATAACCTAATTGCTGCATTATCATCCTTGATTATTGCAATATTACCCTTGATACTGTTTTACGGAAAATGCGTAGTATGCTTCGCTATGCTTAGAAGTTAAGCTTTTAAATGAAATGTTTACTCTGCCATGACGGCATCCTTAATGAATATTGAAATATGCGAATGAACTTGTAAGATCGGGCGGGTGGTTTGGCCACTGCTAACGTGCATTGGGAGAGGAGTCCCAATGTATTGTTTCCGCCTTATCAGTTAAGGACCGTACGTTGTTGGCCCTCGCGTCATGGAGTTTTTATTAGTACTAGCCATGTGCCCATGCGGGTAAGCCTTACTTTGGCTAGTCCATTACGAGAACGTCTAACCTCGCACTGGGAGTGGAGAGATGGCGAGAGTAGTGTGTACCCTCGGGGCTAGAATGTGGCCGGGTTCGAGGAGTACTGTGCTCTCGGGTGGCGATGGACACGTTCTGGTTTTGGGTTATTCGGGTAAGAGTTGATATATGCTAGATTCGGCTCTACATATGTCGTGTGGTTAGGAATCCCCAGCTGGGTATATGAAGCGGTTCGAATCGTCGTTGCTCCACGAGAAAGGAGTCTTGGCCTTGCACCAACATCGTAGTTAAGAACTGGAATTGAAAGAAAGAATGAGAAAGGTTTTGATGATAATTACTTTGATCTAGACTAGGATCACCTAGAGTTGGTTAATGAACCATCAATGGTAAAAGTAAAAGGCTGAAGATAAGGACTTACCTTAGTAAGCTTTTCTGCTAAAGAAAATTTGATTCTTGATTACCCGTACCTTGATTCCCTAAAGCTAGCATGCCCTTGGAGTCTTTGTCTTAGTCGGGTAAGTCTTGTTGAGTACTCTCGTACTCAGGGTTTGTTGAACCCCTTGTTGCAGGTGCGGTTCATGAACAAGTCTGCTTCGAGCCTTGTTGCATGACCGTCGTGGTTGAAGAAAGCGACGACGAGTAGACTGTGTGGCCTTTGGGCAAGGCATCTCGTTTGGGTGTTGTAATAAAGTTACTACCGATACTTCTCTACTAATGGTTTGTAATAATGTTACATAAGGTTTGAAGTTTGAAAACTGGTTTGTAAACATATGTTATTGTAAGACTTCCGCTACTTTACTCTGTTGAATATTTTGAATAAACTGTTGTGATATTGCAATACTCCTGTGATTGGATCCTGTTCGGAGGAAAGCAGGCCTTTTAAGTTATGGTGAACATAAGTACGACTGTCAGAGGTCATTATGGCAATGACGTGTACTTGTGGGCCATCATAATTAGGAGGTTCTGTGACAGTTGGTACCAGAGCATAATCACTCGAGTTATTGTAGTATTACTTTGCAAAACTTCAAAATGATTTGGGTCAAACAAACTTAATATTGATATTTTAGGTCCAAATTGCTTTTGCTTATCTTAATCTATTCTATAGTTTCCTTAGCTCATATTTGAAAGCTTCGTAGTGAAGTATCATGTATAGTGCCCTATGTTATAAAGTTTGCATGTGTTACTTAATCTTTCTGTTAGATCGTAAGTACGATGCATGCATCATGTTTATTTAACCTGCTTAAGTTACCTTCCCTTTTAAAGTGGTTTGGGTTAAGTAAGGTTCAATCCTATTCATGCTAACCTTCAGATTCCCCTATCTGTTCTCATCGTCCTAATTCTATCTTGCTTTAGGATGGCACGTGTAAAGACAACTCCTTGCAAGAAAACGGGTCCGCAAGGAGTGCCGCGTCGTCAGTTGGCCGCCAGAGTTGATGGAGCAAGCAGTAGCCGTAATCCGAACCCAGATTCGGAATCAGAGGTTGCAAGGCTTACATCAGAAGTGGAGCGACTGAAGCGCAATATGCATTTTTGGAAACAGTTCCAGAATGAGTCTCTGGAAAAGGAGACAGAAGCCAGAGCTCGTGTTCGTGAGTTGGAGCTTTATGTGACACACCTGGAGCAGTACAATACTGTTCTGCATGAGGAAGTCCATAGGCTAAATGATCTGATGAATCCCAATCATCAGCCCCAGGCAGTAGAAGATGATGTTGGTGCCGTGATTGTTCCTGGTGTAGAGGACAATAATGAAGATGAACCCATGATGGAAAGTGGGGATGATGCAAGTCATGTCACTGGTGCGAGTGCTCCAGAGGTTGAGGAGTGAGGTGTTGACATGGATGGATATGTAATATAGTAGTCTTTCCTGCTTTCTAAGAACCTTAGTGGGTAGTTTCTTGCTTGCGAGCAAGTTTGTAATGAAATAATGTAAGATAAGTTTGTATGTGTATACAAGTATTGTACTAACTGCTTTTTAATTCAATAAAGCGATGTAAATAAAATATGGTTTGTGTACAACAGATGGACGGTACTGGAACTTCCCAGGATGGGGACAATACTCCGAATCCCCCACCGTTTCCACCCACCTTGGCAGAGGCTATTGCCGCTTTGGTTAATGCCACTACCTTGTTGGCTCAGAATCAGAATCAGAATGGAAATCAGGGTCGTCGAGGCCGTAACAATGGAGGGGAAACCACCTATGTGGATTTCACCGATACCCGTCCACCAGTGTTCTCAAAGGCAGATGAGCCGCTAGAGGTGGATGACTGGCTCCGTACCATGGAGCAGAAGTTTGAACTGTTACAGTGCACAGAGCACCAGAAGCCTGTGTTTGCAGCGCAGCAGCTTAGAGGTGCCGCAGGGGCGTGGTGGGCGAATCTGGTCGCCGCACGGCCTGCTGGCCACCGTATTACTTGGCAAGAGTTTCATGATGCTTTTAGAGCACATTATATCCCAGATGGTGTCATGGCCATGAAGCTAGAGGAGTTTCTCTCGCTGAAGTAAGGGAACCAGATAGTTCTGCAGTACGTGGGTAAATTCAATCATCTGTCACGGTATGCAGCAGAATATGTGAATACCGATGCGAAGAAGAAAAGCTGTTTCATGAGAGGGTTGAGTACCAGAATCCAGGAAGCATTAGTCACCTGCTATAATGCTACATACCATGAGATAGTCAATGTGGCTATTGCGTCAGAAGAGAAGTCCCGACTGCATAAAGAGTCGAAGAAAAAGAAGCCAGTGTTTTCAAGTCAGTCTGGCGGTATTAAGAAGCGCCAGAAGTTTATTTATCACCCTCAGAACCATTTCCGCCTAACTTATCGTCCACCGCAATACCAAGCTCAGCCGCAGACGTTTTATCGTCCTGCCGCAACCCCGCAGTTTACACCACAGCCGAATGCCCCTGGTATTCGAAACCAGACTCCAGCCACCCATAACTTTCCCTGCTACAATTGTGGAAAGCCAGGTCACTTTTCCAAAGACTGCCCGTATCCAAGGCAGTACAATCCTAATTATCCCAGAGCTCCCGTACCACAACAGCAACAACCTCAGAGCAAGAACAATAATCTGAATGTTCAGAAGGGTAAGGGTGAGAAGAAGAAGACCGGACGTGTGTTTTACACTCAAGCAAGTGCAATCCCAGAGGGAGAACTTGTTATGATGGGTATGTTCCCTGTTGCTAATCATCCAGCAGTACTGTTATTTGATTCAGGTGCATCGCATACATTCATAAATCGCACCTTTGTTGTTAAGCATGACATTCCAATTATGGGAACGCAAGAAGAGTTCTTTATCCAGTCACCCGGGGGACGACTGTGTACTAAGGAGATGGTACGTGACGTACCTATAGAGTTAGGTGGGCATATATTCCCTACCTCAATGATAATATTACAGAAACAGGATATAGATGTAATCCTGGGTATGAATTGGATGTACCAAAGAGGAGCCCTTATAGATGCACTGCACAGAACTATAAGGTTGAACCTGCCAGATAACAAATCTCATCTTCATATCCAACTTCCTATCCCAAAGAGAACCGTTGAAAGGATATGTGCAACTTCAGTGCAAGAGGTTTGTGATATACCAGTAGTCTGTGAATTTCCAGATGTGTTTCCAGATGATCTACCAGGTCTGCCACCAGACAGAGATGTAGAGTTTGTAATTGAGTTAAAACCGGGTACTGCCCTAATATCCCGAAGAGCTTACAGAATGCCACCCAATGAATTGGCAGAACTCAAGGATCAACTACAAGAGTTACGTGACAAAGGTTTTATCAGACCCAGTTCCTCACCATGGGGATGTCCAGCTCTGTTTGTTAAAAAGAAAGATCAGACTTTAAGGATGTGTATTGATTACCGACCGCTGAATGAAGTAACCATTAAGAACAAATATCCGTTGCCGCGCATTGATCTACTCTTTGATCAGCTTGCGGGGGCAAAGGTGTTTTCAAAGATCGATCTTCGATCAGGTTACCATCAAATCAAGATTCGACCTGAAGATATCCCAAAGATTGCATTCACCACCAGATATGGGCTATATGAATACCTAGTTATGTCTTTTGGTCTCACCAATGCACCGGCACATTTCATATATCTGATGAACTCAGTTTTCATGCCGGAGCTTGACAAGTTTGTGGTTGTGTTTATTGATGATATTCTGGTATATTCCAAAAGTAAAGAAGAGCATGTTGAGCATCTCAAAGTTGTTCTGAATCGTTCGAGAGATCATCAACTGTATGCCAAGTTCAGTAAATGTGAGTTTTGGTTAAGGGAAGTGCAATTCTTAGGCCATGTGTTGTCAGCCGAAGGAGTAGCAGTAGATCCTGGCAAGGTGAAAGATATTCTGAATTGGAAACCACCAATCTCAGTTCATGAAGTCCGAAGTTTTCTAGGAATGGCGGGTTATTACCGTCGATTCATACATGACTTTTCAAAGGTAGCCAAGCCAATCATAGAGTTGTTGAAGAATCAAACTAAGTTCATATGGTCTCCAGAATGTGAGAAAGCTTTTAGAATTTTAAAGAAGTCATTGACAACTGCTCCAGTTTTGGCACAACCAGATATAGAAAAGCCATTTGATGTTTATTGTGATGCCTCGGGTATTGGTCTTGGTTGTGTATTGATGCAAGAAGGCAGAGTCATTGCTTATGCCTCGAGACAGTTGAAGCGCCATGAAGAACATTATCCGACACATGATCTTGAACTAGCAGCTGTGGTTCATGCATTGAAAATCTGGCGTCATTACTTGTTAGGTAATACTTGCCACATGTATACAGATCACAAGAGCTTAAAGTATATCTTTACTCAGTCAGAGTTGAATATGAGGCAAAGAAGATGGCTTGAATTGATAAAGGATTATGATTTGGAAGTACACTATCACCCTGGAAAAGCAAATGTGGTTGCTGATGCACTCAGTAGAAAGAACCATTGCAATTGTATGACTGTGAAGCCAATGGATTACAGTTTGTGTTACGAATTGGAAAAGTTGAATATTGAAATAATTCAACAAGGTCAGTTGACTAATGTCACAGTAGAATCAACAATCAAAGATCAGATTGTATCTGCTCAGAGAACAAATTCTGGAATAGCTCATATCAAAGAAAAAGTTAGAACTGGTCAACAGACAGATTTCAGTATTGATGATGCAGGTGTGCTGTGGTTTAAGAACCGGCTAGTGGTCCCAAAGATTTCAGAGTTACGTCAGCTCATCCTTGATGAAGCACATAGTACAAGGTTTTCTATTCATCCAGGGAGTAATAAGATGTATCAAGATTTGAAACAAAGATTCTGGTGGACTAAAATGAAAATTGAGATCGCCAAGTATGTTGCCCGATGTGATACTTGTCGCAAAGTGAAAGTTGAACATTTGAAGCCGGCAGGAATGTTACAACCCTTGCCCATTCCATCTTGGAAGTGGGAAGATATTAGTATGAATTTCATTACTGGGTTACCCAAGACCTCAAGAGGCTTTGATTCAATTTGGGTCATTGTGGACCGTTTAACTAAGTCAGCTCACTTTGTACCTGTGAAGGTTGACTATAGAGCATCTAGATATGCAGAAATATATGTTGCTCGGATTATGAGTTTACATGGAATACCCAAAACAATTGTTAGTGACAGGGGTACTCAGTTTGTTTCGCAATTTTGGAGACAGTTTCAAAAGTCATTAGGTACTAAACTTCTTTACAGTACAGCCTATCATCCACAAACTGGGGGACAGACTGAAAGAGTAAATCAAATTTTGGAAGATATGTTAAGATCTTGTGCTCTCACCTATCAAGATCAATGGGATGAATGTTTACCGTTAGCAGAATTCTCATACAACAATAGTTATCAAGAGAGTATCAAAATGGCACCGTTTGAAGCATTGTATGGCCGCAGATGCAGAACTCCGTTGAACTGGTCAGAACCAGGAGAAAGATGGTTTTATGGAGTCGATCTGGTGAAGAAAACAGAAGAAAAGGTTAGGCAGATACAAAAGAATTTAAAAGTTGCTCAGTCTCGACAGAAGAGTTATGCAGATAAAAGGCGTAGACCTTTGATGTTTAAAGTGGGAGATTATGTTTATCTGAAAGTGTCACCCATGAAAGGAGTTAACAGATTTGGAGTCAAAGGCAAGCTCGCACCACGTTATACTGGTCCTTTTCAGATCATTGAAAAATGTGGGAAGGTGGCATATAGATTAAAGCTGCCTGAACAACTGTCAGCCGTGCACAATGTATTTCATGTATCACAAATGAAGAAGTGTATGCAAGTGCCTGATCAAGTTGTTGATGTGGAGGGGGTTGAACTTGAGCCTGATTTGACATATTCTGAATATCCTGTCCGAGTCTTGGATCGAAAGGATCGTGTTACCCGGAGTAGAACAATTAAATGGTACAAGATACAATGGGATCAACATTCAGAAGAGGAAGCCACCTGGGAATCGGAAGATTACCTGTTGGAGAATTTCCCGGAGTTCTTTGCTTCTATCTAGGTTGCAATTTCTTCTTTAAACTGTAACCTATCCTTTTTAAAATCTTTGTAATGCAGAAAACCCCTACCTGTTTTATAGACAAGTCTTGGACGTGTTTGCTTGACACGTTTCCTTTTCCATTACTTAACTCAAGGCTTTAAATCTCGGGACGAGATTTCTTTAAGGGGGAAGGGCTGTAACACCCCGGGTGTTATGGTGCTAATTAATCTGCCATGTCATCATAATGCATTGCAAAGCATTTCTATTAGGTTAACATTGTTATGCATCAACTAAAACAAGTTTACTTATCTAGGTTGAATGTGTTTCTTTGTGGTGCGCTCCAGAATCGAAAACCCTAATTTCGAATACCACCGCAAATACTTAGTCCATGCCATGTGTAATTTGAAGTGCGCGACTGTGTTGCACACTAGTGTCAAATGTAGGGTATGAGCTCAAGTACAACGTCTAAAATGAAGCTCCAAGTTTGAGTTTGAATTGGAGTCCCAAAACTTGTCGCGAGTTTTCCGATTCGAATTCGAATTCAAATCTGGGGAGAACTGTAAAACAATTTCAAAAGTAAATTGGTCAACCAAGAGTGACATTTGGTCAACCATGTCATGTTGGTCCAAATGATGCCCTTGGGTGAGGTTTTGATCACTAAGTAATCACAAATCAAAGTAGAAACAAATTCCAATTTGAAATCCCTCCGAAAACCCTAAATTTCAAAACCCTGTTTTACCCCTTTTGAAATAATTCAAAATCTAAGCAAAATTTGGGAAAAAGTTCAAAACCAAGTTTGTAGAACTTTTCAAGGGCTACAACTTTGGTGTTTTGAGTTTTCAAAGTTTTAGTGTAAAATGTGGAGCAATTTTGAAAATAAACAAATTTCAGTTTTAATTCATTTTTGTCCCCAAACTAAGATTTCAAAATGGAGGCTGAATTTGAAAAAGTTTTGAACAGCAAAGTTGTAGGTCTTGTTGAGATATACAACTTTGATGTTTGGAGATTTTGAAGTTTCAATATAAAATCAAAAGTAATTTCTAAATTACCAAATCTGAAAAATGTGTCCCTTTTTGAATTTAAACTCAAATTTCAAAATCCAGGCAGAATTTGAAAAAGTTTTCAATATCAAACTTGTAGAGCTTGAAATTCTGAAGATTTCATACATTGGAAGATTTTCAAGTTGTTATACAAATTTGAAAGTAATTTGAGAAAACAGTTTGAATTTCAATTTTGGGGGGGGGAGCTACAGTGTCAGGCCAATGACCGTCGGCCACCGGCCGGTATGGGCGCCGGCCGATCGCCGCCGTGGCCTTCCACGGCCTTCGCGCGCGGTCGGGGACGCCAGCGCGACGACGCGAGCAGTGCAGCGCTGTAGCCGCGACCGCTGCCTACATATATCGCCGCGTCCAGTGAATCATTTTCTTCTCCCTGTTTTCGCCACCGCCGCCGCGCAGCTCCGCCGCTCGCCGCTGCCGCCACCAAGCCGCCTCCGGTCACGCAAGCTGCACCAATCGAGTCGCCTCATCCTCGCGCACCTCGTGGACCACCGGAGTTCACCGTTTTCGCACCCTAACCTCCGCACCGCCTGCTCCCGTGCCCAACTCCGGCAACCCACCGCCATCATCGCCTTCCCGTGGCCAGGCCACTCCAGCCGCTCCCCGTCGCCACCAAGAACTCCACTGCAACCGCGGTGAGCCACTGATGCTTCCCGACCCTTCAATTTAGTCTCTACCGCTTTGTAGTCGCCGGCGTGCTGCTCCCGCGGCGACCGTGCCGCCATCGCTGTCGCTCGCGGGTCACTAGGGCCTGAACCGTGGCGCTACCGAGCAAAATGGAACCGTGGGATAGTGTAGATGGTGATGGTGGAGTCGGATTGTAGACCGAAGCGCCGGTCACCGGCCGGCCACCGCGGGGAAGCGAGCGAGCGCGCGGGAGAGCGAGAGCGAGCGAGAGGAAGGAGATGACAGGTGGGGTCACACTGTCAGAGAGAGAGAGGGAGGCCGACGCGCGCGGGCGAGCGAGTGGGCTGGGCCGCGACTGGGCCGGTCGCGAGCGCGCGCGCGGACGCGTGAGCGGGCCGTCTCGCTGGGTCGGACCGCGGGAAAGTTAAGAATCGGCCCGATTTCGTTTTTGTTTTTCTTTTTCAAATAAATGAATAGTGTTGTTATTTGTTTATTTGTTTAAAAATTTTGTAGAGTTCCAAAATTCATGAAAATTTTTGTATAAGCTTCTCAATGTATAAACCATCTAGGAAAAATGTTAAATCATGAATTTGAATACTTTGTGCAGTAGAATTAATTGGTTTCATTAAAGATTAAATGCAACTTCCAGTAATTTTAATAATTAATTTATTTATCCAAAAATTATGAAATTTATTATGACACTGTTATAAATCATTCTTAACCCATAGAAAAAGTTTGAGCTTGTTTAGATAAAGTTTGATCAACTTTTAATTATGCCCTAATTATTTAAATAGAAAATAAATATTAATTTGAGAACTTTAAGTGTGGTGTGCCTTTTGATTGAGTGATGTCCTTAGGTCACTACCCTTTTGTGATCTCTGGCACTTTAATTTCATGATTGAGCTCGTTAGTAACTTGTTAGGTTAAAAGCTGGTATCGCGGGAACTCGTCGCTACTAGTTAGTAGGTTTTCTGTTTAGGACTGTACCGTGCAGGGAAGTTGTACTCTAAACGTAACCGTGGCATGTTACCATCAAGCATCATGTTTATCATTGAGCATCATGTTAAAGCATGTTATGTATTCGTGTAGTCACCGCTTTCGAGGAAGCCGAAGTCGTCGAGCAGGCCTCCGGAGAAGAGCGATCGACAGTGGGTTCCGGACCAGACGTTGGAGTCTCCGAGTCTGAGTCAGTCGTCGTGTCCGAGCAAGGCAAGCCCCGGTGCATTTAACCCTACCTTGATATTTTACAAATGTTTTATTATTTATATTATGGTTTATTGCATTAAGTAATTAGGAGTTGCGTGATAACCTAATTGCTGCATTATCATCCTTGATTATTGCAATATTACCCTTGATACTGTTTTACGGAAAATGCGTAGTATGCTTCGCTATGCTTAGAAGTTAAGCTTTTAAATGAAATGTTTACTCTGCCATGACGGCATCCTTAATGAATATTGAAATATGCGAATGAACTTGTAAGATCGGACGGGTGGTTTGGCCACTGCTAACGTGCATTGGGAGAGGAGTCCCAATGTATTGTTTCCGCCTTATCAGTTAAGGACCGTACGTTGTTGGCCCTCGCGTCATGGAGTTTTTATTAGTACTAGCCATGTGCCCATGTCGGGTAAGCCTTACTTTGGCTAGTCCATTACGAGAACGTCTAACCTCGCACTGGGAGTGGAGAGATGGCGAGAGTAGTGTGTACCCTCGGGGCTAGAATGTGGCCGGGTTCGAGGAGTACTGTGCTCTCGGGTGGCGATGGACACGTTCTGGTTTTGGGTTATTCGGGTAAGAGTTGATATATGCTAGATTCGGCTCTACATATGTCGTGTGGTTAGGAATCCCCAGCTGGGTATATGAAGCGGTTCGAATCGTCGTTGCTCCACGAGAAAGGAGTCTTGGCCTTGCACCAACATCGTAGTTAAGAACTGGAATTGAAAGAAAGAATGAGAAAGGTTTTGATGATAATTACTTTGATCTAGACTAGGATCACCTAGAGTTGGTTAATGAACCATCAATGGTAAAAGTAAAAGGCTGAAGATAAGGACTTACCTTAGTAAGCTTTTCTGCTAAAGAAAATTTGATTCTTGATTACCCGTACCTTGATTCCCTAAAGCTAGCATGCCCTTGGAGTCTTTGTCTTAGTCGGGTAAGTCTTGTTGAGTACTCTCGTACTCAGGGTTTGTTGAACCCCTTGTTGCAGGTGCGGTTCATGAACAAGTCTGCTTCGAGCCTTGTTGCATGACCGTCGTGGTTGAAGAAAGCGACGACGAGTAGACTGTGTGACCTTTGGGCAAGGCATCTCGTTTGGGTGTTGTAATAAAGTTACTACCGATACTTCTCTACTAATGGTTTGTAATAATGTTACATAAGGTTTGAAGTTTGAAAACTGGTTTGTAAACATATGTTATTGTAAGACTTCCGCTACTTTACTCTGTTGAATATTTTGAATAAACTGTTGTGATATTGTAATACTCCTGTGATTGGATCCTGTTCGGAGGAAAGCAGGCCTTTTAAGTTATAGTGAGCATAAGTACGACTGTCAGAGGTCATTATGGCAATGACGTGTACTTGTGGGCCATCATAATTAGGAGGTTCTGTGACATTACTAGACTAGAAGTACGTATATGTATCATGCATTGACCCAGCAGCTAGTCATGGAATGGAGCAACGATATTTAGGAGTTAATTAGGACGACGATCGACGAGGCCTGCAGGGATCGGAGCGAGTGGACGAGGCCTGCAAAGGAGGAAAAGATGATGCATGCAGCGATCTCGGGTACGTCATCCGTCAGCTCGGAAGAAAAGGAAGCCAGGATCCGATTCGTACGTCCGTATCCCGGGCTACTGCTATGGCCAAACAAGTGCCAACTCCGTCTTTCCTTAATTGCTTCCAAAGAAACATCAAGGAATTTTTGCATGCTAACATCATATCGATCCATGTAGTGTCATTGAGTTGAACGGACGGAAACCAAAAGCAAAACCGGCCAAAACCAGCAGCAGCTCGCAGCTTCATTTCCCATTCCGGCGGGCTGCTGCCTCCAGTATTTGGTTGCACCGGCAGCGTGCGCGGTCCTCGGCTACTTTTTACTTTCAACGCCTTGAATTCTTCTCCTTGAATCCAGCCGCCGTACCACTAACACACACCGGCCGAGATCAAATCCACCGTACCGGTGGTTGATCTTACACATACGATACCACAGTACATTCTAAGAATTTTAAGAGAGAATATAAAAGACGCATGTACCTTTATTTTATTTTTTAATCAAATGCTATCATCAATACGATTAATGGTGATTGGTTGATAAATGTAAAGTTTTTAATGTAAAAACTGTTTTTTGTCCTCTATAATGCATTATATTTGATAACAAATTTTGAATGGTAGAATGCACTATATTGCAGGACCGAGGGAGTAATTATATATTGTACTCCCTTGGTCCCCAAGAACGTCATTCCTATTTCCTAAGAAGTCAACACTTTTAATTTTAACCAATTATATGTAAAATAACACAAGTTTTGTGGTGGTTCGAAAAAATATTGTCCATCTTATCTTATCTTATCTTATCTTACTACTACTAATTAGAGGCCATAAAGCAGACTCCACCAGATGCACCAGAAAAAAAATAAATGCTAGAAATTCTCACATTAATCAGAAAACATCTGGCCATCAAATCAAAAGACTCTAGCCACAGGTAACCATTGGATCTATTTCTTTTTGTAGAAAATTACACACCTATGCCATTATGTAGATAAAAAATAGCCAAAAATATAATTGTCCAGGAAGAAAAAGATTCGGTTATATAGAGAAAATCTAGATTGGCCTTACGAAGGAAATCTTGATCAGCTGTACTCATATTAATTTAATTGGTTAATAAAATTATATCATACATGAATATCGGATGTGCCATCATCACGTTCGTGGTTGGTCATCTATTAGTAGATGCAAACGAGATATACTGTGCGGCGCAACAGATCTAATTAAAAAGAAAATACAAATTATATTGTCAGCTTATCCTATCTCACAGGCCCATCCAAGATTCTAAAAAAAAAAATTGTCATCCAAGCCCACCGCCGCTGTCCCGCAGCCGCCGTCCATAGGCACCGAACCTCAATCAATCAGGGAATCTAACGCCATGTTCTCATATTAATTTAATTGGTTAATAAAATTATATCATACATGAATATCGGATGTGCCATCATCACGTTCGTGGTTGGTCATCTATTAGTAGATGCAAACGAGATATACTGTGCGGCGCAACAGATCTAATTAAAAAGAAAATACAAATTATATTGTCAGCTCATCCTATCTCACAGGCCGAAAATAAGGAGGGAGGTGGCGACAAGCCAAAAGGGGAGTGGTGATACAGAGAAGGAAGAGAAGGCTGCTGATAGGAAGAGAAGTAGGGAGGAAGATGATGGCATGGATGTCGATGAGCTTGGCCGAGATGGGAAAGTGAGCAGGGTTGCTGCTAGTGCTGTGAGTGGGGATGCAAAGAAAGCGGGACCGGCGGACCGGTCCTGCGAGAACCAATGAAGATTATAGCGTGGAACTGTCGGGGGTTGGGAAACTCCCCGGCAGTTCGCGGACTTCTGAAGTGTTAGAAGTCCGAGGAGGCGGACATTCTTTTCTTGTCAGAGACGAAAATGGACGAGAGAAGAATGGAGACGATTAGAGTTAAATTGGGGATGGCAAAAATGGAGGTGGTGGATTGTGTTGGAAAAGGCGGGGGAATTGCAGTGTTATGGCGGAGAGGAATTGATCTGGTACTGCGTAGCAAATCAAAGTACCATATCGATATGGAGGTCCTGGAGACGGGTGGTTCCTGGTGGAGGTTCTCAGGTGTCTATGGTGAAGCTCACTCGGAGCAGAAACATAAGACTTGGGAGATGATGGAGGAGCTGCGGTTGCAACAGCCACAGGGCATTCCTTGGTTGTGTGCAGGCGACTTTAATGAAGTGTTGTTCCATCATGAGAAGGAGGGAGGGGTACCGCGTGCGCAGTCCTGCTTGGACCGCTTTAAGGCATCTCTGGAGAGATGTGAGCTGCATGATCTTGGTTTCGTTGGGGACGTGTTCACATGGCGGAACAAGCAGCTAAAAGGCAGTACACATGTGAGAGAGCGGCTGGATCGAGCCGTGGCTAATGGTGAGTGGAGGGAGAAGTTTCCTATGGTGCTGGTGAGGAATGGAGACATGTACAGGTCGGACCATCGCCCGGTCATTATTCTCACTGAGAGATCACCCGAGAGAAGGACCGGGGGTGGTGAAAATGGTTTCAAGTTTGAAGCTAGCTGGCTCAAAGAGGAGGGATGTAGACGAGTGGTGGAGGATGCGTGGGGTTCGGTGGATAGTGGAGATAGTTTGAGCTCAAATATTAAAGGAGTGGCGCGGAGCTTGAAGGAGTGGAGCTCAAATAGCTTGGGAGACTTGGAGAAACGTCTGAAAGAGGCAAAAAGAGAATTAGAGAGATGGAGGCGAGCGCCGATCAGTGATTATGCAGTGGGACGTGAGGCGGTGTGGAGTTTCAAGGTGGATCGGTTGGAGGATCAGATTGACATGTACTGGAGGCAGCGAGCGCACATAAACTTGTTACAGTTTGGTGATAGGAATACAAGCTATTTCCATAATGCTTGTTCGGAGAGGAAAAGAAGGAACAGGATTGGGAATTTGAAGAAAGATGATGGGGGATGGGTGGTGAATGAAAAGGAAAAGATGGAGTTTATTACTAATCACTTTGTGCAGCTTTTCAGGGCTGGAGTGGACGGCATTGAGGAGCATTCCCAGCAGGTCCTTAGTGCCGTCCGAGCTCGGGTCACAGATGAAATGAATTCTAAACTCATGGCTGAGTTTACGGAAGAGGAGGTGAAAAATGCTTTAGACTCCATTGGGGACCTAAAGGCTCCAGGGCCGGACGGGTTGCCATCGGTCTTCTACAAAAATTTCTGGGATGTTGTTGGGGAGCAGCTGACACGTGAGGTGCTGCAAGTGCTAAATGGTGGAGGCATGCCGGAGGGCTGGAATGAAACGACTATTGCGTTGATCCCCAAGGTTGAAAAGCCGGAGAAGGTAACAGAACTTCGGCCGATAAGCCTCTGTAATGTGATCTATAAAGTGGTGTCAAAGGTCTTGTCTAGGCGGCTTCGTGATGTGCTTCCTGACATTATCACGCCAAACCAAAGTGCATTTGTCCCGGGACGCCTGATTTCAGACAATATCCTTATTGCTTATGAGATCACTCATTACCTGATGAATAAAAGAGAAGGTGATGTTGGTTTTGCAGCACTCAAGTTAGATATGAGTAAAGCATACGATAGGGTCGAATGGAAATTTCTCCATGACATGATGCTGAAAATGGGTTTTGCCGAACCTTGGGTCAATCTCATCATGGAGTGTGTGACCACAGTTGCCTACCGTATCAAGGTGAATGGGGAGCTGTCTGAGGGATTCAAACCTGAGAGAGGGTTACGCCAGGGAGATCCGTTGTCGCCGTATTTATTCCTCCTTTGTGCAGAAGGCTTCTCTGCTCTATTACAGCAGGCGGAGCAGGAAGGGAGAATTGCTGGAGTGAAGGTTTGCCAAAATGCACCAAGTGTCTCACACCTCTTGTTCGCCGATGACTCGTTAATTTTGATTCGTGCAACGGAGGGGGATGCTAAGCAACTTCAGGACATACTGGATCTCTATGAGAGTGTGTCGGGTCAGATGATCAACAAGGCAAAATCAGCGGTTCTTTTCAGCCGAAATACCAGGGCACAGAGGAAGGAGGAGGTCTGTGCCACGCTGCAAATAACGAAAGAAACAATGAATGAACGGTATTTGGGGCTCCCTGCACAGGTGGGTAAATCAAAGTCAAGCACATTTGCTTATATCATTGATAGAGTCTGGCAGCGTATTCAGGGTTGGCAGGAAAAATTCTTATCGTGGGCTGGAAAAGAGATTCTCATCAAAGCGGTGGCTCAGGCAATTCCAACATATGCGATGGGGTGTTTTGACTTAACAAAGACTCTTTGTGATCAGATTAGCTCAATGGTCTGCCGGTACTGGTGGAATCAGCAGGAGGGAAAGCATAAAATCCATTGGTTGCACCGTGACACCCTGATGCGTCCGAAAAGTGAAGGGGGTTTGGGCTTCAGGGATATCCATGCTTTCAACCTTGCTATGTTATCAAAACAGGCTTGGAGACTATGGGATCGGCCGGAGTCGTTATGTGCACGTATTTTGCGAGCAAAGTACTACAACAACTCTACAGTACTGGATGCTAAATTGAAGTCAGGCATGTCATATACCTGGCGGAGTATCTTGAGAGGTGTTCAGCTGATGAAAAAAGGAATGATATGGAGAATTGGGGACGGCAAAGGTCTGAAAATATGGAGTGATCCTTGGCTCCCGAGGGACCAATCTAGAAGGCCCATCACGCCTAGGGGGACAAATTTGGTGTCTGATGTAGATGAACTGATCAATCCTATGACAGGTGATTGGGATGTGGAGTTGGTCAAGGAGCTCTTTTGGGAAGAAGATCAACAGATCATCTTGGCGATCCCTGTGTTTGAAGGCCGGGATAATATCTTGGCTTGGCATTTTGACAAGCATGGCAAGTTCAGCGTCCGTAGCGCGTACAAAATATGCAGAGATGATTTTATCAAAAATAGCAATTGCAAGGCTGCTCAAGGTGGTAGCAGGCAACAAGTAGATCCGATCTGGAAGAAGATTTGGGGCCTTAACTGTCCAAACAAAGTGAAACACTTTCTTTGGCGTATGGCGCATGATAGCCAACCCCTTCGCTGCAAGCTTGTCCATCGTGGCATGGAAATAGACCCTTGCTGCCCGGTATGTGGAAGAGACAATGAAGATGGGGGCCACCTCTTCTTTAAATGCAAGCTCGCCAAGCAAGTCTGGAACCTACTGGTTTTGGAAGACAGAAGACAGAGATTGGCTGCACAATTTTCAGCCATGGAGGCTGTCTCAGTCATCCTGTCAGAGAAAGAGGAGATGGCTACCCTGATGGTCATCACTTTGTGGTCTTTGTGGACTAACCGGAACGCTGTCCGGGAAGAAGGTCGAGGCCGACGAGCTGAGGAAGGACAATCAGAATCTATGCTAATGAGACATCTCAGTCTCAGTGTGCTCCAAAGTCACAGAACTCGGTGTCAAGAGTGAAATGGAGTAAACCACCGGAGGGTTTTCTGAAGCTCAATTGCGATGGATCATTTATCAAGGAAACCAGGGCCGGAAGCTGGGGATTTTTGATCCGAGACCACGATGGAGATGTGGTGTTGACAGGCCGAGGGAAGATCAACAATGCTCTAAGTGCTTTCCACTCTGAACTGATCGCCTGCTTGCAAGGAGTCCAGGTGGCGAGTGATTTGGGCATTGGCAAGTTAATACTGGAGACTGATGCACTGAATGTTCAGCAAGCTGTACAGGCCAAAGGCTATGATACTCGGCCGGAAGGAGGACTGATTGAGGAACTTAAGTTTTTAGCTAGGTCCAATTTTAATGCCTTTGTCTGTAACTTTCTAGGTAGAAATGGTAACAGAGCTGCTCATGCTTTGGCGGGTTTAGGTTACAGCTGCATCGAAGGAGAGGCGCTAATCACGAGTACCATCCCTGATGATGTAATTGTAATTGTGTCTGACGATTTGTCAGCTGAGTAATGAATCGGCCAAGTTCAAAAAAAAAGATTAAAAAAAAATTGTCATCCAAGCCCACCGCCGCTGTCCCGCAGCCGCCGTCCATAGGCACCGAACCTCGATCAATCAGGAATCTAACACCATGTTCGCTTGTCTTATAAACCATATTTTTTCAGCTAACGAATAATATTTTTTTCTCACAATAAATTAGCGAACAGTACTTTTAGTCATGACTTTTCAGCTAAGCCAACATAACTTAAATCGACCTTTCTAACCTGCTCGTCAGATCTTCCCTCCCATAAACGTCTTTATGACGTCTTGTCGGTTCTTGGCAGGCCATGTGATCAATTAATGGTAAGGTTTCAAACTAATTTCATATTAAAATATATAGAGGTGCCATACAAAGAAAAAATATGAATATGTACAAAAAATATATAGATTAGTGCCTTGAAAAATAGTAATTAATAAGTTTAAAATAACTGTATATACTATAGAATATCTATTATGCCTATTGTGTTAGAAAATAAAGAAAGAGAAAAACATAAAAAAAATTAATTAGGTCTTTATTAGTCAGATGTATTAAATAATAACTAATATTTATATATCTCCTAAAATTATAGCCTGTGCGAGAGCACGAGTTGATGGGCTAGTTAATTTAAATCGGACGGTGAAAAAAATAGAAAGTACAAAAAAAACCTTGAAAGTACTAAAACACACAGGATCAGTACCAAAATATGTGGGACCGGTATACATAAATCATTAGGTAACTATCAGATATTATCAAACAAATAAAGGATACTCCAGTAATTTCACTTCCTGTTTGGTCCGTACAGATACAAATTTCTACCCCGATACGAATTCTACCGCTCCTCCGACTGTATAGATACAATTTCGCAATACAATTTTGAGTTGCTGCAGGGTAGCAATCATCTAGTCAAGCCTTTAGATTTTATTGACCAAACACATCTTTTGTCGGGATCGCACAACTTTGAAGAAAGACTTGCCTGATTAACTGCCTGCCTTTTGGACACCGTTTTCCGCACTTGGCTGCAGCATGTCTTAAGCATTTCAGGCAGAAGCTGTTAAATAGAGTAGCAGTAATATGAGTTTCAGAAAGGTTTACAGAGTTACCCTTCTCTCCATTAATTTATTTTACTAATTTTCTTTATTAAGTTAATTGTTTGTCAAAATGAAAATACAAAGTACTACTCAAGAGTACTAGTAGTACTTTCCAACCATCAAAACAAGCCTAAATAAATAATGTCAATATTTATAATACATAATTAGTACCATTAGATGAATCGCGAAATTTATTTTTACAATAAATTTATTTAGTGATACAAACATTGTTAATATTTTTTATAAACTTGAGAAAGTTTGATCAGCACACGGGATTTGCTAAATTTCAGGAGCCTGAATTTTAGTTTTCTTTCAGGCGATAGTTATTGCATATATTTTATACTGAAGTTGCAGTTTTAGTTTATTACAGTTTTAGTTCATTGCAATTTTTGTAGATACAATCTGCAATTTTTTTGTTCCCAGGATAAAAAAACCGTTAGACAAAACCACAAACCTGACAAAATCTTATATATGTTGGTACAAAGACAATTTAACAATTTACAATTATTTCTATAGTAAGACAAGAAAAAATTTTGATATGTTATGACACAAAGACAAATAACAAATCACAAAAATGATAATTTACTTATATTAATTGGTAGTACAAAAGTGTTGTATGAAATCATCTTAAAAATCAGGCACCTTAAATATAGGAGAAGTAATGATATTGTATATTTGTATGCTACTTATCAACCACTTGATTTGGAAAAGGTGATCTAACATTTTATTATTTTATATTTGTCTAAATAAAAAGACAGCGGCGTGGACGGCAATGACCGTGACCACACATATAGTGGAGGACTGGAGGATCCAAATTACTCCTGCCATGCCCCCTGATTTTGAATGTAGCATTATAGTAGTATGTATAGCACATGCAAGTTGTTTCTGAATATACGCCATCTCCCCTATCTGCTGATAACCTACCGTACCTACGTAATTTAGCATATGAACGTTCATGCACCATGGATATATATACAATATGCTATTATGCTACATAGCTTAATTCTTGCAACCTTGCTATAGTAGTGTGTTGTGGTATCATTTACCTATAGCTTAGCTTGATGCATGCTCACAAGTCATTTCATCATCATCTAGGTGTACTAGTAGTACAATACTAGCTATTACACTTCAGTGCTACATACACTACAGTCCAACAATACCAAAGCATGCAATGCAAATGTAAACCGCCTAATGCCTCTGTTTTCAAGCTTTCATTCGGTACTGCAGTTTATGCCGTGAACATACGCCACTGGTTTGTGCATTTGGCTACCTAATATATATAAAGTCAATCTCCCATTTCCTTTTCAAAAGGTTTCAATTTTCTTTCAGAAAGATCGAGGAAGACGCAGAGTTAAGCTGAAACCGGTTGGTTTCGGTTTCAGGGGGCTTAATTAGCTAGTAGTAGTAGCTTATAAATACTAGCCCTTATCATCTCACCATACATACAACCAAGGCTCCCTAAACACCCACAAACACTTCCAGTTGCTCCCTTCACAACAAGCAGGCGACAAGCAGCTCTAGCGCGTCAACAAGCAAAGCAAGATGAAGAAGGCCACGTCACTCTCCGAGCTGGGCTTCGACGCCAACGGCGCCTCCTCGGGCTTCTTCCGCCCGGTGTCCGACGGCATGGACTCCACGCCGACGTCGCACCACCGGCGGAGGCTGACCAAGGTGTCGGTCATCGGCGCGGGCAACGTGGGGATGGCCATCGCGCAGACCATCCTGACGCGTGACCTCGCCGACGAGATCGCGCTGGTGGACGCGCTCCCGGACAAGCTCCGCGGGGAGATGCTAGACCTGCAGCACGCGGCGGCGTTCCTGCCGCGCACGCGCCTGGTGTCCGACACCGACATGTCCGTCACCAGGGGCTCCGACCTGGCCATCGTGACCGCGGGCGCGCGGCAGATTCCGGGGGAGACGAGGCTGAACCTTCTCCACCGCAACGTGGCGCTGTTCCGCAAGATCGTGCCGGCGCTGGCGGAGCACTCACCCGACGCTATCCTGCTGATCGTCTCCAACCCCGTGGACGTGCTCACCTACGTGGCCTGGAAGCTGTCGGGGTTCCCCGTGAGCCGCGTCATCGGGTCGGGAACCAACCTGGACTCCTCCAGGTTCAGGTTCCTCCTCGCCGAGCACCTGGACGTGAACGCGCAGGACGTGAACGCGTACATGGTGGGCGAGCACGGCGACAGCTCGGTGGCGGTGTGGTCGACGCTGAGCGTGGCCGGGATGCCGGTCCTCAAGTCGCTGCAGGAGAGCCACAGCAGCTTCGGCGAGGAGGCGCTGGAGGGCATCCGCCGCGCCGTCGTCGACAGCGCCTACGAGGTCATCGGGCTCAAGGGATACACGTCGTGGGCCATCGGCTACTCCGTGGCCAACCTCGTGTCGTCGCTCCTCCGCGACCAGCGCCGCATCCACCCGGTGTCCGTTCTCGCCACGGGCTTCCACGGCATCCCCGACGACCACGAGGTGTTCCTCAGCCTGCCCGCCAGGCTCGGTCGTGCCGGTGTACTCGGCGTTGCCGACATGGAGCTCACCGACGAGGAGACCAGGAGGCTCCGCCGCTCCGCCAAGACGCTCTGGGAGAACACCCAGCTTCTCGGCCTCTAGGTTTCTTTAGCTGATGTGATCGTATAGTTAATTATTAATGCCGCTTATTAATTATATAGGCGACCTAATAAAGTTTTGTGCTGTAAAATTATGCATGGAGCATACATTTGGTTCATCGTATGTGCGATGTAATCATTTGCTCTCAATGCAAGGTCTTGACACCATTTTCTTTTGAATTTGTATGTTTGCCATGTAATATGTAACTTGATACAATATAATCGAATTGTCTTAATAATGTTTGCTGCTAAAACTACATACGTTCCTCACTGATCTGCTCATGTTTTTTTTGGGGGGCACCTCCTGTATTTCGGGGTTAAATGACTCCAGAATTTTGACGCAGTCATTCTCAAAAAAAAAATTGACGGAGCCAATGCTGCATATGTCTGTCCTCTAACTCATGCGCGTTGCTTTTACGAGAAAGGAAAAGGAAAAGAAAAATTGGAAGCGCTACGTGCAGGCCGGACGTTCCTTCGTGGGCCTGTACACCATCCCAATAGACTGCTGCTCTGTGCCCGCTCGTTTTTTCTATTATTGTGTCCGCGTCCATCTCTTCCGTTACACCGGTTGGATAAGAAAAGGAGAAGGACTGCTCCGCACATCGATTGTCACCCCACCTGCTCCTGCTTCATCAGTTGCTCTGCTGCTCCTGCTCTGCGGCCCGCTTCACCGTCGACAGTTACCCCACGCTACTCCTCCTACTCCACCGTGCCGCCCCGCTGCTTTCTGCCGCTGCTTTTACTTTGCGGCCCTCTTCGTCAGACGGCATGGACACCACCACGCCCACGCGTGGCGACCGCACCCTCGGGCGCTAGCTTGCCACTGAGGCCGCCGCGCAAGGAGAAGCGTCGGGCCCTGGCGCGAAAGCCCTCCGACCTTGCCTCTTGAAACGGCTGTGGCACCCCGATGCGAATGGCAAAGGAGGCCGCACCGAAATACGATGCATGTTCAAGCATACATTTCAAATGTTTCATATGTTTTAGAGGTATGTTGCAAGTGTTTATAAGGATGTTGCAAAAATAGATCGGGGTGTTGCACATGTTGCAATGGACTATACACGTATGTTTCAAGTGTATGTTCCAAATGTTTTCATCTATTTCAAATGTATGTTGCATGTATTTCATTTGGATGTTGCAAAACTAGATCGGGATGTTGCATATAAATACTAGTGTTTCCGGTGTTTTCATAAGTATGTTGCAAGTGTTTTCATTTTGATGTTTACATATGTTTGCAATGGCTACACACGTGTTTTCAAGTTTTCTAGTATTTTGCAAGCATTTCAGACGTATGTTACAAGTGTTTCAGCTGTTTAGGGCATATGTTGTAAATGTTTTATATGGATGTTGCAAAAGTAGATAGGGGTGTTGCACGTATTGCAATACGCGTGAGAAGCGGAGGGGCGTGAGCGGTCCCTGCGCGCAGTCTGGCAACGCGGGCGTCGTCCGGGCGGTGTGGTCCCGATGGGTCCGTGAAATGTGTGCTCAGGTAGAGGCGTGGTGGCCTAAGCACGGGAAACGAAGTGCAGCGTGGACGTTCGTCAAGATGTCCAGGCACTAGCATGCTGAAGAAAAATAGGATGGGCCTCTCCAAATCCTTACTCAGCGCGCGTGCGCCCATAAGGTTAGTGGCGCACGTGGCGCCGTTACCAGAGAAGAAGGGGACGGAAGCGAGGTCAGCGGCCGGGCGGTGGGCGGAGCGGCCGGGCGGTGGGCGGAGCGGCCGGCGGTGAGGTCTCTGTCGGCCGGGGCGGTGGACGAGGCGGCGTCGACGAGGATGACGGAGGTTAGGGTTAAGGTTAGGCCTCTCTCTCTCCCCGGCTATAGATTTTGGCTTGCCGACGGCCGCGACACGGCGGTGGTGGCGGGTTGGCCGGCGGTGAGCGAGGCGGTGGCGGCGCATCTGAGCCGGGCGGGGAAGGAGAACCGGATGGACGGGTAGGTAGCAGGGGCGAGTGGCCGTCAAAGTTGGGGAGGGCGGGCTCGTTTGGCGGGGGGTAGTGGGTGGGCGGGAAGATCACCGGCGAGGTCTCCGGCGGCCTGGGCAGTGGTCGAGGTGGGCAGGGGAGGGGATGGCTGGGGAAGAAGATGAACAGTATATGAGGACTGGCATGTGCGCCAGCAGCGCTGCGAGCGCACGCGCTGGGGAAGAGGGCTTTTCAGAAGACGTGGAGCAGGCCAGCGGCTTGTTGAGCTAAGGTATCTAGGCCGCTATGCCTGCATGAGGGTCGGAAAGGAGGCCCATATACGAATGCATGCTAGGCCAGGGCTGTAAAGTTGACACAGATGGAGGCCCACCATCCAATTGGGAAGTGGCCACGCTCTGCTTTCTCTTCTTCTTCAACAGAATTACTGGTTGGCCATGCTCGTTGCTCGACAATGGGCGCCGCCTGGGCTGGTGGGTCCCAGGGCGGTAGGATGATGAGGATTGAGGATCTCGTCTTGTGCTGTCTGCCACTACCGCTCTGTGTGGCCGGGTCTAGGTGTGTGTGAACAAACACGTGAGCCGCAGCAGGAACCAGACGAGACCAGAAAGCAAGCATGCCACTCACATGGCTGCCATCTCGAATCCCGATGCGGTGTCCACAAAGCAATAGCATAGGGATTCCCCACATTCTCTATTCATCTACTCTCTGCTTTCGGCCTTTGGAGGAGTAGAGAGTACTAGGTGGCGTCGTCGTGTACTCAAGTCAAACTAGGCTGCGTGGCCGTGTCTCACGGTCGGATCTTGTTCGCGGCGCCGTGCCGGATCTCGGCATGCGCTTCATCATGGCCATGGCAACAGTTCTTCGCGTCCCCCCCCCCGTTTTACCCCGTCCACCCGTCGTGTGAAAGGAACGAGCGAGGGGCACATCAGTCACTTGTCATCAGCCTCTGTCTTCTCCTTCCCTCATTCCCTGTCGCCATCATCTCGTCCCCTTGGCCCCAATCTCCATCTCCTAGCCGCCACGGCTCCACTCCTTAGTCCGAACTCCCTCCGCATCCACCGCCACCATGAGCCTCGATCGCTACTTCCACCGCCTCCTCGACCTCCACGCCGTCGACGATGACCCCTTCTTCCCATCCTTCCCCTTCCCTACCACCACCACCTCGTCCTGCCCCTACATCTCCGCCTCCGTCTCCTCCGCCCACCACCGCTTCCTCCTCGACGACCACCCCTTCTACCCCACCTCCTGCTCGCTCGGCTTCACCTCCCCCTCCCCGATCGACACCTTCGACCTCGACCTCCTCCTACCACCCCACGCCGCCGTGCCCCGGTGCCCGGCCTTCGACTTCGACCCCTTCCTCCTCGACGCGCTCGGCCACCGCGTCTCCGCCCTCGAGAGCGCGCTCGCCCCCGCCCCCCCCCCCCCCCCCCCGCGCCGCAAGTACACCTACACCTCCGAGGCCCATGGCAGGAAGGTCAAGTGGACCGCCAAGGACAGGCCCGCCGACGGCCGGAACCTCAAGTGGGAGGCCGAGCTCAGGACGCCCCACCACGACGGCTTCGATCGCAAGTGGAAGTGGGAGTCCAAGGCGTCTGCCGCCGGCGCTGCCACCAAGGTCAAGTGGGCCAAGGAGATCAAGGGCAAGGGCTGCCTCGAGCCTTGGTCCAACTCCTACTCCATCGAGGAGACCTACGGCGACGATGACCATGATGATGACAAGGAGAAGAAGCTCACTGACGTTAAGAAGAAAGTCAAGGAGGACAAGCAGAAAACGAAGAAGGGCAATGTGGAGATCGTCGAGATCGAGGACAACATTGCCGGATGCATCGCCATCAGAAAGGTCAGATCTTTCTTTGTGATCTACTACTCCGTATACACTATTATACCGCTAGTGCTTGATATGACGGAGGACAATTATAGTTTGGGCTGGATTTGGTCAAATGTTTGCATAAAAGGTTTCATTTTTAACTTTGGGTGCTGAGCTCTTGCTGCTAGGTTTCGAGCTCGATTAGATCTGTGGGAAATGTGAGATGACATTTCCAATCTGTGTAGCTTCACTTGCTAACAAGTTAATGGACCGCTAGCGAATTTAACTCTAGTGTTATTGAGGTGTCAATGTCCTTTTGACATCGTCTTCAACATTGCATTCTTTCTCTTCTTAACTGTTAAGGGCAAGGCTGATACTGAGATTTAGTAGCTACAAACAACACTGAACTGAACTTGTTCACACCTATATTGACATCATGCGGGCTTTTGAAATGAACCACTGCAAGGGCAAGAGGAAGGAACTTTCCCCATAGGATGCCGCACTCTTCATCCAGATGAATTATAGGGCGCACCTGGCCCATCGCTCCCAGGTGCTCCATTGCCTTCGCGATCTCGCGGTCGCGAAAGCCAAGCTCAAGGAGATCAGGTCCTTCTTCTACAACATATCATACCACCGCCGCATTGCACATGACACTGAAGAGCGCCAGAGGTTTGCTGAGAAGATCATTGTCCTGCTACTGACAGTTGATGCCCTTGAGGTAAATTCTTGATCTCTTTGATGCTACTTTGTGAGTCAATGCAAATATTAGACTTGCATTCTGCATCAGTTCAGCATATGCAGTTGTGATTTCAGCAAATGCCAACTGTTGTACTGCTTATTATGATTGGTCACACAAGAATCTGTCAGCACTATACAATGTTTTTTAGAATACTACAAATTATTACATTAAAAAAGTACTAGAAATTACCTTGTTAGTTGTTACTGATGCCATCCCAGGCATTAGAGATGTTGACAGCATGCTGCTTTATCACTAGGATTCCTTATATAAAACATGTGCATTTCCTAAAAATATTAAGCATGTAATAGAGTTGACTTCTCATTCTCACAGTTGATTCTATTGTATAATAAGTAGTGCGGATGATGTATGCTATGACTGTCTTCATCAGGCATGAATAATTAGTTCCCGGACAATTAAATTTTCTCTTCCTAGTATCCCATGGTGCTCTATTTAAGAGGGTTGGTGGTAAGAGATGAAGTGTTCTGGCATTTAGTTGCGATTGTGTTAGCCATTTTTTTTCATTTCATCAATTTTCTCAAGCATTTATTTTTCTAGCCACTATTTGAGCCACCTCACAATTCCATGCACCTTTAGCTAAGCTGTCAATATATGTGGTGGATCACAATCTAAGGACACAATTGCAAAGAACCTCCTATATATGTTTATAGTATGGACTGTGTAACTGAAACTGCTTCACTCTCTGTGTGCTTGAAACTCTTTTATGATCTTTTGTTGAATATCATGTTCCTCTGCTATGGTGTTGATCCAAATAAATAAATTGCAAAAAGCAACAATTTGATGAGACAATCCCCTAGTGACCCTGCTTCATTTGTCAATGCATTCCATTGCGCTTAACAGGGACCAGACTACATGGTTCGCAACGCAAAGAGATCCATGCTTGAGGAACTTGAGGGGATGCTGGAGATCATTGACCCTCAGCCACCAGGGAAGCTGAGGACGCTTAGCCGCAGGAAGTTTGATCTCCCAGAAGGCGGAGCCATCCCAATGGAGATGAGGGATGGTGTCAAGAATGTCGTCAGGATTGTGGAGGAGGGCAAGTGAAGTGCATCAGTCGTGACATGCTTGTAGTTGTATGCCATGCGGACTATAGAGTTGAGCTTATGCTGCTGCTGAGGACTCCCCTGTTCAGATGTTTGCTACTTAAATTTTGTGATGTTGTATTCCTAGAATGTTGTTCCTTGTAATGTCGTCATAGCAGTATGATCCATGTTATGTTTGGACTAGGTATTTTCTTGTTCCCAGATGCCCCAGACGTGTGTGTTTGTAAACTGATCCATCATGGGTGGTCAAACTCTAATAAATTGGCATTTGTTGATCAATGTGGTATGGTGCCTCTGACCTGCTGCTTTTGCTAATATTTGGGCTTTCAGTGTTTGCGATAAATAGTACTCTCTCCATTTTAAATTACAAATTATTTTGTTTTTTTTCTCTAGATACATATCTTTTGCTATACACGAAGGGCAGGCCTGGTGCAGTGGTGAGAGCTGTCTCACTGAGTCACCAGGTCATGGGTTCGAAGCAGCCTCTCCGCAGATTTAGCAGGGGGAAGGCTTGCCTCGGTTTTTTCCTTTCCTAGACCCCCACTCATGTGGGAGCCTCCGGCACTGGGTCTGCCCCTTTACATATCTTTTGCTATACACCTATATAAACAATTATACATTATATCATCTAGATACATAGTAAATTTATGAGTCTATCAAAACAACTTAATTTGTAGCGGAGGAAGTATTTCTTTTTATGCCCTATATCTTAATTCTTGCATTTTTGGATTTGCTTGAAGTATTTGCTGTACTACACAGGTGCAATGACGTCTTATAAAAGGGAAATAACATGTCAATCTGCGTGTGGGCCGGGTTTATGAGGCCGCCGTTGTTGAATCGGCTGACAGGCCCCATTGGGCCTGGCCCAGTGTCACTCGTAAATTGAGGCTGGTGGAACCCAAAAGGAGTTGGGCCTCCATGAAGAGTGAAATTGAGAATTGAGCTAAACCACAACTAAACTGTGCGGTTATCTGATTCTCAAAAAAAAAGTGTGGTTATCATCCTTCCCCCTCTTTCTAGTTTGGATTTTCAGAATACGGTATTACTACTTGCTCTGCAAAAATGAAAAGTGACCAATCTAGTTCGGCTGGGTAGGTTCTCTTTGCCCCTTGGTTGAGGGAACAAAAAAAATGTATCTATGGTTATATGTGCATATATAAAACTTGCCTCAATCCCGGAAGAGGGCTTTGTTTCTGGTGAGTTGTTTCCTATCCGAAATGCAGAAATGGCTTCGTTGAAAGAACACGCGTGAATGTGGACAGAAACTCAGAAAGAACTGTCGAGATCCACCACTTGTCCACAGGTGCTGTGACTGACAGGGGATGCAATGTTTTATTTCATCCACCAGCTAGTTTTTTTGTATTTGTATTTGGCTTTTGTGATGCTCATTGCTTGCTCCATTCATGTGATGTGTGCTGTTGTTTTCATGTGCAAATGATTGCCTGAATATAATATATACATTATTAGTAATAATGTTGGGTTTGCACTCACGATCCGGCGAAGGAAAAGGAATCCTAGCTTGCTAAACAAGTGAATTATTGGCGGGCGGGGCAGGGTTTGCTCAATCAATCCGGCCCCGAGAATTATTGCCGGTTAGGTGCTTAAACAAATGTAATTATTGGAGATCACACTCATGGCTCTGCTGCCTGACCTGACCTCAATACAATGACACGCAAGCAATGGAAGGTGTTAAAGAGAAGGGAAATCCAGTCATCAGTGATCTAATGACACGTACTTACGACGCATCTGAACATAGAAGTAACTCTGAAATGCAGGCTCTATATTATATATTATATTTGGTCAGAAAAGGGTCGTTGAACTGAGTGTATGAGCTGGCAGGTCATGTCGATATTGCCAATCAGACTCTCCGCAGTGGCATACTCTAAATGATACTCTAAAGCTTTAGAGTATGAATATAGAGTAAAAACTGCTGCACTGGATACTCTAAAACGATACTCTATCTTTTCTCTCACTCTATATTTAGAGTAGTACAGTGTTTACTCTATAGTGCGCAGTGGCGGGCCCTACTAGCTAAACCAAGAAAAAAAATACTATAACTCACAAACCAAAAATCCAAATTAAATTTCGATTGCACCATTAAATTCGTCTCAATAAATCTTTCAAAACTAGATCACTCATGGATATATTTAGATAAAGTGATAAGTGGGTCCCACAGTAGATAGAGTGGATAGATGATAATATAGAGGATGGATGGGTGCGGAAGAATTGAGTATAGAGGAGAGAATCTTGCTGACCAGGACGTATAGAGGATGAATATAGAGGACCATGAGTGCAGATAGCCTCAGGCAAGGCAAGGGCAATTGCAAGAAGGAAGACACGATGATTTGGATCGGATTGGATTCTGCCTGCATCTTCTTCGATTCCTCCTAACTGGAGGAGGGGCCCGGGCCCGGCACTGCCTGTCTGTCTGTCTGTCCACCATGTATGTACGAGTAGGTCCTACTCCGAATTATTGGAGGGGCCCGGATCGGATGCACTGTCTGCCGTTGCTGACATGGCAACAATAATGCACGCCATGCCGAGTTGGAGCTGAGAGCTCTCTCGGTCTCGATCGCTGGCCCTGGCCTCGAGTGAAGATGCGCATGTGGGTCACGGGTTCAGTTCAGTCAGCGCCTCACTGTTTTGTTCTCCGCTGGCTGCATTCCGTTTCGTTCGGATCGATTTCATGCATCTTGCTGCTGCATAAGTGTTTGCTATACTTATAAGCCGTACATAATAAATCAGTGAATAGTATTTTTGGTCATGACTTTTCCATGCATCTTGTTAATGTTAATGTCTGGTTGACCGGCCGTTCCGTTCAGATCGATTCCATGCATCTTGCTGCTGCATATATAATGTTAATGTTAAATTGTTAATGTTAATGTATGGTTGACCGGCCAGCTGTCGAAGAGTCTAGCTATAGCATGTGAAATGCATGCTTCCATTCCACCGCCCAGCTCGTCAGCAAATAGAGAGAAAAAATAATAATAAAAGATGGGTCGTAGTAGAAGAAGATAGAGCGAGGGAGGCTGAATTTTTCAAGGCCATGCACGGTGCAGTGGTCGATCCATCAGTCACAGCAAAGCTAGCCGGCCTCAATTTTTCCGTTTGTTTGCATTGGGACAGTTATATATATATTATTTTATATATACTGGAGCAAGGAAAACGTTTGAGGTTGAGAAAACTCGATCGGATTAGCTCGACCAGTATTATTATTTGTTATTACTATATTAAGCTGACATCATGATCCACGTGGAGTTTGCAGATGCCATGAGCTAATCGGACAGAACCTCTTCGATCCACCAACACCACAAAGACGAATGAAAAAGCGGACAAAAAGGTGACAAGCGGGGCTGGCATTATTGTTCTGATGATCCACGTGGCGTGATTGCGAAATCGCCAGCATAATTGGAGGAGGCGACGCTGATCGCCCGATGTTGACGTCGTTCTTCGTTCATCGTTCTAGATAGAAGAAGAAGATGGACTGCGCACAATAATGGATTTCCCCCCTCTTCTCTTGTTGTTAACCAGTGGCGGATCCAGGATGGGATCAAGGGAGGGGCTAAGTAATGGAGATTGTGATTAACCATAAAGATTTAAGGGTAATTTAGAGCTAATTGTAACAGTAATCCTATGGAAATGTCAGGCTGCCGGGGGGGCTGCAGCCCCCCCAGCCCCCCCCGGATCCGCCAATGTTGTTAACTATAAGCGCCCCCCCCCCCCCCCCCCCCCCCCCCCCAAAAGAGATTCTAGAGCAAGTAACATGTCATCACTTTTTTTTATATAACAAAAGGAATTTGTATTACGGCCTCTGCAAGAGGTTTGCACACAACCAATACTTATGTCATCACTTGCATACAACACTAGATATTTTTTCTCTCTTTTTGTTATTTATTATCGCTTGCAAATAAAAACGATCTTAATTAAGTTTGTTTTCACCGGACTGATCCTAATAATAACTAAGAATTCTAGTTGATGATAAGATGACCCAGTTGTATTTGTACCCCACTCTTTTCCCAACTAAACAAAGTTATACTTTATGTAAAGTCAAGTGGTACAATCTTTTTTACATCTCCGCTTACGTATGTTTTTCAACGCGTCTCGTCCCAGTAATCAAGTTGACATGTTTTCAGATTAGCCCACGAAGAAAATAATAAATGTACTATAGCAAGTGGCACGTTAGCAGTTGAAAAATGCACACAGGTAGAACTAGCATGTGACGGAATAATGGAACGGGGGAGTGGCGCTGCAAGCAAGCGTTTATGACCACAGTTGCTGCATGATTATCAGCGTCAGCATCACCGATACAGTACGATAATATTGCCATCAATGAGCGTGCATGAAGACGTGTCTTTATTTTTTTATATGCCTCAATATGTAAACTTGTGCATCAACACACACCACCACATGCATATGTCTTAGTGCACAAATCAGACCTACAACTATAAGAAGAGACTCCATATGGTTGAGAGGTATCCGAAGTCATCGAGGCTTCAAACGTGATGGGCACGTCACCCTGACCATTATGTTGCATCCACCTGTGAGGCGACAAAAATTATTTCTGAGAACAATTGTTGCCGGGTGAGGCACCTGTGCCGGCTAGCGCTCGAACGCGGGTGGTGGGCTGCCCGAACCCAGTCGGAAGTAACCAACCGAGCTCCCGTTCAGTTCTCGACGTGTCTTTAATTTGGCGGAGTAGCAACACAGTAATACTATATGATTGGAGATGAGACCGCACAGTGTGCACTGATGTGGCAGCCGCCGGACACTTGGAAAGAGGAGCAACCACCAGTTGGGCCGTGGCCAAGATCTTTATTTGGCGTGTATGCATTTTTTTTTGAGATCGGGGAATATAGCCCGTTTTTCATTAAGCAGAGAGAATTACACGACGCAGCTACGAGAGAACCCTCATAGCACAGATTACAAACCACCAAGCTAGTGGTGAGTGACCTGGAAAATAAACATAAACTGAATAAAAAAGAATACAAAGGAGGGCGACAGCCCACGACACCTAAGACCTACCAACTGAGCTACGGCAAAGCACTCGTAGTGGTGGAAGGGCCAAGTCACTCTCGGTAGCAAAGCAGCTGCAAGAGAGGAGGTCGACGACACGGCGACAAAGCATCCGCCAATGAACCAAACGACGGCAAAGCCTCCGCCGGGGGGGGGGGGGGGAAGCAGTAGTGGCAAAGCATCCGCCACGATATCCAACGACAACAAACTGAACACCGACGCTCCCGAGGATGGCGCACGCCAGGGTGGGGCAGAGGCGCCACGCCGCCGCAGGGAGCAGTGGAGGCCGCCCGGCCGCCTGCCCGCTCGCCAGCGCGGAGGGGGCCCGTGGCCCGACGACACCGACACCGACACGCCCGAGCACGATGGCGCACGCCGGGGTGGGGCAGAGGCGCCACGCCGCCGCAGGGAGCAGCGGATCTGGGAATGCCAAGGCATTACATATGTGGGAGAACTTGGTCTCTAGAATACATACGAGAGTGGGTCGCTCCTGGACCACAGACTCCCTAACGACATTGCGACGCGCACGAGCGTTGAGGCCACGCACGTTCCAAGCGAGGCAGCTATCTATTGGCGACATAAGCAACCGTTGTGCGACATTATAGGAAGGACACTGGAGGTTCAAGCCTCAACAACGTCAACGTCCCCCCCGGTCGAGCCGATGCCCAAGGCCTCCGGGTCAAGATCGCCTGAGAAGAGCATTTGCAGAGCTACCGCAAGCAACTCATGTGCGAGGGCGTCACCAAAATTAGGAGGAGGAGGGATGGGCAGCTGGCGATGAGGTTGCCATGGGATGGGAATGGGATAGTCAATAGTGGAGGGGGCCGGGTAGCCAGTGGCAAGGTCACAGCGAGGTTGTGGCGGACCTTGACGAGGAGGAGGAGGCGATGTGATTTGGGGTTGGGATTTTGGATTTTCAAGGAGGTGGGGCCTTAGAAATGAAGGAGGGCCGACGATGGCGGCGAGTTGACGAGTGGCAAGGAAGAAGACAATCAGGTGGGTGACGAGGGTGAGGAGTCGCTAGCAGGGCGACCAATTAGGATTACGGAAGGCACGATGGGGTGAGTGCGTGGCAGGTTGAGAGGACGCCGCCAAAACTTTTTTGGTCGCCTGCACAAAGTGTGACTATACTAGTGATTTTGAATATGATTGTAGTAGTCTGTGCATTGCCGCGGGAAGTTGTTTGATTTATGATTAAGTTGAGTTTTCTAAAAAAAATATAAATGGTCGCACAAAGGAGCTAGGTAGTACGTTCATGTAGTCATGCAGAATAAAACAACTGATAGTAGTAACTTTTAAGCGGCATACAACGGGTTTCTAGGAACGAAATGAAGTCTTTGATCACCAACTGCGAGTGGAAGGACAATTAAATTGGACATGTGCTTTGATTTTCTTTTTGATAAGAACATGTGCTCTGATTTAATTTACTGAAATCAATTACTGGAGCCCAACGTGTCACAAGTGAGGCATCATTGATCACAGAACTAAGTATTTAACCCAGGCCAAGTGCATACATGTTGGCTCAAAATGTTCGATGTTTGGTAATAGCTGAAGGAACAAATGTCTCCCTTGTAGTAGTTCCTGGTGTTTATAAAAAAACACTAAATAACCTTGCAAATAGTCATTGGTGATTGGTGCATATCTAAATACATAGCATATATCTAGAAAAGTCAAAATGTCTTATAATATAAAACGAAGAGGGTAATGTAAAGTTAAGTCTAAGATAGTTTAACTTAAGATAAAACTAGAATATTGGTATGCTAGCTGTGCGCTCCTGATGTCTGATCGATCTATAACCGGAAGATGTAATCTCAACAGTAGCAGTAGCATCAACAGTATATATATGTGACGGATAGACGCGTTTATATGTCGCAGTGTCATATTGTCAGCGTCGTCGACTCCAAGTGGATGAATCTGGATCATCAGCTGGGAAAAGGTGCCTGTTTTTTTGGGGCGCCGTGCCGTGCAATCAAAAGTGCGGACGTGTCTTGGTTCTGGTGGAGTCCGTGATGAAATAATGGACGGGATCGAGTACACTGACCTGACGACGTGGCAACTGCCGGACACTTGGAAAGCGTCGCAGCCACCAATTCCATAGCATGCATGTTGCATGGTGGCCACTCAATCGATCGGTCACCTGCCTGCTGGTGGCGCCCTCTATCTAGGGCAGGAGGCTCTTGCTAGTGTAGGAGCAGGGACTCCGGCCGGTCCCTCTGATCGATGAGAGACCGATGGATGGATTCATTGATGGTGATCGCTTTCCCCGCATTATTGTACCTCCTGTCTCCTAGGTAGATGATGTAGATGTAGCTGCTCCCATGCATGCTGAGTCGGTAACAAGGACGAAATGAATTTCTTCCAAACACATGTGTGCATTTGGCCGCATGATGTATCTCGATCCATCTGCCTCGTCTGGTCATCCCATTGTTGCACTGCATTGCTTTGCTTCTCTCTTCATCTGCTAGCTTTAGATTTCTGCCTTTGGTTGGTGCAATAAAATAGCTACTCCCGGCCTATTTGCATAATCAAATCAAGTATACCTAGCTCCAAGACACATGTTTGATTATTTGTTCCTTCCCTTCATTTAACATTGTTAATCCATGCATGCCCTGCTGGGTCTTCTGATAGGATGGTCAATGACCAGGCATGCATGCATCCTCCGCTTCCTTATTGGGACTGTTTCATTGCAAGGTTCAAAATTTCGGTGTAAGTTCGCCAAAATTTATCCAATTTCAGTAATCCTGATGGTGGCCGAAAGAAAAAATCCGAAATTTGTAATACACGTACTAATACATGTGCTATATAACTACTTAGACGCATTCTCTATCGTGTATGTTTCATATTCTTCAGAAAGAGTTTTGTCTCTTTTTCTTTAAAAAAAAGATAGTGGTACTAGGATGGAGTAATAATAATATATAAGTTTGGCACCGATCAATGCAATCATGAGATGAGATGGGCTAGATCTCGATCCCTCCAGACGCTTCTAGCTAGAGTACGTACGTGAGGCCCGACAACGTATATGCGTGCAGCTGATGATCATGATCTGCTATGTATGTAACGGTGTCAACCACATGACAAGATGCACTATCGATGCAGCCATGGTGTCGTCTCGATCCATCATGAGTTGGGTGTGTGTGTGTCTGGTAGCAGTGGTGTTGTGTGTTCTCACACTCCACCGTACCCTGCGTGCATGTCCACATGACAAGATGCATGCATGTGCCGCGCTGGCCGGCCGGCTTGCATTGTGTATATGCTATGCTAGCTCGATCGTCGTTCGGTGATGCGATCGATCCATCGGCTAGCGCGGATGATGGATGGATCCCCATCGTATAGTATCATGCTGCTGTCTGCTCCATACAGTATATGCACGGTGGTCACCAGATGATGCCGCCACTTGGCTGGCATGCGTGACCAAACAAACCAGCAAGTATTTCACTTCATTAAGAAAAAAAAGGGAGTTGAATACAAATAAAGTTGAGGAAACATACAAACAAAAGCACGTTAAAATTAATTAAATGAGCGGGAAGAGATAATCCCAGACAACATGCTCGGATTCAAGTCCTCGGTTTTACAGCATAACGTGAAGTGTTTATAGATAGGGGTGAGTGAGTATGCGTGTGTATGTGTGATGCTTATAGCGGTAGGATTCACATACATGCGAGTGTACGTGTGTGTGAGAGAGAGGGGGAAGGCGTCTCCACGGTTTTCTGAAATATTTCTGCCTATTTTTTCATGCAAATGAAAGGCTAATTAATTAGTGTCCTGAATGCGAAGAACACAATTCAGGTCTCCAATCTCGACGAATGCTCTGGATAACAGCCAGGTTAGGCAGTTTGGGTGAAGCATGCAAGAAGTTGGGCCATACATATCTATCCACCCACCACCCATGCGGCGCTGACGAGGCTACTTGCTGACGAGGCAGGCTGGTTCCAAGAAAGCGAGAGAGTTGGAATTAAACCATGCACCAGCGCCGATTCTCCGCTCAATTATTTGCGGGCCACGGAATCTCCTCTCATTGCTTGGAACCTTGTATATTCATCTCCTGTGGCTGGTATTTCCCTCAAAAAAAAATCTACTGGCTGGTATTACCTCTACTCCTCTAGACTCAGTGAGAATGGATGCAATTTTGAAATGGCGTTTAATAATTAATCAAAATCTTTTGGAAAAATAAGTGGGTCCAAATAGGGCCTTGGTTTTCACACCCTTCCTTCCTGTATTACGACATCGTAGTAGTACTGTACTTTATTCAATTCAATTCAATGGCTTCGAAAACAAACAAGCCGAATTCAGTTGATTCAGAGTATATACAGAAATGTAGCTAGGCACATCAGGCTGGTCATCGGATTATTGGATTAATTATGGCTACACAAGTAGGTGGGCATTGGATAGTAGATAGCTAGTTAGCGGATGAAGACGGGCTGGTCTGGGCCGGGCCCAATGGAACCGAATCCAATCCAATCCAATCCAATAGGAAATGGGTAATTTTTAGCCAGCCAATAAACAAGTAGCGGTAGTTTCCTCATTTCTTGGGTTCCCAACTGACGGCAACACATACGGAAGTATGATATGATGCAGCACATGCATCAGGCAGACGGGTCGCTCGCTACTTCCATTTTCCATGGCCGGTTCCGGTTCCGGTGATGAGTTCGGCCAGCCTAATTAACCGCCACATATGAATATATATGATGGATCGGAGCTGCGATCTGGATGGATGGATGGATCTTCACGTGAAGCGGCCGGCGCCGATCCAGGCATCATGCAGATGCATTATTGCTATTATTATTCAGGACCCCATTATTCATCAATCCCTCTTGGATTCCGTTTGATGGATCTGTGTAGCTAGCCAACCAAACTGAAACTGCATTTTATCATGTTGGCACCACAAAAAATTAAACGTACAAGCACACGCAACATGTAAGGCTGCAAATTAAAAGTCGCTAGCTCCTTTTGCAGCACCGTACCCCTTTGAAATTTATCATTAGGTACTAACAATTAAATTGCCGTGCTAAAAATCTTGTAATTGTTCCTTATATAACTATTTGAGAAGCTGTCATGTGACCATGTGTACCAAAAGAAGTGACGTTGCCGTCGTTAGAGTTTGCGACTTTTTAGTTTGTACTCGGCTAGCTATAGGCCATTTTTCTTGAGACCGCCTATATATTTTGGCTGTCAAAGCATCTCACCTCGAGCTGTTCCGTTGGAGTACAACTGTGAGCTTTGTTTTTCTTCGTAACGACGAATCCGAATTTCGTTACCACGAGACAAACAAAACTATATAATAACGTTTCTGATGAAGTAGAATTGAACATGCATGCATGTTAGCGTATTCTTGTACGCATGCGAAGATTGAGAACATGCATGCGTATGGGCGCGTATATACTAGCGTGGCTGTCGACTGTATGCATAGAGACGGTGATGGAATCCAACACGGGCGGGTCCGGGCCGGGCCCCAGGAGACAGACAGATGGAGGAGAGATAATTAGTCCAATGGGGCGGTGCCATGTGCTGACAGCAGGGCGGGGCACGGCCATCTCATTGGCACGATTGGTTGCGTGCGCGACTTGGGCCAGCTCGCATCGCAGATGCAGGCTCCCATGGGATAGGCTGTCCTGTTTGGTTGATGTATGTATTGAGGCTGCCTGAGAAGAGATAGTATTTGGTTGCTCGTACCGTATGAGACAAAAGTATATAAACATGTGTTATTGAGATATTTATTTTGTGCAAATATACTTTAATTGTTCTTATTTTATCTTATTAAATCTTATTATCCTTTGAAATATATTAATATCATTTAATATGCACTAATCATACGCTAATCTGGTCATTAGTTGGTGCATGTTGTGCATATCACGAGCCTGCATCTGCAGGAACGGCTAGAGAATCCGTATCCACCGATGCAACATCTGGCTTGCTTTTGCACCGCGTGAAGCAGGACAGTCGCATGCGCCGACCAAATGCGCGGGCGTTCTCGCATGCGTCGAGGCTGGATGAGAGCAGATGCAAGTAACCAATCGGGCCCTTAGTGGATCGGATCGCATGTCGAATACAACACCACCAAGTGAGGTCCGGACCCGACCCGTCAGACGTGAGGAGAAGGAGAGAGCGGCAGGAGAGGAGAGGAGAGGAGAGGAGAGCGGAGGCACCGATCCAACCACCTATAAATACCATCCCCAATGCCCGCTCTCCCTCGTCCAATGTGTTGTTGAAATCTAGTTACAATCGAGTCGAGTCGCCGCATTGCGCGCTTCCGCGGCTCCAGATCGAATCGGCCGGCGAGGAGTCGGTCATCGTCGTCCGGCCGCCGCCGTAGCCGCCCCTAGAGAGAGTCGCCCGCCGTCGTAACCGTAACACAAGTCGCCCGGCGCCCTCCTTCCGATCGATCCTCTTCCGTCGTCGGCAATGGAGACCCGGGACACGACGGCACCGCTCCCCTACTCGTACACGCCGCTGCCGGCCGCCGACGCCGCGTCCGCCGAGGTCACCGGCACCGGCCACCGCGGCGGCGGCAGGAGCAGGCGTAGTTCCCTCTGCGCCGCGGCGCTCGTCCTCTCCGCCGCGCTGCTCCTCGCCGTGGCCGCGCTCGCCGGCGTCGGCAGCCGCGTCGCCGTCGTCCCCCGCCCAACGACCGCGGTGGGAGAAACGGCCGGCGTCGGCGTCGGCGTCGGCGTCGTCCCTGGCGCGGGGACACCACAGGCGACGTCGACGAGGAGCCGCAGCAGCATCAGCAGGGGCCCCGACGCCGGCGTGTCGGAGAAGACGTCCGGCGCGTGGAGCGGCGTCGTCGACGATGGCGGCAGGCTCCGTGCTGACGGCGGCGGGAACGCGTTCCCGTGGAGCAATGCGATGCTGCAGTGGCAGCGCACGGGATTCCACTTCCAGCCGCAGAAGAACTGGATGAACGACCCCAATGGTACGTGTGTGCGTGCCCGCATTGTTTATTCATTTTGATTCCTGTTCAAATCCATGCAGATTAGTACAGATCATCACCGCTGCATTTGCATTGCAATCAACTGAACATTTTCCTACTTCCCTATGATGAATCCTGTGAGATCGTTTTCGCTTTCTAAGACATAACTTTGACTAAATATATATTAAAAAATATTAATATTTATGATACATAACTGGTATCATCGGAAAGATCTTTGAATCTAGTTTTTTAACAAATTTATTTAAAAATATAAATATTGCATTTGTTTTGTACAAATCAAGCTAAACTTTTAGCACGAAAACCGAAAAGAACGGTAGATCGATTTAAACTCCATCAATCGAACTCAATCATATGTAAAGCCAAGTCAAAACCGCCTCTTGTTGTTGGTTTCTAGATCGTCTCAGGCTCTCAGCTCACGCACGCCGCGCCCTTCATTTCCCTCCACGCGCTGATCCAACGAGGCAGTGGGACCCACACACACACATGATTATTCAGCGGCCCCTTTTTTGGTCATCCACGTACAGATTCTGGATACCCGGATGCCCGGAGTCGGACCCTCCGGGATTCCATGCAACAACCAAACCAACCGTTGGTTAATGCGCTTTTCTTATTCTTTTTTTTCCCTTCCTTCCTTCTCGTGCGTGAGTGGGCCCCTAGGGGGAAACTACCTCCTTGCCACGCACACCACGTGTGCTGCTGTGTTGTTTGGTCCAAGTCGTCGTCGGGTTTGGGCCACCCATTTCGTAACATTATTATATCATACATAGAGCACAAAATAATTTTCATTCTCCCAAAAGTAAAATTCGATCAAATCTATCTATCAACACATAAATGCTAATATAATTTTCTATACATCTGATCAAACTTAAGAAATTCAATTTGTTTGAAAACTATTATGGTTTTTAACACACTCTGTGATCGATCCTTTTACATCCATCCATCGATCTTCATGTTTGCTTGATTAATTAATTACTGAGCTGTGCGTGTGGTAAGCTAAAATCTAACCTGATCTGATAACTGACGGCATGCAAACGAAATTACGCAGGCCCGGTGTACTACAAGGGCTGGTACCACCTGTTCTACCAATACAACCCAGACGGCGCCATCTGGGGCAACAAGATCGCGTGGGGCCACGCCGTCTCCCGCGACCTCATCCACTGGCGCCACCTCCCGCTGGCCATGCTGCCCGACCAGTGGTACGACACCAACGGCGTCTGGACGGGCTCCGCCACCACGCTCCCCGACGGCCGCCTCGCCATGCTCTACACGGGCTCCACCAACGCCTCCGTGCAGGTGCAGTGCCTCGCCGTCCCCGCCGACGACGCCGACCCGCTGCTCACCAACTGGACCAAGTACGAGGGCAACCCGGTGCTGTACCCGCCGCCGGGGATCGGGCCCAAGGACTTCCGCGACCCCACCACGGCGTGGTTCGACCCGTCGGACAACACCTGGCGCATCGTCATCGGCTCCAAGGACGACGACCACGCCGGCATCGCCGTCGTGTACCGCACCAGGGACTTCGTGCACTTCGAGCTCCTCCCGGACCTGCTCCACCGCGTCGCGGGGACGGGGATGTGGGAGTGCATCGACTTCTACCCCGTCGCCACCCGCGGCAAGGCCTCCGGGAACGGCGTCGACATGTCCGACGCCCTCGGCAAGAACGGCGCCGTCGTCGGGGACGTGGTGCACGTCATGAAGGCCAGCATGGACGATGACCGACATGACTACTACGCGCTCGGGAGGTATGACGCGGCTGCCAACACATGGACGCCGCTGGACGCCGAGAAGGACGTCGGCACCGGCCTGCGGTACGACTGGGGCAAGTTCTACGCGTCCAAGACGTTCTACGACCCGGCCAAGCGCCGCCGCGTGCTCTGGGGATGGGTCGGCGAGACCGACTCGGAGCGCGCTGACGTCTCCAAGGGATGGGCATCGCTGCAGGTACCTTGCCATCGTTTACTCCTGTATTTCTTTTTGTTTTTATTCATTTGTTGTGCACTTTTGGCCTGGCCTGGGATCCACACACGTACTGCAAAGCGCAGACACGTAGGACAATAATGCAAATTATTTGGATAGGAAATCTTGTGCTGTCTTGCGTTACACCGTGTCGCCATCATGCATCTCGCACCCATGCTTTGCTGGGCCAACCGTTTCTTGTGTGTCCATCCAAACAATAACATTAGAGACAGTGGGCTACCTACCTGTTGCTGTTGGTACTGACTGCTATATTGGAGTAGACTAGTGGTTGATATTCATGTGCTACCATGTGCTGTGCTTGCCTTGCAGCACTGGCATTACCCAACTAGTTAGTTATGTTAGGCTGGGATTATTAATTGTTTATAAACAGGGAAAAGGGCTGTCTTGTTTTATTTTTATAAACAGGAAAAAGGACCATCTTGTCTGCTTGTATATCACCATTCAATTGAATAATTCATCAGTATAATGCTGCCAATCAATAGATGAACGAACGAACGGCATACTCCTATGCGCGACAAGAGTACAAGACAAAGTATAGGCCCAACACCTAGCTAGCTCATGGACACCTACCTAGCCAATCTTCGTTATGCATGCATTTGTATTCTACTGTATAGTCCAGTATGTATATCGAGTTTCATTATAATCAATCATCAAACTGAAACAAGTACTATTAGATATTAGTAATAATTGTTTAACAACATACGATGTGTATACTAATTAATACTAATCTTGTTGATTGATTTATGTGAACGAGTGCAGGGGATCCCCCGGACGGTGCTGCTGGACACCAAGACGGGCAGCAACCTGCTGCAGTGGCCCGTGGAGGAAGTGGAGACGCTGCGCACCAACTCCACCGACCTCAGCGGCATCACCATCGACTACGGCTCCGCGTTCCCGCTCAACCTCCGCCGCGCCACGCAGCTGGACATCGAGGCGGAGTTCCAGCTGGACCGCCGCGCCGTCATGTCCCTCAACGAGGCCGACGTGGGCTACAACTGCAGCACCAGCGGCGGCGCCGCCGCCCGTGGTGCCCTCGGCCCCTTCGGCCTGCTCGTCCTCGCCGACAAGCACCTCCACGAGCAGACGGCCGTCTACTTCTACGTGGCCAAGGGCCTGGACGGCTCCCTCACCACGCACTTCTGCCAGGACGAGTCCCGGTCGTCCAGCGCCAACGACATCGTCAAGCGCGTCGTCGGCAGCGCCGTCCCCGTGCTGGAGGACGAGACCACGCTCTCGCTCCGCGTGCTCGTCGACCACTCCATCGTCGAGAGCTTCGCGCAGGGTGGAAGGTCAACGGCCACCTCGCGCGTCTACCCCACCAAGGCCATCTACGCCAACGCCGGCGTGTTCCTCTTCAACAACGCCACCGCCGCGCGCGTCACCGCCAAGAAGCTCGTCGTCCACGAGATGGACTCGTCCTACAACCACGACTACATGGTCACGGACATCTGATGCTGCTGCTGCTGCTGATCCGTCGTCAATCCAACCCACCGCTGCACCTGATTTTTTTTTGAACATATATCTAGCAAAGCATCTTCTTGTACCTATCAATTCCCATCTCTCCTTGGCCTCTCAAATTTTGTTATTTCCCTGCCATAATTTTGGGGGTTTTTTTTTTCTTCTTTCTTCTGATTGATACTATTCCTGGCTATTTATCGCTCGTCGAAGTCTAGCTTCCAATTGTATTAGTAGCTATTACAGTGGAAGACGCCAGGTCGATGCAAGGAAAGGCTACATATGTAATAATGTAAGATTCATGCATTATATTGCACACGACAGCCTCGCTCGCCCCCGCGTCGCTCCCCTCGGGGCGACACGGGCGGAACCGCCGCGCCGCCGCTAACCCCTCCATCCCCACCGCTCTCCTCCTCGCAGCCGCCCGAGCACCTGGCCGGAGGCCCGTGCTGGTGCAAGGACGGCGGCTGCGGGGCCTTTTCTCTCTCGCACGCGAGCTCGTACCATGGGCGTCGTCTTCCTCAGGCCTGTCGACGGCAATGGCGGCCGGTGGCGGCTCCCATGTCCCTGCGGCCGGATCCAACGTTCCTAGGCCCAGATCCGCTCGGTGTCCGGCCTCTGCCCTCCTTCAGCCACAGCAGAGGTCCGGACGCCGCCGGGTAGTGACCGCGATGGCCTGGGGCGGATCCCCTTCCCCGGCAGCCGGATCCGGCCGTCCCAGTGCTGGATCTGCGCGGTGTCGGGTGCAGGTGACGGCGGGCTCCTCTCCCCGTGGCGGCGCAGAGGTGCGGGCAGCGGCTCGGCGGCTCGAGGCAAGCGCTCCCCGGCGCGGCATTGCGGCGACGAGGGGCTTGGTTCGGGCACGCATCGGCGGCCCGGATCCGTGAGGTGCTGGCTGGGGGCCGGATCTGGCGCGGGCCCGGTGGGGGACGGGCCCCCGGACCTGGCGCAGGCCGCCCATGCCCCCCTCGTGGCCGGCCCCCGGCGGCCGTCCTCTCCGACCCCGTTGGCGCGGGCCGGGCCAGAGCGGTGGGCGGCGGCGGCCTTCGCATCGCGCTGCTGCGGCCGCGGGCGGAGCCTCCCTGGGGGGAGGTGGCGGCCCTCGTGGTTGCGCTGCTGCTGCCGCCTTGCAGCGGCCGCGGGTGGGCCGTCGTCGGTGGGTCGGCTTCCCTCCGGGGGTAGCTGCGGCCGACGGCGGACAGGGTGAAAACCCCCCAGGCTTCGTGCCTTGGACAGACGACGGTGGCGGCCAGCGTCATCACTTTCTTGGAGGCGTCGTCTTTAGCTCAGTTCGTCGGCGACTGCCGGAGCAAGTCCTGGGCTCGGCCCGGTGGCGAACCCATCTCCAGAGATCGGGAGCGGTTTCTTCAGCGATGTCGTGGTGGCATGGCCGGTCGCGGATTCAGCACGCCGGTGGTGCCATGGTGGTGCTACTAGCGGTGCCTGGTCCGGGAGGGGGCCGCTCTTCTCCGCTTGGGTCTCGTCAGCGGTCCGGTGCGGCTGTTGCCCATCGGGCGCAGGGGTAGCGGCGGGGTTCCCCCCCTCTCTGCTCGCCCCATGTTTTCTTCTTCATGGTGGCCGTTTTGCGGCGGTGGTCGGGGTTGTGCTGGCGTTGGGGGGCGGTCTTCGACTATGCCGTCCCTCCCCCATGTCCCCGTCTGTCGTCGTGGGGCGATCGTTATGAGGACGGAGGCCTTGGCGTCCGCGGAGGTGCTAGTCCGGGGCTCTGTTCCAGACCTAGTACCTTCGGGGTGGCAGTGGTTCTAGCGACGGGAGCTCGGTCAGCGGCGGTGGCCGGCGGCGGCTACGGCTACGGCGGGTGGATGGTGGACGTACATGGTGGCGGGAGGCTAGCGTTCAGCAGATGGTCCGGCGGGGTGCGGGAGCAGCTCTGCGGCTGCTTGCGTGGCCGGCGCGTCGACCCCGGTGAGGCTTCTTCTAGAGGGCTGGCAGCGACGACTCGGTGTCTGGCGGGGTCCCGACATCTTGACCGACGTCCGTGCTATGGGTTCTTTGGGCGTATGCCTGGCGACGGCGACACCTGCGGGTGCCGTTCCCTTGTTGAGGGCGTCTTCTTTCCATAGCACACTCCACGGGCGAAAGCCTTGTCCTATCTTGGACGAGCGACGGCGGCGCTTGGGCGTCGTGACCTTCTTGAAGGCGTCGTTGTGGATTTCGGCTCGGTCGGGGTATCTCGGGCAGGGCTGGTTCGTCGTTCTCGCTGTTTTGTTGCGCGGTTGGCGGCAGTGGTGGTGTAGGCGTAGTTTGTTTTTAGTCGTTTTTTCTTTCTTTGGTTAGTCTTTAGTTGCTTTTTTGCTCTTTGGTGAGCTCTAGTGGAGTGGTGTAGAGGCTCGTGTCGATGACCTAATCCGACCGAGTTTAGTGGTGTAAGTGGTTGCTCGCGTCGATGACCCAATCCGACCGAGGGGCAAGTGGTTGCTCGCGTCGATGACCCAATCCGACCGAGGGGTTGAGGCTTGTGTCGATGTCCCAATCCGACCAAGCAAGGAGTTGAGTGGGCGCTAGTTGTAGCACGAGTTGTGTCTTGGTACCTAGGTGTGCAGGAGGAGTAGGGTACCCTCCAATTGTATGGTTTTTTCTGGCCTGATTTTCCAGTCAAAAAAATTGGGCTGGCACTTGCCTTTTCCTTTATTCGTCTAATAGAAACCACGGCAAAGCTTTTGCCGTCCTTTCGAAAAAATATGTAATAATGTAGCCTGTAGTTGTACATGTATGATGGTGTATCACCACACCAATGAGTTATAAATGTTTTTAGCTCCAAATTTCCCGTGCCTCAAGATTACCAACACATGGTAACATGCATTCTGCCACTCAAGTTAGTCATATAACATGCATGGACAGCTGTTTCACACTGGAGAATGATGAATGAAGAAGGTAATGCAGAGAGATTCTGCAAAGACTATATCCAATATATATGCTGGTTTGATTTGATCCAACACTACTGAAAAATACTGATCTGTCCTGAACATGCCATGATGCTCTGTGCTGGCTCCATCTTGTCTTGAGAGTTGTTTGATTGATGCCGTTGAGCAAAAAAAGTACTGTATTATTCTAAAAAAAAGTACAGTATTATGTTATATTGGAGCCCTCACTCGGCAGACTGCATCCTCATCATTATTACAAGAAAACAGCCCTTCAAGGACCCCAATCCAACCTAGGCATAGGCACATGTATGCCGGTGAATACGAAACTACACACAATCCGCCATCTGTCAATCATGTTCGATCATAGTGTACAATCCATCATGTTTGATCATAATATAGGTTTGCTCGGCCTCCTCTATAGAAACTAGAATTCTCATTCAGCAATGATCTATCCATTTTCCACTCATGGACACTGTAGGCAATTCCAAACTTAGTTGCTATTATTATCTTTCAATCTTCAGAGGTTCACGCATTTGAGTTTTGACAGCCAGCCTGCACCTAACTCTGAATCCTAACCCTTTTATTTTTCACAGATTTGGAGAATGTTGACACTCAAAAATGTCCATTTTGTAAAGTTGTCAAAATATGGAACGGACTTCACCATTGTGTTCCTCTCGTCGAGATGGTCAAAAAACATATATGGAATGTCCAATTTGGAGTCCGGATGAGAGAGTTATGCCTCCGAGAAAATATATGAACTACCGGTACTACCGGTCCGAGATCACCGGTACTACCGGTCTGAGAAGATTTTGCGCAGATTTGAACTACCGGTACTACCGGTCCGAGACCGGTACTACCGGTGGCTGGCGGAGGAAGGCGTAGTTTTGCGTGAAAATGAACTACCGGTACTACCGGTCTTTGATCGGTACTACCGGTGGGGACCGGTCTTTGATCGGTACTACCGGTGGGGACCGGTACTACCGGTGGAGCCTGACCGGTAGTACCGGTAGGTGTTTATTCCGAATCTGACTTTTAGATCTCGAACCGATTTGTTTCTAAATCGGTTTATGGACGTGGGAAACTTAGAAAATAAGCTTTGGAGAGGTTTCCTACTGGGATAAGACCACCCCCTCTATATATATGAGAGGATCATGGCCGATTGAGATCCCATCTATCCAATCGACAAACAAACAAATCAATCTACTCCTTTTACCCCTTTTCTCCTCTCCTTCAATCTCTATGCTGTTCATCCCTTGATCCACGACCAAGGATGGCGCCCTAGGCTCGCCGGCCGACCTAGGGCAACTCGGCGACGTCCTTGCCCTGACGGGGTCCCTCCCGGGCGAGAGCTTCGACGGTTCCTTTGCTAGTTTGCCTAAAAACTAGCCGGTTCTTCGTCACGCAAGCACGTTGGTTATCCTTTGGTGGTTTGCTTGTAAACCTCTCCGTGTTTCACCACGTAAGATTGATATCCTCGCTACGTTCTTCGGTCCGTGGCGGCCCGGGCGTCCAATGCCCTTTCTAGTGTGTGATTCGGACCACATCCGATGTCAACAGAGAAGTAGCTAGAAATTCACAAAATAAAATTGCTAGCAGAAAATGAAAGTAGTAATAATAATGTAATTAGAAGGGAGTTGCAGGTGCTGGAGGACGAGACCACGCTCTCGCTCCGCGTGCTCGTCGACCACTCCATCGTCGAGAGCTTCGCGCAGGGCGGCAGGTCCACCGCCACCTCCCGCGTCTACCCCACCGAGGCCATCTACGCCAACGCCGGCGTGTTCCTCTTCAACAACGCCACCGCCGCGCGCGTCACCGCCAAGAAGCTCGTCGTCCACGAGATGGACTCGTCCTACAACCACGACTACATGGTCACGGACATCTGATGCTGCTGCTGCTGCTGATCCGTCGTCAATCCAACCCACCGCTGCACCTGATTTTTTTTTGAACATATATCTAGCAAAGCATCTTCTTGTACCTATCAAGTCCCATCTTTCCTTGCTTGCCTCTCAAATTTTGTTATTTCCCTGCCATAATTTTGGGGGCTTTTTTTTCTTCTTCTTTCTTTCGATTGACACTATTCCTGGCTATTTATCGCTCGTCGAAGCCTAGCTTCCAATTGTATTAGTAGGTATTCAAGTGGAAGACGCAGTTCGATGCAAGGCAAGGCTACATTTGTAATAATGTAGCCTGTAGTTGTACATGTATGATGGTGTACCACCACACCAATGAGTTATAAATGTTTTTAGCTACAAATTTCCAGTGCCTCAAGATTACCAACACATCGTAACATGCATCTGCTGCTCAAGTTAGTTAACATGCATGGACAGCTGTTTCAGACTGTGGAGAATGATGAATGAAGGTAATGCAGAGAGATTCTGCAAAGACTGTATCCAATGTATATGCTGGTTTGATCCAGCACTAGTGACGAATACTGATCTGACCTGAACATGCCATGATGCTCTGTGCTGGCTCCATCTTGTCTTGAGAGTTGTTTGAATATTGATGCCGTCCTCACCTGGCAGACTGCATCCTCTCTTTACGACAACAAAAAAACCCCTTCAGGGACCCCAATCCACCTAGGCATAGGCACATGGCAGTGAACACGAAACTGCACACAACCCATCATGTTTGATCATAATGTAGGTTTGCTCAGCTTCCTATAGAAACTACAATTCTCATTCAGCAATGATCCATTTTCTCTCTCTCTCTTTTTTTTTTTGAAATGAACAACGATCCATTTTTCAGTCATGGACACTGTAGGCAGTTCCAAACTTTTTAGTTGCTATTATCTTTCAATCTTCAGAGTAATTGGTTCACGCATTTGAGTTTTGACAGCTAGCCTGCTGCACCTAACTCTGAATCCCAATTCCCACCATGCATGGCATGGTTTTCACAGTAATGGCGTGTACCCCCTGTTCTTTACTTTCTCAGCTTTGGATAAGTAGCTAGAAATTCACAAAATAAATGAATAGCACACAGCCAGAGACACCCTCGGTGGCTCAGTGATTGTACTCTACTACTCTGAGAGTAATAATGTAAACCCCATTAGAAGGGAGTTGCAGGTGAATGGCATGTACAATTGGGCTGGGCTGGGGTCACCAGCAGGCTGCAGTGTGCAGGGCCAGACATTGGGCCTCACCAGGCCACGATTCAACCCCTGCAGGCCCATCTCCGCGACAACCCAACCCACGTCATCTCTGTCACGGCTTGGTTCGCCCGCCGCCCGCCGCCTTCGCTGTTCTCTCCCAACGGACAAAGGCCAAACCCTAGCGAGCGAGCGAGCGAGCTTCTGGCGGGCGACAGCCGAGGCGAGTCTCTAAGTCGATTCGATTCGATTCGATTCGAGTCGCCAGCCACCAAGGAGGAAGGCAGTCTAGGAGTGCCGGATTTCAGGTTGCTGTTGCTCGCCTCACCCTCCCAAGCTAATGAAATTCCCCATCTGGTGTCTCTCTACCCCAGTTGAAAAATTATACTTGTGGTTTCTCTTAATCATCCTAATCCTCAGTAATATTTATTTATGCCCCATGTTGCGCTACAATTAATAGTTACAAATTGAAATGGGCAAGTTATTACCATGTCTTATTATTCTCATGATCATACTCCTGTAATACTCCAACCCAGTCAACCTCCTGTACTGTACATCGAGAAACAATACCAGAGCCAGGAACACTAGGAGCGGGCCAGGAGCGTACCAATTGACCAAATGGATTCAAACAATAGGGATGCCTTTCACTCAAAAAAAAAAAAACAATAGGGATGCCTTGCCGCCTAAAGAGCATACCTATATTTTCACGGGTCCATGCCGACTGAAAGACAAAGAATGAATGATATACAAACACAGTAGGTTCAAAGTTCTTTTGTGTCGCTTGTCGCTTCATGTTTTATCTAGTTTGTAGGTATATGATCCGGCGCTATTGGTTTAGCTTTGGAACCTAGTTTTTTTTTAACCTAATTGTTGCTCCTACTCGTATTGATACACCAGCTTCACGGCTGTAGATTTGATTCTCCTGTGTGCGAGTTAGGAGGAGCGAGCGCATTCGCAAGGAAAATCAGAGACCAATGAAATTACAACAGCAAGAATCAGCAGCGGAACAACAGCAAGGGGGAGAGGAACAGCTCCCCGAAGATCTCCTCCACCACTTTGAACAAATCCTCCATGATGACCCCCTCATGTATGCCTCTTTTTTTACTCATCCATTTGTTTATTCCAGTTCAAGTTCCCAAACCAGAGTTTGTTAATTTCTTCCCATAAAAAATGTATTCTATTCACAGCAATGAGGTGGGGTTCTTGCACCCGACACAATTCTACTCACTAGATTGCGCCCGAGATGGCGACTCCGCTTCCCAACCTCCAGAGTTCCATCACACAAGATGCTTCTGGTGCCGAGACCACAAGCTGGCCATCTCCGCTGAGATCCTCCCCAAGCTTTACCATGCTGCCCGGGATGCCTACTGCAACGCAAGAGATGCCCCACTATCGCCCACTCATCTCTTGAGGCACACCAAGGCACTACTCATACTTTGCCCTGACCTGCTCACCGCATGGAACTCCAGGTATGCAATGCTGTCAGCCTGTCACTCAATGTGTGCTTGGTTGCATTTCTCACCTTTCCTTCAATTGAGTACTGCAAGCTCCATGCACCGGAGGGAAGGAAATTGGATTCCACATGCTTTTCTTGTGGTCCTGCAGGAAGATGGTGCTATCAGCGGAGTATGATGTCACAAAGCTCAAGGATGAGCTGCAATTGTGTGCCTTGATCCTTTCCTACTCTCCAAAGAACGAGAGCATATGGAGCCATAGGTACACCCCATCTTGCACTTGTGAAGCCAGCTTTCTTGTTGACCTCTTTCTTTCAGACAATTCCTATGTATTTGGAGCTGATTTTGATATAATAAAACAAAACTGCATAGAGTTTAAAATAACTGTCTGCCACAGGAGATGGGTGATAAAACAAGTTGCTGAGCAACATCAAGATATGTTGGAGCTTGTAGGGAATGAATCCATACTGGTCAAAGAGATAGCAGAGGTTATAACTCATGAATACTTGCTTATTCAAGCCGTTAACAGTGTCAATTTGACTGAGCTCACCATATTATAAGTTACAATGTTCCATGTTGTCTATGTAACTGGTAATTAAACTTATACACAAGTACAGGTACAGATAGATAATTTTATGCCTTTTACAGAAATCGAAAATGAACTATCGCGCATGGAGGCATCGATGTTGGCTTATTCCTTACATGACAACGAAACAAGTGAGGATAAACAATTCTTCGAACTCTTTGAAAATTCCTTCTCTGTGATTCTTAATCTTGTAACTGGACTTCCTAGCTACAGAATATCTGCTTGTCAGTTACCAATACTCTGTTTTCTGAAGGTGCTGGATGAACTGAAGGAGTCAACAAGATGGAGTGAGCTACATGTTGCTGACAACTGCTGCTTCCACTATCGAAGAGTTAGTAGATCCCCTGTGGTTGTAATTAGTACTGTATAATACTTGAAGCAAAGAATTATTTATTACTTAACAATTTTCATATTGACCAGTAGCATCTTTTAAGAGCTGCACAATATGTCTGCAAACCAATTTGCAGAGCTTTAGAATTCACACCCTGCTTTAGACTTTGGCTGTGTTTAGTTCCAAATTTTGGAGCGTCAAAATTTACTGTAGCATTTTGTTTGTATTTGGTAATAATTGTCCAATCATTGACTAATTAGGCTCAAAACATTCGTCTCGCAAAGTACAACCAAACTGTACAATTAGTTTTTGATTTTATCCACATTTAGTACTCCATGCATGTATCGCAAGTTTGATGTGACGGGGAATCTTTTTTTGCACAGTGCACTTTTCAAGTGATCTAAACACAGCCTTTATGTTATTTTTGGACTTCGGTTTGTTGAAATTCCTAAAGACAGCATATCACGTGTATCCTGTTTGCTAACCAATCTGATTGACAGCACATGTACTTACCTGCCTTGTTGCATCCTTGCAGTCCCTGCTGCTTGCACTACTAGACAACCGCCTCTGGAATGGAGAGGATTCCCTTAGTTGGGAGTCAGAAATTTGCCTGCTATGGAAGGTATGGTGTATTCGTTTAAAAGCTAATTGTTTTTTCGCTACAGATTTGTAATCACTTCAGGCATGATATCCTCCCTTTCCATTATGGATGTGATACAAAGCAGATAACAAAGGATCCATGTGCATATCATTGTGTTTTACAACATTGCTTTTCTTTGGGCAATGGTTAACTGATACCAACCCATCTTGGTGCTGCAAAGTTGATTGTATATGACCTGACAGGAGGAGCTTAGGTGGGATGAGATGCTGATCAGACGTTACCAAGGGAGAGAGGTTTGAAAATTAGCCTGCCGTTGTTCTTCCACTTTGTGATTCTTGTTGGTCGAGTGTGTGTTTGTTTATACTAGCTGCGGTGGTGTATTTCTGCAGTCGTTATGGAACCATCGTCGATTCCTTTCACACTGGTGGATACAGCACTTGCTCACTGTTGAAGAAAACTGGCCCACAACGACATCCCAGATGGATATGTTTGTCATCCAGGAGATACAACTGCTGTCAGATTGCCTGCATGATCCTGTGGATGAGTTTGAGGAGTGGCGTGTCCAAGCAGAGCTTTCAGCACTCTACATTCTGTGGATAACAAAGGCAATCGGCAGCTGGTTTTACTCAGCTTGCTTGCTTAGCATTGTGCATTTTCTAGCATAGATTCTTGCCCTCCCAGGGGTTTAGTTTTAACAGGGAAATTGCTGCGTGTTTTGTTGGATGCAGCAAGTCCCAGCTGTGAAAGGAAAGCTGGAAGAGAGGCTGCATTCTGTTTCCATGGGGAAGCTGAAGGACGTGCTGGCAGGAGCCTGCAGGCCGGAGAAGAAGAGGTTTTGGATGAATTTGCTCGGCCTGGCTGATCAGTCCAGTGATATACATTAATACATGGCCTTTCTTGTTGAGTTTGAGCCTTCAACATACCTGACATGGAGGCTAAGTCCTTGCTTCAGGTCCTGTCTCTATGTTGATGTTTTCTGCCGTTCTCTCTCCTCCAAGTCAGATGGAATCCGAGTCAGCTAGCTCGGAGATAGACTGTTGGGAATGCCCTAAGTATTTACACTGTCCATATCATCACCCACTAAGTTTTCTATAGAGCTCGCTTTATGATGGCACTGTGCAGTATGTTTCCACATACAACATGGGGTGACAGAGACCAAAAAAAAAACTTTTCTATGATCGCAACATCACGAACAAGAACTTTCGAATATTTCTCCTTTGCCAAAGATACTATGAAATCTCACAACTTATCGCTAATTAATCTTCCGAAAAATTACATTGCCTTCACATCTTTTTTTGATCGGATTGCCTTCACATCTTGGAGTAAAGTAACATGCACGCACGCATTTCATTTTTAGGTAGTGGCCAGACCTATTGACAGAATGATGGGCTATGGCCCGATAAACCATGGGCCTAAAATGATCCAATCAAGAACAGGTTTCATTCCAACGAACGGTTGCAAGCGTCGAGACAGTTGCAATGTCTTGGGCCAAATATAAACCCTCTTTTCCTTTCTAATGCGAAAACCAAAATACCAGTTGCCTAGGAACATGCCAATACTCGCAGTTTCACCAGGGCTTGTATGGTGTATAGCGTGTGGTAAGTTTGTAAAATCGTGCACTAGTTGTGCAAAATTCAAGTGAAGCGTTAAAAGCATATGGTCTATAGATGCAGCAAATGTTTATTTTGGTTGATAATTATATAATTGTTCATTTGAAAAAAAATATTCATATGCACATGTATAAGAGTATATATATGGATTACTAGTCCGTTGCTCTGCACGATTCCACGGGTAGAATCTTAGGAGACAGAGCATGAGATGTTTGTGTTTACAGTAATGCTGTTAGGTGTCCGTTCGTCCGGACGCACCATTTGCTTCCATCCGTGCCCGCAACGCTCATGCCCCACCCGCGACGCTCGTTCTCCTTGGTGACGCACAATCCCCCACTGCGGCCTTCCTCCGGTGCAGGGGCGCTGCGCCATGAGCACAGCACCTGCCCGTCCGCCACGGCCTTCTCCAGTGTGGGGGTCGCTCGTCGCGGGCACTGCACCTGCCCACCCGCCACACCCCCCACTCCGCGACAGCGTTGATGTCCGCGCGGGCATCGAGCTCTGCAGGCTAACGAGACTTTATTCGTCCAAGCAGTAAGGTGACATTGTGTTGAAAGCGCATGATGCAAGCACATATTTCAAATGTTTCACATGTTTCTGAGATATGTTGCAAGTATTTTATATTGATGTTGCAAAAGTAGATCGGGACGTTGCACATGTTGCAATGACTATACACGTATGTTTCAAGTGTATGTTCCAAATATTTCATCTATTTCAAATATATATTGCAAGTGTTTTATTTGGATGTCACAAAAGTAGACCGGGATATTGTATATATATGTAAGGTTTTTAGGTGTTTTCATACGTATGTTGCAAGTGTTTCATCTGGATGTTTGCATATATTTACAATGGCTACAGACGTGTTTTTAAGTTTCTTCTAGTGTTTTGCAAGTGTTTCAGACGTATGTTGCAAGTGTTCACTACTACATAAACTTTTTTCCTGGAGGCGGTCAAAATAGGTTAACCGAGGTGGCCATCACAACCGCCTCGGTCCATAGGTTACAGTAAATCAATATTTTCCGATGCGGTTCAAATGCCCACCTCAATAAATCAAGTTAAAAAAAGAAAACCCGTGGACAAGCCCAGCAAGCCCATCCACGGGCCCGCTGAGCCCATCCACGTGTCGTAACTCCGTTCACTAGATTTGCATCGCCGTCACGTCCGCTCCTAGGAGGAGGCCGCCTGCTCACCGGATCTGGCCGGTCTCCACAGTTGTCGCGCGTGGCCGAGTAGAGAAAGGGCGCCGCTGGAGACCTCCCCGTGCATGTGCAACTAGATTCGGCCTCCCCGTGCAGCGACGCTGCCGGATTCGGCCTCCCCGCGCCGCACCACCACCGGAGGAAGGAGAGAGGGCGTCGCCGGATGTCTCCCCATGTGTAGGGTTGAGATGGCGGACTAGAGGGGGTGAATAGTCCTTTCTAAAATTAATTGTGTCGGCTAACCGAAACAAATACGAAATTAAACCTATCGGTCTAGCCAAGACTACACCTCTCTATCTAAGTTATTATGTACCTTACAAAGATACTAATTAAGTGACAAAGGTGTCGAGCTAGTTAGAGCTCACCTAAATAATTATAGTTAGCAAAGTCACAGAAACTTATGCAACAAGTACCTAAGCAACCGAGAGAGCTCCTACACAACTAGTAAGCAAAAGCACAAAACTCTTAAACTCACTAGCAATGCTCAATAACAAGGCTACACAAGCTAAATTAGAGAGCGCAAATTACCGTACAGGAGGTACATGGGCCACCGTGACCATAGAATCGATTTCAGGCTTTCTAGATTCTAGCTGATAATCTTGAGATGGAACAATTGAAATATGTGTACATAATGTATTTTTTAATATTACTACAGAAGTTAATATATATATTTTTGAAATTTTTTGAACAAAATTAGAGAAGCTTCGTTGGTAGAAAACTAAAATTACCTTTTCGGAATGGATGCAAATGGTTACCATTCGGCATGCCATATGTGGTCACCAGAGTTGGCTCTCTCTTAAGGCTTTAGATGGAAATCATAGAATAGAATCATATTAAAAAATCTTTTAAAAAAATGATGTGGCTAGTGTTCGGACATCCAGACTCTAGCCTCCGCATGCTCCGCCTGTCCTGCTGCTAAGCCTGCTCCGCATGCAACTACTGCCTACCCTTTCCCAGGTGATGGACAGTGAACATACTGAGCCCTATATAATTTCTCATTTGAGAAAACCAAGCAAAAAAAATTGTTATATCGTATGCAACTGCTACGCTGGCACACCCGTCGTATGTTGCATACAACTGCTATGCCTGCACACTCACATGCAACTGCTCATCCGTGCCTGATGCGCATGCAGATGGGGACCACCCATGCTCACTTCGCTTGCCTTGGGGACCGCCTCCTCATGCACCCGCTCCTGGCTAATATTGCAACATGAAGCGCTTCTGCAACATAAGTTTGAAATAGGTGAAACATTTGCAACATATACTTGCAATATATGTGTATATGAAGTACATCATATGCAACATCCTAATAAAACACTTGCAATGTACATCTGAAACAAATAAAACATTTTGAATAGACGTTTACAACATATGTGTATATCCACTAAAACATATGCAACATCTAGATAAAGCAATTGCAACATACGTCTGAAACATATGAAACATACACTTGCAACATACATGCATAGCCATTGCAACATATGAAACATATGCAATATCTAGATGAAACATACATCTAAAACACATAAAATATACGGAGCTCGATGCCATGGAGTGACGAAAAAACTTAGGCCAGCACTCAGCTACCAACAGTCAACCATCACAAGAGCAGCAAACGACGCATGCAGATGTGGGTCCCCGCTCCTCTCACAAACTGCCAGCTCCGGTCCTACTCTCTTCTATCTCTATGGTCACAAGCACATGCACGAGCCCCTATGCGTTGCATGCACCCCACGCCGAACGCGTGGCCGCATGCGCTCCCATGCACTGCCTCGTGCCGCATGCATCCCACGCCGAACGAGCGGTCGCACGAGCTCCCATGCGCTGCCCCGCAAAAAGGATAGGTGCATGTCCCGCCTAACTCCAACTGCACGCCGCTCTTTTTTTTCTTGGCGATCGCGCGCGGGGTCAGTCCATCCAGACAGACGCCCTAAATGAAGCATTACCGTTTAAAAAAATCATATGTCTAGAAAGTGTTTCGGCTTTATAGTCATTTATTTAGTAGTAGACATGAGGGAACGTACAACTTCCGTCATAATTGGATGCAGACTATGCTAACTCGAATGAGTATGGATCATGAATTTAATTCACAGCTAGACAGTAAACAAATTAGGACTCTTATATCTAATTCTTAGTAAAAAAACTGCTATGACTCTTATGTTTAGGGGAGTGAAGGACAGACGGATCGGGGGTGGAGAGGGTAAAGTATGTTTGGAGAAATTTTTTATTTTTTAATATTATTGGGTATTAGCAAATATGCTCGTGCGTTGCAACGAAAGTCGCTTTTTTCTTGAGAGTCCAAGAACAGCTATGGGGCTTAGGGTCTGTTTGGTTTATGACCACAACTTGTCACGTTGCAAGTTAGTCATGGCATAGTTTTTTAGGTAGTTGTTTGATTCACTGTCACAACTACGGTGTGCCACACTTTCTTAGCACCATTTCCACATGTCATAGTCTCATTTTGTTGTCAAACTTTTGCCACAAGTGTGCTTTGATTTTGCTCGGAGAAGCGGACTAGAATACAGATTGAACGTGGACTGGAATATGGATTGAACATAGACCGGAGAAGCAATATACGGAAGGAAGAGGCCGAAAAAAAAGTACGTCAGAAATTTTGCCACTTTAATATTAATATTAGGTATGTAAAGCCTGTGGCGTGGTGATATGCAATCACTTGTTGGAGACTTGGGTTTACACCTCGTGTGGCTTGTATTTTTGGCGTCTTTTTACACGTTGGGACTCGGATGTGCTGGGAAAAAACACAGGAATAGGGACGGGATGCAAACTAGAACATAGGTTAAACGTGGACTTAGAAAGGAAAATGGAAGGAACAGGCAAAAAAAAAAATACGGCATAAATTGGGAAGCGGACTGGAATACGGATTGAATGTGGACTGGAATATGAATTAAACATAGACCGGAAAAGCAATATACGGAAGGAAGAGGCGGAAAAAAATACGCCATAAATTTTGCCTCTTTAATATTAGGTATAGATATAGATATATTATTTAGTTTCATGTGTGCAATATACTATCATCTTAGCAGTAGTTGGATACACAATCTTTTTTTTCTAGATCGGGCGTTTAACCCGTTTTTCATTAAGAGGAAGAAGGCAAACTGCCCAAGTTACACGAGCGACCCACAACGCTGGCGAAGGGCCATCTTTAGCGAGTCACAACAACCCTAACTACCAAAGTTTCAGCTAAAAGTTACATCTTAAACAGGTTGCACGACCTAACACTGGTGTTACCCTAGGCATGAACGTTAATGTTTCTTGCCCGGAAAGAGGAGGACATTCATCGCCTCCCGCGTCGACGTCGACAGAGGTAGGGCAAAGGCTGTCTGGAATTCGTCGAAGGATGCCTCGTCAAGAAGATGTGTCTCCACCTCCAAGCCAAGCTTCTTCATCATCATCTTCCTCGCTTGCGCCTCCGGCTTCGGTTCCCTGTACCTACTCTTGGCCGCAAGCCTAGCGCTCCTCTTGGGGATGAGCTCCGAGTCGTCCAGCTCCCCCGCCTGTGCTCTGGCCGCCCGGGTTCGCCGCAGCCGCGGAGGCGACAACAAGATTGGTGTCGAGAGTGGCTTCTTGAACGCAGCGATGAAGTCCTCAGTCGACGTTGCGACCGTCACGACAGGCACCCTTCCAGCAAAAGCCGGCGTGCCTGGGCTGCAACCAACCGCACCATCCTGGTGGCCAGGGAAGTCGACCTGGACCAGGGGTGGGGATCCCCCAGTCTGCTCTGGCTCCAGAAGTGGGGACCTTAGTGAGGTTTGGGCCGAGCCGCACACGTCTAGACCTGAAAGGCATAGGTCCACCGCTTGGGCCACCTCCGGCACGTCTGTCTGAGGTGGCCAATTGGTCACACATGCCTCCACCTCAACCAGCATGGGATCGAAGTCCCAACGCTGAACCTCCGGGCAACGATGCACTGCGGGCACAAGCTCGGTTTGCACCGCTTGCATCGCTGTTGCGCCTCGCTGCGCAACGATGTCAGAGTGGTCATCCTGCTGACACTCGTGTGCGAAGAGGCCCCTGGCCGCGTGCACAGACACATGGAACCTCGATGAAAGGTGTGCCTGGAACTCCTCAAGCGTGACGGCAGGCTGTCTGCCACCAACAAGTGCGATGAGAACAAGGGAGAGGTCCGCTTTAGACGTGGCGAGCCCCACGTTCCTTTGGCCGACGAAGACCTAGACCTTGGGACGACCATCAACGTCACCCAGAGGTGGTGAAAGCTGCGGCGACGAAGACGGCGCTGTTGACTGCTGGATACACAATCAAGGTTTGGTTCAATTGATGAACTTTAGTTAGCTTGTTGTGATCAACATGGACAATTCCAAGATGAATGCAACAAGGTCAAACTGGACAGGATCAAAGGATAACACTAACAAGCAGCAAGAGAAACTAACAACGAGACTAATGCATGGCAACACACAGAACAAACAACAATAATGATTGATTAACACATTATTAATTTACATAGAAGGAATTGTAAATCATCATTCCACTCGAATTATACTGCCTCTGCTGCTCTCCTCCGCTGACGAAAATATTTACAGATGCAAAGAGAACGAAGCACCGACACCTGCCTGACAGAATAGCAGCAGCGCCACTAGCTAGCTACTGGCCAAAGCGAGGAGAGCCTTTCACGACGACGAAGCCCCGGCGGCCTCAGGCTGCGCCGCCGCCACAGGTGATCCGGCGGCTACGACGGCCGGCGCGCGGCACGTCGGGCAGGACGAGCGGCGTCCCCCGCGAGCCAGCGCGCGTGGAAGCCGTGGCGGCAGGGCCGGCATGACGCGCACGGCGTCCCCCTCCGCGAACTGACGATGACAGCGCGCCCACCCTGACTGAATCAACCAGACACCGATCGATCGAGTAGTACTGCAGCTGATGATGACAATAATAAATAATAATGCTGATAGTTATTGTCATCTGCATGTTTCACTCAGGACAGAATTTTTTTATACTTGCATGTGTTTTCTTGAACTGCAGTTGTTTTGGACAGTGATTATTTCCTCGGTTTCAAATGCAGAGTCGTTTTGGTTTTGTTCCGAGTCAAATTTCTTCAGTTTTAATCAAATTTATAGAAAAAATGGATGAGCATATACACTATTGAATTAGGTTCATGAGATACGCCATGTAATATATGTTGACAACATGATTGTTTAACATTATAGATATTGATATATTTTTCTATAAGCTTAGTTAAATTGAACGAGTTTGATTTAGTACAAACTAAAACGACCACCTGCACTACAGTGACGGCATCGATCATTGATTGTTATCAATCAATATAGCTAATCATCAGGCCGTGATGATGCTGAGAATGTAAGGTATCCAACAAAATCCAAGGGATAGAGATGATCCACACCATACCGTACAGGTGGTACAACGCAAGAAAGAGACTGGGACCCTTGCATGAGCATGAGAGACCACATGACCAGAGGCTAGCGCCCACGGCATCGATTTCAGGCTTTGAGATGGAACAGTTGAAATACTATGTCTACATAATGTATTTGTTTGATATTAGTATAGAAGTTAACATATATTTTTCAAAGTTTTTTTTATGAAAACTAGAGAAGATTCGTTTAGAAAACTAAAATGATCTATTCGGAATGGATTCAACGGTTACCATTCGGCTTGCCATATGTGCTCACCAGAGTTGGCTCCCTCATAAGGCTTCCGATACAATCTTTAAAAAAAATCTTTTTTTTAAATCATATATACAAAAGGTGTTTCAACCTTATAGTTAGTATTAGTCCATCAAATCTACTACGTTTTGGAATCAGACTTTATCATGACTATACACGCATGCTATGCTAACTTGAATGAGCACGGGTCGTGAGTTCATGTCACGTACAGAACATCAAATGAATTAGGACTCTTATATCTAACTCTTAGTAAAACCACATCGACAATTCCAAGATGAAGGAACTTGTCTGCAATCCCTGCTTCGAACTGGCCAGGATCAAAGGAAAATAGCACTAACAGGCAGCAAGAGAAACTAACAACGAGACTAATTAATGACAACACTGAACAAATTAACTAAACAACAGAGTATATATATTGACACATTATTTTTAGAAGGAATTATAAACCATCATTCCAATTGGACTATATTGCCTCTCCTCATCTGTCAAAATATTTATTTATTTATTTACACACGCAAAGGGAAATTAAGGAACAACGACACGTGGTGCTGCCAAGAACAGTGAACAGCGTGGCTACTGGCCAAACCGAGCCATTCACGACGACGATGGCTCGGCGGCCTCAGGCTGCGCGGTGGCGGCAACAGCGGCCGGCGCGCGGCACGTCGGGCAGGACGAGTGGCGTCCCCCCGCGAGCCAGCACTCGATGCAGCGCGCGTGGAAGCCGTGGCGGCAGGCCGGCATGACGCGCACGGCGTCCCCGTCCGCGAACTCGGCGAGGCAGATGGCGCACTCCGCCGCGGCGCCCGCCAGATTGGTGCCCGCCGCGGAGTACACCAGGGCAGGCGGCGGCGGGGGCGCCTCCGCGGCCGGCTTCTCCGGGTCGGAGATGCTGGCGTCGCTGTTCCTATGCTCGGAGCTGGAGCCGGCGCGACCGCGGCGAGCTCGGCGGCTGCGACCGAGGAGGTAGCGCACGGCGGCGTTGAGCGCCAGGGCGAGCGCCACCGCGGTCAGCAGGGCGGCCAGGATGACAGCCATGTTGCTGGCGAAGTCGCCGGCGCCGGAGTAGGGCCCCCACCGGTTGGTGGCGATGCTGCTTGTGGCGGCCGCGCCGGGGTCGGGGTGACTGCTGTTGGGCTCCGACCGGTGGTCGTGCTCGTGCTCGGCCTGCCCCTGAGGCGCCATCGCCGCCATGGCCACCTGCAAGCTACTACTGACCTTGGTGTTGGACTGTTGATGAGGCTGTTCCTTCCTTTTTGCCTACTTACCTCACTAGCGACTCACCATACCAGCAGTAGCCGCCGGTGATAGGTGATGCTGAGAACGTAAGCTAAGGGCTTGTTTAGATTGAAAAAAAATGAACCCGATGAATAGTACCATTTTCGTCTTATTTGACAAATATTATCTAATCGTGGACCAACTAGACTCAAAAGATTCATCTCGTGATTTCCAACTAAACTGTGTAATTAATTATTTTTTTACCTACATTTAATACTTCATGCAAGCGGTTAAAAATTGATGTGATGGAGAGAGTAAAAAAATTTAGAATTTGGATGGCATCTAAACAAGCCCTAAGTGAAGAAACCAACAAAGCGAATCGATAGAGATGATCCATATACACCATTCGTACAGGTGGTACAGCACAAGAAAGAGACCCATGCATGAGCAAGAGGGACCACCATGACCACCGGTCTAGTAGCGCCCACGGCATATCTATCCCTTCTAGGCTTCTAGCTAGCTAGGATTTCTTTCTAGCTAATCTTGATTGAGATGGATGCAACTTAGGCCTTGTTTAGTTGCCGGCCGATTCGGCACTCTGCACAGTGCCACATCAAATCAATGCACTGTAGTATTTTGTTTGTATTTGGTAAAAATTGTCCAAATATTGATTAATTAGTCTTAAAATATTCGTCTCGCAAAGTACAACAAAACTGTGCAATTAGTTTTTTATTTCATCTACATTTAGTACTCCATATATATACCGACATTTTGATGTGACGGGGAATCTTCTTTTTGCATAGTGGAATTTGGAGTGATTTTGGGTATCTAAATAAGGGCTTAGGGATATGGTCCGCGAACCCACGAATAGACTTCATTTTTTCGGGTTACGTGGTGACCTACAGAATCAAGCCTAATTGCATATTCCCTCTGTCAAAAAAAAGAAAAAGAAAAAATCATTCTCCTTTCGAAGTCAGCAACTTTTAACGGCCCTGTTCGGCAGATTTTTTTTTTCTTATAAGCCGGCTGTGGCTGATTTGCTGTGAGAGAAAAAATATTGTTCCACGGCTGATAAGCCGTGCTGATAAGCTCAGCCGAACAGGAGAAACTTTGACCAAATATATTTAATAAAATATTAATATTTATGGTATATAATTAGTATCATTAGGTAGATCATTGAATATATTTTCATAATAAACTTATTTAAAGATAGAAATGTTGCACGTATTTTCTACAAATCTGGTTAAAGTTGAGAAAGTTTCACTAGCACGATTCCCATAGCGACTCTATTTCTGGGACGAATTAGTATTAGAGGACAAACCTACTTGCATCCCTAATTGCCGAAGATGATGTTGTTGCGAAGACACTAGATGCACCAAGTTGTCAATATGGCAATTTCTCTAAAAATGCTACTTCCGAAGGAACTCCTGGCATCAATAGTCATGTCTAAGGGAGCTAAGTTAAAGTTCTAGGTAATGTGAATCAAACTCTAGTAGGTTGTGGCAAAGATGCAGCCAAAGAAAAAGTGGAGACGAGTGCTAAGAGCATCTCCAGCAATTCCCCGATACTCCTCCTATCCCCATAAAACTATCATGTTAGGGATAGCTATGCTTTTTTCTTTCTCTGGTAGTTCCCCAATACTTTTTTTTTGGCCACTAATATTTCCCTCATCTCCCCTCAAAAAAGGGGGAGATATAACTCCCCTAATACTCCCTCCATCCCAAATTATAAGATGTTTGACTTTTTTGATCCCAAGTTTGACCATTCGTCTTATTCAAAAAATTTGTGTAAACATAGTCAAATTTAAGTCATTCTTGAGAAACTTTTATTAATATACCAAGCCACGATAAAAGAATTGATATTTTACACAAATTTTTGAATAAGACGAGTGGTCAAACTTGGTGTCAAAAAAGTCAAACGTCTTATAATTTGGGATGGAGGGAGTACCATGGGAATCATCTCAACTACCACTTTTCAGCTATATTTTCTCTTACACTCCTGTGGGACCCACCTTTCATATGGTATTGGGGGAGATATATTGGGGTACTGTTGCAGCAACTCCCCTAATAAATCTAGAAAGTGATATTAGGCTACCCCAATACTATTTTATTAGGAGAGTTGTATTGGGAGTCTGCTGGAGATGCTCATCTGCTACTGTACATGACACACCCGTAGCTTGGCATGATCATGTTGTTTCTTCTCAACAGATTCCTAGAGTTCATGATGTCATAAAGGGGAAGCCACAAGATTGAATTTGTGCTTTCCCGTTGTGCAATATTTCCACATCCATGAGAAAAGAGGAGAGTTGGGTGTTGTGCCAATAAATTGTAGGTAGGCCTTCTTGAAGCTAAATTCCTCACCTCCCCACTTATAAGTTCAAGTGTCTCTAACTCTCTGTGATCATTTTTCAGATGCACCATGCATGCTCTGAATGAGTTCATGTACTTCTCACAGTTGTTCCCGCTGATGGGTCTTGTTAGAAAATCTTTGAGTGAGAAATTCGGTTTCATGGGGAAATTAAGAAGAGTTGTGGGTAAGCTTGTTTAAGTATGCGGCCACACCAAATGTCTTCCTAGAAAAAGAACAGTTTCCCCTTGGCTAGGGTCGCAGGAAGTTGTCATTCTAAAAGATTCAATCGGTTTGATTATGCCTCTCCACCAAAATGATCCAACTGGTGTTCCACCTTGAGGTGGGTCCCCTTTTCCGTAAAGGCATTTCCATGTTAGCTAGGTGAACCCAAGGGATGTCGACATGATTATAGAACTTGTGGAGGCATTTGGAGATCAAGGCTTTGCTGCGAGCTCTGAGATTAATAACGCTAGGACTTCTTATTCTTGTGGTCTTGTAGCTTTGGAATCCTTGTATTACCCCTCATTTACATGTGAAGTGTTTTTGATTCAAACACCGGAGGGGGCTGAGGGGCCCCACCTGAATAATTTCCATTGATTCCGAGCAAGCCGGGAAATGGTCGGAGGCGTGCTCCGTTTGGTTTGGTACAAGGCCATTGGCCAAAGGGGAACAATGAAGCTAGAGAGGGAGCGATTGTTACATAGAAAACAAATTGCTCCAACAGTTTGCCAGCGGAGCCTAGTGGGGAAACAATGTCACCAAAGCTCACAATCTTCCTTGCATGCAATCATTAAGCGAGCCAGCAGGCTTGGTTACTCTTTCCTGAACACCACAACATTTCTGTGTTTCTAGAGATGCCAGCAGCATAGGAGGATCAGGGTGGAGAAAAGAGGTCAAGAAAAGTGAGCCGGCCGCCTAATTTCCCAAAGACGAGTTGCATCCGGTAATATTGGCAGTGCTCCAACTGAGCACCCCAGCCCAGAACTCCTTTGCAAAGGGGCAGTCGTGGAACAAGTGGATTTCGGTTTCAGAATCACCACGGCATACCGCGCATATGTCTTCGCCGACGATGTTTTTCTTGATCAGGTTTGAACTGCCCTGGAGGCGGTCTTGCAGTAGAAACCAATCGAAGAACACATGTGAAGTTTTTTCAAGGCACACCATTAAAGAGCACATATAAGAAGTTCTTGTACTTAGCAAACCTTTAGACCAACCTATCCATTTCTCAAGAAAAGCCTTTTTTTTCTTAATATTGGAAGAGTGAGACGGTGTTCTAGCCTGTCAAAAGTTTACTCAAAGTGAAGCTTGAGGGTGACTATTTATTTTTCGCTTTGGTGACAAAAATGTAAAAACTCAAAGGCCTAAACTAAACAATACACATGCTAAGATGAAGTGTTACAGTTGCTCAAGCTAAGCTGGCGTGGGGCCAGCCACAATACACATGCCATACCGCAGCGCCCACTCCGGCATCGATTCTTCTAGCCTAGCAGCTGAAACGGACACCTGACCTGACCTGACCTGATTTGACTCACTTCATCATTCACTCACTCACTCATTCTCATCAGTTGTCACTCTGCTTAGATGAGGAGGTTACTAGAGCGGTTATCTATACTATATACCACGTAATTACATACATCGGCCTGCCGTGCTATATTGCCATGCATGCTTCACTCAATCGTGGCAATAGTAAGTAACACTGAACAACAGTAATTATTTAGAGTAATTAAATGACAAAGCTAAAATATTTACACATGCAAAAAAGAGAGCAAAAAGAAAACAGTTGGCAAGAACCGAAGAAGAAGAAAACCATTGCCAATCACCAACCAAACTGTTGGCCGGCCGACAGATTAAGGCAAGCCGGTAGCGTAATTCAGGACGACAACGATGGCGTGGGCGTGGCGGACTCATCTGCAGGCTGCGCGGCGGCGGCGGCTACAACGGCGGCCGGCGCGCGGCAGGTCGGGCAGGAGGAGCGGCGGCCCCCAGCGAGCCAGCGCTCGATGCAGCGCGCGTGGAATCCGTGGCGGCAGGCCGGCATGACGCGCACGGCGTCCCCGTCCGCGAACTCGGCGAGGCAGATGGCGCACTCGGCTGCGGCGCCCGCCAGCTTGGTGCCCGCCGCGGAGTACACCAGGGCCGGCGGCGGTGGCGGGGGCGCCTCCAGCTCCACGGGCGGCTTCTCCGGGTCCTCCACCAACACGCCGCTGTTGCCCTGACGGTCACCAGAGCCGGCGCGGCGGCGGCGGGCGCGGCGGAGCAGGTAGCGCACGGCGGCGCTGAGCGCGAGGCCGAGCGCGAGCGCGGCCAGCAGGGCGGCCAGGATGACGGCCATGTTGCTGGCGAAGTCGCCGGCGCCGGAGTAGGGGCCCCAGCGGTTGGTGGCGATGCTGCTGGCAGCGGCCGCGCCGTGGTGGCTGGTGCTGCTGTTGTTGGTGCTGGGCTCCGACAGCTGGTGGTGGTGGTCCTGGTCGGCCAGCCCCTGCGTCGCCATGGCCATGGGAGTGGAACTGACTGACTGGCTGGCCGAGGCCCGAGGCTGTGAATGAATGAATGAATGGATGGATCTCTCGCAAGGCAACAAGGCAAGGTATGCGTGAGGTCATACCTGGTGGTGGTGCAGGTGAAAGCAACACCATCAGTCCATCACCAGCGGACCGAGTGAGCAGAGCAGAGCAGGCAGGGTGACTGCTGCAGGGAGAGGGAGGGGATGATGGTGACGTGGCACGCAGCCTTTTACATGTGGGCTGTTGCGCCTTTCCCTAACCGTCTGACTCTGCTTGTCCTTCCTTCCTTCGTTCCTTGCCATAGAGCTACTGTAGAGCTGGAGCTATAGCCTCCAAATTCTTTTCTCCCTAATTAGTCCATTGTGTACAAATCCAATCCCAGCACCTAGATAATTAACAAGTATAAAAATTCATGCATTTTATTTATTTATGGCCCAACTGAGTTCAATTACTGTGAAACATAGCTAGCCGGTGAATTGGCTAGAGGCCAACTCAAAAGGGGGCGGATTATGGGCTGGTTCGGCTGATGAAAAAACCGGCTGATTTTGGCTGATTCAATAGTGTTCTGTGAGAGAATAAGCCGAAACAAGCCGAAACATGACCAGCAGAATCGGGTCTGAGAGGGAGGGGCCGACATGAAAAGATGATATCCGCGCCACCCAACCCATTCTTATGATCTTATCTCGTCATGGCCATGGATGATGACCTATACGTACCATACTACTAGGTACCACGTACTAGTACACACTACCTTTACTTTCTGCGTATACTCGTTCACGCCAATGCTAGGCCAAGTTGATATAGTGGGGACTAGACGACGGTGCAAGGCGAGACTCACTAGATGATATGAGAAGTCGGATATGCTCTCTTGTTGTTTGTGTGATAAGCTGGGCAACGAGAATACATGGTGTTGCGGTTGTTTTCTGTGTTACCTCTTGTGTGTAAGAGGGTTGCTGTGGGTTAGTCGTCAGGGCTTTTGTGTTCTTTTGTGACCTGTGCGGGTTTTAGGTCTGGTTTTTCCTTAAAAATTAGGTCAATTCTATTTTTCTTGATTTAAAGGTAGAGCTCTTGTCATTACGTTAAAAAAATCCTTCCTAGAAAATGAAATTATCTGATGTATGCGTTTAGGACTTAGGAGTGACATGGTCTTCAATTTGATGTTATAATTTGTACTAATTATTGTACAAATATGAGAAATGCTAAATTAATGATACTTGGTTGTTTTGGAGTAATCCAACACTCGATGGTTTTTATGCCCAATCTAATGTCTTAATGATGTCACCATGACCTTATTCACAGACGCCAGCAACATTAGGATGAGGGATCAAGAGTCAAGACTCGGTGTTTAGAGTTTGGGGGGGGGGACTTATCTAAGTCTGTCAGAGTTAGAGGGATCGCTCTGAGGAGGTTACTCCTTGTATTATGTGGGTTACTCTTTAAGAGTGCTGTAATGTCCTCATCGCTAGCTAGTGCTAGTGCATCAGGACCGTCGGCATCATATTATCTTTTTTTGTGAATTTAGTCAAATTTAAGAAAGTTTGGCTTTATCCAAACCTAGAATGACATTCTTTTTATGATCATGGGAGTAACAATTAGCTGCTGCTGGATTCGTAGGTTGTATATGTAATGGAGAGAGTCCACGCTAAAAAAAACTAGCAATTCTCCGACCCCCACCATATCCCTCGTTGGCTCTATCTGCAAGCATAACAACTCGTCGCTTTGATATGCAACGCGTGACCACATCCATTTGCATAATTCCGTTATTATTATTGCGATGTGTGTGTAATTTCCTGGTGTGACCGTGGGCCCAGCTGAAAGCGGAAGATATGCACGCACGCAGCAGACGCGCGAAGGTGCGGGAGACCGGCACCGCTGGCACTCAACAGTCGAGTCTACGCCCTCCCTTTCAAATTACGAGACATTTCATGAATCTTGGAGAGTCAAATCATCTTAAATTTAACCAAAATTATAGAGAAAATTATAAAAATTTATAACATTAAATAGGTATACTATGAAAATATAATTAATAAAGAATCTAATAATACTTAATTGGCGTCATAAATATTATTATCTTATTATATAAATTTGGTCAAATTTGAGATCCTTTGACTCTCCAAGATTCTTGAAATATCTTATAATTTAGGATGGAGAGAATATCTAGTCTCTACAGTACTGAGTACCACTAGGATACGTACGTTCCTGTAGCAGCTGCGTCTGCAGCTATCCATCCCTGCGGATGGGATGATGCATTCGATCGATGAGACACATCTAGCTACAATCAGCCTGTTCACAATCAGCATGTTCATTTAGGATTATTAGCCAGATCAGCCAGCCATTTAATAGTATTTTTCTCTCTAAAAATTAGTTACATCAGCCAGATTTCAGGCCAAATGAACGGGCTAAATATAATCGCGGCTGGCTACCGCGTACGCATCAGGGAACTCAACTCAACTGAAAACCCGATGCCAACACGTAGTAGTGCAGTACAGTATGTAGCACAGTACAGTAGGTACGAAAGGAATGAATAATGACGAGCGCAGCCGCAATTTATATAATCTATATAAAATAATCTACTAGTTGTGTACTCCCATCCGTCCTAAACAAGTGCACGTCTCGTTTTTTGATGATTCAAATATTTTTAAATTTGATAATAAAATATATTAAGAAAGACTAACATTTATGACGTGTAACAAATATTATTGAAATGATCATGGAATATATATTTTTAATAAGCTTACTAAGAGATATAATTGTTGGATACTACTTTATGCATATTTAAATCCATATAGTTTGACTCTTCGAGAAATGGGATGCACAATTGAGGAAGTCGCTTGTTCTGAACAATTCTTTTGTAGCAAGCTGAACTATTTTCGTAAACTAGCTGTGTCCTGCTACTGCTTATCTTGCTGCACCATACAGACATACATCCATGGCAGGAAACTAAGGCTCGAAGCGTGGGATTTTTTTCCCTTCTGTTCCCCACATTTTTTCTGTAAAAATGAACTGATTCGTATAAAATTCCTACATGATTCGTGAAATTCCTGTGTTTTAAAGAGGTTATAAACTATTTTCCTCCAATTAATATGTTGATGTTGCATAGTTGGGACAAAGGAAATCACAACCGTAGATGGCGCGACAACAGGCGCCTTGAAGCAAGAACTACGTGCCATCCCGTTTGTTTTGAAGATCTCGCTTTAGGCTCAACTGAAATGAACTACATGTACAAGAGGAACTAAAACAAAATGTGAATTAGGTGTATCTTGTACAATGTGCATGCATGGGCGGAGGTAGAAGGGGGCTAGGGAGCCTGCACCCCCTCTCAAACAGCCTACTAATCTCATCCAAGGAGAAGCTGAATCGTGTTGTTGAGGTGCTCCTCGTGTTGGATTCGCTGCTGCTGTCTACTGTCAAGTTCTTGTCTTATCAGACTGAGGAGTGCGCCCACATCGCCCTTGCCGGCGGCCGCTACCCCCACGCCGCCCAGCTGGCCGGCGGCCGCTACCCCCGCGCCTCCACCGGCGCTTGGCCCTACGCTGGTCCCGACGTCGAGTACGAGTGGAGCAGGAACATGCATTCTTCGTTGCCACCTCTTCAACGCCCTCACCTTCGTGACTAGACGACGCCTCCGCCGCTGCCACCTTCGCCTTCGCCTTCGCCTCCTCTTGGCGCCTAACTACGGGTTCGAGGAGGACCGTTGTGAATTCGGTGTATATTCTAGAATGTGCACGAAGGGCAGAGGTAGAGGGTCCCCCTCAAAGAGCCTACTAATCCCGCATTAGTTTCTTAAATATTGGTGTTTATTAGTTCATTTATGAAGGTATGGCCCCCTCTGTTGGAGTTATCCCTCCTATCTCTAATTTTTTTGCTCCGCTCCTGTGTGCACGATCAGTAGTTTGGTACTGTTTATACTAATAGGTCCTGATCATTGTCTTTTATTTGAATCCTACATGTTGCATTCTAGTGTGACCATTGTGTATATGTAATCTATATAGCTGATCACAAAAATCATATAAGATAAGAGCATCTCCAAAAGTCTTTCTAAAATTTACTCTCTAAACCGTCATTTGGGGAGTCATTTGAGTAACAATCAATTTCTATATCTTTGTGTCATCCAATAGTTTTTTTATATCTTGTGTGCAGTCTAAATAGTCATCCTCGTTCTCTATCTTTGGCTAGCGAAAAATCCAAAATAAGATATCTATATTTGGAGATCCAATTAAGGACGATGTTGTTGGGTATTCTTTAACAAAATCTCTATTCCTATCCTATAAATTAAATAAAAAGGATATAACTCTTGCAGATGCTCTAACGAAACTGTTCGTTAAAAGCATCTCCAGCAGTACTACCTAAAACACACTACCTAAATGTTTGTTTGAGTAGCCACCTATTTTTATACTACCTATATTTGGCCTTCAACTCCAGCAACACTACCTAAAACATACTACCTAAATTCATTTACAGAGTGAATGACATGTCTGACCATGATGTCACCTCTCACCCTTGTTCTCTACTCCGGTGAGGACATGCTGAAAGCCCAAATTTGGTTTTGGTAATTAATGACACCAAGTTGCTAATGCCATGTGTTAAGTGTTTTGAGTTAGGCATAAGCAACACATGTGATGAAGGTGTACGTGGCAAGGAGTGGTGGCCACAAGATCACAAAGAGATGGTGCATGGACATGAAATATTGATCATGATGGAATGCACATCAAATGATGGACTTGATGATCAAGTGGAAGAGAAAGATCTAAGAGCGCAAGGCAAAGGTATAACCATAGGGTTTTCCTTTTGCCGGTCTAAGATGAGTAGAGAAGTGATTGACCGGATTTAGGATACATAGCCGACTATCAAGAGGGGCAATCACGGTTAGCTCGGGAATCAAGTGCCACTAGATCAATGTCTTGAGCATATGCATTAGGGTCTAGTAGAGAGCTAACATAACGCCTTGAAAATGTTTGTGAAATGCTAACACACATGCACATGGTGGTGTACACTTGGTGGTGTTAGCACATTTGCGAAGGCGGTGGTGTTTGAGCGGTAGAGAGGGGTTTGGGTTCCTCTCTCCCTCCCGCCGAGCTTGCGAGGCGGGATTCAGCGCTTTTTGGGGAAGTGAAATGCCTATTTTCTATTGCGCCGGAAGTCGGAAAAGAAACGGAGGCGAACGGCGGTCACTGTGGTGACCGGACGCTGCACCGGACGCGGTCTCGGTTTGACCGGACGCGTCCGGTCAGTTCAACGCGGCGTTGGCGCTAGGGTTTGTGACCGGACGCTGGTCTAGCCTGACCAGCGCGTCCGGTCAGTTCACCTATGCGCAGAAGAAGAGCGCGCGACCGGCGCGTCCGGTCCCTCACGGAACCGGAGCGTCCGGTCAGGCATCCAGAGGGGCAGAGTGTTGATCGGACGCGCGGCGCGTCCGGTCACGTGTGATCGGACGCGTCCGGTCGCGATGGGAGCTTACTGGAACGCGACCGGACGCTGGCACTGTCGCGTCCGGTCAAACACTAGAGCGCGTTGAAGGGTCGAGATGGCGGACTAGAGGGGGGGTGAATAGTCCTTTCTAAAATTAATCGCGTCGGCAAACCGAAACAAATGCGGAATTAAAACTATCGGTCTAGCCAAGACTACACCCCTTTATCTAAGTTCACAAGCACCTCACAAAGATCCTAAATATGTAACTAAGGTGCTTTCCTTAGCAAGAGCTCTCCTAAACAATTCTAGAGCTAGGTCACACAAACCTATGCACTAGTACTTTAGCAAAGCCGGGGAGCTCCTACACAATTCTAGTAAGCAAAAGCACGAAGCCACCTATGCTTACTAGCAATGCTCAATAGCAAGGCAACTAATGCCAAACTAGAGAGCACAAATTACTTAGCTACACAAACTAAGCAATATGACTAACAAGGTTACACAAACCAAATTAGCCACGCAACGGGAGCTACTTCTATGCTACACAAGCAAGAAGGTAACTAGCTAACTACACAAGCAAACTAGTTACAAGAGCAACTACACAAGCACAAGTATATGAATGTAAATACAAGCTTGTGAATCGAAAGCAAACCACCGAGAAGATGTACACAATGTTGACACGGCGGTTTTTCACCGAGGTTCACTTGGTTGCCACCAAGCTAGTCCCCGTTGTGGCGATACACCCACTTGATGGATCACGAGCTAATTGACTATCAAGAGTCAAACCCTCAGCGGGTGCCGCACATCCACTCTCAAGATGGGGATCCTCCAAGCCACGAGCTTTACTAGAGTTGCTCTTCGCGATCCCCGCGGGGTGAGCACAATCCCCCTCACAAATCCTCCTCCGGAGCCACGCACAATCTCCACGCGTGCTTCAACGGAGTCGCAAGCCACCAAGCCGTCTAGGAGGTGGCAACCTCCAAGAGTAACAAGCACCACCGGCTTGCAACACGATCACCTAGTGCCACTCGATGCAATCCTCTCGATGCAACGCACTAGAATCGCTCTCTCACTCGATCCGATGAACACTATCAAGCATGAGTGAGTTAGAGGGCTCCCAAGCACTACCACATAAGCCACCAAGGCCAAAGTGTGCTTAGCTTACCGGCCAAGGCCGGCCACAAGGTCTATTTATAACCCAACAGTCAAATAGAGCCGTTACCCCACGTGACCGTTTTTCCGCGGGAGCACCGGACGCGCCGGTGGTAACTCACCGGACGCGCTCAACCGCGTCCGGTGCCCCTCCGACACCCGCGTGTCCTCCGAATTTCAAATTCGTCCGTTAGATCCTCCAACGGTCACTGCGTGCTAACGGTCAAACGACCCACCGGACGCGCTGCTGCGAACCACCGGACGCGCCGGTGCGCACAGCACCCGCGCCCGCGAAGCAACCACCGGACGCGCTCCTCGCAACCACCGGACGCCACAGTAACCGCGTCCGGTGCGAGTCCAGTAAGCACCCTGGACCACCGGACGCGTCCGATGGTGTGTCACCGGACGCGCACCGCGTCCGAAGACAACGTGACTCACTGTTCGCCAGACCGGACGCGCCGGTACCGTAGGTCACCGGACGCGCCGGTGCCAAACCCTAGCTCGCGCGCCTGACGCCCGCGCTGCACTGACCGGACGCGCTGGTCCACAGTGACCGCGTCCGGTGCAGCGTCCGGTGCAGCGTCCGGTGCTGCGTCCGGTGCTGCGTCCGGTCACCTCTGTGACCGCGTTCGCCTCCGTTTCTTTTCCGACTTCCGGCGTAGTGGAAAATAGGCATTTCACTTCCCCGAAATCGCCTGAATCCCGCGCTCGCACGCTCGGCGGGAGAGAGAAAGGAACCCAAACCCTCTCTACCGCTCAAACTCCACCGCCTTCGCAAATGTGCCAACACCAACAAGTGATCACCACCTTGTGCACGTGTGTTAGCATTTTCACAAACATTTTCTTCGAAGGAATTAGGCACTCAACTTGCCTCGCCACTCGATCCTAACACGTATGCAAAGTTAGATCGCTCAAGTGGCACTAGATGACCGATATGCAAACAAGTTTGCCCCTCTTAATAGTACGGCCATCTATCCTAAACCCGGTCATAAACTTCTCTACACACCTATGACCGGTGAAATGGAAATGCCCTAGGTTATACCTTTGCCTTGCGCATTCCACTCCATCTCCTCCGACATTGATGCAACACATGCACCAACCATATCACAAATGATATGATCCACTTCATATCATCATGTGACCTTGGTCCATCGATCTTGACCTCACTTGCTCTTCACCGTTGCGTCGGTCCATCGGCGCCAAGTCTTGCTCAAGCTTCACCGCCTCACGGTCCATCGCTCCAAAGCCTCCGACTTGCCCTTCACACTTGCAACTGGTTCGTCGAGCCAAGCCTCATCTTGATCTTTGTCACCTTGGTCACATGACTCCATGTCATGTCTCATATGCAATGAGCTCCTTCATAACACAATCATCTGTGGACTAATTCCCTGTGTATCTCACATAAACACAATTAGTCCACCTAAGGTTGTCACTCAATTACCAAAACCAAACAAGGACCTTTCAATCTCCCCCTTTTTGGTAATTGATGACAACTCTACAAAGATATGGAAATTAAGTTCTTTTGGACTTTATGCCACTTATCCAACATTTAAGCTCTATGTCAAGATTTGGATAAGCACCATAAAACCCGACTTGGTAGTGATAACTCCCCCTACATATGTGCTCAAATGGTTTGGTTTCAAGCTTGCACATATGCCTAAATATGAAATTTGTGGGAGGATTAGCACTACTAAGTGATGCTAAGGTGTATAGAATAAACCTTTGTAGTTCGATACCATTTGATAGCTCGATACCATTTGAAAATCATAAGTTTGCCATCATCCTTAGCATCATGAGTAGCTAGACATCAAAAACACTAGAAACCCCGTGAGATCAACATTATAAGTACGGTTCTAGTTTTTCATGATAAACACAAGTCTAGCTATCATCCTATGCATGCTAGTTATCATATCATCATTCAAGTTCTATAACTAGCATACACCACACAAGCATGCATGTTAAATAAAAACTTATGCAATGCTAGCAAGCACATGAATATGCACAAGTCAAATGCAACCAATCAATGTTCATGAGCTTGCTCCCCCTACTTGTGTGCTTCTCTTGTCCAAGAGTTTTGATCCTTCTCTTTTCTTCATTGTTGCTCCCTCTTTGTCCATTTCCATGTCCAAACCCCATCTTCTCATGATGTCCCCAAACCCTAAACCCCTCTCTTGGTGCATTGACATATCTTTGTTCCAACTTCTCCCCCTTTGTCACCAATTTCCATAAAAGGTGTATTTCTCATTGATACAAAGGCTTGCATTGGGGTAGATGGTTGAGACTTGAATATTGCGTTGTTGATGGACATCACCGCACATGTTGGAATGACATCACTTGTATGTTGCTCTTGAGATACCACTTAGGATCTTTGACCTTGATACCATTAGGTGGGGCTCCTCCCCCTATGTCATAGCATGGGTCATTCACTTGATAATCTTGAGCTCTTGTGTGTGAGGGAACTTTCTTCATTTGATGATCACTTAAAATTGAGGATCACTTGTGGAACCACCGTCTTGTATAAATGATATCATGTGTAGAAATACCACGAATAAGTGTGTGATACCAATTTGAAGAATCCTCTATCATGGAACCACTTGTAGGATTTTGTCAATATGATCTTTTCTTGAACATTTGCTATCTTTATGAGTACCACTTGTAGGATATCACTTGTAAATCATGATCTAGACACCACTTGTAAATACCAATTGAAGAAATATTTTGAGTCTAGATACCATTTAAAACACCCTAGATATCTATTTGCATTGTTGTCTGTGCTTGTACCCATATCATTGTCATGAGCTTCTAGTATGACTTGAACTAAGTTGATTTGCCTAAGATTCTAAGTCCGGTTTGATCCAATGACAAGCTTCTTCACTCCTCATACTAAGGGTTATCTTGCCAATGTTGTACTTGTCACTTGTTAGCAATCCAAACTAGATCAAGTACTTGGGTTCACTAGCTCATGAACAAATTCATACACATACCACTAGATCATTTAAACAATTCAAGCAATAGTGGTAGGCTATGAACATAAACATTTCATTTGTTATGCATGATCCTAATAAACATGTACTATATGCACTAACCGCATACTAGTAAGGGATGAAATGATCATGCACATTACAATGATACCTTTGCTATTTTGGAGTAGAGGATAGTCACATAGATTCCAATTTATTACTCCAATAGCAATGTGAAGTCCAATTTATAAGCTTGGTGAAGACCAATCATTATAGAGAAATCCATTCTTCACCCATATGAAATGAGAACCACTAATAATCAAGTGCATTATCTCTTGTTGTGGTTGGCTTTGCTTTTTCTCTTTGATCAAAGCTTGCGTGAGAGAAGTACTTATGATACCAATTTTATAACCATGAATAGCTCTCTTTTGGGTGTTGCTTGCTTTTCTTGATCAACCCTATTGATTGCTTCAATTAAGCATCTCAAATATCCCTTGAATTCATCACTTCCATGTTAGCCTTCCAAGCCGGTGCTCGGTTTACCCACCCATGGGCGGCAAGCCCCCTCAGCAGGGAGAAGTGACCTCTCTCCAAAGAACCATCCTTGACACTTACTTGAATTGCCTTTGATTGATTGATCTATGGACTTAACTTTATGAGTAACCTTGAATTAGTTTTTAAGTCCTTTTCTTTCTACCAAATGATCTCCAATTATTACTAGAACTTGAACCTCATCTTCATCTTGAGTTTGATCTTCATTTTCAAATTTGAGTACCAAATTTGTACACTAAGTACATTCCACAATCAATGCCTTTGTACTCATTTCTTGTCATGCTTCTAGATCAATTCAAAACCAAACTTAGGTACCTCAACCACTTATAAACATGTTTCCAACTTGAGGACCTTTCAATCAAAGTGACTTTAAATCAATCCAATAATTATCACTTTTCTGGCAGATACTGTACCCTTCAAGGAATAATTCATATCTCCCACTATACAGATCCAAATGCCATAAAATTTGGTGGAGATGTGATTCACTAAGTCATCAAGCAGCTGTAAAAATTTGAGATTCATTTGACATATAGATTGCTACCAGATTTCAAATCTTCCACCACTGCTACATGCTGAAAACTGCTGCACTATAGCTGACAAGATGTACTCCAAAGCCGAAGCATCTCTTATCCAATTCTCATGAAATTTGTACAGCATCTTATATCATAAGTCTAGAGCATGTATGCCAAATTTCATGCCAATCCAATATGATTTAGTCACTCAAACTCAGACTTGATCTCACCTAGCTCAGATTTTCAACTTTGGACAGATTTCAATACATTGAGCAATGCTTCATCAAATATGAATCAAACTTGAAACTAACTTGTTTGAATACTTTCACAAGACATATATCCATCCAATCCACTTACTAAATGTCATCTCATGAATTTATCCAACACAAATCAATTCAAACTTGATTACTTAAGCATTTAATCCATTCAAACATCTCATAGCAAGCAACATTGCATATATATCCAATTCAATCAACTCATATGCACTTCAAGTGAAATGATCAACAAGAGATATACCTTGGTTAGCTCATGATCATCCAATAGCAAGCTTTTAACTTGAATATTTGCAAGCCATCAAATATATCCAATAAATCACCACAATCTTGAATGTTGCACTTGTATGTTGTAGTATTTGGACTCCACTTATTTTGACTTGGCATTGGGATTGGATATGCATTAAGCTTTAAAACTTGATTCAACATATGATGACCAATATGAATCAAAATGAATCAAGTCTCCAATGCCGATGGTACCTACAAACAATCATCCACTTTTTGATGGTACCCAAACAAGTTTGGGTCCTCTCAAGTTAGGAGCAACATACTTAGGCAAAGCCTTAGTATGGGTAGCGGGATGTTTTGCAATAGCAACAATAGAGGTACCATTTACATCCTTTCTAAGCACATTAGTATTATCAATTGAAATATGCTTAGAAATGTTACCTAGGGGACATGAATGTGCCATGTGTCCCCTTTCCCGGCATGAATAGCATCTTCTCTTTGATTGAGCCTTTTCTTCATTGCTCATGTGATGCTTTTCATTGCCTTGCCTCTCATGAGTTACTTGAGCCAAATTTCTTTTCTCAATTTGATTCTTGCTCATCATCTTGATATCTTGGATTTGCATTGGATGCCTTCCTCTTTCACCCCTTCTTGTTTTCTTCTTCTTCTTCATCAAGTCACCATCATCATCCTTGTGGTTGATCTTGACTTGAGATTGGGGTGTGGTTTCTTGCTCAACTTGTGGCTTTGGTTGAGACTCTTTTTGTTGCTTCACTAGTTTCTTGGTTGGGCACGTTGAGGTGAGATGACCCCAAGTGCGACACTTGAAGCACTTGACATGCTTGAGCCTCTCTTCTTCTTTCTTCAACTTGAGCTTTTCTTCATTAGGGCAACCAATTGCAAGATGTCCTATTTCATGGCATTTAAAGCACATAAAATGAGAGAGCTTCTCTTGTTCTTGTTTCTTCATCTCTCTTTCATATCTTCTCTTCCCCCATCTTTTGCCTTTGATATTGCTCTTGTTGAAGCCAATGCCGCTCATGTCACCGTAGCTTCTTTGAGTTTTCAACATATGCTCAAAGGTGACTTTTGAGTTGTAGCACCTCTCTAACTTGTTGCTCAATTTCTTCACTTCACTTTTGAGCTCATTGTTCTCCTTCAAAAGGTTAGTCTCACAAGACATAGAAGTAGAACAAGCATTTAAATGTGAAGAACATGGCATATCTAATAAATCATCACAAGAGGTGGATACATGCTTCTTGCCTACATCACAAGGGTTAGTAACATTTTGCAATTGATCATTTGATCCATGTGATGAGCTCTCATTAATTTTAATTTTCTTTAATAACATCTTAAAGAGAGAAGCATGTTCTTGTACCAAATTATCATGAGCAACACTAAGTTCCTCATGAGACAATTTTAGCTCCTCATGTGAACAAGTAGTAACATAAAGTAGATGCTTTTGTTGTTCACATGTGGTTTTTAGAAATGAGTTTTCATTTTCCAATTTCATGGTTTTAGCTTTCTCATTTTCTAAAGACATGTTCATGCTAGCAAGTCTACTAACAAGCTCATCATATGAATCAACATGATCAATCACATTATCATTTGATACCTTTGTGTCACTTAGTGACATGAAGCAATGTGATGTAGTGGATGGGCTTGTAGTAGCATCATCAAGGCCCGAGCATGAACCAACGTTGTCACCATCAAGTGTGCTTGGGGTAGAAACATCACTTGCAACACTTGATGCATTATCACCATTCTTGTCAAGTGAACTTGTGGTAGATCGATCATCATCATCACTTGACCATGAGGTGGAGCAATCCTCCACAACCATCATGTTGTGGTCATGCTCAACATCATCATGTACAACCTCCTTGGGCTTGACATCATCGTCATCATCGGTGATAGCTCCATACTTTTCATTTAGATAGGCCCATATCTCATGAGCGGATTTGAGGTCCATGATCTTACCAAAGATGCTATCATCCAAAGATCTATACATGATGTTAGTAGCTTGGATGTCAAGATCTAGGCATTTCTCTTGTGCTTGAGTTAGATTATCTTCATCCAACACATGAGAAAAGCCTACATCTACCATCCACCACATTTGAGGGCAAATAAACTTAAAATTGCATATCATCCAATTTTTCCACCGTGCAAAGTGTGTGCCATCAAACATGTGAGGACAATCAACATCTAGTCCATATTCCGCCATCCTCTCAGGTCGGTGAAGACCACAAATGAGAGACCGGGCTCCGATACCAATTGAAGGGTCGAGATGGCGGACTAGAGGGGGGGTGAATAGTCCTTTCTAAAATTAATCGCGTCGGCAAACCGAAACAAATGCGGAATTAAAACTATCGGTCTAGCCAAGACTACACCCCTTTATCTAAGTTCACAAGCACCTCACAAAGATCCTAAATATGTAACTAAGGTGCTTTCCTTAGCAAGAGCTCTCCTAAACAATTCTAGAGCTAGGTCACACAAACCTATGCACTAGTACTTTAGCAAAGCCGGGGAGCTCCTACACAATTCTAGTAAGCAAAAGCACGAAGCCACCTATGCTTACTAGCAATGCTCAATAGCAAGGCAACTAATGCCAAACTAGAGAGCACAAATTACTTAGCTACACAAACTAAGCAATATGACTAACAAGGTTACACAAACCAAATTAGCCACGCAACGGGAGCTACTTCTATGCTACACAAGCAAGAAGGTAACTAGCTAACTACACAAGCAAACTAGTTACAAGAGCAACTACACAAGCACAAGTATATGAATGTAAATACAAGCTTGTGAATCGAAAGCAAACCACCGAGAAGATGTACACAATGTTGACACGGCGGTTTTTCACCGAGGTTCACTTGGTTGCCACCAAGCTAGTCCCCGTTGTGGCGATACACCCACTTGATGGATCACGAGCTAATTGACTATCAAGAGTCAAACCCTCAGCGGGTGCCGCACATCCACTCTCAAGATGGGGATCCTCCAAGCCACGAGCTTTACTAGAGTTGCTCTTCGCGATCCCCGCGGGGTGAGCACAATCCCCCTCACAAATCCTCCTCCGGAGCCACGCACAATCTCCACGCGTGCTTCAACGGAGTCGCAAGCCACCAAGCCGTCTAGGAGGTGGCAACCTCCAAGAGTAACAAGCACCACCGGCTTGCAACACGATCACCTAGTGCCACTCGATGCAATCCTCTCGATGCAACGCACTAGAATCGCTCTCTCACTCGATCCGATGAACACTATCAAGCATGAGTGAGTTAGAGGGCTCCCAAGCACTACCACATAAGCCACCAAGGCCAAAGTGTGCTTAGCTTACCGGCCAAGGCCGGCCACAAGGTCTATTTATAACCCAACAGTCAAATAGAGCCGTTACCCCACGTGACCGTTTTTCCGCGGGAGCACCGGACGCGCCGGTGGTAACTCACCGGACGCGCTCAACCGCGTCCGGTGCCCCTCCGACACCCGCGTGTCCTCCGAATTTCAAATTCGTCCGTTAGATCCTCCAACGGTCACTGCGTGCTAACGGTCAAACGACCCACCGGACGCGCTGCTGCGAACCACCGGACGCGCCGGTGCGCACAGCACCCGCGCCCGCGAAGCAACCACCGGACGCGCTCCTCGCAACCACCGGACGCCACAGTAACCGCGTCCGGTGCGAGTCCAGTAAGCACCCTGGACCACCGGACGCGTCCGATGGTGTGTCACCGGACGCGCACCGCGTCCGAAGACAACGTGACTCACTGTTCGCCAGACCGGACGCGCCGGTACCGTAGGTCACCGGACGCGCCGGTGCCAAACCCTAGCTCGCGCGCCTGACGCCCGCGCTGCACTGACCGGACGCGCTGGTCCACAGTGACCGCGTCCGGTGCAGCGTCCGGTGCAGCGTCCGGTGCTGCGTCCGGTGCTGCGTCCGGTCACCTCTGTGACCGCGTTCGCCTCCGTTTCTTTTCCGACTTCCGGCGTAGTGGAAAATAGGCATTTCACTTCCCCGAAATCGCCTGAATCCCGCGCTCGCACGCTCGGCGGGAGAGAGAAAGGAACCCAAACCCTCTCTACCGCTCAAACTCCACCGCCTTCGCAAATGTGCCAACACCAACAAGTGATCACCACCTTGTGCACGTGTGTTAGCATTTTCACAAACATTTTCTTCGAAGGAATTAGGCACTCAACTTGCCTCGCCACTCGATCCTAACACGTATGCAAAGTTAGATCGCTCAAGTGGCACTAGATGACCGATATGCAAACAAGTTTGCCCCTCTTAATAGTACGGCCATCTATCCTAAACCCGGTCATAAACTTCTCTACACACCTATGACCGGTGAAATGGAAATGCCCTAGGTTATACCTTTGCCTTGCGCATTCCACTCCATCTCCTCCGACATTGATGCAACACATGCACCAACCATATCACAAATGATATGATCCACTTCATATCATCATGTGACCTTGGTCCATCGATCTTGACCTCACTTGCTCTTCACCGTTGCGTCGGTCCATCGGCGCCAAGTCTTGCTCAAGCTTCACCGCCTCACGGTCCATCGCTCCAAAGCCTCCGACTTGCCCTTCACACTTGCAACTGGTTCGTCGAGCCAAGCCTCATCTTGATCTTTGTCACCTTGGTCACATGACTCCATGTCATGTCTCATATGCAATGAGCTCCTTCATAACACAATCATCTGTGGACTAATTCCCTGTGTATCTCACATAAACACAATTAGTCCACCTAAGGTTGTCACTCAATTACCAAAACCAAACAAGGACCTTTCACGCGTCCGGTCAGGGCAACGGCTAGTTCTGACGCGCACTGTTCACGCTTGTCCTGTAGTGACCGGACACGTCCGGTCACCCTGACCGGAGCGTCCGGTCAGTGCGATTTCAACTGTGTCGTCCGTAACGGCTAGCTGCGTACCCCTTCGTTATAAATAGATGGTGGCCGGGGTTTGAGGGGTACTCTTGCATATTTTGAGACCTAGAGACATCCTTTGAGCTAGAGAATAACCCCTCCACTCATCTCTTTGCATAGTTGCATATCTTGAGTGAGATTAAGTGAGATTCAAGTGCATTGCTTGAGAGTTGCATTCTAGAGGCACTTGATCTTTGAGTTGCTGCGGATTTCTTGTTACTCTTCCGTGTTTCCCGACACGGTAGACGGCTTAGAGCAGCGGAGGTGATTGAGCTCGCAATTAGAGATTGTTGGAGCCCTCACCAAGTGTTGTAAGGGGTTCTTGATCCTTCCCTGCGGGAGTTCGTAAATTGGATACTCTAGTGGAGCTCATGGCTTGGAGGATCCCCATCTTGTGTGCGGTTGTGCGGCGCCCGTCGAGGGCTCGACTCTTGATAGTCGATTAGCTCGCGAACCGACAAGTGGGTGCATCGCCACAACGAGGAGTAGCTTGCCGGGAAGCAAGTGAACCTCGGTAAAAAATATTGTGTCATCTCTTTGCCGAGGATTTCTCTTGTGGTTGATAATTGTGATTGATTCTTCAAGCGCATTACTTCTCTACATCGTTGGTATAAGAATCAAGTCACTTACTCTTTACTTTCTTGTACTAGTTCTTTTGTAGTTTGCTTAGCATTGCTTTTATCACATAGGAGTAAGTAGCTTAGTGACTTAGCCTTGTTGGTGTGTATTAGAGATCATAGCCTTGCTTCACTAGAATTGTATAGGTGACTTGCATAGTGTAGTTGAGCTAGTGCTAGAATTAGCTTAGCCATCTTTTATTCTAACGTGTTTGTTTAGTGAAGCTTGTAGATTTTTAAATAGGCTATTCACCCCCCCTCTAGCCATTTGGACCTTACACATGCCTGGAGGCAGGGAAGGCTGCCGCAGGGAGGAGGCGCGTCCTCGACGAGGTGGAGGACAACCGTGGAGGACAGGGCGGAGGAGGTGCGCCCTCGCCGGGGCGAAGGTTGGCCATGGTGGACGGGGTAGAGGAGGCGCGCCCTTGCCGGGCGGAGGACGTCCGTGGCAGAGGAGCGGAGGACAGTCGTGGCCGCCACTAGGAGGAGGCGCGCATCCGGCGGTGGGACACCGGCGGCTAGGAGGGAGCGGCGCATTCGGCCGCCAGACACCGATGTCGAGAAGGGAGTGGCGCCAGGGAGGGAGGCCTACATCCGGCCACCAGGTAGAGTCGCGGCGCCGGTGAGGATCACGGGGCGGTGCCGGTCATCTTCTTGGCGCCGGTGGATGGGCACGGCGGCGACCCTGCTCTAGCGTGCATGGGGGAAAGAGTCGAGCGAGCTCGCACAGGTGGGGGAAACAACCGAACAAATTTTTAGCTGTCCATCTGTTGGCCCAACAGATGTAGGTAGCATGAGGGGAAATTTGTTGGACCAACAAAAATAGGTTGTCAAGTAGGTAGCCTGCTAGAGTGAGTTTTTTTTGTATCTACTACCCAAATATAGGATAGATAGTGGGTTTAGGTAGCATGCTAGAGATGCTCTAAGACCCGCCTCGGTTACTTGGACCTACTCAAATATGTGTGCGGCCCGCATAAGGTTTGGGTGGGCTGAAATCGGACCTAGTATTCAGTTCGAACTTGAAATCCCTCATTTGGGTGTGTTTGGTTTGAGGAATGAGGTGGTCTGTCTTCTTCTCACTCTTCACTTTTTTTCATTTGGTTTGTGGATAGAATGAGATGATCTATCACCATCTCATTTCTCACAAGCTAATAGCTAGTATATTGAGGAATGAGTTGAGTCAACTAAAATTCATGAGATGATCTCATGAAGCATGTTTTTTTTTGAGAATCTCATGAAGCATGGATTTTTTTTTGTCTTTTTTGAGGGGGATGAAGCATGGATGACTGTACAAAACAAAACACACCGGCCCATACGTCTCAGCTTGTGAGCCCAATCGTCGTGGCCTCGTTAGGCCCATCAACAAGCCGCGCTGCTCTCGTCTCGTCGGTCGGCTCCCTCGCCCACCGCCGCGAAAAGCAGTAAAGCACGCCCCAATTCCAATCTCGCCGCCGGCGCTTCGCTTCGCTTCGCACCGCCAGGAGCCCTCCGATTGACTTTTTTTCCGCGGCTGCAATCCCTGAGCCCCTGGGGCCGCCTGGATCCGGACTCGCCCGCGTTGGAGTTGGGGAACGAACGTCTCCGTCTCCGTTGCTCCCCCTGCTAGCATCAGTTGGCGCTGGAATTGGTATGCGTCTTTCTCGATCTACTCTCTGCAAATCCTATCTACCCGCGCACGTATCTTCCTCCTTTCTACAGAAGTACAGAGTCTTCTGCTTTGCAAATTCATGCCTGCTGCTTGTGATGGACGAAAACGTAATCATCACTATTCACTGAACGGATATTGCTATGCTACTTCATCATGCTTCGAATAGAGACCTGACCTGCTACGCATATCTGCTCCTAATAGTATCTAGTTATTATGAGAAGTACATACTATATTTCAACAGCTACCGAAACATCACTGTTCTTATTCTGAGCAGATTTAACTGTACAAGTGTCCCGCCCATGTTCACCCCTATTCTGGCTTCATGCATGATACACCTTGATTGTGTATTTGGCACTTGCATCTATTTCTCGATGACACTGATTGGTCACTGTTTGTTCAACACTGGTTGCTCACTATGAGTTTATGAGATCTTCAGTAGTACTGTAACAACTAAAATGGAAAGGAACAGCACTGTTTCCAGTTAAGCTCTGTGCAATGCTCTTACCTGAGATGTTTTTCAGGTCCGGTCCAATGTCCCCATCACATCTGCACATTATATATAATTGTACAGCTTGACAATTTCCTTCCCTCTTTCATTGCTCATGGCATCACCAATATATCTTTGTTCAAGTCTGCGTAGGAGATTGATCCTCTGATACCTCTCATAACTGCTGCATTTATTTGACTTTTCAAAGAGAGATTAATATACCTCTACTCGCTAAAGGGTTACTACACCATGTGTCCATGTGTGATGTTAATATTTGGCTCCTACTTCTGTGCCTGATGCTTTTTCCCCATTGCTTTTCAACTGTAGGAGTATTCCTATGGAGACGATCTCATGCTGTCCCATCTGCAATATACAAGTTCTCACGGTTGAGCTGGAATGGTAATGGCGGATTCTTCTCCATGCTTCTGCAATTGAGCGTCTCCTCTCTTCTTTTTTTTTTCTCCCCTGGCATTATACACAACATACCACTATCTTTTGTAGGCATGCCAATAGCCACTTTGATGATGATCAACTCCAAAGGGACATGGAATTAGCACATCAGATGGCAATTGCTGAATCAAGTACAAGTACCATGGTAATAATCTTGCTTTGGCTTCTTTTTCTCACATTGTTTTAATAATAGTAGTTGTAGATCATGGTTCATTTCAATAATTGAAAGGTTTTCTCTGCATAGCACTTGCTGAATCTAGTACAGATACCATGGAAATATTCTGCTCACAAGTTTCTCTCTTTCATAAGAATAATATAGGCATGGATCATTATTCATTTCTGTAGTACAATTTCTGTTTGTGTGTGTGTGTGGGGGGGGGGGGGGGGGGGGGGGGGGTGGGTGGGAGGGGGCGAGGAGTAGGGCGCCTTACAGTGTTTACATGCATTGTTTGAAATTGTTGCTGTTAAGACCTTCATCAGAGATATGCTTAGACTTTGAGCAGAAAGTGAAATACTGTTCTAGTTATCCTGGTTTGTGATCGATTAGTCCATAAACGGCTTGTACTTGATGTTTTGCATTCCTTGTTTTGGTTGAGTTATAATTCAGCTGTTTTTTTTTCCCAGAATGACCCAAAACGTTATAGTGGATCACTCACTAGTGATTCTACTACTCTAGGGGCCACATCGAGTCATAGTGGATACTCGCGCCATCACAGTGAGCTATTGGAGGAACAAATCTCTTGCTTGGTCAGAGCACAAATTCGAAGCGAAGTTCAAGAAGTCGAAGGCGGTATTATGAGCTTGTTGAGGAGCTGCTTGGAGTCAGAAGATGCTTCCTCGACAAGTATGATATCATGCTATATTGACCATCATCAGAGTCTTTCATCAGAAGATAAGGGGTGGGGATGTGGATGGAGAAATATTCAGATGCTGAGCTCTCATCTATTGAAGCAAAGGCCAGAAGCTAGAGAAGTATTATTTGGTGGTTCTGGATTTGTTCCTGACATCCCTTCACTCCAGAGGTGGCTTGAGATTGCTTGGGACAAAAATTTTGATACGATTGGCTCCAGCCACTTTCATAACGAAATTTATGGTGCCAAGAAGTGGATAGGGGCTGCAGAATGTGCTGCCCTCTTCCGCTCGTTTGGCCTCCGTGCAAGGATTGTAGATTTTGATAGCACAGAATCATCTAACCTCCAAAGTAAGAACGGAAGCCGTGCAGCGAGTCAAGTACGAGGACCTATGGACAAGTTCTTAATAAAGAATAACTCTCCAAAATCATCGTCTGAACTTTGTCGAGAGGATGCTGAAAGTATGAGAGGCCAACAGGCCCTTGTTGACTGGGTTTGGAACTACTTTGTCAGTGGGTGCTCTGATAGATTAGCCACACAGCGTGTCACTGTCAGCAATAAAACGTAAGGTCTTCTATGTCTCCCTTTTGAGAAATGTTCTATCCCATAATCTGAAAAGCTTACAGTATCTAGAGACAACTTTGTTATAGACTAACTAAAGAGGTGCCATTCACAGCCCACTGTATTTTCAACATCAAGGTCATTCAAGGACAATAGTTGGGATTCAAAAGAAAATGGGTCATCGTGGATTTCAAGAACAATACACCCTTTTGATTTTAGATCCTGGCCATGTAAGTTACAGTTATCATTCATTTTATTGGTTTAGACTATTTGCCCTTTATTGTCAGTTACTCCTAGTTGTGATTTAGTCTCACATTCTAATCAATACCACAAGTTGGTTGGTTCCAAAGCTCAGCGAGTATTGTGCTATTTGATTTTTTTTTCTTCATGCTTTTTTTCTGAACAATCACTTTGAGGACCACCAACATAAACTGAACATCTGGTGTCTAACTCGGCGTGCATGTTTGTTTAACCCTATAGAAAATCTTGAGGCCCTCTTGCTTCTCATGTGAATGGACTCTTGTGGTATTGATTGAGAAAGCAGCAGCTTAGATGCCAAAAGCACCTGTCCACATTTGTTGTAACAAGTCATTGTTTTGATGTGTTGCAACATATTGTGGATTATATTTTCTTTGCTTCGGCTCCTTATTTTGTATGCATACCCCATTTTGAAACTTCTAGAATAGACTTTGAATTGCTGTTTCTCTGTCAGTACGCCATTCAATGTTTTCCCTTAATGCCACAGAGAACTGCAGATCTAGAAAGGTCTCTAAGAAGCAAAAAAGGATGGCAGCGTCTGGTGAAGAGAGGTGTCCACACGCTCAGGAAGCCACAGTATCAGGTACATCAAATGGCCGAAAGTACATGAAATTAAGAAGTTCAGATGAATTTGTACATATATATAATACATTATCTGGTGTACATGTCATGTCATCAGTTATGTTATGTGGATCCTGGAATTGCTAATTCAGAAGAGATGGAGCAACTGAAGATTATTGCTGGTATACTAGTCAGGTTTTAGGTTCCTGGTAAGTATGAAAACTAACCCTGTCTTTCTTTGTTTATATATGTTAACAGTAGACACACTGGGTAATTTAGATCACTAATCTTGTTATCCATTGTTCAGATATGGAACAAAAACAAAATGAACAATTCAATTATGAGAAATTGTGGCTAACTAATTATTGGTTTGCATACCACTGTTTTATTGATGCCTTTGTCAGTTACTTTGACCTAGCTCAATGCTGTATTTGTGCTGTATTACCTTGATGTTCTGAAGCATGTTTCTCCGTATTTCTAAATCGTTCAACAGCAAACAGGATGAGGATTATATGTGCTTTGCACACAGAGCACTCTTCACTGGTTGAAGAAACAAGAACATCTAATACATTGTCAAACTGTGTTGTACGAATGGCACCGCAAGGATGGCCTTGCAGAAAGTATGATATATTTTTCCCCTGTGTCTGTATGTTTCGAAGAAATACATGAAAATTCTTTAAGTCTTAGTCGACGTTTGTTCAGCATCATGAATATTTCACAGTCGACAGTACCCTCTCTCATGCCTTGTTTTTAGTCAGAAAATTGAATGTAGTTCAAGACATAAATGGCAATCGAATATTCAGTGTGGTCCTAACAAGACATGCTTGACTCATGCGAAATGCTAAGCCAAGCTTGCTGCTTAACCATTGTTTGCAGAATCTTTGACACTGCCTGACTGATTCTTATTGCAGACAATCTGCTGTTGTTTGGACGACCTTTGAAGAACCCTGACTGCTTTCATACTGAACCTGCCAGTTGATGGTGGTTGCATCTGAATCTGTGGTGTAGGTAAACAAAACATAACTTGATGTTGCTATCTTATGTGGCCAAGTTACTAGAACCTGGTACAGTCACTTGTGTTCAAGTGGAGAATCAAGTATTTGTGCAAATAACATCCTGCGGCGAATCTTTTGTTATGCATCTGATGCCGCGCACTCAGCTCAGTTGACTAGAATATTGACTCAAGGATTATATTCTGCATGGAGTTGGAATCTGGAAATGGTTGAAGCTGCTTTCAGTTACAGCAGTATCGGGTTCCTAAAGCAAGCAGATTTCTGTGGAAGTTGTCAGTTCATCGGATATCATATGATAGATTAACAGCGAATTTTGTAGGTTATGTATTCCTGCTACCATTATAAGTTAATAGCAGAACAAATGGACCTTACCTCATAGCCAAGAATAGCTAAAGAAGCAGGCAAATGCCAGAAGCCTGCCGCAATCTTCATGGCTTGCCGTGCTCCCCTGTAATCATACCAAAAAAAAAGGGCAGAGGAGTCATGGTGGCGCTAAACTATGCATATACCTGAACTACATTATTTCCCACTGTTGATCCTTACCTGTTTATGATATAGAAGCAGAGCGTCTTCAACGCACTGTCATATGGTGAAAACGTTGTCAGTCAATACAATTCAGTTGTAGCACATGTTTTTCAACTTTTTCAATAGGTAGACACAGGATGCATACCGTCATCTTCTTTGACAGTTCATCCCAGTCCTTACATACTCGTCAGTTTCATAGCAGCTAAAAGTTAAGCGGTACTTTTCCCAATTAGGATACTCGTCAAAATCTGCCATCCAAATGAGAGAAGCAATATGCGTGACTTTAAGGAACAATACTAGATCCTTCCATTTGATTAAATACTCCAACACAATACAAACATGGAAAGAAAATGAGCATTCAACCTTTTGACGTAACTCAATATATAATTTGACTCACATATATACTGCTCAAATCAAAATCTATGTGATCATGTTTTTAGAAACATACAGTATATATATTTGCTTACTACAATTGAGAGGAAAATTTCAAGAACAATAAGGACAAAATAAAAAGCTTACCCGGGCTTTTGACAAAACAAAACAGACTTCAAATACAATAATTGATTCAATAGTATGGACTTAAGGATTACGGATGTGCCACCTCTCTAGAGTGTGTTGCCATGTTTGCAAGCGTTATCTTATCCTATTTTTGGATATAAACTAGTACGAAAGCATTATACAATATACACGCTGCCATGGCACCGGTATTTAAGGTTAGTAAAAACTTCAGATGCAAATTCGAACATAAGTGGAATTGACTAGTATGAACAGTCAGCACAACAAATTACAACTAGCATTTTCGAATGCCACACGAAGGGTTTGGCAAATAACTAGCATTGTTGAATATCACACAAGTGACTTGGACGACATGGGACGTGAAAGATAGTGCCAACCACCAACACATTTGACTCAACAAAAGGAAGATTTTTTTTAAAGCCCTTCGAAAGGTAATGTTCTATGTACTTAGTAACTTCCTGTTTGTGTTACGAATCTGGTATTATCCTTGTAATAAGGGCACGCAGAATTGAAGGAGAAATGAAAACAATATATTCAAAGCATGAGTAAAACTGCTAAAAGTGCAATCCAACAAATTGATTTCAGAGCTTGGCTGCTTAATGGCATTATGTGTTCTGATTTTTTTTCCAGCTAGCCAGTGCTAATCCAAAAGAGTTGTAAACTAGTCAAAAATTTATATGCGGAGAACAAGGATTTAGAATGTTGTTGTCCAAGGAAAATAAAGTAACTAATGAAGAGGTAGCGTTTCAGAAACAAACTTAGCAAAAATTTCCCTAGTTGAATAAAGACCAGGAAGCTGGTCACAGGAATGGCCAACCGATGTGCAATCATGGAGGCTATTGCAAGTGATAGAATGTCATGCACTCATGCAAAAGATCATAAGTAGCTCTTATAAATGATCGTCAGGTAACAACAACAAGAATTTATTTTGGATGCAGTTTAAATACTGATGACAAAACGGAGGTGATATCAAGTACTCACAGCTCTTGTAGGGTCTATGCGCTGGTAGTCATCCAGCTCGGCGAGATCAAAATACTGGCGATCGTAGGTCCAACCAAAGATGCTAGGACCTAGCTCAAAGGGGTTATCCCAATCAAAAACCTCATCAGGGTACTCACTTGCTGGCACTACAGCAGTGGTGTCATCCCAGTTGAGACTACCCTCCTCCAACATCTGCACCCAGATCGAACAAAGATTGATTTGAGGGCATCTATTGATTGTATTAAGTGGAATTGAAATGAAATGCAATACAAACATGTAGTGTATATATTAAGCGGAGTACATATAATCATCAAATGTATAGACAACAGGTATCTTTGAAAGTACAATCAAGCCCTAATTGTGGGTTTTGGTGATGATGACCACACAATTAGAGAACTAATGAGATTTATCGAGATTACAAGCAAGGAATGAATATTCAAGGATATTACATGAAATAGAGGAGCCCCCGATTACAAGTGTTGGCGACTTTGAGTTTGAAGTCGCCAACACTTGTAATCGGGGGCTCCTTTGAGTTTGAAGCAAGAAAAGCAAAAGGAGAAGAGAGAGAAGAAGAAGGAGCAGCAGCGGTTAGAAAACAAGAAGCAAAGAAAAGAAAGAAATCTCAAGAGAGAAGCAAGAAGAAAAGAAGAGAAGCTAGGAAGAAGAAGGAAGAAGAAAAGAAGGCAACAAATGCATCATTGTGTGACATATCAAGCAATTCCGAAGATGAAGATGATGATGAGTCCTACCAAGTGTCAAAGGGAGGCAAGAAGGAGAAAGGAAAGGACAAAGTCAACAACAACAACAAATATGCCATCGTATCCTTTAACTATTCCTCTATGCCTATGACTAACCATGATCGGAGGTCTATCATCAATGTGCCCGTAGACAAGTTACCTCATTTCGATGGGACTAACTTTGCCAAGTGAAAGCACTTGATGAGAGCCTATCTTATAGGTCTTCACCCCGACATCTGGGAGGTTGTTTGCAATGGATTTGAGCCATTGGTTGATCCCAAGAATCCAACACTAGATGAAATGAGAATCATTCACCTCAATGGTCAAGCCATAAGTATGTTGCTTAGTGCTTTGGATGGTGATGAGTACAATAGAGTGATTGGTGTTGATGTTGCCAAGCAAATATAGGACACTTTGCACCTTGCACATGAAGGGGTTGACAAAGTGAGGAAGGCAAGAATTGATTTCTTGATGGCAAAGCTCAACCGGTTCGTGATCATGGATGGAGAAGGGCCACAAGAGATGTTTGATAGATTGATGACTATGGTGGGCAAGATTAGAGGATAAAGTTGTGATGAGCTAGATGATCACAAGGTTGTGAAGATCATGTTGGAGGCTTACTCACCTAGAAATGAGACCGTGGTTACTCTAATTAGAGACAAGAAGAAGTTTGAGTACTTCACACCAAATGATGTACTTGGGAGAATCTTGACCTTTGACATACAAAGAGAAGAAGCAAATGAGAGAAAGAGGCTTGGTGAGTTGCAAGCAAAGGTTGATGGCATAAAGATCAAGGATGTAGCTCTCAAGGCCAACAAGTCAAGCAAGCAAGGCTCTACAAGCAAGTCCAAGATCAATAAGCAAGCTTCAACAAGCAAGCCCAAAGCAAGCAAACAAGTCCAAGAGCAAGTGGAGACCACATCATCCTCAAGTGGAAGTGAAAATGATGATGATCAATATGAGAAGGTTGATGATGTTGCTCTCTTTATGAAAAGGTTTCACAAGGGCCTAAAGAAGCAAGGCTACAAGGTAGTAAAGAGAAAGTTTCTAAACAAGAAGAAGAGGACATGCTACAATTGTGGTAGCACCGATCACTTTATTTCCAAGTGTCCATATGCGATCAAGGACAACAAATACAAGAAGGACAAGGCCGACCATAGAAAGAGCAAGAAGTACATCGGAGAGGCTTACATTGGGCATGAATGGGACTCAACTAAAGAGAGCACAAGTGAAGAGGATGAGAAGATTGCAACCGTATCTATCCACAAGTCATCCCCTACACCAAGGCTCTTCAACAACATGTCCGATGATGACTACTACTCCTCTCACATTTGTCTTATGGCAAAGGGTGAGAAGGTAAAATCCAAATCGAAGGCCAAATCTTCTCCACCTCCACCTCCTAGTGATATCTCTAGTAGTGATATTAGTGATAGCTATAGTGATGATGAATCTAGTGATGAAGAAATAAACATGATAACTAAAAATTTGGATGAAAAGACCAAATTATTCATCACTAAGCTAATGTAGGATTTAGAGAGTGTCCAAGCCGAGCTAGATCTTGAGAAGAGATTCTTATCCAACAAGAGGATCTCTATATTGCTAGCACGGAAGCTCTTGCATTAGAGAAAAGTGAGGTGAAATCCTTGCGCAAGGCCTTGGCCAAAGATTAAGGAGACCATGCTATCACAAAGAAAGAAAATATTGCTCTCAAGAAAAAGTATTGTGATTTAAATGAAAAGCACAAAGAACTTGAGCTGCAATATAACATTTTTTAGGATAGCAACTCACATCATCATTCTAGGGCAAATGATACCTCTACTCTCTCCACTAGTCAAGGTTGTGGAAAGTGCTATAATCTTGATTTGAATGCTTATTCCACTAGCCTTACAAATATGGAGGCAATGAGAAAGGAGATTGCTAGACTCAATGAGATCATTGGCAAGGGCTGCTTGAATGGTAAGGCTCAAGCAAGTGACAAAAGGGTGAATGAACCAAAAGGGCCTCAATTCAAGCAAGGGAGATATCCCTCAATCAAGTATGGGCTCGGCCACACAAAAGGAGCCAAGACAAATGAAAGAAAGATTATGAATGGATATGAGTGTGTGTAGTTTGGGAGAAAGGGCAGAATTGGTGTAGAAAAGCCTGCATAGCTCGCGACAATGCAGTGTCCCCGAGCGGCAGTACCGCTGTGAAGGGCGGCAGTGTCGCGCCTCGCAAAAATAGGAAGGCTACCAATTCAGTTCTTGATCAGACTAAGCTCAGAAAGAAGGTGTCCTAGCAGAAACAGGTTTAGCAAAAGCCAAAAGAATCAGTATGGGGCACCATGAACAAGTATGCCTATCAACCAAAGTTCCAACCACCTCGACAAAGCTTGACATCATGCTTTGTTTTGAAGAACAACAACAGTGAAAAAGTGGTTGCCAAATATGTTGGAAAGAAAACCAACATTTATAGGAATACTTCTATATGGGTTCGTAAGTTTCTTGTGACTAACATACAAGGCCCCAAGTCTAATTAGGGACCTAAATCAAGCAACTAAATCTGTTTTACAGGCATACTCCTCCAGTGGATCAAGTTGGGTACTTGATAGTGGATGTACAAATCATATAACCGGAGAAAGGAGTATGTTCTCATCATATTCCCCGATGACACACTCAAATGAGAATATTATCTTTGGAGACCATTCAAAGGGGGATGTGATTGGTCTTTAATTACAAATGTATTACATGTTGATTCATTGAGTTACAATTTGTTATCTGTTTCTCAATTGTGTGAGATGGGCTATAATTGTCTCTTTATGGATAAGGGTGTAGAAGTCTTTAGAAGAGAGGATTCCTCTATTGTTTTTATGGGTCGATTAAAGAATAAGCTTTACCTAGTTGATTTCAACAACAGTAAAGCTAAGCTTGAGACTTGTTTAGTGGCAAAATCAAGCATGGGTTGGCTTTGGCATCGTCGACTAGCCCATGTTGGGATGAGGAACTTGGCCAAACTTCTAAAAGATGAACATATCCTTGGACTAACAAATGTTTACTTTGAGAAAGATAGAATTTGTAGCGCTTGTCAAGTCGGCAAGCAAGTTGGCGTACCTCATCCATCAAAGAGCATCATGACCACCAAGCAACCATTGGGGCTAATTCACATGGATCTCTTTGGACCGATCACCTACCTAAGTCTCAGAGGTAACAAATATGGTCTTGTTATTATTGATGATTCTTCCCGTTTCACTTGGGTATTCTTTTTGCATGACAAGTTCCAAGTTTAAGAAAAGGTGAAGATATTTGTTAAAAGAGCACAAAAAGAGTCCGGTCTCCTAATCAAGAAAGTGAGAAGTGACAATGGGACCGAATTCAAGAATACTCTAGTTGAGGAGTTTCTTGATGAAGAGGGCATCAAGCATGAGTTTTTAACTCCATGCACTCCTCAACAAAATATGCAATTTAACTTATGTGTTAAGGGAATAACTTTTATACTCCCACTATTAGATCATCTATACACTCTAGATCAACATCATAGCCTTTAAAGCCATAAACACATAGGCTACACAAATAATGCTATAAAGCTTCTTCAACCTCAAGAGATATTTTGGCATCCAAACTGATAACAATCTCAACACTATCCAAACATTAAGTATTAGGAAAAAGAGACTAATGCATACTCCTTAGCAACATGGTTATAAGCATCTTTAGGAACCTCTCAAAACTCCACCTGAATCTTTCTCTCATTATATCTTTGATACTAGCACAAAAGTAGATATTGATTCGCACAAAAAGACTCTACACCAGGCTAAGGGCAAGATGAAACGACATTACTTTGTAGGACAAGACACATAATGACCCACCCATCTGATATGTCAAGAGGAAATAGTTAGAATGCATGACATGGAGGCCAACCCATCCATCATTCAACCATTTCCTATGAATATAGATGCTTGGGTCAACATAACACTCGGGAAACCTCACTTGGCAAGAAGGTTTTGTGGGGAGCCCTCCACTCAACCCATCTGCAAAGCCAAGCAATACTTACTATCTATAAGAACTTGTAGGGTCCTACAGATGAAAACAAAGAACAAAAGCTACTAAAACCCAAGCAAAGATAACTATAAGAACTAAAAGCATCATCACAACAAGATCAGCACATAAATAGTAATATCAACCAAATATAAAGCTAGGCAAGCCACATCAAAGCAGAGAAAAAAACCCCAACTCCCAACCTACAAGTGCATGTGTGTCAAATTTTTATAGTGAATCAAAATTTAGTAAAGCCTAGAACCTATAACCCATGCTCCGATGCCAACTGTAACACCCTAGAAATCGCAAACACCCCAGGATGCTACTAAACAATACGAACACTAGCTGAACATACTAAATAAAAAATGACAGCACTTCCTTTGTAATTATAAGCAACACGGAGGTGAGAACAAAGATAAGACACATATAAACCACACTAGCATTAAATAAACATCCAAGAGCAAAAGGAATTACTCTATGAGAATGAGTTTCATGACCAACCTTAGAATAAACGTTCACAAAACCAATTGTCACAACTAAGTTATTATGTTTATGGGATAGTCTCCAAATGAAGATGTGTGAAATGTGTAGCTAGATCCCTTCCCATCCTAGCAACCATCAAGTACCTGGAAGGAGTAACGCAAGGGTAAGATGAAACATCTCAGCAAGTAAATTTGTTTTGACGAGTTATTTAAATCACAAGTTGTGTTAAGCAGCGATTTAATAAAGAATTCCACCTATGGGATAAGCAACATATAATACCAATGTAAAAGAACAACTTTGAAAATAAACAATAGAAATGTGGTACACCTTCAATATAATAATAGCAAGGTCACGTCACTTCAAATACATTTCATAAATGCATATGAGTGCAATGCAAATGCCTCCTGCCTGCATACCCAACAAGGTATGGAGCTGCATCCCATGATGTTGTACTAATACGGTCATGAACATAGGTCAATGACATAACTTCCAATGCATTTTGAATGATGCAATGCACATGACATGCTGCAATAACAACAATATAAATTCACCTTCTCCAAAGCATGTGGTTTAACCACATGAACCATGCTTGTATCATAACAAAATCATGTATAAAGAAATAAAGCATCCAATTATGATTGAGTAAGGAGTATTAGAAGGTTCAGTTCTTAGTGGTTATGACATGGTTTTGAACATTGTGATGTAGGTGATGAACATAACAAGTCAAAACAGTAGCGAACCATCGCTACATTCACTTGCCTCCAATGAAGTGATGATCGCTCTATGTGCGATCCGAAGCTCTGCTACTTGCTTAGTAAGCATTATAATATCAGAGAAAGAACTCATTTTAACAAATACAAACAATAGGTAAAGTGCTCCTACTCTTCCAACACAATGTACAAGCCAAACATTCATACAAAGCTCCAAGTCAAATGCAGCAGGGCTGCTTCACTTTTTTATATTTTAATTCCATGAATGATATGGTGGCAACCAAATACATTTTCAGAACTACAAACCAATACCTACAACTTTCATGAAGGAACTATATTTTTATCTTGCCTTTAAGATGGCCTAATCCATAGTACAAAACATACATCAGAATGTACTCAAGAATTTAGATAGCAAGCTCCACATTTTCATATCTCCAAATCTTTAAGTCTAAAAATTATGAAATTTAACCAGCCATCAGATAACTCCATACTCTACAACTTTGGTATTATTCATATTTGCATAAAGAGTCAATTAAATGGATCTAAGCAAGACCCAATCTTAACTACAAATCCTGCTGAGAAAACAATACATTGAGCTTTGAAAATCTATACCCAGAGCTTCCATTATCAAAAAAATCATGATTCTTACCAATCTAGAAAGCTAAAGGAAAGTACTATAAGTATCTTATAATTTGTAAATCACATAATGCCTCTAAAGTTCTCAAAATCCACCTAAATCCAGTTCTATCTAGAACTTTGTCAAAGAATAATAGCTAGCTTAGAAAAACCATATCTCTCAAACCATTTGGCATAAAATCATGATATTTCACAAGATAATAGATCTAAAGGTCCTCTACAACTTTGTAGTTCACCAAAACACCTATTTTGTCCTCTAAGTATCCCAAATCGCTTCCCTAAGAAAATCTACAGAAACTGTTCATTTGAAATCCGAGGAACAACATTCAAACAACTTTTCTCCCTCACTAGTCCACTTATTCCCATGGCCAAACTCCACCCTAAACACCCCTATGCAGAGAAGGGCAAAATTCAACTCACCTTGGTCCCCCTACAAGGCAGCGAAAAGAGATGGGGAAAGACTGATCTCCATGGGAGATGCACCTCTTCTTGCTCCTCTTCACGACCTCGATCCGATTTGCTAGATTCCCCAAGGATTTGGGGCTGTAGTGCATAGATTTTGGGGAGGGAAGCCATGGGAGAGCAAGGGGACAAGGGAGTAATGTGAGCAGCAGAGGAGGCAGGTCTGTGTAGGAAGAACGTAGGAGGGAGGGGTGTTCTATCTAAAGGGTTAAGGTGAGTTGGGCTGACTTGAGCTAGCCTAATAGAACACCCTCTTCTAGATTTTTTCCTTACCCTTTTTTCCTCTAGGTTTGCTCCTGGAGATGACAGATTCAATGCCCCTCGGTTCATGTGGCATGAGCCGAGGATTGCCATGGATGATGGGAGAAAGGGGCTGCTCTATGCCCCCTTTCTCATGTTCATGATTGAGAGGGTCACGGGCTACAAGATTGAGAAGGACGGTCTCCACACCGTCCACAAGATTGAGAAGACCCAAGCCTCAGGTGCTAGCAGGGCCATGAGACTCTCTCCTTCAGTTGAGGACATTCCCAAGTCCTCCCGCTCTAGGTCTCGCAAGGGCAACAAGATGAAGAAATTTGGAAAGTGGCTCAAGGCAATTTTTGGCAAGTGCACCTATGCAGCTGAGTGAGCCTAAGAGACCCAATTGGAGCAGCGTGAGCAGCGAGGAGATCATCTTCCTCCACTTCACCACCACCTCCTCCACGGTACAATCTTCCTAGCCTTTCCGACACCGATTCAGAGGATGAGGAAGAGGAGGAGCAGTAGGAATGCGAGGTGGAGTTGGAGCCTCACACGAGCACCACCTTGGAGACCTTGAGGAGAAGCACCAGACGCACCCGCCATACTTCTACCACCCATCACCAAGGGAGGGCGATGGTGTCCTCCTCCTCCAATGACGATGATGGTGGTGTAGGGGCTGTTGCAGGAGGTAGTAGGGATGTTGGAGGTGATGATGTTGATTGGGAGAACCTGCAAGGAGATGATGAGTGAGTATTGATCTTTCTTCTTTTCTTTCCTTTTTGGTGCTTTATACCAAAGGGGGAGAAAATTAGAGGGTTCAACAACTTTTTGACGCCATGGAGAGGTTGCTGCAGCAGGAGCTTCATGTTCTTATTCATTGAGATTAGTCTTCGCTAGGTTGTGAGTTTGAGAGTCACTCAAAACTCTATTTGTGTAATAATGCTACCTAAATACTCTTTTATGTATGGGATATGAACATGTATTACTTCTGTTCTGTAGCTTGTGACACATCTGTGCTAAAATGATTGTCTTTTTATTTGTTACATGCTGTGTGGTGCTTGATTAAATCTGTGTTGTTGCAGCATGTGCGGCAGTGCTGCACCCAGGCCCAACAGTGCCGCTCTGTGGTAGTGCTGCGGCTAAGTAGCGGCAGTGCCGCACCCAGCTATCATAGCAATTTTTGTTGTGCATGATCTATCATTCGCATCATGATTATATATCTAACACAGTGTGCAGCACTCCATAGGAGCATGGATGTAGGGGGAGCCCCATCACTTTCACTAAAATGAGAATCTTGGCTTCTAATGCCAATTTGAGAATTCAATTCTCCATTCTCACAATTAGGGGGACGCTCTACACCCATGGCTCAAAAATCTTAGTATTTATTTCATATTTTTAAGCTCTAATTGGGTTGTCATCAATCACCAAAAAGGGGAAGATTGTAAGTGCAATCAAGCCCTAATTGTGGGTTTTGGTGATGATGACCACGTAATTAGAGAACTAATGAGATTTATCGAGATGACAAGCAGGGAATGAATATTCAAGGATATTACATGAAATAGAGGAGCCCCCAATTACAAGTGTTGGCAACTTCAAACTCAAAGGAGGTTTAAATTCATTTATATTTCAAACTTGAGTATAGAAAAAGCTGTACTATAAAGGGGGACACAATGCTTAAGCTAAAATGTGCTACCAAGTGCTTAAGAATTACAATACATCCTCACTCAACCAAGACAGCCATAACTTCACTCTTATCCTTGCTGTCTTGCCTGGTGCGGCAGTGCCGCACTTGGAGAGAGGCACTGTCGCGCTTGAGCCATGACACTACCGTGACTTAAGCGACCATTGGAGGCTAGGGGGTATTTATACCTTTTTCCATCCCCTCCAATGTCTCTTGTCTTCCTCCAACCGTTTAGTTCACGCATAGAATAGAAAAGTGCTCTTCTCTCCCTCCTCCATTGGTGACCTTGAGCTCCCAAGCTTCTCCATTGATTTCTCCATCAATCCTTGCGAGAAAAGGCTCCAAAACTCAATTAGAGAGCAGATCTACTGATTCCCAAAGCCAAAAGAGCACTTGGTTCATGTTTTGACCGGCGGTTGTGTTTGTTACTCTTGGAGCTTGGCTCCTAGCTGGCTAGAGCGTCGCTCGTGGAACTTGCCAACTTGTGTGGTAGCCCCGAGAGGTTTGTAACCATCTCTCGCAGCTAGTAAACTTACCCCTCACCTCAAGAGTTAACTCTCTTACTTGAGAAAGAGGAAGGGTTGGAAAGACATAGCCTTAGTGGCAACCTTAACAACGTGGACTTAGGCAAGCCTTGATGGCGAGCCGAACCATGAAATAAATTCTTGTCACCTTGTGCTTGATTTACTTCACTTGCATTTCATATTGTTGTTAAGGTAATTTCTGGGGTTTGAGGCCGATCTACTTATCTGTGGTGTTCCTACCACTTTCAGCTCTCGATCTGTGATATATACCCCTGTAGGAAGCTCAGTAACTTCTTTGATCTAGGTTTCCATTGTCATATTTTGAACTGTGACTCGAAGTTGTCTGCAGGTGCAGCAGTGCCACAGGGGCGGAGCGGCAGTGCTGCAGGTTGAATTTGATGAAAGTTCGAGTTTATGTTTTAACAAGCCTATTGACCCCCTCTAGGCGAAGCAGAGATCCTACAAGATTATATGATGTGATGATATAGAGCAAGCTTGCCTTGTACTCTCTAAAGCAAAGGCCATAGAGGATTTGATACACCTCTTTCCTGTCTTTGCCTTTAGCGAGGTTGCAATCTAAATGTAGATGGAACGCTTGTGCGACAAGAGCTCCTGACAACAATGAGAGAGCTTCTGCTCATTGATGTCGTCTTCGGTCGAGAAGAAGAACTCCTCCTTCTTGCCCTCCTCCTCCTAGACCTAGGGTCGGGTATCATTGTCATCGTCCATCAACATCGCATCCATTGTGTCATCGGAGGATGAGCCAAGACTGAGAGGATGAGGAGATGGGCCGTCGATGGTCCTACGCCTCTTGTCTCCCATCCACATCGTTGAGTTGCTTCCTCTCTCGTGGTCGATGGCGGCGCCGCTGGGTGCCGCAACAGATCGGATAGGGGGGGCATCATCTCAAACAACCGGTGATGAAACCCTAATCTCGATCTTGAAGAATCGACGATGAAACCCTAATCTCCAACCACCAGCAATGATATATGAGAGGGAATACCTCACCTTTCTTCATGATTTAGATGGGTGGATTTGTTTGGTAGGAACTAAAATTGGTGGTCAGGTGTAAGGTCCAAATGGCTAGAGGGGGGTGAATAGCCTATTTAAAAAATCTACAAGCTTCACTAAACAACCACATTAGTATAAAAGGTGGCTAAGCTAATTCTAGCACTAGCTCAACTACACTATGCAAGCCACCTATACAATTCTAGTGAAGCAAGGCTATGATCTCTAATACACACCAACAAGACTAAGTCACTAAGCTATTACTCCTATGTGATAAAAGCTACACTAAGCAAACTACACTAGAACTAGTACAAGAAGGTAAAGAGCGAGTGACTTGATTCTTATACCAACGATATAGAGAAGTAATGCACTCGAAGAATCAATCATAATGATCAATCACAAGTGAAATCATCGGCAAAGAGATGACACAAGATTTTTACCGAGGTTCACTTGCTTCCCGGCAAGCTACTCCTCATTGTGGCGATGCACCCACTTGTCGGTTCGTGAGCTAATCGACTATCAAGAGTCGAGCCCTCGGCGGGCGCCGCACAACCACACACAAGATGGGGATCCTCCAAGCCACGAGCTCCACTAGAGTATCCAATTTACGAACTCCCGCGGGAAGGATCAAGAACCCCTTACAACACTTGGTGAGGGCTCCAACAATCTCCAATTGCGAGCTCAATCACCTCCGCTGCACGGAAGAGTAACAAGAAATCCGCAGCAACTCGAAGATCAAGTACCTCTATAATGCAACTCTCAAGCAATGCACTTGTATCTCACTCAATCTCACTCAAGATGTGCAACCAAGCAAAGAGATGAGTGGAGGGGTTGTTCTCTGGCTCAAAGGATGTCTCTAGGTCTCAAAATGTGCAAGAGTTACCCCCAAACCCCGGCCAACTTCTATTTATTGCGAAAGGGTACGCAGCTAGCCATTACCGGACGACGCAGTTAAAAATGTGATGACCGGACGCACCGGTTAGGGTGACCGGACGCTTTCGGTCACTACAGGACAAGCGTGAACAGTGCGCGTCAGAAGTAGCTGTTGCCGTGACCGGACGCGCTGCACCCGGCGTCTAGTCGGAGTCCAGAGAGCTCCCACCGCGACCAGATGCGCCGTGCGTCTGTTCGGCTCTACGTCCAGCACTGTACCAGAGGGTGTCCGACCGGACGCGCTGGTTCTGCGAGGGACCGGACGCGCCGGTCCGCGACCTTCTCACGCGTGCGTCTACCTGCAGTTTGAACTGATCGGACGCACCTGCCGCGTCTGGTCACTTCGACCACAGCGTCCGGTCACTATTTTTCAGTGAAAAACATTCCAGACTTACGCCTCCGTTTTCTCGCCTCCGGCGCAATGGAAAATAGGCATTTCATTTCCTCGAAAACGTCTGAATCCCGCGCTCACAAGCTCGGCGGGAGGGAGAGAGAGGAACCCAAACCCCTCTCTACCGCTCAAATTCCACCGCCTTCGCAAATGTGCTAACACCACCAAGTATACAACACCTTGTGCATGTGTGTTAGCATTTTCACAATCATTTTTCAAGGCGTTATGTTAGCTCTCAACTAGATCCTAATGCATATGCTCAAGACATTGATCTAGTGGCACTTGATTCCTGAGCTAACTGTGATTGCCCCTCTTGATAGTCGGCTATGTATCCTAAACCCGGTCAATCACTTCTCTACTCATCTTAGACCGGTAAAAGAAAAACCCTATGGTTATACCTTTGTCTTGCGCTCTTAGATCCTTCTCCTCCACTTGATCATCATGTCCATCATTTTATGTGCATTCCTTCATGATCTTGCTCATCATTTCATGTCCATGCACCATCTCTTTGTGATCTTGTGGTCACCACTCCTTGCCACATACACCTTCATCACATGTGTTGCTTATGCCTAATTAAAAACTCTTAACGCATGGTATTAGCAACTTGGTGTCATTAATTACCAAAACCAAACTTGGGCTTTCATCAGGTGGATCGATCTGGGCTCAAGCTACGTCGGTCGACAATGCCAAACAATCTATGTGAGGTGGTTTATTCTTTCCCTCATTCAAGGATCTCTACAAGGATGACTTAAAAGTAATGGAGGCAATCTTATGTTCAAAGGTGTTGGTGCGAAGCGAGACATGCCGCCACTTTTCCGTGGAATGATTATGTGAGTTACTCCCTTTGTGTTCTCCTTTTCTATTTATGTTTAGTCATATGCACATGTCAGAATCATCCTGAATCTTGCTGCCCCCTCCCCCTCACCTATAGTCAACACCACAACCAACATGCTTTCAATGTTTGAAATCTTGGGGGTGATAGCCTGATAGGTGCCATCACATCTGTTACATAGAGAAATGTTATTGTTGACACATTTTTTGAGTTTAGGGAGGATTGATTTGTCATTTGTCCCCTATTGGTATATGTTTATGGATTTTTTAACTTGGGTCTGCATTTGCAGCGACATCTGGAGCTTGGTTTACGATATGTCCCAGAAACTATGGAAATCAAACTAGAGGATTTCTTTGTCAAGATCCTGCATGGGTGTGCCCTAGGATTCAAATGCTGCTTACCCAATGTACGTGTTTACAAACCCATATCATCTACACTTTTTATTTAGTTATAACCCATATCATGCACAGTTGTTGTTTCAGTTTGCTCCGGCTAATAATTGTGTGGAACTAATGTAGTTATGGTGTTTAACAAATGTTCTTCTACTGAAACAGAAGAATGGGACCGAATTTGGGTTGATATTGATTCACTCATAGATTGGTGTTGCTAGGTCTACGACATTGAACTATCAGAAATTTCAAAGAGGTTCTGCAAACATGACCACAAATGCAAAACACATTAAAAGTGTCAAGAATTATCTAGATAATTAGAGCTTTGATTAAAAAGACATGTTATTTTTTACCACCTCATATCCGGGACCCCGTTTGCTAGGCATGTCATGCGATCTAAAATTAATGAGGACTCTGGCTTCCAATGGCCGAAGGGTATGATGGGTGTGTTTTGCATGTCATTTGAAATGGTTCTTGGCCTTAAGTGCAATAACAATGTAGATGCTACAAGGAGATGGTACTGCAACTACAACACAAAAGAAGCGTATGATTATGTGCAAGTCTTCAGAAATCATCACATACACTTTGATGATCTTCCTGGTTATATAAAGGTGTTGTTGTAGTCCTTAGTACATTATGTTCCTATCTTCCAACTGAAATGGTCCATAGCTACCTCATCAAGTAATTTTTCTCCTTAGCTATTAAAACTGGTGGTAAATGTAGCTAATTTGGTATGTTTTTGAAATCCTATATGGGCAAACAAAAAGAAACGCTTTTCACAACCTAAAATAATACGTAAAAAGATTTTGTATTCCTTTATTTAGTGGCAAAATTTTACATCTTTTTGCGTGCAGGAAATGCTCGGCCCGCGAGGGCTTAATCCGATGCATGGAAACCTAGGAGCCTAAACTATGGATAATGTTGAAGCAGTTGATATGTCTATTATTTTCAATTCAACCAAAATTTGGAATCAAATTGTTTTTTGGTTGGCTGCAGTGGACCTAAATGTCATTTGCTATGAGTAAGTAGAGTGTGGTAATTGGATCCTATAAATATACTAATTTGTCAGACAAAAAAGACCTTTTTGTAGTGTCGGCTGGTTGTCAATTGGATGGATAGACAACCATGGGAGACATTTGAGTTGAAAAATAAGGGAGCTACTCATCTCTGAGGGATGTGTCACTAAACTGGGACATAAAATTTTGTAGGAGGTGGCTTGGGGATTTCAGAAAGTGATAACTCCATAAGTGGACAGGTCTATATATAGACTCTCATATGGGCCATATGGGCCTACAGTAGATGGGTCTCTACACCCCCTTTCAAACTCAAGGCGCAAGCAGCGGATCTGAAGCATGAGTTTGAGCAAGTGTAGTCGATGCTGCTCTTGAGTTTGTGTCTTTGTGAAGAAGTCAGCCAATTGCAGCTCTGAGGGCACATATTGGAGATAGATGGTGTGCTGATGACAATGAGACTAAGTAAAGAAGGCATCGACACCAATATGCTTTGTAAGTTCGTGCTTCACATGATCGTTGGCAATATGGATGGCTCCAGTGTTATCATACAGAAGAGGTGTGGTGGCATCACAAGAAATCCCAAAATCAACCAACAACCATCGAAGTCATACAATTTCTGTAGTAGTGGTGGCAAATGCTCTAAGTTCGGCCTCTGTATTGGAACGAGATACAACAACCTGTTTCTTAGACTTCCAGGCAATAGGAGAAGAGCCAACAGCCTATTTCTTGGACTTCTAGGCAATAGGAGAAGAGCTAAGAAGAATACGGTCGGGTCACTTGCCCAAGTGGAGTCCGAGTAAGCATGAAGCAATAGCGGACTATCACGAGCATAGAATAAACAATGAGATGATATCCCCCTAAGTATCATAGCACACGAAGTAAGTGACCAAAATGAATCGAAGCAGGGGCACGCACAAATTGACTCAAAATATGGATGGCATGCGCAATATTAGGTCTGATAACAGTGAGATAAACAAGACTACCAACAATATGTTGATATCTGGAGGGATCCTCAAGTGGACGGTGTACCACCTGTAGGAGTAGGACGGAACTACAAGTGAAGATCCATAGGTGTTGCAATCGTTCGATTATCAGTGATGCCTGAACGAGCAATAAGATCTTATATGTACTTAGACAAAGATGATATTCCTTGGTAGATTGTTTGACCTCGATGCCTAAAAAATAACTGAGAGGACTCAAATCGCTTCAATTGGATTGGACAAAACTCAACATAGGAACCATAAAGGTGGGTTTAGGGGCGGCTATCTGTCATTTCATGCGTCACACAGGAAAATGTTAGCGTTTGAATGCTACGTGCAGCTGTTGCCTGTAATTGCACTCTGTTGCTTGTTGGGTGTTGAGCCATCCAAGAATTACTTTTCAACTAACATTATTTTCCTCTTACAACAAATTAAAATAAGCATCCGCGTAAACTAAATTTTGGCATAAGCGAACAGGTAATAATTGCACGTTGAAGTTTTTTTTTCCGCCCAAAGAATAATACCATTACTCCAGACTATATAGATTAAAGTAATCCCCACAAGTTATGACCGGTCAACAGCATGATAAGACAGTAGCAAAGTAATGGTTGTCAACTATTGTCATTATTCTTTGAAAAGGATTTTGTCAGTATTTATCGTTGAGCACGGCATGCGAATTGATTTTGTTTTTGTAGCACGGCTCTCTAGACCAGGTGCTGGCTGCTACGGTTGCAAGGGTCAGCGGAAATCAAATTGCAGATAATCATGTTTAATGGCGTATTATACTTATATATAGTTAGTTATATACTTTCCTGATTTGACCCATAGTATAATATAATAATAAGAAAATGAAAAAAAAAGCAAAGAAAAGAAGAGAGAGTCGCCCTATTTGCTCTTGCTCTGGCGCGGGCCCACCCACCAGTGGTAGAACAAAGTGAGGGTGACGTGTAAGGCACAGGCAGCCGCGCGAACACGCACGCACGTTCTCCCTTCTCCCACACAACACAAAAGCAGCAGAGGAAGGGGTTCCATCCAAAACCGAAATCCAAATCCAACCCCTTTCTCTCTGCTCTGCTCTTCCTCCATCGCTCGCTCGCTCGCTCGAATCGTCGTGCCCTGCTCGCACGCCTCGCAGCGCAGGGCCGGGCCCCACCGCTCCACCGCCCGCGCCAGCCAATGTCAGGCGACGGCGACGCGCGCGGCCTCGAGGCGGCGGCGGCCGCCGCGGCCGAGGCAGCGCGGGAGCTGCGGGAGGCGGCCGCGGCACTCGTCGCCACCCGCGCCGCCGAGGAGGACGCGCTGCGCCGCCGCGCCGTGGCGCTCGACGCCGACGTCCGCCGCCTCCAGGGCGAGCTCCACGCCCTCGACCCCTCCACGCTCGACAAGGTCCTCCTCGCCTCGCTTTCTGTTCCTCCACCTCTCCTCCTGCCAGGCTCTGGCTTCGTCAGGTCCGATGAGAGCGCGATTCCTCCTCCCGTATCTCAGATCGCGATTCGCTTGCGGACCCGGATTGATTGCTGCTTTAAGGATTCCCCTGCGGCGGGGATTTCATCAAAACTTGCGCCGCGATCCCATCCTTTGCTCCCCGTCTCATGCATGGGGCGTGGCATGGAGATGCCCGACTGCTGGATTAATTAGATTGCCTTGTTTTGTCCGCATTTTTTATGATTACTCGACCTGGAATGGTTACGCCCCCACTACTGTGCCGGATGTTCCAGGATAAGGTTCCATCCAATTCTGGCAGCTTGTCGTCTGTCTGCGTAATCCGAATTCAACCTAATTAATCAAATGCTTGTGCACACGCTGGCTTTGGCTCTTCGTTCGTTTTTGGTTTGGAAGTTTACATGGCTTTGGATCATGCAAGTTGTTACATGTAGTGCAGGACAGTTAGATTATATGAACGCATTGGCCTAAGGACATTGTTGTGTGCTACTGAAACATCACATCTTGTAAAACTCTAAGCATCTTCTTATGGATTAGCGCCCTGCACATCCTTGCAAGCACAATAAGTTTAAAATGACCTAAAGGGGCCATCTGCTCTTGTTCGAAATGTGACATTTCAGATTTATACTTGATGCAGGTCGAGGAGGAACTGGAGCGTGCTAGGGTCGCAATCACGGATAGTGATGTGGCCTCGTTTCTTCCCAGCAAGAAAAATGGTTAGATATGTTCTCTTTCATATATAATACCCTACCCCGTTTTGCTCTGGGTTCAAGTTTAATTGTCATCGATGGATCGTGATTTGTTAATTTTGATGTTGTTATGGACGTTGTTGGGATCGAGAGGAGAGAGGCGAGGGAAGCGGCGGCGACGGATGCGCTACAGTACCCGCGGGTACTGTTCACGCGAGAGAGAGGCAGAGGACCGGCGGTTAGGGCTGTGAGGGGCGCTGGGAACGCCGGCCGCGGGGCTTCGCCCACGGCCGGCAAGAGAGAAGGTTTTTCCTTCTAATCTCTTGCTTGATTAGATTGATACATCTCCTCTCCTTATATAGAGAGGATTTCTTGATTTACAAGCAAGGCTTACTTGACCCCTAAGCAAGCAACTAATTAACCCTAATGGGCTAAGGCCCAATAGGCTCTTGACTCTTCTAACACTACACCCCACCTGAACATGCAACTCGTCCTCGAGCTGCAACCTAACTCGACTCGACACAAACTTATCACTTAAAAATAAGCCTTTTACATCTTGGCTTATTTTATTGACCTGAAATAGACTGCGACTCTTTATTTTTGATTTTTGGAGATACGGCGGACACCCTCCGCGTGATGGACCTGCACGTGTGTAGCCACCTGGATCCCATGGAGCCCACCGGAACGAGAGGGGTGCACGAGTATAGCCACCTGGAACTAGTAGCGATAGCGACCAACGGAGACGTCCTCGCGGTGGCCGGTGCCGAAGCACGGCAACGCTAATTAAGGCCCGCCTATGGGTGGCCACACACCCACGTCCCCAAACGCCGGCGCTGTAGACACCGAGTTCGCCACCCGAGGTGGCGATGCCACGCCCGATCTCCATGACGCAGCGGACGAGATCGGGGCCCTCCATGTGGCGAAGCGTAGCCTGGTGGTGAAACAAAGAAGCACGGGGCACAGGCACCAGCTGCACCCCACGCATCTCCCGCGCCTGCCGTCGCGCCAGGAGTCCGCGTGCTGCAGCCTGTAACCGCACCGCCGCCAGGACCGCCACCCGCATCTTCTGGCGCATCTCCTGCAGCCGCTGCCGTGCTCGGAGACCGCGCGCAGCAGCCTGTAACCGCACCACAGCCGACACTTGGTGAATAAGCATCGGCTGCGCTGCGATGTCCTTTCGCTGCTTGATCTGCTGTGCGGTGTCTGCCTTCGCGCGACGAAGCACCGCTTGGAGGAACTGCGACGGGGTGCGGGGCTGAATTAGCTGTAGATCGCACAGCCGCCGCACTCGTCGGCGCGCCAGGAGGCCACGCGCCGCCGCCTGCAGCCGCACCGCCGCCGACACCTGGCGCGCAAACGCTGTCTGACGGCTCTCCATGGCGGCCAACCATGACACCGTTGTCGCCGCCGCCGTCGTGTAGGCTGTCGGGGAGGGCGACGTGGCCATCGAGTAGATCGGAGCCGACGTCGGCACGGACGGCTGCAGCCAAGCCGGCAAGGGTGATGGCGAGGCCGGCCATTGCATGAGATGGAGCGGGACTCCAGCGCCAGTTGGAATCGGTGCCGTGGGCACCGGCGGCGGAGGCGGCGGTGGTGGTGCAGAGAACGCCGGTGGCGCGGGCACCCGGAGCAGGCCGGCCCACGCCTGCTGCATGGAGGTCAACGCGTTGGCGATCATATCCACCTTGGCCCCCAAGGATTCCAGCGTCAGGGGCTGAGCTGAGGCGGTGGAGGTCTCGAACAGATCGGACGACGCCGCGAGCAGCGGCGAAGTGGACGCCGGGATGGAGGAACTCGGTGGAGCAGACGTCATCGTGCCTGGCAATGCTGATACCAGATTGTTATGGACGTTGTTGGGATCGAGAGGAGAGAGGCGAGGGAAGCGGCGGCGACGGATGCGCTACAGTACCCGCGGTGCTACAGTACCCGCGGGTACTGTTCACGCGAGAGAGAGGCAGAGGACCGGCGGTTAGGGCTGTGAGGGGCGCTGGGAACGCCGGCCGCGGGGCTTCGCCCACGGCCGGCAAGAGAGAAGGTTTTTCCTTCTAATCTCTTGCTTGATTAGATTGATACATCTCCTCTCCTTATATAGAGAGGATTTCTTGACTTACAAGCAAGGCTTACTTGACCCCTAAGCAAGCAACTAATTAACCCTAATGGGCTAAGGCCCAATAGGCCCTTGACTCTTCTAACAGATGTACTATCGTGTGAACATGCAGGGAAGTTTCTTAAGACGTTTCTAGGCCCTGTGAATGTGCGGGTGGTGAGGAAGGAAGATAAGCTCAAAATCAAGGATGAGTATAACAATTATAGGGTATGCTTAAGATACTTCTTCAATGTCGTTTGGAAAGACTTTTTTGTTTGTGTGTGTGTGGGGGGTGGGGGGGTGGGGGTGCATTCAGATATGATATCAAGAACTGAAAGCACAGTGTTGACCTTTTATAGTGGTAACTTATTGGTTCCAACGATAGTAAGCATTATGATGGAACTTGTATAATATATGTCACCTTTAATCTGCCACTGTGTACAAAACTTTAGGAGGAACTGAAATCATCAGGGTAAAACATCACTAATTCAGTAAGTTCTTCTAATGAAACATCTAGCCTGTCTTGTGTGATGCAGTTATATTTTATAAACCTCATGTTCGAGAAAAAGAAAAATATTTTATAAACCTCTAGCTAGTACAGAAACACATAATACTGGGCTGTATGCTGGTAAATGCATTGTAATGTTGTGTAAAAAATATACTTTTGGGATTTTGAATCCAAGTAATCCTTAGATCTTTGGGCTGAACTGATATTTCATCTTGTAAACTATAAGGACGCCTCACACCAACGGTGTTGATGTTTTAACCTGTTCTATTGGCAGGATAGGACTGCCTATAAGTTTCTGTTGTTTCCATCTATCCTCCTCCTACTGAGATGGTGGATATGGGATGGATGCCTTCCAGCATTGGCTGTTCAAATTTATCAGGTGTTTTGTCGATACTGTGATACTCCTTGAATATTTTCGCTGTGCTGATCACTGCATTGTCCAACAAGAACTATCTAAATAATGTCTTGCTGCTTCTCAGGCTTGGCTACTATACCTGTACACAAGCTTTGCTTTGCGTGAGAATGTATTAATTGCGAATGGAAGTGACATTCGTCCATGGTAAGGGATCATCACTCCCAAAGTTTCACTGCTTAAGATATTTAATTTTTTAACTGCAGCATTTAAACTTAGTTGCAAATGTCCATCTGTAAAAACATAGCTGGTTAAATGTTTCTCAATTTAAATAATTTGTTGACCGTGTTTAGTTTATTCTCTGGTTAAATTTCTTTTCCAATGCATGCTTTCTCTATCATGATTCGCTGCTACATTTTCAGGTGGATATATCACCACTATCTAGCAATGCTGATGGCTCTTATTAGCCTTACATGGGAGATAAAGGGACAACCTGATTGTTCTAGCAAGCAGGTATATGCTCTCTCTCTCTCTTTTTTTTTTCTGGGAAGAAGCACTGATGCAGGCATCGCTTGGGAAATTTCCTAATGTTGCACTCAAACAATAATCTTTTTGCAGAGGGGGGTGCAGCTTTTCTTGCGTTGGGCAATCATGCAAGGCATTGCAATGCATCTACAGAATAGATACCAGCGTCAAAGATTGCGTACTCGAATAGCTCTAGGAAAGGTAAGGTCTTGTTTGAATTTAAGAAACTAGCTAACCTTTGTGGCATTGGAAACTTTTAATTTCAATACATAGAATAAGTGTATCTCACATAAGTATTCCAAACATGATCCTAGCTAGAATTACAAAAAGGTCCTTGTATATGATGAAAGTATGAAACATTTTTCAAACCAAGGAACATTCCCCATTTCCATTAGCGTCATAGTGGAGATTTGTATATGATGAAACTAGATGTATGGAGATGTTCACTAGGTGCTTACAAAGAACAACTCAAGTTAATCAATGTTTCTCTGATTTAGTATACTCTCAAAAAGAAACAGGCAGTCAATTATGTTAAAAGAAATCTCGTGGGCAGAGCTTATTGGTAGAATGTGAACCTGTGAATCAGTATTGTGTCACATCATTATCTAATATCTTTTTAAGGTTAACCTAACTTCTCTCCCAATTAACTCCTTGCAGGCTAAAAGAATGGATGTCGTTGCTGGAGAAACAGCTGGTGTGGAGGGGCAGCTGTTGCTGCTATATCCTGTCCTTTTCATATTACAGGTATGTTGTTTGCACAATTCGAATCATGGCAGGTCCTGGTTTTTCTCTTGAACTGAGTTGCCACTCGTCTTGAACCCTCCAGAATAAGTTGTTGGTCCTTCGTGCATAAATCATTTGTTTGCTGCACTGACACACCTGGTCCTGATGCTCCATGTTTTCAGGGTTTTGAAGCATATGTTGGAGTTTTGCTTCTTCAGACAGCTTTGCATGGGCTTGCCTCCGAATGGCAGGCAAGAATGATTTGACAGTTTCACTATTTAGGGTGTGTTTAGTTCACGAAATTTTTGGCGTTGGATACTGTAGCACTTTCGTTTGTATTTGTCAATTAGTGTCCAATCATGAATTAATTAGGCTCAAAAGATTCGTCTTGTGATTTTCTACCAAACTGTGTAATTAATTTTTCTTTTCGTCTACATTTAATGCTCCATGCATGTGTCTAAATATTCGATGTGACGGGGAATCTTGAAAAATTTTGGGAACTAAACACCCCCTTACAGTTGAATGTCAGATAGGATGAAATTGTCTAGGCCCTTGATTGAATTTATTGCTGTCTGGAATTTATTGCCTTTACCAATATTTGAAATTCTGGGTGGTGGTGGAGGGATATAGGTCAAACTGTCTTCCCAATATAGATCTTGACATGCCACTTGGCACTTGTTCTGAACTGAAATTTACACCGCATTTTCGTTTTTTACCAGGTTGTAGTCTGCGGGATCTTGCTGGTGGTTATGGCAGTCGGCAACTTTGTCAACACTATGGAGACACTACTACTGAAACTGAGGTTCAAAGCAAAGATGAAGAGAGCAAAGAACAGACAGGATCGCCCACATCAAAATTGACAGGCAGGCATCGTAGTTCCTGTAACCATCGGTTTGTAAATCCTTTGACATTGAAAATTGACAGAGCAAAGCTGACACCATCGGTTTGTAAATCCTTTGACCTGTATTAACATTTTTGCCTGCTTGTAATTCTCTGTTTTGGTAATTGGCCCTGTAACATTGAAGTTGATATTCCACACAACACACGATGGATGAAACAATCCTCTTCCCAAAGATGAAAACTGTGAGTTTGCGCTGTACTATGCTTCTTCTGTTTGAAATATTTGGGTCCTGAAATAGGATAATAATGTGTCTAAAGTTATGAATAGACAGGGGGGCCTCCATATAAATGGAGCACAGCGATAAGGTTTGATGTTGTCATGTACGTACTTGTCATACAGAGATTGGTGTGAATGATTAGCATCATTTCAGTCTTGTGCTGCGACTACTGGTGCAGAACTTCAGAGTACTGCTGGCAGTCGTATGAGGTGGCAAGCAATTTTGGTGCAGAAACTAGTTGAACATTAGATTTATTTAACTATGACTGTTTTCTAGACATTAACAGTATCTCATGAGCATGTACCCAGTGCTAACGATCAACTGCATCTTGCGAGTCCAAAACAAATATATTGGTGGTACCGTGCTAGGAGTATTCTGCAAGCTTTTGTTTTGGATGGTGTGGTCCAGGAAACTCTCCCGTCATCTGACAGCCCGCGCTAAATTACCAAAAACATGCGCAGGACCAGTGTTGGAGATTCCATTCCGGCTAACACGCGCAGCAAATCTTTCCAACAATCATAAGTGTGTGCAGTATGTATGCTGCAAATATGAGCTGGCTGGTCCTCCAAAAACTGCCGCTGCCTTCGACCACAACCTGAATGAGGCTATCCGCACTCATGGTCCTCTATATTCATCCTCTATACGTCCTAGTCAGCAAGATTCTCTCCTCTATACTCAATTCTCCCGCACCCATCCATCCTCTATATCATCCTCTATCCACTCTATCTACTATGGGACCCACTTGTCACTTTATCTAAATATAACCATGAGTGATCTAGTTTTGAAGGATTTATTGAGACGAATTTAATGGTGCAATCGAAATTTAATTTGGATTTTTGTTTGTGAGTTATAGCATTTTTTCCTTGGTTTAGCTAGTAGGACCCGCCACTGCGCACTATAGAGTAAACACTGTACTACTCTAAATATAGAGTAAGAGAAAGGATAGAGTATCGTTTTAGAGTATCCAGTGCAGCAGTTTTTACTCTATATTCATACTCTAAAGCTTTAGAGTATCATTTAGAGTATGCCACTGCGGACAGTCTGACGAGCCTGCTTTACTTGCTCCCTTACCTCTGCCTGCACATCATCACTCAATCATTGAGGTAGCTACTAGATTCCTTAGCATCCTACTAGGGCCTGGTTTGTGTTGCTAAAGTTAAAAAATTTTCACTCTTCATCACATCAACTTTTGCACGGATGCATGAAGCATTAAATATAGATAAAAAATAATTAATTACACAGTTTAGTTATAAATCACGAGATGAATCTTTTGAGTCTAATTAGTCTATGATTGGACACTAATTACCAAATATAAACAAAAGTGCTACAGTAACCAGATTCAAATTTCTAGCCATCTAAACAAGGGCTAGATTCCTAGTGAGGCAACGTTTAGATCCAAAAGCATCCAAAATTTTTTTATAGTATCAGTCACATCGAATCTTTAGACGCATGCATGGAGTATTAAATGTAGGTAAAAAAATAACTAATTGCACAGTTTGTCTGTAAATGTCGAGATGAATCTTTTGAGCCTAATTAGTCTATGATTGGATAAATATTACCAAATAACAACGAAAGTGCTACCGAAATTTCTCCCCAAAATTTTTGCCATCTGAGTTTGTATGCCGCGGCGGAGCTGCTGGGCCAAGCAAACTTTAGAACCCCGTCCCGTTCCGTTTGGTTTGGGACAGCTACTCACGCCTCCGGTCCCGACGGATTTTTCTCTTGAAGCCATTGGAGAGACGATGAAGCCATGTGTTTGGGACAACTCCTCCACTTCTGGTATCGTAGCATGGAGCCGGAGCTAAAGAGTACCCTTCCAAATGGGTTCTTACTGTACTCTGTATGAAAGAAAATGCACGGTAAATCCATTCCATATTTACATTTCACTCGGATCAATCTCAAGTCCTCTCTTCCCCTCCACTCCAATGCACAATCCATTTCCTTACAATCCTACTACCCCTAACAAACATCAAGGACAACGAAAGGAAGAATTTACTTTCGCTACAAGAACACACACACACACATGACACACACATCCAAGCTAAGACGTCTTAACTGCTCTAAACACAATGGACGGAGCGATCGAATCGAACAAATTAAAACGGAGAGTAAATAAATTCAAGAAAATCAAAATCATGTGAGCTCGAGCAGCTTGCTGAGCTGGATATGGTGGCCGTAGCCCGCCTTGGCGATGGACCTGGCCGCCTTCTCCGCGATGGCGGCGCGCACCTGCGCCATGGACGGCCGGAGCCCGGGCTGCGCCGCGACGCACTCCACGGCGAGCCTGGCCACGTCGTCGGCCTCCTCCTCGTCGTACCCGCCGTCCCCGACGAGCCTGCCGTCCACGAGCCCCGCCACGCCGCGCGCCCGGACGCGCGGCAGGATCCGCGCCGTCAGGTTCTCACCGGAGCCGCCGGACGCGTCGTCGTCGCCGGCCGCTGGCAGGCCCGTGACGGCCTCGAGCAGGAGCACGCCGAAGCCGTAGACGTCGGACTTGCTGGACACGATGCCCGTCCGGAGGAAGAAAGGGTCGGCGTAGCCCGGCGACCCCACGGCCACGGCGCCCGCGCGCGCCGGCGCCACGGCTGCCGAGAAGCCCTCGCAGGCGGAGCCCAGGTCGCAGAGCCGCGCGCCGCCGCCGGTGGCGCTGCCGTCGAGGAGCACGTTGGACGCCGACACGTCGCCGTGCACCACCGCGGTGGAGGTGCCGCCGCCGTCGTGCAGGTGCTCCAGCGCGCACGCCACGTCGTGGAGGATGCGCATGCGCTGCGCCCACGACAGTAGCGGGGCGGCGGCCCCCGCCGCCGCGCCGTGGAGCGCGTCCGCCAGCGTGCCGCCGGCGAGGTACTCCAGCACCAGCGCGCCCTCTTCCTCTACAGTAACAGTCATTAGTTTAGGCCTTGTTTAGAATGGTGAATTGGGGAGAAAAACACTGTATCAGAATTCCTGTAGCATTTCGTTTGTATTTGGTAAAAATTATCCAAATTTTGACTAACTAGGCTTAAAATGTTCGTCTCGCAAAGTACAATAAAACTGTGCAATTAGTTTTTGATTTTATCAACATTTAGTATTCCATGCATTTGCCGACATTTTGATGTGACGGGGAATCTTCTTTTTGCATAGTGAAATTAGGGGAGAGAATTGGGGAACTGAACAAGGCCTTACCCACTCCATGTCTCCATCTCCATGGGTGATTACATTACATGTTTTCACCGCGGAGTGAATGTGAAAATGAAAGTGAATCGAAAAAAAAACAGGCGACAGCGACGACCAGGGGTATTTAGATGTAAAAAAATTTGGAATTTTACTACTGTAGCACTCAATTAGTGTCTAATTATGGACTAATTAGGTTTAAAAGATTCATCTCGTGATTTACAACCGAACTGTGTAATTAGTTATTTCTTTTACCTACGTTAAGTGCTCTATGTATACATCTAAAAATTAATGTGATGGAGAGAGTGTAAAATTTAAAATTTAGAAGGGAAGTAAATAAGGGCCAAGCTGAAGAAGTGCAGTGCAGGTTTGACGAGAGGAGGTGGGGAGTCGCCGTACAGAAATGAATGAATACGCGCCATAGCGGTGTAGCCGTTGCTCTCGAGTCTCGACTCTCCACTCTCGTTAGGCGTTAGGTAGGTAGGGAGTAAAGTGATGTCACGCGCGCACCACCCTTTTTTTTTATTTCTTTTTCAATTTGTAGTAATTTATCTGCATTATTTAGAGACTAAAGGCTGCTAAAGTCTAAGTTAATCAAAGCCCCTTCATTTCCGAAGGAAAAGTCTAAAGCTCCTTCATTTCTTGGTTGCTGCTCGCTACTTTGATAAAGAAATGTGTAAGCTTGACTTCAATCATGGCTTGTACTAAGTAAAGTGTAGACAAAGTCAATGCATGCCATATCAAATCCAAGTTACTAATAGCTTATTTCTCCTCTGATATAATTTGCCAACATTCATGTAAGCAAGTTTCATGTCAAAATAATCGGTACTATATGTTTACTTAAGGTGTATGAACTGGTAGGTGCTAGTCTCTCTCTATATCTATTATCTATCTATTCTATCTATTTATTTGTCTATCTATAATAAAATATAAATAAAAATCGTAAAAGAATAAAGTTAAAACATGCAACAGGGACAGTTGGTTTGGAGCAGAACAAAGTAGCGTACGCGTGGAGCGGAAGTGATCAATGATTTCTGTTTATGTACTATGTAGCGAGATGGACCAAAAAAAAAGGAAGAAGTGATGAATAGTAGTGAGCAGCAAGGCGCGCACGCGTGAACTCACCGTTGTCGTCGGAGTAGGCGAGGAGCGCGACGATGTTGGGGTGTCGGAGGCGGCGGAGCAGGTCGAGCTCCTGCCGGAAGGCCCGCAGGCGTCGCTCGCCGCCGCACCAGCGCTGCACCTTGACGGCGACGGGCGAGCCGTCCAGGAGCCTGGCGAGGTACACGGTGCTGGAGCCGCCGCGGCCCACCACGGCGGCCTCGTCGAAGCCGCCGGTCAGCGCCTCCACCTCCCGCCACGCCAGCCGCCGCGGCGCCTGCTGCTGCTGCTGCGCCTCCTTCTTGACGGCTATTAATAACGCTTGCTGCTGCTTGGGCTTGGCCGCCGCTGCTGCTGGCTGTGGGTGACGATGACGTGGACCTGCTGCTGCTGGTGCTCGCGCCTCGAGGTCGGCGTCGGCGGAGGGCCGACGGCGGAGGGACGCGAGGCAGTGGCGGATGAGGAGGACGGCGATGGCGCCGGAGGCCAGCAGGAGGACGCAGAGGAAGAGCAAGGCGAGCGCCACGGCCACCTCCATGGCGCCCCCTCTCTCTCGCGGTAGGCTGCTCGCTGCTGTCAGAAATCAGAAGTCAGAAGCAGCTGCTGTGTGTTGCTTCAGTGTGGGGAAAGCAAGGCACGGCACAGCAAGGGGAGAGGTGAAGGAGCCCATGGTGTATATATAAATAATGGGGAACTTAAAATGGAAGGAGAAGTGGTGGCAAGTTAAAAGGCAGAGCTTGATACATATGCATCAGCTAACCTCATTCATTTGTGCTTGTGCTTAGCTGAGCTTGCTTCGCTCGCTCGCTGGCTCGGTAGTTGAAGAGGGCCACTTCAGAAATCAAACAACTGCTTAATTAATTGAAAAAAGTCACCGTAACCCCCAACTATCCAAGGGTAGACTAATTCACTCCCCAAACTATAAAACCAAATATTCTGCCCCATGAACTTTCCAAAACTGTTCAAATGACCCCCAAGCGGTTTTCAATGGTGGTTTTGCCACCGTGGCTGCTGATATGGACGACGACGTGACAATGGCCTACATGTCAGCCACCCCTCTCTCTTCTCTCTCCTCTCACTCCCGTCGGCGCCCCCTCCCATCTCCTCTCCCCCACTCTCCCGTGCCTCCCTCTCAATCTCCCTCTCCCTCACCAACAGCCGATCTGGAGGAGCTCGTGGGCGTGGCGACCAGGCGGCCCGCCGGTCTGGCGGTGGGCAAGGTGGGCGTGGCTGAGGCTGAGGCGGCAGCACGGGCGTGGGTCCGGCCGAGGCAGCAGCGCGGGCGCGGGCTTGGCTGAGGCGGTGGTGCCTCCTCCCCCGAGCTCCTCCACCGGCGGCACTGGCTCCTTCACCGTCGTCCCTCTCTACGCCGCCACGACCGCTCGAGCTCGCCGACAAAATTATTCGTCGCGGTTGCTCCACCTCTGCCCAACTGCTCGCGCCTCTAGCTTCGCCTTGTCCTTGCATCTCGTTTGAGCCTGGTTGCGCCGTCTCTTGTTGCTGGAGTCGTCCTCGGCGCCGGTGAACGTCTCGCCTTCTCGTCTTTAGTTTTGGTTTCATCCCGATTCCGTGTTGCCCTTAGGCTTGTCCGTTTGGTCGCCAAAGCCCAGGACACGCCGGAACGCCGCCTCGACCACCGGTTCGCGCCGCCGTCTCTGCCCTCAATGTCGGTAGCCCTCTTCGTTTTGTCGCCGCCTCAGCCGTGTAGTCGAGCAAGTCGCGGTGAGCTCTGTTGAGCTAACCCTAACCCTAACTAGGCCGCCCGAGCGCCGGAACGGCCATTACGCCGCCACACCCTGTAACGGCATGGGCATAGAGGACAGAGGAGAGGAGAGAAGAGAGAGGGGTGGCTGACATATGGGCCATCGCCACGTCGTCGTCCATGTCAGCAGCCACGATGGCAAAACCACCATTGAAAACCGCTTGGGGGATTATTTGAACAGTTTTGGAAAGTTCAGGGGACAGAATATCTGGTTTTATAGTTTGAGGGGTGAAGTAGTCGACCCTGGATAGTTGGGGGTTTATGTAGACTTTTTTCTTAATTAATTTGTGAAGTAGATACAAAAAAGATTTGATTTTTACATGAAAGATTCAAATTTTGACCCTCAAAATATATATACTCGGTCAATTTTTTATAGCATCAGACGACAATCAAATCAAATCAAAGGGACGGTTTTTCTGAGACAGGTGGCAGGTGCATAGAAATAGAATATATTATATTATTTTATTTTATTTTATTTTATTTTATACATAAGCCAATGGAATATATATAGATGCTTTGGAAACAGACAGAATTAAAGCTCTCGTTGACACATCTCAGCAGCAACAGAAGTAGAGCTGCTAGCTAGAGCAGAAATCCCAAATTATATTATATAATAATAACATCTATTAGTATAGTGATTAGTACTACTTGAGATTTTGATAGCCCTGTTCAGCGTGGACTGCGGAATATTATACACGCTCTTAATTACTTCGATCCAGTCTAAGTATGAAGTGAACTCCCATGCATACAAATGCACGCCGTAGTACATTTGTACACGGTTAACGAACCTAAAAAAAATACTATGGGAGTGATCCGAGTAATAAAAAAAATTACTGTGGAGGTAGCACAAGTAACCACCTGGCACCTGTACATGTACTACACGGTAGAATTTGCATGCAATGAATGAACGGTGGTTCCGATGCCTAATACAGGTTGTGAGTAATAATAAAGAATTAAGAGAGGGTACACTGTACAGTAATAAGGATGAGGAGTTATTAGCCAGCCTGAAGATTGTCTGAATGTGTATGACTACTGTTGTTTGGTTCAACAGCGTAACAACCGTGCTTGGCATTGGTAGATGCAGCACCAAAAAGAAAAAAGTACTGTGCACAAGCATTACTAAACACTATGTTAATAGTAGACACATAATAAGGCATGTTTGGATCACCTAATGTCGGGTATCAAAATACCCAAGGTACCCAACAGGGGATAAAATACGGCACCCTGCACGTTTATTAAAAACGGCCCACCGTAGGGGACCCAAAAAGCACTGACAGCATGTCAGCCGCTCAAGGCGCGAATGACAAACTCTATTTCGCCCGAGCCTTGCGGAGAGGCCTCGGGCGCGATAGGCGTCTCGGGCGACATCTTTCCGTCTCGCTCGAGCCCCCGCGACGTCATCAAAGGCGCCCGACCCCCGCGGCATGTTTCCGCCTCGCCCGAGGGGCATGTGGAATCCTCAGGCAAGACGGGGAGCCACGGCCCCCCCAACTATGGTACTCGCTCCATCAACGTGATGGACGTGACCATACACAGTCAACAGGGGCACAGGAACCGTGCCCTGACTCGACATGACTCCAGTCATTCTACCACGATGACATCCATACCTCCACACCAACGGGGGTGATGGCAGCTGTGCCACCTAACCCCCTCGCTACGAAAATCCTGACGCACGCGCCGCCCACCTTCATGGCACAGAGGCGTACAGGTCAAAGCATGGCCCCGGCACGTCGCACTAGCGAACGGAGAGGCCAAAAGATCAACGCCCCGCACTACTCCACGCTACAGGAAAACTATTTCCGCCAGATAAGGAGGAAGACGGCTACGCCGAGGCCACCTTTTTTTTGCCTTTCTCTTTTATTTATTTTTTCTGTTTTCACCCCTTTACCGTAAATGTAACCCGAGCCCTCCCCTTAGAAGGTATAAAAGGGGAGGCAAGGGCTGCATCCAGAGGAGAGCGAAAAAGAGACGAAACGATCAAGTAACAACAGCTAGAACCCATCTCAATCGAAACAACCACCACCACCACTCAAGAGACTTAGGACCTGCTTCCTCTCTCGAAAGCTTGTAACCCCTACTACGAGCACCCCGATGCAAGACAACACGAACCACAACGAAACCCACTGGACGTAGGGCCATTCATGCCCGAACCAGTATATATCCTTGTGTCCACTTTGCACACCATCAAGGTCTAGACGCGCAGATACAAATTCACTAGTCGCTTTGTTTAGACACCCAGTCCTCTAGACACCGACACCTAGCTAGAACTAAAATTTATCTGCGGACTAACATTTAGTTGGGCTAAAGTGTAAGTGGCTAAAGTTTAGTCTAGTACTATTTGGTACATGACTAAAAGCAAGTGTTTTTATTTGTTTTTGACAAATTAAGACTCATGTGCACCTTTTAGTAAATACAAGTTCACATTTGCTAACTAATTAACCAATTAATTGCTAGCTGGGTTATAAACACTTTTAGTCCATCGGTCTTGATAGTTAGGAGTAAAGTTTAGTCCATGATATCCAAACAAACTCTAATAGTAGAGAAATCTAAACACAAAGCTTTGCCTAACTTATATTAATAGTAGACAAGATATCAACAAATAACAAAACAAAAGTCCCACAAGCCACACACCCCCTCAAAACAATGACACATACTACACTAGTTTATTAAAAACCAAACAATATTAATATAAACAGAAACTAAATAGTAGTAGCATTAGCAATAGCGGTTGATGTGGGAATTCCGGATGAATTAGAATGAAATTCGACTAAATTACTTATATGAAGGAATAAACTATTATAAATTAAATGAAGTGGATGGCGTGGCATACTAATAACAAGTAAATACATGTGATAGTGGACTGCTAAGGTAGATTGCTTGCATGTCGAGATAGAATGACTAGTGAGGTTTAAGATTATAAGATATATAGAATAGATATAGGTATAGATAGATGTAGATATATATATATAGATAGATGTAGATACTGATAAATATAGATATAGATTTGATACCTATTAATTAGTTATAGTTAGGTTCTAAAGACAGTAAAATGAAGATATTACTCGTACTTACTATATCAGCAGTACAATAGATAATAATTGTATTAACCAAGCAAGTACGTTTGTGTATGAATTATATTATTATTGTTGCATCAAATTAAAATGTTGTTGCTTGATTTTCTTCGTATGCAAAAAAAAGGACGCGAGCGAGAGAACAGTGCGGCTTTAAGCCGTACATATCGAGCTTCCTAGGAGCCTGTTTAGTTCCTCTCCCAACCCAAAAAAGTTTGCGTAGTATCCGTCACATCGAATCTTTGGACGCATGCATGGAACATTAAATGTAGGTAAAAAAATAACTAATTGCACAGTTTGTCTGTAAATGTCGAAACGAATCTTTTGAGCCTAGTTAGTCCATAATTGGATAAATTTTGTCAAATAAAACGAAAAGTGCTACAGTAGCCGAACCCAAACTTTTTCACCAACTAAACAACCCCTATATTGATGGATGGAGCTGAGATGTGACATCGTCCTGTATATATTCGTGTTGGTTAGTTATTAGTTATCCAACGGATTTGCTAAGCTGGTACTACATGGACGATCAGGATCACATAGACCTCACATGTACAGCACGTACCAGTTGTACAACACGTACCACCAATATAATCAAAAGCCAATGCGTGCAGCAACGACTATTTGTAGCTAGGTACCCGGCCCATTTTAAATTTAAGACTAATATTTTAATAACAGTCCACCCTAAACTAAGTGTCTTGAACTAGTCACTTTGAGCCGCACCAGAGGCTCTGTCGCTATGGTCACGCCATACCTATCAACCTAAGCGGCTGAAAGTACTGTGGGCTAATTTATTGTTAGAGAAAAACACTGCTGGCTGACTAAAAATAAACGGCTGAAAGCTCAAGCGAACAGGCTGGTGATTTGCTGGACACATTGGCGTCGCCGTGACAAGTTATTTCCACGTATGTCACTGACGTGGACCCGAGTCACGTCATTGTCCTCGGCGTAGAGTCACGCCATCCAAGACGTAGGTTTACACGTTTTAGAAGAGATATATTTACTATTTTTCTATATTACATTACGGTAAAATTGGCAATTTTTGATGAGGTCGTGTATCCGCCTGACTCCAACAACCACATGAACCAGTTTATTTTCATATAGGAAGGAAAATTAGAAACCACGAGAGAAAAACTGCATTTCAAATGGAACCCAAGAGAATTGGGGGTGAGGGGTATGGGGTACGGGGTACCTAGCAAGCGTTGCTCCTGTGAGAGACATGAACTAAAATACTAACCACAATAAACAAATCAAATTAATTAGCCAACGACGACGCAGGTACCTTCGATCCTTTAACAGGCACGTACTCTAGGTGTCTCAAAATAGAAGTCATTCTAGCTTAAAAAATTACCATTTTTAACTTTGATCAATTATATATAAAAGAATATTAATATTTATAATACATAAGTACTATATTAGATAGATCGTTGAATATACTTTTATAATAATAAACTTATTTGGAGATATAAATGTTGCACGAATTTTCTTTAAATTTAATCAAAATTAAAAAAAAATTAATCTGCACGTATCTCGTAACAGCCTTCTTTCTAAGGCTTGGATCATCTTTATTTTATTTGTCCGGAGGACGAACGAGATCTCACGTGTCATCAGTTGGCGTGTGTTCAGTGTTCACCAACCTGTGGACTGTGGCATGCAGTAGTGCGACTGGCGAAGTGGCGATCTACAGATGTTTGCACGCGGACAATGGAGTGCAGACAAATGATCCATCGATGAGATGAGAAAGAACGTCTGAAAGCATGCATGCGTGTTTAGACGACCCAGCTGCTAGCTTATAGGTAGTATTTTATTATTATTAGCTTATTGTCGGTGAGGTGAACAGTCGCCGTCTTTCTCTTGCTTTCATATTGATGATGATGAAGATTGACGACGACGATGAAAATGTCAGCAGGAAGCAACAACTAACTAATACTTGCAGGTTACTGCTCATCCCGATATTGACTTGCTTGGTTGATGACACCATGTGTACGTCATATATGCTCCATGTCCATGCATATGTCTGCTCAGCATCAGGATCTTGAACACACAGAATATTGTATATATATATACTCCCTCCTCGGTCCCCAAAAGAATAATAAAATTCTAAAATAGTGTCATGTTTTAGCATATCAAAAAAAGTTTGATTAATTATAGATAAAAAATATAAATATTTATAATATCAAATAAATAACATTAGATTAATTGTGAAATGTATTTTCATAATAAATTGATTTAGAGCTATAAATATATATAAATACTATTTACTAGAAATTTAGTCAAACGTGAAGCACTCTAACCGCCATGCAACCTATATTTGTATCCTATTAGAGATAGAGGTAGTATGTACTTACATATAGTGCCTCTTTGGCAGGGCTCCAGCTTCGGCTCCTGCAGGAGCTGTACCGAACGACAGTTTGCAGAAGAGCTCCTCTGGCGGAGCACACGAAGAGCTGGAGCCCTTTTATGCAGCGGTAGGCGGAGCCACAAAACCAAGGCTTTGTTTAGATCCAAGGCTAAAGTTGAAATTTTTTACTCTCTCCTCGTCACATCAATTTTTGCACGCATGCATGAAGCATTAAGTATAGATAAAAAAAATAATTAATTGCACAGTTTAGTTATAAATCACAAGACGAATCTTTTAAGCCTAGTTAGTCTATAATTAGACACTAATTATCAAATATAAACGAAAATGCAAAAATTCTAAATTTTCGCCGACTAAACGAGGCCCAAGCTTCTCCCGGCTTTGTCAGGGTGGGAAAGGACGCCGTGGTCCTCCTGGTTCGAGCGTCCGTCACACAGTCACAACGAGGCCGTGCCTGTACATAAAGAAAGAGGAGGACCTGCTAGCAAGAATAGAATAAAAGGTAGGGCCCCAATGTAAAAATACAAGAGAGAAAGAAAATAAAAATAACTCTAATAATTAAGAAATAGACAGGGTTCCCAATGAAAAAGCAACTGTTAGCTTCCTGAAATGGACCAAATCACCTGATACTTATAAAATACGTAATAAATTACACAAATACCAAAAAAGAGTAAAACCAAATTTTCTAGGTTGGGTTTAACTAGATCTGCACCATAGTAAAATAATAAGTAAGGGTATTATAGACATTTACTATCTTTCACCCATTCTAGCAAAACAGGAGGAGCTGTTTTACTAAACGTTTTTCAACACGGCTTCTGCTCCTCTAGAGAAGCCACTTCTTCGGAGGAGCCAAACAGGAGGAGCTATTTTACTAAACGTTTTTCAACATAGCTTCTGCTCCTCTAGAGAAGCCACTTCTTCGGAGGAGCCAGAGTCGGAGCCGTTTTTGAGGAGCCATAGCCCTGCCAAACAGACCAATATACTTGGATCTGAGCAAAAGCTAGCAGTTGAGATTCACTAATCACTACCGAACCATTCGTAAGCAATGATGGTCGTTAGACTTGTTATGTAGTGTGACGCCATCCATGCATTATATTCCTACTGCTACTATATCATTGTCATCATATAAGTATATACCGACTACACTAGCTACCAGCTCCTGTGTACTATGTCGATCTGTTGCAACACGATCAATAGAGAGTGCCCAATATTTTCGCAACAGATTCAATTCTAGTTGGTATGTACAATATTGCAGTATCTCAAAAAGAAATAATCTATGTTACGTTAATAAGGTGACAAAAGCTCTACGTACTAGTTGTTGCTATTGTATACATATAACTAAATACGTAACTACTGCTGCTTTGGATTATATATATATCATGGCATGCATCATGCATGATAGAGATGCATGCTAAAGTACGGCCAATAGCTAGCATGCAGAGAGAATCGCAGTGCTACAACCAGCACTCAATCTTAATTAGCTTCAGATTAAACATTTGGAACATATGCTTGAAAGATGTGTGTGAAATATATGTAACATTCAGATAAAACACTTGCAATATGAAAACACTTACTGCAACATAAGACTGAAACAACTGAAACCATTGAAACATATTCTTGCAACATGTGTGAAATATATGCAACATCCAAATTAAAAACGCTTAAAACAGATGAAACATTTTGAACAAATGCTTGCAACATGCCTATGAAACACTTGCAACATATGTAACATCCCAATCTATTTTTGCAACATCTACATGGAACACTTGCAACATACCTCAGAAACATTTGAAACACTTAAAACATACGCTTGCAACATATCAAGCGCGACAGTCTAGTGGACAGCGACCACCATGTCAAGCGCGCTGAGGAACTCGATAATCGCCTCGATGGGCAGATCGGGGCTGGGAGGCGGTGGAGTGAAGAGCACCTCGGACTTGGCCCCCTGCGAGCTTCTTCCACTACCGGGGCGCGAGGAGCCTTGAGGCGGACGCGAAGTACGGCACGACACAGCCGCGACGCCCTCGTCCAGCTGCAGGAGGAGGTGATGAGGAGGATGCCGGCACCGGCGGCGGCAATGAGGGCGGGGGTGGGCGGGAGGCGCGACTCCAATGGTGGAGCTTGGCGTCGCGGAGGCGGGAGAGGGCCATGGGGCAGAGGAAGCGGAGCGGAGCCTACGGTGAGCACAGGGTAGAGGAAGCAGAGCGGAGTCTGCGACGAGCGCTTGAGATGGAATGGGAGGGATATTTTTTTTTTTATTTGGGAAGACAGCGCCCGGACGGTTTTTTTATTTAGAAAGATGGCACCTGGACGGACGGACGTCCTCAACGTATCATTATCGATGTATACATTGAACCTACATATACATACATAAACAAATAAATGAGAAATGAAGTCTAAGAAATAAAGAAAGTAAAAGCACGAAGAGTATTAGGTTAGCTTCACCTTACGATTCCATTAACTGATACAGTAGTATATATATGACGATGAATGTCGATCGCAGTAGCACAACAACTAGAATTAATAATAAGCTAGCAACATGAATGAATAAATACTGAAAACCGACGGGGATCGGATAAAGTGACAGTCGATCCATCGATTGATTGCCCAAGTATAAAGCAAACATGGATTGCATGCATGCAATGCAACCATACTATGTATCTATCCTAATTGAAATGATGGACCCAATCATGCAGATACTCCTATATCGTAGCAGCATCAAGCAAAGATATGATGATGATGAACCTAATCATCATCATATTCCACGTATATCAGCTCTAAAGGATCATATGTACGTACGTAGGGACATAATAAAAATAAATATAATATAGTTACATATATAGCGACAAGTTGACAACCCAAGCAAACAAAGATCGTATATCTAGCTAGTGTGCTTAGAGAGAGAGTATATATATATATATATATATATATATATATATATATATATATATATATATATATATATATATATATATATATATATATATATATATATATATATATATATACCAAGAAATTTATTGTGGCAGAACCGTCTAATTTAATACCCTCTCAAGAGTACTTGTCTTCCATTAGACACTAAGTACCCAAGGGAGAGCACTAAACTCTGCGATTCCATCGAGCGCACCCGAGGGAGAACTCGAAAATCCACATTTTTACCTCCGGATCATAAATGAGAGATAAAGCTTACAACATCTTTACCATTTCTTACATCACTTTTAGTACAACATCAGGGTAATCCATTGTTTAATTATAACAGCGGAAAATAAAATGTTATCAGAGTTCAGCGGAAATGAAACCATTTGATGATGAGTTAAATATTATCATGATGAACATTTATATACAAGAATTCATAATAGGTGGTAAATCTTTCCTTTGTAAAACATTTTTGGTGAGAGTTATAAATCAACTCTATATCCGCAACGTAAGGGAAATCCTCACTGAGCCCACCAGGAGGTTTCCACACATAAAAGTCAGCTTCAAGAACACCTGTCACCTGCAACAGGGTAGAACAAACCCTGAGTACTCAATTGTACTCCGCAAGACTTACCCGTCAGAAGGAAAGAAAAGACTCCAAGGACATGCAAGGCTATCTGGCTTGTGGGTTATTGCAACTGCAGGAAGCATTACTAAAGGTGCATCCTTATATTTAACTTTTATTAGCAGTCATCGGTAGTTCATTAACCCACCATTCTAGTAAGCACCTGTTCTACTTTCAAGCAAAGGTTGAGCCATAAGAACCATTTTTCCATCTTTCATCTTTCATTTCTTACTACGGTGCCAGAGTGCAGTCAAGTCGTACCGTCACGTAGAAACGGCGATTCGCGAATCAATGTGCCCAGCTGGGTACCCCAAAAAACACACGCCTCGCTTGCACCCCAGGCACGAGCGAGACCAACCCGTTCCACTCCTGTCACAGGTTCCAGGTCCCCGTCCAAACTTGGACTCCAAGCCCCCACACTTGAGGCCCGGCCTCAAAGTGGTGCTTAGACCTCCACCTATCCCCGCCTCCAATCAGTCGGTCCGGAAAGAGCCGGAGCCCATGACAAGAGAGTAACAAGTCTTCCTAGCCCCCATCCGCTAGTATATGCTCGGGATAATAAATCTGTGACTTGACCGGGGATCCAGTGCAACGAACGGTCCTTAATCGACACAGGCGGGACAAATGCAACCAGAGCCTCGCTCGGATTGCCCAACCAAGTCCATATCCAATTTCAAGTATAGTCCCGCCCGGTCTCCAATTATTATCCATATATAATCCATGTGATAGTAACATGATAATAGTAACAATAATATATTTCCTATCTCTCGCGAGTGACAGGCAATCACTCGACTTCTACCAGAGTCCTGTAGCATAGCAATCTACACGATCTTGACATACTAGTAAGACTCATGGGATCAGGATATATATATACAAGTGGGTTTCATTCAACTCCTTAAAACTTAATGCACAAGCATAAATAAAGTGCAGCATAATAGAGGTTATGCACCGGGGCTTGCCTGGGTAAAAATATAACCAAATGTTAGTATGCCATCTCCGGGGCACGATCACCATGGCATCATCTTTTGGGTCAACGCCAAGTCCTCCGGTTGATCCATCGATCCATCATCGTTCCTATTATGATTTACGCGAATGCAACGCAGAGACATAAGTAAAAGACAGCAATCGCAACTCTCGTCGTACGACTACGTCTCGCAAGCTAACGAGCTAGCCACACAGAAACTCACTAGGCCACGTATCCACGTTGTCGATTCAAACGTTATTTCTTAACAAGTGTTTTAGTTATATAAACCCGAGATGTCGCGTTATTCATTTTATAGATTTACTACATATTCAAACCAGAGCTTATTAATTATCCTAACAACTAATTATTTTGGAACTACAAAAATTACAGTGGACACCTAGTAGTACTAGAAGTTTACTATAAAATTTCTAGGATTAATGCTATCACTGATTATTCATAACACTGCTTACAAGTTTATGTTTGATAATATTAAATATCTCGAAGTAATTAAAGCAAGCCTAAAAATATTATAAAACTACGTGAACTAATTACACCTTTATCTAGATCATGATTTCAGGAGACTAACAAAATTGGTTCTACCATTTTTATGATTTTTATTTGATTTATTACGGATTTACAAACTTCAGCCATATTAAATAAAATAGCAAAAAGGACCCGTATAATTCTTTTGCTTGGATATATACCCTTCTCACCTTGCTCTCTCTTTTCCAGGAACGGAGCGCTCGGAGCAGAGGAGCTGAGGAGCTCCGACTGGCAGTGGAGTCGCTGCGGTCACGACGGCCGGCGAGAGCGGGACAGCTCCACGGCTTGGGCGGCTGCGAGCTCGGTAAGCGGAGTTGGGACGCCGGTGCGGGACGCGGAGGTGGAGCAAGGAGAGGCCGTGAGATAAGACGAGCAAGGCGAGCAGCGGTCTGGCTTCCTTAAGAAGCCGAAGAGACAGCAGACAAGCGTAGATGGCAGGGCGTGCGGTGCAGCGAAATGAGAGAGAGAAGAGAGTGCACGGCGCAGCAGCTCTTAATGCTCGGATGAACAATGTTTTCTGCATGCTACAGTGCATTCTGCGACGCTACAGCGATCTCTGCGCTGCTACAGTGATCTCTGCGCTGCTACAGTGCATTCTGCGACGCTACAGTGATCTCTGCGCTGCTACAGTGCATTCTGCGACGCTACAGTGATCTCTGCAGAACCCAGCAGCTTCCACGAGTGAACAGTGTTTCCACGCGTCTACAGTGCCCTACAGTGACATTGCGTGCTCTCTGGTTCTAGAATTCCTAGACCGCCTGCATCACGTCTGCCTTAACGGGCTCAAGGATGCGTGCCTCGATGCGAGCGAGATCAGGTTCAATGCAGATCACAAAGCGATTTGTCAAGTTCAGTTATAATGCAGACCATTCAAACATCCAGAAAAACCAGCCTGCAGATCATGCTTTGGTTGGTTTGCATGATTAGATAAATTAAAGCTTTGGACTGACCAATAAATATTTCACGTAATCGTCTCTACTACGTACTAACCCATAGGAATAAATATTAAGCACTATTTTATTATTTTGCTCAATATAATTTGTTAAAAAAATAGCACTCTTAATCCTAAGTTTATGCCCTTGCCAATGCAACGAAAGGACTCATTTTTAATTTTTGGATTTGGTTTCTTGCAACCACAAACATGCGTCACATAAGAGTCGGGTATCATTTCATGAGCGATTAAAATTTTAAAACCCGAGAACTCGTTCTGCTAATTTCTTTTAGGCCTTAATCGCATGCTAAGTAAGTTAGTAACACCAGGGGTGTTACATCCTTCCCCCCTTAAAAAGGATCTCGTCCCGAGATCCGGAACAAGAACAAAAGAGGGAAGCACGATTACATTTCACAGATCTGAGCTTACATAGGAGATTACACGACTTCAAACGCTAAACCATTCTGGAATCTAAAGATAACACGGCTAAGAACAAATCTAATACAACTCACAACCTCTCTAGAAATCGACGAAGACGGGGACAGTGGAAGAGCAATAAGAAAACGATTATCCAGAACATGGCGTATGCCCAACAAAGCCAGAAATTGGAGACTGGTACAAAGATCATAGCGAACTCTAAAACCTAAACTAACCAGGGATGAACTTGAATTTCTCCAACAGAAACCAGATCCCTTCTTCAAGTTACACCATCGCCTCTGACTAGCAACCCTAGATCTGCGAGCAACGGCTGGATCTCGTAGCTCAGCCTCCAACCACTTCTTCCCGACTGCTTCTCGAGCTTCTCCCACCAGAGCACAGACGGAGGAAGTCGATACTATGAGCTCTACTCTGGATCTGGGGGTTGAATGGAGGAGAAGCAAGCAAGGTGGCATTATAAAAGCTTGGTGGACGGAGGTGGTGATGCAGTGCACCGGAAGCAGAGGAGATGGGAATCACTGGGGGTCACAAGGTGGGGAGAGCGTCAGCCATGGTGCGCTCCCTGTGCGAGCTTGAGTGGGGCAAAGGAGAAAGGAGGGGATGGGGTTCGCTCGACCAGGCGGCGTGCGAGCAACGGGGCCCCAAAGGAAAAGAAAGAGGGGGGGTCCGGTACGGGGACGAGAGCGAGAATCGAAAGCCGACACTGGTGCCGGGATCAGAGGGGCGTACAGTGCGACAAGACGAGGCGAGTGCGGCACAACGCCGTGGCCACGCGAGAACGGCACACGTGGGCCCCCACCACAAACGGCGTCCGCAGGGCACGCAGTGACAGCGACCCGGCGTATGTAGCGTGACCGAACCGATCACAGGAACGACGTCAAGTCGGGCGATGCAATTTCTCTGACCTACGTGCGGGCTAACTTTCCTATTGCTTTTCTCTTTCTTCTTTTCCTTTCTTCAAAAACCTTGTTACCCCCGTTACTTTGACAGAGCACAATTCCATCAACCCGTTGTGGATTTCCCGTTTGAACACAAGGATATTTTTACCAAAGAGAATTTTTATAGCAAGAGCGATACCGCGGTGTAACTCGGTAAAAGCACTTGGTCAACAACCTTGATACCAGCGCGCGCCGAGCAGCGTCACCATGTGGCAGCTGTTCCACAGGTGGCCCTCGGTTCGGTCGCGGCACCATAAGCTATTAACTAAGTAACTATTACCAACTTACTCGCAGTAAAAACAACGGGGTCATAGACCACAGAATCAGAGGAGTAAGGGAAAATTCAGGCAACACAGGTTCCTTTCAAAATAAGGAACAAGTAAAGTAAATCCCAAGGCAGATTTAAATCAAGGGAATTCAAGTGTTCTGCTGGGACATCCATAATTAGTGATACAGTGTCCTCTGTTTTCCAATCCCGGCCGATCTGCTACATCGGAATAGTTGTTCCCCTTGTAACATGCTTATTGTCGTCTCAAGAACCCTAAGCAAAATGAACGAGGTCTAAGGAAAAACGACGTAACAAACACAACGGATAAAGCAAATACTCAGTACCAACATCCTTACACGGGTGCAACATACAGGCATACACTCTCCCACACTCGACACATCGCTCGAAACGTACAACCAGGCGGCCTTAACAACTACGGCTACGGTACAACGGAAAGACTACAACACTAGGGGACAACGATGAAAAGCACTACTAGCAACAGTTACATCTCCCCTAGGACAACTAATCTACTTCGTCGGCCCAAACGGCTTCCTTCCTGGGCTCCTGGGGTTCTTCTGCTGCACTAGGTTGTGGATCTGCTCCTTCTTGTGGTGGTGGCTGGGTGAGGGGAAGCAATGACTCTACTTCTGAGGCTTCCGTGGGCGGAGGTGCTGCAAAACCAGTTCTCCTTCTCTCCAGCGGATGGACAGGGATCCCCTCCAGGATTAAGGGTTCCTACCTTTTCGTGGCGAGCGTCCTACGCTTGGCCCTTGTGGCAAGATAGGCGTCCTCCAGCTCCTGGGCATGACGGTCTTGGTCCACCTTGACGGCCTCCGCCATGGCAGCCTCTCGACTCTCAGCGGCTGCTAGATTGGCATGAGCTTCAGCAAGCTGCACTTCGAGCATCCTAGAGAAGATCTCGGCTTCCTCAGCTCGGTGGAGACACTCTCTTAGCTCTGAGGCCTGCCGGTCGTACTGCTCATCCAGAGCGAGCAAGTACGTGGTCAGGTGCACCACGGTCGGGTTGTCCTCTTGCACGTCCTGACCCCGCAAGGCCTCCATGCGAGCCCTCCATACTCGCCGATTCTTGTCCAAAGGTGAAAAGAACCGCATGGGGGTACGAGCAATGGGCTGCTCATAGATCTGGCACAGATGCCGCAAGGCTTTGCGGGCCACAACCTGGTAGGTGTCGCCGAAGCGAAACCCGGTTGCGGTCACATTCCAGGCTTCAGTGACGTCGGGAAACTCCTCACTCTTGCCAATGTAGATGGTGACCTTGCATCGCTCCGTGCCATGCTTCATGTACTCACGACCCTCATACTCAGGACGCTCCCGAATGCCGAGTTTTTGCAGGGTAGCATACAGGATTTTGGGAAAACCTTCGGTGTTCAGGCAGTAGCTGCTAACCCAAACTCCTGCCATCCTAGGTGGGTGGTGGTTGCAAGGAAGGCTTGAGGAGAAGCTTGCTCAAGAGAAAAGGGCTAAGCGAGCTGGAATGGACTGAGTGGTGACACAAAGTGGCTGGGCTTGGCCCCCTTAAGAAGGCAGAGCGGCCAGTGGTCCTGGCGCAGACCACCCTCGAGCCATGCGTGGGAACCAGTAAAAGTACAACAATAGGATTTTTACGCACACGAGGTGGGCGGTGTCCGAGGCCATAAAGACTAGCACGGTTGCAGGGCAGAGGTCCGACAAGGGCGCAGAAGGAGTGCCGAAAACGTAAGCCCCGACAGTCGTGAATCACGAGCGAATGCGAAACACGAAGCCACCGTACAACAGTAACTCCGGGACAGGGACGCGTGGTACCTAGAACAGGCACCTGCAAGTAAGACTCGCACGATGACTATAACAATACAGCGCGTCTGACTTTAGGACCGCACGCTACACACCAGTTAGTTTACCGGACGAAAGCCTACTTAAACTTATTCCGAAGACTTAACTATAGTAATAGGGCTACTTATATAACTTCGTATGCAAACGCCCTAACTTTTTGCAAAATGTGTTGTCAAATTTTAATTTAGAAAGGATTTTGAAGCTTTATTTCCTCATTTATGCTCTGATACCACCTGTGGCAGAACCGCCTAATTTAATACCCTCTCAAGAGTACTTGTCTTCCATTAGACACTAAGTACCCAAGGGAGAGCACTAAACTCTGCGATTCCGTCGAGCACACCCGAGGGAGAACTCGAAAATCCACATTTTTACCTCCGGATCATAAATGAGAGATAAAGCTTACAACATCTTTACCATTTCTTACATCACTTTTAGTACAACATCAGGGTAATCTATTGTTTAATTATAACAGCGGAAAATAAAATGTTATCAGAGTTCAGCGGAAATGAAACCATTTGATGATGAGTTAAATATTATCATGATGAACATTTATATACAAGAATTCATAATAGGTGGTAAATCTTTCCTTTGTAAAACATTTTTGGTGAGAGTTATAAATCAACTCTATATCCGCAACGTAAGGGAAATCCTCACTGAGCCCACCAGGAGGTTTCCACACATAAAAGTCAGCTTCAAGAACACCTGTCACCTGCAACAGGGTAGAACAAACCCTGAGTACTCAATTGTACTCCGCAAGACTTACCCGTCAGAAGGAAAGAAAAGACTCCAAGGACATGCAAGGCTATCTGGCTTGTGGGTTATTGCAACTGCAGGAAGCATTACTAAAGGTGCATCCTTATATTTAACTTTTATTAGCAGTCATCGGTAGTTCATTAACCCACCATTCTAGTAAGCACCTGTTCTACTTTCAAGCAAAGGTTGAGCCATCAGAACCATTTTTCCATCTTTCATCTTTCATTTCTTACTACGGTGCCAGAGTGCAGTCAAGTCGTACCGTCACGTAGAAACGGCGATTCGCGAATCAATGTGCCCAGCTGGGTACCCCAAAAAACACACGCCTCGCTTGCACCCCAGGCACGAGCGAGACCAACCCGTTCCACTCCTGTCACAGGTTCCAGGTCCCCGTCCAAACTTGGACTCCAAGCCCCCACACTTGAGGCCCGGCCTCAAAGTGGTGCTTAGACCTCCACCTATCCCCGCCTCCAATCAGTCGGTCCGGAAAGAGCCGGAGCCCATGACAAGAGAGTAACAAGTCTTCCTAGCCCCCATCCGCTAGTATATGCTCGGGATAATAAATCTGTGACTTGACCGGGGATCCAGTGCAACGAACGGTCCTTAATCGACACAGGCGGGACAAATGCAACCAGAGCCTCGCTCGGATTGCCCACCCAAGTCCATATCCAATTTCAAGTATAGTCCCGCCCGGTCTCCAATTATTATCCATATATAATCCATGTGATAGTAACATGATAATAGTAACAATAATATATTTCCTATCTCTCGCGAGTGACAGGCAATCACTCGACTTCTACCGGAGTCCTGTAGCATAGCAATCTACACGATCTTGACATACTAGTAAGACTCATGGGATCAGAATATATATATACAAGTGGGTTTCATTCAACTCCTTAAAACTTAATGCACAAGCATAAATAAAGTGCAGCATAATAGAGGTTATGCACCGGGGCTTGCCTGGGTAAAAATATAACCAAATGTTAGTATGCCATCTCCGGGGCACGATCACCATGGCATCATCTTTTGGGTCAACGCCAAGTCCTCCGGTTGATCCATCGATCCATCATCGTTCCTATTATGATTTACGCGAATGCAACGCAGAGACATAAGTAAAAGACAGCAATCGCAACTCTCGTCGTACGACTACGTCTCGCAAGCTAACGAGCTAGCCACACAGAAACTCACTAGGCCACGTATCCACGTTGTCGATTCAAACGTTATTTCTTAACAAGTGTTTTAGTTATATAAACCCGAGATGTCGCGTTATTCATTTTATCGATTTACTACATATTCAAACCAGAGCTTATTAATTATCCTAACAACTAATTATTTTGGAACTACAAAAATTACAGCGGACACCTAGTAGTACTAGAAGTTTACTATAAAATTTCTAGGATTAATGCTATCACTGATTATTCATAACACTGCTTACAAGTTTATGTTTGATAATATTAAATATCTCGAAGTAATTAAAGCAAGCCTAAAAATATTATAAAACTACGTGAACTAATTACACCTTTATCTAGATCATGATTTCAGGAGACTAACAAAATTGGTTCTACCATTTTTATGATTTTTATTTGATTTATTACGGATTTACAAACTTCAGCCATATTAAATAAAATAGCAAAAAGGACCCGTATAATTCTTTTGCTTGGATATATACCTTTCTCACCTTGCTCTCTCTTTTCCAGGAACGGAGCGCTCGGAGCAGAGGATCTGAGGAGCTCCGGCTGGCAGTGGAGTCGCTGCGGTCACGACGGCCGGCGAGAGCGGGACAGCTCCACGGCTTGGGCGGCTGCGAGCTCGGCAAGCGGAGTTGGGACGCCGGTGCGGGACGCGGAGGTGGAGCAAGGAGAGGCCGTGAGATAAGACGAGCAAGGCGAGCAGCGGTCTGGCTTCCTTAAGAAGCCGAGGAGACAGCAGACAAGCGTAGATGGCAGGGCGTGCAGTGCAGCGAAATGAGAGAGAGAAGTGAGTGCACGGCGCAGCAGCTCTTAATGCTCGGATGAACAGTGTTTTCTGCATGCTACAGTGCATTCTGCGACGCTACAGCGATCTCTGCGCTGCTACAGTGATCTCTGCGCTGCTACAGTGCATTCTGCGACGCTACAGTGATCTCTGCGCTGCTACAGTGCATTCTGCGACGCTACAGTGATCTCTGCAGAACCCAGCAGCTTCCACGAGTGAACAGTATTTCCACGCGTCTACAGTGCCCTGCAGTGACATTGCGTGCTCTCTGGTTCTGGAATTCCTAGACCGCCTGCATCACGTCTGCCTTAACGGGCTCAAGGATGCGTGCCTCGATGCGAGCGAGATCAGGTTCAATGCAGATCACAAAGCGATTTGTCAAGTTCAGTTATAATGCAGACCATTCAAACATCCAGAAAAACCAGCCTGCAGATCATGCTTTGGTTGGTTTGCATGATTAGATAAATTAAAGCTTTGGACTGACCAATAAGTATTTCACGTAATCGTCCCTACTACGTACTAACCCATAGGAATAAATATTAAGCACTATTTTATTATTTTGCTCAATATAATTTGTTAAAAAAAATAGCACTCTTAATCCTAAGTTCATGCCCTTGCCAATGCAACGAAAGGACTCATTTTTAATTTTTGGATTTGGTTTCTTGCAACCACAAACATGCGTCACATAAGAGTCGGGTATCATTTCATGAGCGATTAAAATTTTAAAACCCGAGAACTCGTTCTGCTAATTTCTTTTAGGCCTTAATCGCATGCTAAGTAAGTTAGTAACACCAGGGGTGTTACATCTATTTATTTCTCTTAAACAGTATATAACTCATGTGCTACTTCCTTTTACAGATTTACTCAACGTCCCTCATATTTTGCTTACCCGTCAGTCGTTGTGCCCGTGCCTGAGCCCACGTGCTTGTGCCTGTGCCCTGCCGGAGAGGAAGAAGACTGCGGCGAGGATGGAGATGGCGACCTCGCCGGTGTCACGGTTTTGGTATCTCCCGCTCCTGCGTTCTTCCTCTCATCTTCTCCATCTCTGACGAGCATAGAAGGGGGTTCGGGGGGAGGACGGCCGGCTAGATAGTGGGGATCGTGGCAGGGAGGTTTAAGGGCCATGGCGGCGGCGGCGGCCGGGCCAGGGGAGCTCCATGGCTAGAGCTCGCATTGGAAGAAGGGGGGATCGAGGGGAAGAAGGCGGCCGCCAAGGACGCGCTAGAGTCTCGTCGGAGCTCAGCGGCCACGGCTTACGAAAATCAGAATTGGGTTGATAGAAATCAACCCAAATCCATCTCTATGTATTCCCTAATTCGCTAACACAAGTTGGTGACTCGTGTACTATCGCCGATCGTCACCGGCCTACGAAAATGATGAACCAATTCATAATAACAAATTCAAATAGTAGAGGAAACAATAAAATTAATTGTTGCAAGGATGACGGGACGTCTTAGATATCCATCACATCCACGTGTACGTACAACAGCTGGAGCACCCACATTGTTGGGAGACCAGTAGTATTACTATTAGAGCAAGTATAATAACGTTTTTTAGCCTGCTGGGAGGAGTCTACATCGACATGGAAAAGGGCCACATCGGAGAGAGATTACGGAGCGAGCGTTTCCCATCTCGCCCGTCCGCAGCTCATGGTCTGAGGAAAAATTTATTTCTCGCAGCCGTCTCCCAGCTCGCTATCAGCGAGAAGCCGACGCTTCGTGTAACACCTCAAGTGTTTAGTCCATAATTGCATTGCATTTGCATAAGCATAAGCATGCATCACTCATGTTTGTTATTTTATGTGAGGCAACACATGTGATTGTTCTAGGAGTTTTGTTTGGCTTATATCTTGGAATACTTGATAGTTGGTGTAACAAAAAGGTAGAATAGCCAATTATGTTCCATAACACCTTAGTTATACTTAGGGTAACTCTTGGAGCAAGGTTTATGTTGATCAAAATTGCAAAAATGCCCTCCAAGAGATGGTTGACCACCATTTGACCCTAGAATGTTCTAATTTGACCAATTAAAAAGTCTAACTTAGAGACCTTGCATGGAAGAGCACCCTTAAGCAAAGTTGTAAAGAATTTTATGGGGAACAAAAGTCTCAATATGACCATCTCATGAAAATTGATCAGAACATGCTCAAAAGTGGCCCACAAGTCAGCTAGAGGGGCTGCCTCAACACTTAGATTTTTCTAAGTCCTCAAATTGACCCTCTAGTTTTGCTGAGGCCTACTTTAGGAGCTTGTAGTTTGCAAACCAGGCCAAACCAGCTTTCACTCATATTGACAAACTTGTAGTCCTCATGTAGCTCTACAACATTGCCAACATCACCCAAGTCTGGTTCCCCATAGTTTATGAGTTATAGTGTCAAGAAGTTGGGGTTTCAGTCGGTTTTAACCACTGAAATCACATTTCAGTTTCACCGAGCACCACTTGATGTCACTGTATCTCACCAACGAAACCGAATCAGCTCGTGATGCCTTTTACAAACTTGTAGTGCTCACATAGGTCTACAACTTTGTTAATGGGAGGTTCCACTGAAACGAGCTGGTTTAGAAGTTAATCACCTCCAAAGTCGCTCTGTCAGTCACTATCGAGGGCACCGTTCATCGCGTTTCAGTTCGTCAGAGGGAGCAGTGGCCGACCGGCCACAGGATCTCGCCGACGCGTGGAGACGCGGTGGCGCCCGTACGCCGGCCCTGGCCCCACCGGTCAGACCGCGGCGCCTTCAAGACCGCCACGACGCGTCGAGGCTGCCTCCATTCCCTCCGCCTCCCTCTTCCGGTTTCAAAACGCCTGAACCGAGCCGCCATTGCCGCTCCACCTCTGGCGAGCTCGCGCGCGTGTTCCACTGCATCACCGGCCACCAAATCACACCAGTTCTTCTGCCTCACCGCCCTCCATCTCCTCGACCCACCGACGGCCTTGATTGAACTCAAGGTGAGCCACATTGCTACCTCCGCTGTTTCCGAGAGGTCACCGGAGCTCCGCCATGGATGCTCACCGTGGCCGGGGTAGCTCGGGCCTCTCTCCGTCCTCCCTTCCTACCTCAATAGCTCTGCCTAGCTGCAGTGAAGCTCGTACCGAGCTTAGCCGGGATCGTGCACCCTCACCGGCGGCGGTGCACCGCCACCCGACCCTCACCGGCCGCCGCTCGCGGTGACGAGTCCCTTCCGCTCCAACCCAACCCCTCCCGCTGGCATGAATCGACACACCGTGTGACGGAGAACGCGAGGGTGTGCTTGGTTTCCCGAGCGAGCTCCTCTCCGACGAGCTTGAGCTCGTCGGAGCTCGCGGGTCGCCGCCCCCTCTGCTCTCGGTCACCGACCTCTAGGGCCCGCATGTCAGCGCCGCGCACGGGCGGGCGTCCGAGCGGGCCGCGCGCGCCGTCGTGGGCCGCGCCTGTTCCCGGGCCAGCCCAGCTTTGCATTGAAAATTATTTCATTTAATTATTTGTCACAGATTTTTGTGGTAGTTTGAAAAATGTAGATCTAGGGTTGTACTTGCTCAAAAATCATGAGATAAATTTGGTTATGATCTACATGATGTGTAGTATTTTAGAAAAATATAAATCTGGTATGTGATGTTTAAATTCTGTAAGAATTTAATAGATCCTTTGAATGTGTTTTGAAATGCATGCAAATTTGTTAAATTTATAACTTGAGCTGTAGTGTCCCAAAAATCATGAAATTTGGTGGGTAGGTTACTTTATACTTGCCCTAGCTCTGGTAAAAATTTGGGCATCAGTGCTTAAGTAATTTTCAAGTTGTAAGGCTATCATGTTATTCTAGGAAATAATTGAATGAATTTTAGTAATTTTTCTACATGTGCAATGTTCTTGAAACTTTTTGGAGAATGTCTTGGTACCCTAGAGTGTCTAACAAAAATATGAAATCTGTTGTTTGATACTTTTCAGTATGATGTATTAATTATACAAAAATCAGCCTTTTGGACTTGGGAATTTTGTATAGGGAGTTCCTGTGAATAAAATTGGTTCAAATTTTTACAGTAGTCTCTTTTTGTGTCAGAGAGCCCCCTGTAATTTTTGTAGAATTTTAGTAGCAGTTTACATATATGTTTAAAATTTCACTTAATTAAGTAAGTTAATTAAGAAATGAGCATAAATAAGTGTTCTAGGTGGTCACACCCTATTTTCTGGTGTTTTTGTACCCCATGAGAACTTTTGGTAATATTAGTTTGGTTTTAGGGGACTTTGGCCACATCAATAAATAGTTAACCCTTGTAATTTTAGGTTTTCTGGACAGCTGATAGTATTTCTAAGTTTGACCTTTGATAAAAATGGTTGCTGGAAAACTTGTAAATACCAAAGTTTTAGTAAACTTGATAAACTAGCTTGTGTCAAAATTTGGGAGCATTTGGCTTAGTAGTTTGAGAGTTATTGTTGTTTAAAGTGGTAGTTCAGAATCTGCTACTCTCTGTTTAGAGAGAACAGATTCTGGAACTTATGAAATTTGACATGGAAAACTTAGGAGTTTGGGGTTGAGGTCTGACAATGAATTGTAGTGCATTTCTTAGGCTTTCCAGATTGTCTTAGATCATATCTTTTGGATTTGGAAATCTCTAGTTATGATAAAAACAAGTAGCTGCTGTCCAAAATATTTTACTGTGGTATTTTGCTGATTTGATGTGGTGTGGTATCCTAAGAAATGCTACTCTTGCAATTGTTAGGTGTTAGGGCCTTAACTGAAGAAGAGCAGCTTTATCTTAGGTTGAGTAGGTTAGGTGAGTACTTCTCTACCGGAGAGGAAATTTGCACCTACTCTTTTGAAGTGATTTGAATAGAGCTTTAAAATTATTGTAATGCATTTCATTCTGAGCATACTGCATCTTTCACTATGCATTCATGAGACTTATTATGCACTCATGCAATAGGTGTTCCGGAGGGGGTAACACTCCTCGAATTCGAACAAGCGATACCGGAGGAGGTGCAGAACCAACCGGAGGAGCCGACAGAACCAGTCGGCGAAGGAGACGCCGCTGAAGACTTGCCGGAGTGCCCGGACCACAGACCTTCAACTTTTCTCAAAGGCAAGCCCTGGTGCATGCTGAACCCATCGTTTATAAATATATCTTGAGTACTTTTAATTGTTTATTGCATTAAGTGGTAGGAGTTGTATGAAAACAATTGTTGTATGATACCTGGCCTTGTCCAGATATTGTACTTAAATCCTATATTAGGTTTAGGCACGTGTCAATGCTTAGCCCTGCTTAGTGCGGTAGAAGTCGGGTGATTTCCGGTCATCCGCGAGATATAGGATTGGGTCGCGAGTGGCTTATGGCTATCGTGATGGAACCATGCTTTAAATTGAAATTGAGACCGGGCGGGAGTTCGATGGTACAGCTGCAAGACACTTCACGTCTTGGGTGTGGAGCCATGCCCGTCTGAGTCGTTTAAGGACCGATTCGCTGTACGTCCTTGAGTCATGTTGAACGCAGTCTAACACTTAGTTGGCCGGATAAGTCGTTCCGACTGCGAAGTCGAGTAGTATGGTTCAGGTCGGGAATCGAATGGTAGGTTGCATCTTGGAGGAGAGAAAGGATGTGCTTGGGGACATTGGCGTGAGACCAAGGGGGGGTTAGAGTCCCTATCACCTGGCAGAGTGTCGCCCTTGGGGACGCGACATCATTCGGACCCGCGATTCCTAAACTGTACGAAAGATGACCTGAGCAGCCCTCGCCAGGCGTGACTCGGTGAGTGTTAGAAATACCCCTCCAGCTGGATAGGAATTCGATTCGAATCGCCGTCGCTCCCGGTTAGTGAGCACTTGACTTGAGCAGCGGCAACATAGATCTCATTAATTGAACAGATGGTTAAGTGAATGATACAATGTTGCCACAATTTATACCTGCTATGGAAATAATATGAATAATTGTTTGATGATAATCAAGTGCATGTTTAGTACAGGTGCTAAGATAGATGACAGGTAAATGCTAAAAATAACTGCTAGTACAGGTTATAAGAGTTTCAACTACTTATGCCTTTATGCAAAATGTGGTGTCAGCTAGCCTCTTGTGTAAGCCTTGCATAATCCTTGGTGTCATATTATTTCTGGTTTTTGACGGGTAAGTCTAGCTGAGTACATTCCAGTACTCAGGGTTTATTCCCTCCTGTTCCAGATGACATGCTTTATCAAGGTTTCTGCAAGACGTGTCTCCACCCTGCGGGTGATGATGACTAGATCACTAGGGCGTGATCGTCTTTATGTACTTTCCTCATGCTTTTGCGGGTTGTCGATCATCAAGACTGGCAGTAATTAATCAACTAGTGTGTGTGTGTTATGCTTCCGCTACTTTCCAAACTCGGTTTGTAATATTTGCTACTCCGTGGTGTAAACTTATTTCGGAACTACTTGTGAAATGTAACGTACGATGTGTATGTTGAATGATGCGATCCTGGTTGTAAGCAGCTTGGTTTGAAATCCTTCGTTGTTTTGATTGACTACCGGAATTATATGGGCTCAAGTTTGAAAATTTGAGCGCTTCGGTGCTTTTGTTTTCGTACTTGTGCTCTTATAATTTGGTCGGTTCTGTTACACTTCGCTCTCCCGTCTCTCCCCTTCCCGATCCCGTGCTCCACACCATCTCTCTCGGTGCCAAATCGGCATGCTCTCCCGCCAAATTGCTTCCCCGCGCACCAGATTGGTTGTTTGCGCGCCAAATCGAATGATTTAAGCCTCAATTCCTCCCCAATCGACCTCTCTCCCAAACCCTAGACACCACACCAACCGGCCGTCGCCGTTGCCTGTGCGAGATGAGTAAGAAATCGAAGAGAACCTCTGCGCCGGCACCTATGGAGATTCCTCGGCCAGTGGTTCAGCCTGTTGGCGCCCCGAGCACTCAGCCCGTTCAACCAGCATCCATCCCTTCCATGTTCGGACCCGGCATGTGGTGTCCGCCTTGCCTGCCGCAGTGTTTGCCTCTTTCATCCGCACCATACTGGTTCGGTGGTGGCATACAGCAACCAGGCGTGGCAGGTTCGTCGGCTCAGCAACCAGGCATGGCTGGTTCGTCAACTCAAGGGGCTTGGTGGACACCTGCTGTTGCTGGTATTGATGGCTCAAGGCATTCTTGGCCTACGGCTGACAGTCAATAAGATTCTGATGTGCTAGTATGGTACGTGATCCATTCTTGATTAATATTGTTTTGTGACCCTTTTAAGTATTCTTGGTTATTTAATTTTGTACTAGTCTATTTTGCTCTGTAATTAGATGGCTTATATTTCATACAAGAGACTTCTGCAACAAAAATGATGCATATTTTTTTCTAGCAATATTTGTGGTGTTTCTTATCTAGCCTAGATGTCTGCGCGATCCCTCATGGTCTGATCAGGAGATTAGTTAATTTATATTTATTTTTGGCAGGGCTAATCTAGTACACAAGAATTCAGTATTCATATTTATTTTTGACAGGGGATTAGATTCTCACCCTCCTGGTGGTTTTGTTAATATGTTGAAGAGCACACCACAAGTTGCAAGCAATAGGACTGCATCACAGGCAATTCATATTGACAGTGACAACAATGATGCTGATCACAGTAGGTCTGAAAAGCGCTTGACATGGACAAAAGAGGAGGATCTTAAATTGGTAAGTGTTTTTTTTAATTAAAAGGCTTTATGTGTTACATTGCTAGCACACACATTAATTGACATCTATTGATAATGTTGCAGGTTAGTGCTTGGGTGATGAATTTAAATGATTCCATCCAAGCCAATTATAAGAATAATGATCAGTACTGGAATGGTGTTGCTGAAGGTTCTAACAGAACCGTCCCAAAAAAATCGAGTCAGATCAGCTAAGCAAGTAAATGATCATTGGTGGAGAATTAAGCTAAGGGTTGGTTGGTTTTGTGGTAATTGGAAGGAGGCTGATTCTATGTGGGGTAGTGGTGAATCAGAAGATGATGTAATGAAAAAGGCACTGGCAAGTTATGAAGAAGATCACAAAAAATATGGTCCATTTGCGTATAGGCATTGTTGGGAAGTTCTTTCCAAGGAACCAAAATGGGAAGCCTATTTGGAACGCCTTAAAGATCTAGAGCCAGAGAAGAGAAAGAAGAGAAAGTTTAGTGTTGATGAAGAAGTGGAGCAGCAGTTCTCTCTGGATGATGTTAGAGAGGAACGACCAATGGGGGACAGGAAAGCTAAAGAGCTACGCAAGAAAAAGAAAAAGGACCAGCCTTCTATAATAGATATCGAAGATGAGCTTCACAACTTTTTAGATGCTCAAAAAGTTGCAAATGAAGGGTGTACAGAGATGTTAGAAACACAAAGACGTGTGTCTAGTGAGAAGCTCGAATCTCGGAGGCTTGCTCACCTTGTAGTAAAAGAAAACAAGGAGGCAGTTATGCTAGAAACATATCGATCGTTACTGACGCAAGACACAACTGGAATGGATGAAGATGTGAAAGCCGAGCATGTGTTGGCATTGAGGTGCCTGAGGGAGAACTTATTTAAAAGAAATGACTAAGGTATTCCTTACGGTTCCATTTATTATACTCCCTCCATCCCAAATTATAAGACGTTTGACTTTTTTGACACCAAGTTTGACCACTCGTCTTATTCAAAAATTTGTGCAAAATATCAATTCTTTTATCGTGGCTTGGTATATTAATAAAAGTTCCTCAAGAATGACTTAAATTTGACTATGTTTGCACAAATTTTTTGAATAAGACGAATGGTCAAACTTGGGATAAAAAAAGTCAAACGTCTTATAATTTGGGATGGAGGGAGTACTGAATAATTACTATGCTGAAACAAGTTCAATTTACCGAATGTTTTACTATGCTGAAAATGTGGATCATTGAATTATGTGCTGCACTTAATGTAGTCTATGCTGAAAATATGGATTACTGAATTATGTGCTGCACTTAATGTAGTCTATGCTGAAAATATGGATTACTGATTTATGTGTTGCACTTAATGTAGTCTAAGCTGAAAATATGGACTGTTAGCATACAGTCCAGATACCCATACACGTAGTCAATACTCTAGATAACCATACTACAATTAAATTGCATGTAACTACAATGCAGTGTAGAACTACAACACGTATCAGAACACTCTATATAATGCCCTCATCTTTCTATTCTAGTTGCAAAACTAAGTTTCTCTCCTCGTGCTCTCTGATCTTCCTACTCAGCCCAAACCATGTCAGATTCATACTCATACTCAGATGATTTTGATGAGCTAGCCCCTTCCAAAATCCTTGAAAAGCATGTTGCCGAGCAGAGCGTCCTCGACTCCTTTGCTAGGAGTCTTGCAATGAAGTTCAAGGCTGCCTTCTCGGGTGGGGTAACTCAGTGACAATATGGTCCTAGAAAAAGCATCCGGAGAGATCATGCAGGTGCCCATGAGCGTCTTGTAGCGGACTACTTTGCTGAAGAACCATTCTACCCCGAGAGTATGTTCCGTACTAGATTTCATATGAATAAGCGTCTCTTCCTAAGAATTGTGGATGTCCTTGGTTAGTGGAATCCCTATTTTACTTATAGGGCAGATTGTGCTGGTCGAATAGGGCTCTCACCACTGCAGAAGTGTACAATAGCCATGCGCATGCTAGCTTATGGCAGTCCTGCAGATGCTCTTGATGAGTACTTGAAGATTGGGAAGTCCACTGCATTATAGTGCTTGGACAAGTTTACACGAGGGGTGATTGAGGTGTTTGGTGGGGAATACTTGCGATGCCCCACACGTGAGGATGTTGAGAGAATACTCTAGGTTAATGAGTCTCGTGGTTTCCCTGGAATGCTAGGTAGCATAGATTGCATGCATTGACGTTGGGAGAATTATCCTTTATCTTGGAGGGGGCAATTCACCCGTGGTGATTATGGAGTTCCAACTATAATCCTAGAAGCCGTTGCTTCCCATGACCTTCATATTTGGCATGCATTCTTTGGAGTTGCTGAGTCAAACAATGATCTTAATGTGCTGAATCAGTCCCCACGTTTTCTTGATGCCTTAAAAGGAGAAGCCCCTCAAGTTCAGTTTTCAGTCAATGGCAATGAGTATAGAACTGGTTATTACCTTGCTGATGGTATATATTCAGAATAGGCAGCCTTCATGAAGTCAATAACACTTCCCCAAACAGAGAAGCATCAGTTGTTTGCTGAGCATCAAGAAGGGGCAAGGAAAGATGTGGAGCGTGCTTTTGGGGTATTGCAGTCCCATTTTTCCATTGTTCGTCGTCTTGCACGCCTATGGAAGAGAAAGAGTATTGGAAGGATCATGCTAGCTTGTGTGATTCTCCACAATATGATAGTGGAAGATGAAAGAGAGGATGTTAAAATTCATATTGACTTGAATGAGAATCCAGGGGCATCCTTTGCTCTACCTCCTGAAGTGAACACTAGTCATAATCCACGCTTTGCCGATGTCATGCGTAGAAAAGCTGCTATCCGAGATCGTCCACGGCATACCCAGCTTAAAAATGATCTCATTGAGCACATTTGACGCAAGTTCGGAAATAGGCAACGTAACTAGTCATGTTAGAATTCTGAAACCTGTATGCTTATGTTGTTTTTTCCCTTCATAGTGAGAACTAACATGATGTCTTACATGTATTTTTTCAGGAATCAAGACTGGGCATGGTGTACTGAATGCTGCAGATGCTACTTGCAGGTATCCACTCTAAAATTCCGAACATGTTGTCTTGAACGTATTTGATCCACACTTGTCCATAAACTTGAACTTTTCTAGCTAATTTTCAGGACCCATATGTTTAACTTTGACACTATTATGCTTGCAGTGTTGTCACATGCAAATGTGCTGGCTGCTCCATTCTACCGAAGTTGCTTGTATCTCCGTCGTCTAGATCATCAATAAATAATGGCATGTGTGCTATTGAACTTATTTTACTACTGTTTTTAGTTAATGGCCTGTGTGCCAGTGAACTTATTTACTACTGTTTTAGTTAATGGCTTGTGTGCCAATGAACTTATTTGGTATTGTTTTTAGTTAATGATCTATGTGCTAGCGAACTCTTGCTTGAACTTATCAATGTGCTAGTTAATGAACTTATTTAGTATGGCTTGGTTGATGTTGTTTCACTAGTTGGAGAAAAAAAATTCTCTGAAGTTCCGTGGATCTCATTTCAGTATACAGTCATGTCTTGGCTTAGTATTTTTCATTTATCCACATGTTTCCATCATATTATTATTGTTTGGTGAATGGCTACAAAGATATCTATCACAGCTGATGGCATGTACATGAACTTCTACATGTTGACATTAAATGCTTGTATTTTTATTATAGTACTCACTGTACAGGTTGACTGTATGTTTAGCTGTAAGTGACATGGCAGCTTCTCTCAGTCGGTAGTGGGCTAAACCATTAGCCTTGCTCTTACGGCGGTGCATGCATAACGAGCTGACCTGTTTGCTTGAGATTATCATTTAGATCAGCCAACCATTCAGCAGTGTTTTTCTCTCATAAAAAACCAGTCAGATCAGTCAGATCAGCCAGATTTCAGCCCAAGCGAACAAGCTATGAGTCTAGCAATACACACAATCTAAGGTCCTCTTTCGAACACGAGACTACTCTCCTTCTTCTTCTTCTTCTTCTTCTTCTTGTGTTTTCTGTGTTTTTTCTTTTGAAATTTGATTATTTTTATGAAATTTCTATGTTTTTTTAAAAGCTATATGCAGGACGGCTCGAAGCATTGCAACGCATAAATGTGCACATATATACGAGCAGGCAGTGGTCAAGTCCTGTCCCAATCATGGATCAGCTGCACTTCTGCAATTGCATGTACCATACGGCACTGCCCGAGCAAATTATGAATGCAGCTTGGCTCCTTGCTCATCTCACCTAGCGCCCGTCGTCCTTGCTTCTTTTTTCGTCAATTCATTCAAATATTCAATTTTTTTTCTGTTTGGTATACTATATAAATAATGAAAACAGATGACCACTAATACTTTTTTTCTTTTTTTCACCTACGAACTAGGGACGATGGATGTACAGTACTGGATGGATATCTGTATGAGCATGTGATGATCAACTTAATTAAGCTGAATTAATTAACATACACACCAGCATTTAGTCGACAATTGACACCATAGCGTCGTCCATGATGTCCATCTGTTTCTGCCTATCCGTACCGGTCAATCCAACCATTTTCTTTAGTACATTTCATTTCGTTTGGTTCATTCGTTCGCTCCTAGTATTCTCTTCGGTTTTTGAAAACATCTAGGACCCGTCTCGATCGAATTCTAGAATTATTATTATTATTAGGCCGAATTGTCGAAATTGTATGGCCGACAATTTTGTTTGGGCAGCCTGTCGAAGTCTGTTTTTGGAACTACAAATGATGGTACCAGTTCATTCCATCCAGTGAAAGAAAATCCTGGCTTGACAGATTTTAAATCTCTCTTCTTTATCTATGAGTGAGAAAAAGTACTGTGCACATGCATTACTAAACACTATATCAATAGTAGACACATAATAAGACTGTCTCTAACAGACAGAACCCAAACATAAGACCCGTTCTATAGTATAGGTCACTTACAGTGAAAGGGTCAAGGACCTAAATCTTGCCTTCTCCAACAGAGCACGAGCAGCCGCCCCAGACCCTGCCGCTTGCCTCCCTCCCCACCGAGCACCGAGCACCGAGCGCCGAGCCTCCCTCCCTCACCGCCGAGCTTCGCCCCCCCCCCACACACACTCGAAGCCGCTGGAGCACAGCGCCGCCGCCTTGCACCTCCCCACCGCCGACGCGTCTCCCTCTCTCCCTCTGCTCCAACTCCTACTCCCGCCGGCCTCTGCTCCACCACCATCGAGGCCGCCGGCACTCTGCACCCCTCTGCTCTCTCCGTCTCGGTGAGATCTAGGCCAACCTCAGCGGCGCGGACCGGCGAGATGCAGCCCAGCCCCGGCGGCGCGGATCGACGAGCAGGGGCGGGCGCAGACTGGCGAACAGGGGCGGCCGCGGACCGGTGAGCAGAGGGAGGCACCGGTGGGGGCGCGGCGCGGATCGGGGCGGTGAGGCGGAGCAGCCGCTTGGCCGCCGCGGCGAGCCGGCTCTGGTCGTTGTGGTGGGCCTGCTCTGGTCGTGATGGGCTCCGGTCGTGGAGACGCAAAGAAAGAGAGAGAGGAGACGCTTATTTGCTTTCCCCGTCGGAGGCAACGCAAAATGGGTGTTGTGTTTGGTTGCTATGTTGGAGAGTGATTTTTTGCCCCAAAACCACTACGCGCCACCCATTTTGGGTATGGGTCACCTTATGGGTATGCTGCTGGAGACTGGGTATGCCGCTGGAGACAGTCTAAAGGCATGTTTGGATCACCTAGCTAGAACTAAAATTTATCCGTGGACTAAAATGTAGTTGGGCGAAAGTGTACGCGGCTAAAGTTTAGTCCAGTACTGTTTGATACCATGGACTAAAAACAAAGTACTTTTTTTGGACAAAGGCTCATGTGCACTTTTTAGTAAATATACAAGTTCACATTGCTAACTGGTTAACTAATTGCTAGCTGGGTTTATCTAAAAAAAATTTGCTAGCTGTGTTCTAGATACTTTTAGTCCATCTGTTTGGATATTTAGTAGTAAAGTTTGGTCCATGATATCCAAACTAGCTAGTCTATGATATCCAAACAGACTCTAATAATTGGTTATAGTTTTGGATATTTAGGAGATAGAATGGTTAGTAGAGTTTAGGATTAAGATATATAGATATAGATATAGATCGATTTGATACATGTATTAATTGGTTATAGTTTGGTGGCAAGGACCATAAAATGAAGATATTAGTTCTACTTACTATCGGGAGTTCAATACTCCCTCTGTCCTGCAACATAGTGTATTCTAGAAATTTTAAGACAATTAAGAGAGAACATAAAAGACCATGTATCCTCATTTTATTTCCTAACTAGACGCTATCATTAACGTAATTAATGATGATTAGTTGATAAATGGAAAGTGCTTAATGTAAAATTGGTTTTTGTCCTCTAGAATGCATTATATTTGAGGACAAGTTTTGAATACTACAATGCACTATATTACAGAACGCGGAGGGAGTATATATACTATACTAATTGTATTAACCAAGCAAGTACGTTTGTGTTTTAATTATATTATTATTGTTGCATCAAATTAAAATGTTGTTGCTTGCTTTTCTTCCTATGCAAAAAAAAAAGAGGAAAAAAAGGTTGCGAGCGAGAGATAAAGCCGTACCGATCGAGTTTTTTTCCTATTGATTGATGGATGGAGCTGAGATGTGACATCGTCCTGTGGTATATATTCGTGTTGGCTAGTTATTAGTTATCCAACGGATTTGCTAAGCTGGTACTACGTGGAAGGTCACATACTCCGTATATACTCACACCTCACACGTACAGCACGTACGGGCAATATACAATCAAAAGCCATATGCGCGCAGCAACGACTATTTGTAGCGAGGTACCGATTTTAATTTAAGGAAAAAAATACTAATCTATATCTATCTATATACTCTGCTCTTATAAAGCTAAACCTCACTAGATATTTTCTCCCTTCATACAAGGTGTCCACATCATTTTCCACTAAGATCCCATCTAACTTGCAATTTTTTCATGTATTATGATAATGACGTGGCACATCCTCATCCACTCGCCTGCATCGCCGCTCATCCTCATCCACTCGCCCGCACGCTCCGTGCTGTGTGCCCCCGCTCACGGTCGCAGGACGGATTCGGCCTGAGCTGCTCGTCGGTGCTGCCCCCCGGCGCGTACTCGCACCTCTCGTCGCGGTTGCGCTCCATCCACCTGCCATGGCCACTGCCGCGGTCTGTGCCGCCGACAAGCTCCGCACCGGCGACCTCTGCGCACTCCGTGGCATCGAGCTCCGCGCTGGTGTCGAGCTCCACAATGACGTGCTTCATTCGTCCAAGCAGCAAGGTGACATTGTGCTTACACTAAAAGCACATGTTGCACGCGTATGTTTTAAGTGTTTTATATGTCTTACAGGTATGTTGCAAGGGTTTCGTATGGATGTTGCAAAAGTAGATCGGAATGTTACATATGTCGCAATGGTTGTACACGTATGTTGCAAACGTCTGCTCCCAATGCTTCATCTATTTTTTCAGACGTACGTTGCAAGTGTGTTTATCTAGACGTTGCATATATTTCATACATATGTTGCAAGCGTTTTATCTAGATGTTGCATATGTGTTGCAATTGTTTTTCAAGTGTTTTTTCAAGTGTTTTATATGCATGTTTTAAATGTTTTATCTGTTTTTCAGACGTATGTTGCATGTGTTGTATCTGGATGTTTTAAAAATAGATCGGGTGTTGCATCTCCTTCCTCGCTTTCTGCTGTCTCGTCTTAGTGTCTCCTCCTCGTCTTCTACTGCCTTGCATCCTTCTTAGACTGCGGAGGGGGCGCAGTGAGGGCCGGCGAAGGGGTGCGCCGGGGGCCGGTGGACTGGACGTGCCAGGGGGATTGCTGCGCGGACGCGAGCGCACTCTGTCCCCTTCCGTTACGTGAACAGATAGCAATTCAGTTTCCTTTAGTTTTCTATTTTACGCGGGATGCTAAGATTGGGCCATGACGCCAGCCCACGGTTCGGTTGGTTGGGGACTGGGATATGCGTCCGGACGCTGTGGGCATCGGATGTCTGGGCGCAAGCGACACGTTGGCGTTGCCATGACAAGTTTTCACGTATGTCACTGACGTGGACCTGAGTCAGGTCATCCTCCTCAGCATAGAGTCACGCCATCCAAGACGTAGGTTTACATGGTTTAGAAGAGATTATTTGCTATTTTCTATATAGATTGTAGTACTATAAAATTGGCAAATTTTGATGAGGTCATGTAACTGCCTAACTCTAGCAACCACATGAATCAGTTTATTTTCATAGTGAGGAAAATTAGAAGGGTAATGCTATAACACACTCAAGTGTTGCAACACTCGATTTCTCTCCCTCTCTTCTTCTCCATCTCTGACCTGTCCCCCTCTTCTTCCAACTCCGGCGAGCTTAGAAGGGGCTCGGGAGGGGCTGGCCGGCCAGGCGTTGGGGACGGCAGGAGGGCGGCGTTAGGGTTCCGGTGGTGGAGGAGGCGGCCGCGCTAGGTCAGGGCGGGGGCGCCCATGGCCATAGCAGCGACAAGAGGGGGGAGGGGAAGAAGGAGGCCGTCGTGATATGACCTCAAGGGGTTATTTAGACGGTTTTCGATAGTTTGGGGAGTAGAATACCTGGTTTTATAGGTGAGGGGTGAAATAGACATCCACCAATAGTTGAGGCGGTTAAGTAGGCTTTTTTCCTATATTGAAATCAATATTGTATTTTTTCTTGAACACACAAAATATTGTATTGTATATATATATACTGGAGCAAACCTAAGCTAGTAGTTGAGATTCACTAATCACTGCCTAACCATTCGTAACTAATGATGGGTCGTTAGACGACTTGTGTAGTGTGATGCCATCCATGCATTGTATTCCTGCTGCTACTATCATTGTCATACATAGTATATACCTATTGAATTTAACCTTAGCATCAAAACATGTAACACGTGTTTACAGGATCTTATACATAGTCTACCACATGACCATAACTCATCTAATGTGGAAATACTTAAGTAAATAGTGCCAGACCAGCGTTGACAGTCGCCATCAGCGCCTCCGGTGGTGATACAGTCGTCGGTGGTGGTGTAGATGAACGTAGATCACCGCTTGAGGGTTTGGGAACCCTCTGCAGGTGATGAACTCGTCGTGCCGGGTAGCGGCGGCCTTCAGGACACCATCTGCACTGGCCTGAACGGGATACGGACCTTCCTAGACCCTCCAGCGTCTAAGTGATCGGTTATGTGAAAAGTCACGTGGATTGGAGAGCTTAGTGACGCTAGGAGCGTCTCTCTTATTTATAATGCGCTGTGGGTCAGGGGGCCGAACCCTTAGAATTCTAAGGGCTGCCGCCGATCACGGCAGTGCTTATTTAGTTGGAATTAATGACCAGTGGGTGGACCAAAAACTTATCTCTTATTAAGCTCGTAATTAATCTCGGCGTTATCCGGACCGATCATATTCCAACATTCTCCCACTTGATCGAACAGCTAATGCAATTATGCAACTAATGTTTGCCTTACACTAATGTTCATACTTAGTACTACAGCAAGACTAGACCAATGCGTCGTCAGCAGCATTAATCGCCACTGGGATCCCATTACCCATAGTTTACTGCAATACCTTGTAAGAACTCTTATTACTTATTGGGAGTACATGGCCATATTACCCAGTTTCAGAGGGTCTCCACTAAACCCATATTTAGCGTATGCTGTTTAATTAGGTTATGTGGTAAGCCTTTTGTAAGCGGATCCGCGAGCATTAACTTAGTGCTTATGTGCTCAACTTTAATAGTCTGATCCTGGGTTCTATCCTTCACAACATAGTACTTTAGGTCTAAATGTTTTGACCCATCAGTTGGTTTGTTGTTACCAGAAAATAGTACCGCGGCCTGATTGTCGCAGTACATGATAAGAGGTTTTGAAATGCTGTCTACAATTTTTAGGCCCGGGACAAAATTCTTAAGCCAAACAGCATGGCTCCTCCAGGAAATTGCTCCTCCAGCAAGGGTGAAAATATAGCCTGTTGTGGACCTTCTATTATCCACACACCCTCCTAGATCGGTATCTGAATAACCCACAATTTCAAGAGTATCTGACCTCCGAGATGTGAGCATTAAATCTTTGGTGCCTTGACAATAATGTAAAGCTTTCTTAGCACCTTTCTAGTGGACCAAGCCTGGATTTTTCTAATATCTGCCAAGCATCCCGGTTACATATGCCAAGTCTGGACGCGTACAAACTTGTGCATACATAAGGCTTCCGACAGCAGAAGCATATGGCTTATCTCTCATCTCATCTAATTCTAACTTATTCTTAGGACATTGGTAATCACCAAATTTATCACCCTTAGCAAACGGTACAGGTGTGGCAGAACACTTATCCATATTGTACCTTGCAAGCATTTTCTCAATATATGTCTTTTGAGATAATCCTAATACTCCTTTGGTCCTGTCTCGGTGTATCTCAATGCCAAGAACATAAGAGGCTTCACCAAGATCTTTCATGTCAAAATTAGATGACAAGAAATTTTTTGTCTCATTTAACATATTCTTATCGTTACTTGCCAATAGGATATCATCAACATAGAGTACTAGGATAATGAATCATCCACCTTTTGTCTTAATATAGATACAATTATCCTTTGGATTTTCAATGAACCCGAATTTCTTAACCACATCATCAAATTTCAAATACCATCGTCGTGACGCTTGCTTAAGTCCATAAATAGATTTCTTCAATCTGCAGCCCATGTGCTTCTTGCCTTTCACAACAAAACCCTCCGGTTGTGCCATGAAAATGGTCTCATGCAAGTCACCATTTAGGAACGCAGTCTTAACATCCATCTGATGTAACTCTAAGTCATAATGAGCTACAAGCGCCATGACGATTCTGAACGAATCTTTCTTTGAGACAGGGGAAAAAGTTTCATTGTAATCAACCCCTTCTATTTTGTGTAAAACCTTTGGCTAAGAGACTAGCCTTAAATTTCTCAATTTTCCCTTTGGAATCATGCTTAGTCTTGTAGACCCATTTACAACCTACTGGTTTGACTCCATCAGGAATTTCAACCAAATCGTATACTTGGTTAGTGCTCATAGACTTAAGCTCATCTTGCATAGCCTCAATCCACTTGTCTGAATTTTTATGTGCTATTGCCTCTTTAAAAGAAGCTGGATCATCCACTTTCCCAATATCATATAGATCTTCACTTAGATAAGTCTCATAGTAATCTAGGATAGCAGATCTCCTCTCCCGTTGTGATCTCCTTACGGGTTCATTAGAGATCACAACCGGTTGAGGCTGAGGCTGTTCATGTGCCTGAATCTCATTCTCAACTATTGTCTCATCCTGATGTGGTTCATTAATTTGCACATTAGGAATCTCAACAGGAATTTCAATGCTAGTTTGAGGCGGAGATGCACTAATTTCTGGTACAAGCTCATGTATTATTGGTGTTGTATCTTGAGTCATTGCTACAGGTAATTCAGCCCGTATCTCCTCAAGATTAATCTCACGCCTCTGCGAGCTCCCACTAATTTCTGCATCCTCTAGGAACACAGCATGCCTGGTCTCAACAAACTTAGTATGATGATCAGGACAGTAGAAACGGTATCCCTTAGAATTATCAGGGTATCCTATAAAGTGACAGCTCACAGTCTTAGGATCTAATTTCTTTAGCTGTGGATTAAATAACTTAGCTTCAGCAGCACAACCCCACACACATATAATTAAGAGTAGGTTTTCTCCCAGTCCACAATTCATAAGGTGTCTTGGGCACTGATTTACTAGGAACTTTATTTAGGATGTGTGCTGTTGTCTTTAATGCTTCCATCCACAGACCAACTGGCAAACTAGAATAGCTAAGCATGCTACGCACCATGTCCATAAGAGTACGATTGCGACGCTCTGCCACTCCATTTTGCTCAGGTTCACCCGGCATTGAATATTGGGCAATTATGCCATTTTCCTCGAGGAACTTAGCAAAAGGTCCTGGGATTTGGCCATATGGAGCGTGTCTCCCATAATATTCACCACCTCGATCTGATCTTACAACTTTGATCTTAACATTATGCTGATTTTCCACTTCAACCTTATATATTTTAAATTTTTCTAATGATTCACATCGATCTTGTATGGGGTAAATATGTCCATAACGAGAGAAGTCATCTTTGAATGTAATAAATGAATCAAAACCATCCACTGATGTTATGGGAAGGGTCCACATATATCAGTGTGAATTATTTCTAATAGATCCGTACTCCTAGTAGCTCCTTTCTTAATTGTCTTAGCAAATTTCCCCTTAATACAGTTGGTGCACTATTCGGAGTTTGAAAAATCTAATGGTTGGAGTATCTCTTCTCTAATGAGACGTTCCATTCTCCCCTTCGAAATGTGGCCTAAATGACGGTGCCATAATTTCGATGAGGTCTCATTATTACGCTTGCGTTTATTTGACTTATCGCACACATTCATCACAGAATCAGGAGATATCATATAAAGCTTATCAACAAGAGTGTAAGGTCCAAATGGCTAGAGGGGGGGGGTGAATAGCCTATTTAAAATTCTACAAGCTTCACTAAACAACCACGTTAGTATAAAAGATGGCTAAGCTAATTCTAGCACTAGCTCAACTATACTATACAAGCCACCTATACAATTCTAGTGAAGCAAGGCTATGATCTCTAATACACACCAACAAGACTAAGTCACTAAGCTACTTACTCCTATGTGATAAAAGCTACACTAAGCAAACTACACTAGGAATAGTACAAGAAAGTAAAGAGCAAATAACTTGATTCTTATACCAACGATATAGAGAAGTAATGCACTCGAAGAATCAATCACAAGAGAAATCCTCGGCAAAGAGATGACACAAGATTTTTACCGAGGTTCACTTGCTTCCCGGCAAGCTACTCCTCGTTGTGGCGATGCACCCACTATCAAGAGTCGAGCCCTCGGCAGGCGCCGCACAACCGCACACAAGATGGGGATCCTCCAAGCCACGAGCTTCACTAGAGTATCCAATTTGCGAACTCCCGCGGGAAAGGATCAAGAACCCCTTACAACACTTGGTGAGGGCTCCAACAATCTCTAATTGCGAGCTCAATCACCTCCGCTGCTCCAAGCCGTCTACCGTGTCGGGAAACACGAAAGAGTAACAAGAAATCTGTAGCAACTCGAAGATCAAGTGCCTCTAGAATGCAACTCTCAAGCAATGCACTTGAAACTCACACAATCTCACTCAAGATGTGCAACTATGCAAAGAGATGAGTGGAGGGGTTGTTCTCTAGCTCAAAGGATGTCTCTAGGTCTCAAAATGTGCAAGAGTTACCCTCAAACCCCGGACATCTTCTATTTATAGCGAAGGGGTACGCAGCTAGCCGTTACCGAACGACGCAGTTCAAAACGTGTTGACCGGACGCTCCGGTCAGGGTGACCGGACGCGTCCGGTCACTACAGGACAAGCGAAAATAGTGCGCGTCAGAAGTAACCGTTGCCGTGACCGGACGCGCTCAACCGTTTGACCAGACGCGACAGTGCCAGCGTCCGGTCGCGTTCCAGTAAGCTCCCGTCGAGACCGGACGCGTCCGATCGCACGTGACCGGACGCGCCGCGCGTCCGATCGGCACTCCGCTGCTCTCTGCCCCTCTAGACGTCTGACCGGACGCTCCGGTTCCGTGAGGGACCGGACGCGCCGGTTGCGCGCTCTTCTTCTATGCACAGGTGAACTGACCGGACGCGCTGGTCAGGCCAGACCAGCGTCCGGTCAAAAACCCTAGCAACACCGAGTTGAACTGACCGGACGCGCCACCCGCGTCCGGTCACTGTATTTTCAGTGAAAACAATTCGGACTTTCGCCACCTTTTCTCGCCTCCGGCGCAATAGAAAATAGGCATTTCATTTCCTCGAAAACACCTGAATCCCTTACTACCGCTTAAACACCACCGCCTTCGCAAATGTGCTAACACCACCAAGTGTACACCACCATGTGCAAGTGTGTTAGCATTTCACAATCATTTTTTTAAAGGCGATATGTTAGCTCTCTACTAGATCCTAATGCATATGCTCAAGACAATGATCTAGTGGCACTTGATTCCCGAGCTAACCGTGATTGCCCCTCTTGATAGTCGGCTATGTATCCTAAATCCGGTCAATCACTTCTCTACTCATCTTAGACCGGCAAAAGGAAAACCCTATGGTTATACCTTTGCCTTACGCTCTTCGATCCTTCTCCTCCACTTGATCATCATGTCTATCATTTGATGTGCATCTCCACCATGATCATCATTTCATGTCCATGCACCATCTCTTTGTGATCTTGTGGCCACCACTCCTTGCCACATACACCTTCATCACATGTGTTGTTCATGCCTAGCTCAAAACATTTAACACATGACATTAGCAACTTGGTGTCATTAATTACCAAAACCAAACTTGGGCTTTCAAAGAGGAGCAACAAAAATCTGAATATAATTAAACTTGATGATGCATTTATTATTGCCAAACTCACTAATGTATCCTGAAGTATCAAGAGTAGAAACTGAAATAAGGTTCCTCTTAAGACCAGGAACATAAAGCACATCATCAAGTTGAAGATTGAAGCCATTGGCTAATTCTAAAGAAAAGCTTCCAATGCCTTTGACTTCAACTTCGTGTCCATCAGCGACTCTCATACTTCGCTCTCCCCTTCTTATAGTTCTCATCGTACTGAATACCTGTAATGAATTAGAAATGTGCACAGTGGCACCTGAGTCAATCCACCAAGTATCAGGGGAATAATTAGCTAAGAATGATTCATCAACAAAAGAGACAAAATCATTACCCTTCTTCTTAAGCCATTCCTTGAAACCAGGGCAATTCTTTTGGTAGTGCTTAGGCGAGTTGCAGAAACCGCAAACATTAGGGTCATTATTTTGAGCATGATTCTTAGCATTGTTCTTGCCATTGTTCTTGCCAAAATTCTTAGTATTATTATTATTATTGCTATTATTGTTGTTATTCTTATTTGGCTTGAACTTCTTCTTAGGCTGTTTGCTGCTGCTAGCATCAGTCTGATGCTTTCCCTTGCCAAAAGCAACAAGGTTAGCAATGTCTTTCTTCTCAGACTTTTGCTTTTCCTCCTCTTCAACACAATAGCTAATGAGCTCAGAAATGCTCCACTTCCCCTTTTGAGTATTGTAGCTTATCTTAAATGGGGTGTAGTAAGCTGGCAGTGAAGTCATGATAAAATGCACAAGAAAGCCCTCAGAAATGGACATATCAAGTGCCTTAAGCTTCGCAGCCATATCACACATGCTCATAATGTGTTCCCTAATGCCACCTTGCCCATCATAGCGTGAGGTACACATTTTCATAATAAGAGTGCTGGCATAAGTCTTAGAAGAGCTCTTAAAAATTTCCTCAACAGAGGCTAAGAACTCCTTTGCAGTCAGCCTTCATGATCATGCCAGCAAGCCTGTTGCTCTTTTTCCCACTTTTCAAGTTCAGTGTGGTACTCTCTTAATGCATCAGCATTTGCATTTTCATCAGGCGCAACAGGCCTATCCTCACGTAGCGCATGGTCGTTCTCAGAGAGCCCGAGCACGACTAACACCTTCTCCTTCCATATAGGAAAGTTGGTGCCATTGAGGGGGTCGATGGTGTTAACGAGGCCCGCAACATTGCTCACTGAAAAATTATATAAAAAAACCCAGTTAATACTGTACAGAAAAGATGTTAACTTAAAAGCATGAAATTAAGTCAACGTTGGTCAGAAATAAAATCATGCTTTAAGAACTTCAATTTGCATCACCGTTGGGCAGAAGACAAAAAGAAATTCATCTTAAATAACTCATAATTAAATCAACGTTGGTCAAAATTAATTATGAGTGAAATCTCCAATCAAACTTCTCGTTGGTTCCATTTAATCAGAGACCATCTTAAAAGTACAGGGTGGATCTATATCTCAGTGAGCAAGTTTAAATGAATAGAAAATAAATTCATAAATAATGGAAAGTTACGCTAATTAACTCATAACTTAATTGAAAAATATTAAGTAATGCATTGATGTTAAATAATGAAATAAACTCATATACTGTAAATCAGAAACTCAATTTTGGCTAGAAATTTGCCTATAGCATTGAGCCTGCAAGGTCAGTGCGGCCTCTCCCCTGAAGCCTAGCAACAGCCCACTTCAGCAAACCCTAATGCTAAAGCCATCTCAGTCGTTGATTTCAAAAGAACGGCCAAGATCAGTACTAGGCTCATATAAATATAGAGTCAAAACCTAAAAGCAGCTCATTTCTCACTCTCAGCCATTACTCGTTCTTTCCTCTCCCCTGAAGCTCACTTACGACAGCAACAGAAAAAAAAAGAGATGGAGTGCACAGCTCGGTGCGGCAGCACCGGCCGGCCTCCTAGGCGGCGCGCGCGTGCGACAGCAGCCAGCGCGCGGCTCCGTCTAGCGGGCTCTGCCGGTGCACAAGCACACGACGGTGGCCTTTCATGGCGCAGCGAGGCTCGGCGGCAACGGCCTGCCCGGAGCAGGCACGCAACGGCGGCGGACAGCCTCAAGGGCGCACGCGCTGCTCCCCTACAAGCTGGCGTGGACCAGCGGCGACAGTGGCAACCCAGGCTAAGGCGCCGGGTACGAGCCACATGCTCGCACAGCTTAGCCGGCACAGTGGCGGCGACCCGGCCTAAGGCCACCAGGTACGAGCCGCCCGCGTCCGTGGCTCTAGGGCAGCGCGTTCTGCAGCGGTGACCCAGCCTTAATACGGATACGAACTGCACAGGTGAGTCCCAATCTTAATCTCAATCTCAAGTGCTTAATCTTAGGGATAGGGTTCTTGCTTTTTTTTTCTTGGGGAAAAAATTGGGAAAATTTTGGGACTTTTCTCGTGTTTTGCCCAAACATCTTCTTCTAATTGCTTAATCATGGAAAAATTACTAATTTCTTAAGATCAGGCAAAAACAGAGACTAATTTCAGTAATCAGAAGACCCTAACCATAATTAATTTAGCCTAATCATGAACTTAGAACTCAGATCAAAACTAATTCTGCATTTAGGTGACGTAAACATGCATCTAATTATACTTTAGCCGAACTTATCTTACATGACAGAGGCATAAAACATGATCTACCACTTAACAGGGTCATGGTAGATCTAAGTAGGCTCCGATACCAATTATTGAATTTAACCTTAACATCGAAACATGTAACACGTGTTTACAGGATCTTATACATAGTCTACCACATGACCATAACTCATCTAATGCGGAAATACTTAAGTAAATAGTACCAAACCAGCGTTGGTAGTCGCCATCAGCGCCTCCGGTGGTGATACAGTCGTCGGTGGTGGTGTAGATGAACGTAGATCACCGCTTGAGGGTTTGGGAACCCTCTGCAGGTGATGAACTCGTCGTGCCGGGTAGCGGCGGCCTTCAGGACGCCATCTGCACTGGCCTGAACGGGATACGGACCTTCCTAGACCCTCCAGCGTCTAAGTGATCGGTTATGTGAAAAGTCACGTGGATTGGAGAGCTTAGTGACGCTAGGAGCGTCTCTCTTATTTATAATGCGCTGTGGGTCAGGGGGCCGAACCCTTAGAATTCTAAGGGCTGCCGCCGATCACGGCAGTGCGTATTTAGTTGGAATTAATGACCAGTGGGTGGACCAAAAACTTATCTCTTATTAAGCTCGTAATTAATCTCGGTGTTAGCCGGACCGATCATATTCCTACAATACCGACAACACACTAGCTACCAGCTCCTGTGTACTAGTGTGTCTGTTGCAGCAGGATCAAGAGTGCCAATATTTTCGCAACAGATTCAATTCTAGTTGGTGTGTACAATATCAATGTGTGCAGTATCTCAAAAGAAATAATCTAAGTTATTAATAAGGTGACAAAAGCTCTACTAATTGTTGCTACTGTATACACATATATAACTAAATACTCCCTCTGTTACCAATTATAAGCCACTTTGACTTTTTTTCATCAATTTTGCTATGTATATTTAGACATATTATTATATCTAGATGCATAGCAAAATGAATATACCTAAAAAAGTTAAAGACGACTTATAATTTGGAATGGAGGGAGTATTGCGCTTTGGTTTATATAATAGTAATATATGGCGTGCATGAATCGTGCATGATAGAGATGCTAAAGTACTGCCAATAGCTAGCATGCTGAGAGAATCGCACTGCCACACCACCAGCACTCAATCTTAATTAGCTTTTTTATTATCGTCTCTTTCGCGAAAGAAATATATAGCAGTGTAGCACTTAGTATACATAGGGCGTGGCTAGCGCTGGGGCGTCCGGACGCCCGCGTAGCCCGTCCTTGTCCACCTATGCACACGCACCCCGTCCTTGTCCGCCCATGCACACGCACCCCGTTCCTGTGCCCGCGGCTCCTTCCCAGCGACCCCGCTCCTCTCTCTCTCTGCGGGTGAGGCCCGGGAGCCAGGATGCGGACGAGCACACCCCGTCCGTAGGACCCAGACGCGCCACGCACCTCGACCACCGGCACCCGGCTCACCGTGCCTGATCCCCCGGCGCCCGGGCCGTGCTCTATGACTCTCTGAACACACCTATGAAACATAAAGCACTTGAATACAACATACATCTAAAGCAGATGAAATATTTGGAACATACACTTGAAACATGTGTGTGAAACATATGCAACATCCAGATAAAACACTTGCAACATCCAGATAAAACACTTACAACTAGCAACATAAAAACACTTACTGCAACATAAGATTGAAACAGCTGAAAGCCTGAAACCATTGGAACATATTCTTGCAACATGTGTGAAACATATGCAATATCCAAATAAAAAACGCTTAAAAACAAATGAGACATTTTGAACAAACGCTTGCAACGTGCCTCTAAAATACTTGCAACATATGCAACATCCCGATCTACTTTTGCAACATCCACATAAACACATTTGCAACATATATACTTCTGAAATATCTAAAACACTTGAAACATAGGCTTGCAACATGTCAAGCGCAGCACTCTAGTGGACGGCGACCACCATGTCAAGCGTGTTGAGAAACTCGATAACCACCTCGATTGACAGATCGGGGCTGGGAGGCAGCGGAGCGAAGAACACCACTGACTTGGCCCCCTGCGAGCTTCTTCCGCTACCGGGGCGCGAGAGCCTTGAGGCGGACGCAAAGTACGGCACAGGCGTGACGCCCTTGCCTCCCGCCGTAGGAGGAGGTGATGAGAGAAGGACGTTGGCACCAGCGACGGTGATGAGGGCGGGGGCAAGCGGGAGGCGCGACTCTAGCGGCGGAGCCTAGCTCGCAGAAGCGGGCGAGGGCCACAGGGCGGAGAAAGCGGAGCGGAGCCTGCAGCGAGCACAGGGCAGAGGAAGCGGATCGAAGTAGAGCGTGAGACGGAATAGGAGAGATATTTTTTTTATTTGGGAAGACGGCACCCGAACAATTCTTTTATTTAGAAAGACAGTGTCTGGACGGACGGATGTCCTCACGGTATCATTATCGATATATATACCGAACCTACATATACATACATAAACAAATAAATGAGAAATGAAGTCTAAGAAATAAAGGAAGTAAAAACACGAGGAGTATTAGCTTAGCTTTCACCTGACGATTCCATTAACTGATACAGTAGTATATGATGATGAATGTCGATCGCAGTAGCACAACAACTAGAATTAATAATAAGCTAGCAACGGGGATCGGATAAAAGTGACAGTCGATCCATCGATTGATTGCCCAAGTTTAAAGCAAACATGCATTCCATATGCATGCAACCATACTACATGTATCTATCCTAATTGAAATGATGGACCTAATCGTGCAGATACTCCTATATCGTAGCAGCTTCCAGCAAAGATATGATGATGATGAACCTAATCATCATCATATTCCACGTATAGCAGCTCTAAAGCATCATATGTAAGTACGTAGGGACATATTAAATATAATATAGTTACATATATAACGACAAGTTTTCTTTGAGTGCTCCTTCAGTCAAGTTTGCTCCCTATTCGCTTGAACTTATCAGCCTGGCTTATCAGTCATGGTACAATGTTTTTCTTTCACAACAAATTAACGAGCAGTACTTTTCAGCCTAGCTTTTCAGCGAAGTGAACCAATTTCTTGGAATTTGAGCCTCAGCCCCCTTGACATGATCCTACAAGCCAGAGCTGATTTTGATAGTGTCATTTTCAGAGAAATACTTATAACAGGTTGCTGGGGTAATCTGGTGTACAAGAAATGGTGTCATCTTTGATAATGGAAGAGGCACTTCAAGAATGAACTTTGGCTGGTTTATACCAAAGGCCAAGCCGACCAGACAAGTATCCATCAGTTCTCGGAGAGATAGATATATGAGGGCGGGGGCAAGCGGGAGGCGCGACTCTAGCGGCGGAGCCTAGCTCGCAGAAGCGGGCGAGGGCCACAGGGCGGAGAAAGCGGAGCGGAGCCTGCAGCGAGCACAGGGCAGAGGAAGCGGATCGAAGTAGAGCGTGAGACGGAATAGGAGAGATATTTTTTTTATTTGGGAAGACGGCACCCGAACAATTCTTTTATTTAGAAAGACAGTGTCTGGACGGACGGATGTCCTCACGGTATCATTATCGATATATATACCGAACCTACATATACATACATAAACAAATAAATGAGAAATGAAGTCTAAGAAATAAAGGAAGTAAAAACACGAGGAGTATTAGCTTAGCTTTCACCTGACGATTCCATTAACTGATACAGTAGTATATGATGATGAATGTCGATCGCAGTAGCACAACAACTAGAATTAATAATAAGCTAGCAACGGGGATCGGATAAAAGTGACAGTCGATCCATCGATTGATTGCCCAAGTTTAAAGCAAACATGCATTCCATATGCATGCAACCATACTACATGTATCTATCCTAATTGAAATGATGGACCTAATCGTGCAGATACTCCTATATCGTAGCAGCTTCCAGCAAAGATATGATGATGATGAACCTAATCATCATCATATTCCACGTATAGCAGCTCTAAAGCATCATATGTAAGTACGTAGGGACATATTAAATATAATATAGTTACATATATAACGACAAGTTTTCTTTGAGTGCTCCTTCAGTCAAGTTTGCTCCCTATTCGCTTGAACTTATCAGCCTGGCTTATCAGTCATGGTACAATGTTTTTTTTTTTTTTTCTTTCACAACAAATTAACGAGCAGTACTTTTCAGCCTAGCTTTTCAGCGAAGTGAACCAATTTCTTGGAATTTGAGCCTCAGCCCCCTTGACATGATCCTACAAGCCAGAGCTGATTTTGATAGTGTCATTTTCAGAGAAATACTTATAACAGGTTGCTGGGGTAATCTGGTGTACAAGAAATGGTGTCATCTTTGATAATGGAAGAGGCACTTCAAGAATGAACTTTGGCTGGTTTATACCAAAGGCCAAGCCGACCAGACAAGTATCCATCAGTTAAGAATAACTTTCACCCTCCCACGATGGACCCGTCTCACCCCCCCGACCCGTCCCTCCCACCCCGCGTGAACGGCGCCGCCCCTAGCCCCACGCCGGCGATCTACCGACCAGCAGCCAGCCCTCCCCTTCCAGTACCAGATCGGAGATCCCCTCGCCCTGATCTATCCATCCATGGGGCTGGTGGACAGGTTCCGCCGCTCCCTCACGTCCCTGTGGCTCCGGTGCCCCGCGCCGCTCCCTCGGCGTCTGGGCCTGGTGCCGCCGCCGCGGTCGCCCCTGCACCACCCCGAGCTGCAGTCGCACACCTCGGCCGCTGCGAGGAGGCCACTGCCACGTCAGCGGAGCAGCTGATGGTGGACGATTCGTTCGTCCTTGTCGAGGATGTCGTCGATGGCGAGGATGACGATGAAGACGCGGAGGTCGCCGTGGCTCCGACTTTGGCTGCGCTGACGCCAGTGCGGCGGACGCCGAATCCCGCCGCTGCATCCACCACCCCGCCGTACGTGGTCGCTGGAGGCAACTTGGGTGTCGCTGCCATGGGCTCCTCCCTCTCCCCATCAGCAGCCCCATTCCACCCTGGGGCCCTCTCGGCTGGACGCCCCAAGGCTCTTCGTTGGTCCGTTGACGTCGACGATGGCTCCGACTGCGACTCTGACTCACCGCCGCCTAAGTTGTCGTGTGCTCTGGCCGCTGCGGGCGGGGGCGTTCCCTCTGCCAGCGTTCCCACGACCGATGGGCCTAGCGTCGGAGCGCAGGGTCGCAGGTGTTCTCGACGTGGTCAGCTGCCGGAGCGCGTCCACGGCCACGGTGCCGTGGGCGCGGTTGTCCAGTCGTCGGCTGCTACCTCCAGGCCTCGGCTCCAGTCAATCTTGGTGCGAGCAAAAGATGGGATCCCGGTCCACGGTTCTCTAGCAGCCTCGCAGCGACGTAAGCATGGTCGCTGGAACCGGAGACCTCAGCTGGTTCATGGCCTGCCGCTCCGGCGAGTCGACAACCGTCCGCTGCCTCAGCGTGTCCCTGCACATCAACGGCTCGGGCCCAGGGTGTCCCGCCACCACTACGTCTCCCTGCCGAATGTGCACGGGTGGATGGACATCCTGCAGCGCAGCCAGCCGGTGTCGCGGAGATCGTCCAACCCTTGTGAACTCGCTCTGGCACCTCGGAAGAGCTCCGCGGCCATGGCATGCTTTCGCGGCCGTTGCTTCCGGTGTCTTGCGCGAGACCACACGGTTGCTTCCTGTCGGGATCCGCTCAAGTGTCTCCATTGCAGAGGTAGCGGGCACATATCGAGGCACTGCCCAGCACGCCGCAGCCTCGACAATCGACAAAGTGCCAGGGCCAACCCTGGCCGACCTGCTGATCGACGCTCTGTCCACCAGCGGCTTAGCTTCGATGAGTTCCCGCCGCTCGACACGGCGCCTATGTCGCCTGCTGGCATGGGGCTGCAGGACACGGCTGGAGCCGTCTTGGTGGGATCCTCCACATGCCCGCTGGCACCTTTCCCTGCTGGTCATGGCTTGCCGGCGGCCGGTGGCACCTCGTCGTCAGTTGCTCCAGTCGCTCCAGGACACGATCTCCAGGCCGTGGTCATGCCATTGGCTGACAGACCTTGGGACCCCATGTCCTGTGAGTGCGGCGTGCTGTCTTTGACAGTATCGTCGACCGTCGCTACGCAGGGAGGCGAATTGCAGAAACGTACTGTGCACCCCGAGCCTGAGCTTGCAGTGGACCGTTGCTCAGAGGTTCCGCGTTGGGTGTTCGATCCCATGCTGGTTGAGGTTGAGGCTTGTCTGATCGATAGGCCAACTCAGGTGGGTTTCACGTGCCAGGCTGTGTCTGAGGTGGCCCAGGCGGTGGACCTGTGCCTCTCTGGCCCAGACGTGTGCGGCACGGCCCAAACCTCACCTACGCCCTCACTCTTGGAGCCGGAACAGGCTGGGGGATCCCCACCCCCAGTCCAGGTCGACTTCCCCGGCTACCAGGAAGATGCAGATGGAGGCGGCTCATCCATGCTGGCTGTTGATGGCGGTGCGCCTGTCGCATCGGCCACAATGTCGATCGACGACTTCATCGCTACATTCAAGAAGCCGCTCGAGCCGCCTGTCCTGTCGTCGCCTCCAAGGCCAAGGCGAACCTGGGCGGCCAGGGCGCGAGCAGGGGAGCTGGACGACTCAGAGCTCGTCCCCAAGAGGAGCGCTAGGCTTGCCGCCAAGAGCAGGCACAGGGAACTGAAGCCGGAGGCTCAGGCGCGGAAGGTGTTGATGAAACGTCTAGGACTCGAGGTGGAGACTGAGAAACCTGATGAAGCTTCCTTTGCCGAATTCCAGACCGCCTTCACCCTCCCCTTGTCGACGACGACGCGGGAAGCCATGAAGGCCCTCTTCCTGGGTGCGAAGTGGCAGGCCTAGACGATCGCTTTGGTCTTGTCATTTTGGTTGCAAAACTTTATTATGTAATTGTTTCTAAGTGATTCCAGTAGCTACGTGGTGCGGTGTGCGTGTATTACGAAGGCTTCTCGCTTGCGTGATCGCGCACGTTTGTAACAAGATCTATCTTCCTCTTAATGAAAAACGGGTGAATGACCCGATCGAGAAAAAAAAGTATCCATCAGTTCTCGGAGAGATAGATATATGTAATATGAAAGTTTCTTTCTTTGGGCCTGCTTGCCTTGTAATTTTCTTTTTATTCTAGTTTGCTATACATAACATTCTTTCATTTAATTACAAAAAGAAAAAAATAGGTAGAGGATTCTCCTGCTGATTCGATCAAAAATATATAACGACAAGTCGACAACCCAAGCAAACAAAGATCATATATCTAGCCAGTGTGCTTAGAGAGAGTATATATATCCAAAACCCAACCAAGCAATCTAATTTATTTCTCTTAAACAATATATAACTCATGTGCTACTTCTTTTCACAGATTTACTCAACATAAGCCTGCTTCATATTTTGCTTACCCGTCAGTTGACGCACCCGCACTTGAGCCCACGTGCCTATGCCCTGCCGGCGCGGAGAGGGAAAAGACGGCGACGAGGATGGAGATGGAGACATAGCCGGTGTCACGGTTTTGGTATTTCCTGCTCCCGCTCTCTCCATCTCCGGCGGGTATAGAAGGGGGTTTGGGGGGAGGAAGACCAGCTAGGCGGTGGGGATGGCGACAAGGCGATTTAGGGGCCATGGAGGTGGCGGAGGCGGCCAGGCCAGGGAAGCTGCATGGCTGGAGCTCGCCGCCGAAGAGGGGGGGGGGGAGGGGAAGAAGGCGGCTGCCGAGGGCGCGCTAGGGTTTCGTCAGAGCTCAGCGGCCACGCGCGAGGTCGTGGAGCTCTGGCGAAACCCTAGCATGCCGCGACAGGGCGGTGGGCAGCGACGGGAGAAAGGGAGTGGTTGGGCGCTGGCCAGGGCAGCGGGTCGTGTTGGTGCAAATGTGAGGAAGAGAAACAGCGTGCGGCAGGCGTGCAGACGCAAGGAGGAAGACGACAGACGCATAAGCAAATTGTCTGTCGTCTGCCAGCGCGACACTCCTTTTTTTAACCAAAATGCATGAACTTGATGCGTTATATATCTGTATCGCGGTGCATTTATTACCTAATGTTTTTATATATGTATGCATAAATAGGTTTATTTAGCATAGCCCTGTTCTCTTGAACTTATCGGCCCGGGTTATCAGTTATGGTACAGTGTTTTTCTCTCACAACAAAATAGCATTAGCCGGCTCATTCGCCGTAAAAACCATCAACCGATCAAACAAATGGTAAGACACAAAATTAAGTGCATCAGGGCCGGATCCATGGCTACAAAAAAAAGCTCAACGCCTCATGAACTGACTCGTGAATTTTGTTCGTAGTTTTTGATCAGTTGGCCGAGCCTGTGGATTGGCCTTTGCCTTTCAGACAAACCGAGCACAGAGCTTTCCTATTTTTCTTGACTATTCTGTACTCTTATATCATTACTAATTAATATTGTGGTATGGTTCTGATTTGGCCAAACCTCTAGCTAGTATATATTGATAGAAATCAACCCAAAGCCATCTCTAGGATTCCTTAATTCGCTATAAGGATGAAAACGGTCGGAAATGATTATTACAATATAGAAAAAACAAAAGTGGTCGGTTCGGGATATTTCTATATTTTAGCAATTAAAGAGTAAAAAAAACTAGTTAAAAATAGTTGTGAAACCAATTGAAACTGATAATTTTTCTTGTTAGAAAATTGTATCATAATATAGAAAATAAAAGCGGTCGGTTTGGAATATTTCTGTTCCGTTTCCATCCTTAATTCGCTAACACAAGTTGGTGATCTTGTACTGTCGTGGATCGTCACCGGCCTAAGAAAATGATGAACCAATTCATCTTCAATTTGACTGGACCGTATAACATAACAAATTGAATTAGCAGGGGAGACAATCAAATTAATTGTTGCAGGGACGACGGGACGTCTTAGATATCCATCACATCCGCGTGTACGCACCACAACAATAGCTGCGTGCATGGAGCACCCACATTGTTGGGAGGAGTAGTATCACGGCGGTGGATAACGAGGCTAGCTAAGATGAACCATACCATACCATACAACCGATCGTTCACACGGGCGAGCTCATCTGATCGGTCAACCAGTACACCCAATCTAGGGGTCCTCTTTCGAATACGAGATCTCTTCTTTTCTTCTTCTTCTTCTTCTGTTTTCTGTGTTTTTTCTTTTGAAAATATATGAATTGATTTTTCTCTAAATTGCTGTATGATTTTTATGAAATTTCTGTGTTTTTTAAAAGAAGTTATATAATACAGGACGGCGCGGAGCATTGCAGTGCATATAAATGTGCAAATATATGAGCAGTTAGAGGTCAAGTCCTGTCCCAACCATGGATTAGCTGCATTTTGCAATTGCATGAACCATACGGCACTGCCCGAGCAGATTATCAATGCAGCATGGCTCCTTGCTCATCTCACCTAGCGCTAACGGCCGTCGTCCTTGCTAGTAGCTAGAGTAGTACACATCATCTATATCATTCAATTTTGTTTTCTGTTTAGTAGATAGGGACGATGGATGTACAGTACAGGATGGATATCTGTATGAGCGTGTGATGATCAACTTAATTGAGCTGAATTATCATAGCATCCATGAATGTCCATCTGTTTCTGTCTAACCGATCAATCCAACCATTTCCTTTAGTACATTTCATTTCGTTTGATTCATTCGTTAATTCGCTTCTAGTATTTTCTTTGGTTTTTGAGAACATCTAGGACTCATCTCGAATTCTAGAATTAGGCCGACTCGTCGAAATCATATTTGTTTCGGCAGCCTGTCCTGTGAAAGTGTGTTTTTGGAACTACAAATGACTGTTCCAGTCAATTCCATCCAGAGAAAGAAATCCTGGCTTGACAAATTTTAAATCTCTCTTCTCTATCTATGAGTGAGCGAATAATCTCGTGCTCGTGTTATGTTAAAAAAAAATTATAAGAAACATCATCTGACTGAGGTCTAGATTAGGGCTCAAGGCCGGGCCTGGCTGGATCTCCCCTCGTCATTTAATGGGCCAAGTCCCAGTTTCCTCGCATGGTACCACCGACTTGTAACTGGGCCAGCCCAATGACCGAAAGTCGGTTCCAACCGACCTCGTCAGGCAACATATATATCATCTGCTTGGGCTCTCCCGCACTTTTTTTTTCCAACCAAAATCTCATCATCAGATCAAAAATCAGATTCAGAGGGGAAGGCACAAACCCCTCACTCCCGCCGGCCGCCGCGACGAGTCCTCCTCCGCCGCCGGGAGAGCGCGAGGAGGACCCTTCCTCGACCCGCCGCACGCCCAAAGGTAATCCTCTCTGAGTCTCTGCGTTCGATTTCCAACACTATCGCCCCACATCCCGAGATTAGATTACTTGTCCCGCTGATTCCGACCCGCCTTCCGCCGCCTCCGCAGCAGCTCCCCCCATGTCCAACCTCGGCGGCGGCGGCGGCGCCGAGGCGCACGCGCGCTTCAAGCAGTACGAGTACGGCGCCAACTCCAGCCTCGTGCTCACCACCGACTCCCGCCCGCGCGACACCCACGAGCCCACCGGCGAGCCCGAGACGCTCCGGGGAAAGATCGACCCGAGGTCCTTCGGCGACCGCGCCGTCCAGAACAAGCCGCCCGAGCTCGAGGAGAAGCTCTCCAAGGCGCGAACAAAAATGTCCAAGCGCCGGGACGACGCCGCCGACCTCCCCCGCCGCGACGCCAAGCGCAGGCGCCGCGCCGCCTCCGCCCAGGAGGTCTCCGTCCTCTCCCTCACCGACGACGCTGTCTACAAGCCCCAGACCAAGGAGACGCGCGCCGCCTACGAGGCCCTGCTCAGCCTCATCCAGCAGCAGCTCGGCGGCCAGCCACTCGACGTCCTCGCTGGGGCCGCCGACGAGGTGCTCGCCACGCTCAAGAACGACAAGGTCAAGAACCCTGACAAGAAGAAGGACATGGAGCAGCTGCTCAACCCTATCCCCAGCCAGCTCTTTGACCAGCTCGTCTCCATTGGCAAGCTCATCACCGACTTTCATGATGCCGCGGCTGGGGATGCTGCCGGTGCACCTTCTGCTGACGCCATGGACACCACCCTGGATGATGATGTTGGTGTTGCTGTCGAGTTTGAAGAAGACGAAGACGGGGAGAGTGATTTCGATCAGGTACCACATTTTATGCATATGTTTAATTAACTGATATTGGCTTTGACCCCAACATGTTTTATTTGCTTATTACTATTGTTTGTTTGTGCCAACCAGGTGCAAGATGAGCTGGATGAGGATGATGAAGATGACGCAGCTGAGTTGAATGTTCCTGGAGGTATGCAGATGGGCGCTGAGTTAGACGACGACGACGACATGCAGAACACCAACCAGGGGCTGTCCGTCAATGTTCAGGACATCGATGCTTACTGGCTCCAGAGGAAGATATCCCAGGCATATGGGGACGGGGACATTGATGCCCAGCAGAGCCAGAAGCTTGCCGAGGATATCTTGAAGATCATTGCTGAGGGCGATGACAGAGACGTCGAGAATCGCCTCCTCATGCTCTTGGACTATGAGAAGTTTGATCTCATCAAGTTGCTGATACTCAACCGTCTCAAGATTGTGTGGTGTACCCGCTTAGCCAGGGCCCAAGATCAGGAACAGAGGAAGAAGATAGAGGAAGAGATGGCAAGTGACCCAAGCGTGGCTCCAATATTGGAGCAGCTACATGCAACCAGAGCATCCGCGAAGGAGAGGCAGAAGAACCTGGAGAAAAGCATCAGGGATGAGGCCAAGAGGCTCCTCAGCAATGATGCTGCTGCCGGCGCTGATGGTGCCAGGGACCGCAGGGCAGCCGAGCGGGACATGGAGAGTGGATGGCTGAAAGGACAGAGGAAGCTGCTTGATCTCGAGAGCCTCTCGTTCCAGCAGGGCAGTCTCTTTATGGCTAACAAGAAATGTGAACTTCCTACTGGGTCGTTTAGAACCCCTCATAAGGGATATGAGGAGGTTCATGTGCCAGCACTGAAGGCTAGGCCCTATGAAACAGGGGAGAAAATTGTCAAGATATCTGATATGCCAGAGTTTGCACGGTCAGCTTTCGACGGGATGACACAGCTGAACAGAGTTCAGAGCAGGGTCTATGATACTGCTCTTTTGAAACCAGACAATATCCTTCTCTGTGCTCCGACTGGTGCTGGCAAAACAAACGTGGCTGTGCTTACCATCCTTCAACAGATTGGTATGCATATGCAGGATGGAGAGTTTGACAATACCAAGTACAAAATTGTCTATGTGGCCCCGATGAAAGCATTGGTTGCTGAAGTCGTTGGGAACTTGTCGAAGCGTCTGGCGGGTTACAACGTTACTGTTAGGGAGCTCAGTGGAGACCAGAACTTGACCGAGCAACAGATTGATGAAACACAGGTTATTGTTACGACACCTGAGAAATGGGATATTGTGACCAGGAAATCAGGGGACAGAACCTATACCCAAATGGTGAAGCTGTTAATCATTGATGAGATCCATCTGCTACATGATAACAGAGGACCTGTTCTGGAAAGCATTGTTGCTAGGACAGTCAGGCAGATTGAGACGACCAAGGAGCATATTCGTCTGGTTGGGCTCTCTGCGACTCTACCAAACTACGAAGATGTTGCACTATTCTTGCGTGTTCCCAAAGAAAGCCTCTTCTACTTCGACAATAGTTACCGACCTTGCCCTCTTGCTCAGCAATACATTGGGATCACTCTGAGGAAGCCAGTACAGAGGATGCAGTTGATGAATGAGATTTGTTATGAGAAGGTTATGGCTGCCGCTGGTAAGCATCAAGTGCTTATATTTGTACACTCGAGGAAGGAGACAGCAATGACTGCCAAAGCCATCAGAGACACGGCGTTGGCAAATGACACAGTCAGCCGCTTTCTGAAGAACGAGAGTGCAAGCCAAGAGATCCTTGGTACTCACGCTGAACTTGTCAAAAGCAATGATCTTAAAGACCTCCTGCCATATGGGTTTGCTATTCATCATGCTGGGATGGCAAGGGTTGACCGTGAGCTTGTCGAGGCACTTTTTGCTGACAAGCACATTCAAGTACTTGTATCCACTGCTACCCTTGCATGGGGTGTCAATTTGCCTGCGCATACTGTTATTATAAAGGGTACACAGATTTACAACCCAGAGAAAGGTGCTTGGACAGAACTAAGCCCTCTGGATGTTATGCAGATGCTTGGTCGTGCAGGAAGGCCTCAGTATGATACACATGGAGAGGGAATAATCTTGACTAGCCACAGTGAATTGCAGTTCTACCTGTCTCTTATGAACCAGCAGCTAACTATTGAGAGTCAGTTCATATCCAAATTGGCTGATCAATTGAATGCAGAGATTGTTCTGGGGACCATTCAGAATGCTCGTGAAGCATGCTCGTGGCTTGGCTATACTTACCTCTATATCCGGATGCTCCGAAATCCAACATTGTATGGTTTGCCAGCAGATATCTTGGAGAGTGATAAAACACTTGATGAAAGGAGAGCTGATTTGGTAAGTAATTTGTGCACTACTGTTTTTGAAGTTCTGTGGTAGCTGCTCATCCTTACTGTTTTATTTCTCAATTATTGCTTTGGTCCTTGCTTGTGTGAATGTGCTCTAATTGCTAATGTATCATCCTATTTGGTTAATCTATTTCTAGACTAGAGGTCACCTGCCCCATAAGTTCTCACAACTGCCATGCAAAATATTTCTTAAGTGTTCTATTACAGTCTTGTATAGTTAATAATCGTATTAGCCTGCATCATTGATCAATAGTCTCTGCGGTATGGCATATTTACTATGTGGGCATGGAGTTTTAAATGCTATTAAAAAAACCTGTACTTTCAGTGCCTAACTGCTGCGCTGCTAGGGCAATTGCATCCTTAGCTAATTACTGGGGATACACAAGCACTTGTAGTGTAGGATGGTTTCATGGTATTGTTCTTTTTCCTCTGTTGCAGCATAAGTTTTTTGCTGCATGTGTAGTGGCTGCACTATCTTGGCTAGTGTTTCTTTTCATCTTAGTACTCCCTCCGTTTTTTATTAAGTGTCACAGGTTTGTCCTAAGTCAAACGTGTGTATCTTTGACCATTAATTTAAAAAAATTTATATAGTTTCATGTCAAAAGATTTATATTTTTAGATTTATTATGAGAAATACTATCATAATATGTAACTCATATATTGTGAAACTATAAGGATTTTAAAAAATGGTTGGTCAAAGATTGCAATGTTTGACTTAGGACAAACCAAATGTGACAATAGAAAAACGGAGGGAGTACTATTGCTAGTGCTACTGTATATGGGTATTGGTAAGGCATATAACAAATTGCTCCCCCTTCCCTCCCCCCGCGGTAATAGGTATCTATCCCTTGCTTGTATGTACCACCTGCACATTTTTAAAAAATGTGCACATAATAATATGCAATGTGGGTAATGGTAGACACATGTTGAAATAACAGTTTTCTTTTCATAGGTACATATACATATATTGAATGCATATACTTTTGTTTTGATACAGACTTGTTGCAATTTGAATTTTGCTTCAGAAAGTGTAATATCTATACCTATATTTATGCAAACATGAATTGAATGAAGGAAATAATACTGTGGTCGTCAAACCATAGTGTTCTTTTTTGTTAGAAGGGAAGATGTAGGTTGCTGATGTAAATCCTATTTTGCTGAAGTATTATATGTGCTTCTTTGATGCTGCAGCAAGATCTGAAGAAATTTAGGTTTTGCAGTTATTCCATACCCATCATTGATTTTACTGCCTCTTGATATTGCATAGAATAGATATAGTTGATGTTGCAGCATACTATCTCTGCCTGTTCTGTTCTTGATCTTTTGTATTTTTTTCTGCTGCAGATACATTCCGCTACAAATCTACTGGATAGGAACAATCTGATAAAGTATGACAGGAAAACAGGATACTTTCAAGTTACTGACCTGGGAAGGATTGCCAGTTATTACTATATTAGTCATGGAACTATCTCAACATACAACGAGTACCTGAAACCTACAATGGGTGATATCGAGCTGTGTCGACTGTTTTCTCTGAGTGAAGAATTTAAGTATGTAGGTGTCAGGCTAGATGAGAAAATGGAACTGGCAAAGCTTTTGGACCGTGTGCCAATTCCTGTGAAAGAGAGCTTGGAGGAACCCAGTGCAAAGATCAATGTTCTGCTGCAAGCATATATTTCTAGGTTGAAACTGGAAGGCCTTTCTCTTAGTTCTGATATGGTCTACATCCGACAGGTAGTGCCATTTTTTTTTTCTGTTGACTGCAATTTATAATTCGCTTGCATGATTTCACCTACTTAATACAGTTTCTGAATCTGAATTTCTTGCTTATATTGTACTGTACAGTTATGTTTCCCCCCCTTCTGTAATGCAGAGTGCTGGACGTCTCCTACGAGCACTATTTGAGATTGTTTTGAAGAGGGGATGGGCTCAACTAGCGGAGAAAGCGCTGAATCTTTGCAAGATGGTTGATAAACAAATGTGGAGTGTCCAGACTCCCCTGCGGCAATTTACTGGAATTCCAAAGGCGATCTTAATGAAACTGGAGAAAAAAGAGTTGGCTTGGGAGAGATACTATGATCTGTCCTCACAAGAAATTGGTGAACTAATCCGCTATCCCAGGATGGGGAGGCAGCTGCACAAGTGCATCCACCAGTTACCAAAGTTGAATCTTTCAGCTCATGTCCAGCCCATCACTCGTACAGTTTTGGGCTTTGAACTGACAATAACACCTGATTTCCAGTGGGATGATAAGGTACATGGATATGTGGAGCCCTTTTGGGTTATTGTTGAGGATAATGATGGCGAGTACATTCTTCACCATGAATATTTCATGCTTAAGAAACAGTATGTTGACGAAGATCATACATTGAACTTCACAGTGCCGATATATGAGCCACTGCCTCCTCAGTATTTCATACATGTTGTGTCTGACAAGTGGCTTGGTTCTCAGACAATTCTCCCTGTCTGCTTTAGGCACTTGATTCTACCAGAAAAATATGCTCCGCCAACTGAATTGCTTGATCTGCAGCCTCTACCTGTTAGTGCATTGAGGAATGCAAGATATGAGGGCCTCTATAGTGCCTTTAAGCATTTCAATCCCATCCAGACTCAAGTATTCACTGTCTTGTATAACAGCGATGACAGTGTGCTGGTCGCTGCACCAACGGGCAGTGGGAAGACGATATGTGCTGAGTTTGCTATACTAAGGAACCACCAGAGGGCAGTGTCCGGTGAGAGCAACATGCGGGTTGTTTATATAGCTCCCATTGAAGCTCTCGCAAAAGAAAGATACGGGGACTGGGAACGGAAATTTGGAGAATTTGCCAAGGTAGTTGAGCTCACTGGTGAAACCGCAGCTGATTTGAAGCTTCTGGATAAAGGAGAGATCATAATCAGTACTCCTGAAAAGTGGGATGCACTGTCTCGCCGGTGGAAACAGCGAAAGCACATCCAACAGGTCAGCTTATTCATAGTTGATGAACTTCATCTACTTGGGTCTGATAAGGGACATGTTTTGGAAGTCATTGTATCTAGGATGAGGCGTATTTCAAGTCACATTGGCAGTAACATACGGATCGTAGCACTTTCAGCTTCACTTGCTAATGCTAAGGATCTCGGTGAATGGATTGGTGCTACCTCTCATGGCCTCTTCAACTTCCCTCCAGCAGTGAGACCTGTGCCATTGGAAATTTACATTCAGGGTGCGGATATAGCAAACTTCGAGGCAAGGATGCAAGCAATGACAAAACCCACCTACACTGCCATCACACAGCATGCAAAGAACAGTAAACCTGCCCTGGTGTATGTACCGACAAGGAAGCATGCGAGGTTGACTGCATTGGATTTGTGTGCATACTCTAGTGTTGAGGGTGGTGGAACTCCGTTTCTCCTTGGGTCAGAAGATGAGATGGATACTTTCACCAGAGGTGTTGAAGAAGAGACGCTTAAGAATACACTTAAATGTGGTGTAGGCTATTTGCATGAGGGTCTAAGTGAACTTGATCAGGAACTTGTAACCCAGCTGTTCCTTGGTGGGAGGATCCAAGTGTGTGTTGCGAGCAGCACAATGTGTTGGGGAAGACCATTGCCTTCTCATTTGGTTGTTGTCATGGGGACCCAGTATTATGATGGCCGTGAGAATGCTCACACCGATTATCCGATGAGAGATCTGCTTCAAATGATGGGTCATGCCAGCAGACCACTTCAAGACAACTCGGGGAAATGTGTTATATTGTGTCACGCACCTCGCAAAGAGTACTACAAGAAGTTCCTTTTTGAGGCCTTCCCTGTTGAGAGCAGTCTTCACCATTTCTTGCATGATCATATGAATGCTGAGGTGGTGGTTGGTGTTGTAGAGAATAAGCAAGATGCCGTGGATTATCTTACTTGGACTTTCATGTATCGGCGGCTGACAAAGAATCCTAACTTCTACAATCTTCAGGATGTAAGTCACAGGCATCTTTCAGATCATCTTTCTGAGCTAGTTGAGACTGTCCTGAATGATCTCGAATCAAGCAAGTGTGTGGCTATAGAGGAGGACATGTACCTGAAGCCCCTCAACCTTGGCCTTATTGCTTCATACTACTATATTGGCTACACAACTATTGAGCGTTTCAGCTCTATGCTGACCCAGAAGACTAAGATGAAAGGACTCCTAGAGATTCTAGCATCTGCTTCAGAATATGCAGAGCTTCCGGGTCGTCCGGGTGAGGAAGAATTCATTGAGAGGCTTGCTCGCCACCAGAGGTTCTCTATCGAGAAGCCCAAGTATGGTGATCCACATGTGAAGGCCAATGCTCTGCTGCAAGCCCATTTTTCAAGGCACACAGTGGTCGGAAACCTGGCAGCTGATCAGCGTGAGATTCTTCTTTCTGCCCATAGGTTGCTCCAGGCAATGGTTGATGTTATATCCAGCAATGGTTGGCTTAGCCTTGCTCTTAGTGCAATGGAGTTGAGTCAAATGGTGACACAAGGCATGTGGGATCGGGATTCTGTGCTGCTTCAAGTTCCACACTTCACGAAGGACTTGGCCCGGAGGTGCCAGGAAAATGAAGCGAAGCCCATTGAGAGTATCTTTGATCTTGCTGAGATGGGTGTCAATGAGATGCGGGATCTTTTACAGCTATCAAACTCTCAGCTGCAGGACATCATTGAATTCTTCAAGCGGTTCCCTAATGTTGATATGACCTACGAGGTCCGTGAGGGTGACGACATAAGCACTGGTGACAATGTAACTGTGCAGGTAACGCTGGAGCGCGACATGACTAACTTGCCATCTGAGGTTGGTCCAGTCCATGCGCCAAGGTTCCCCAAGGCCAAGGAAGAAGGCTGGTGGCTCGTGATTAGTGACAGCTCCACAAACCAGTTACTGGCCATCAAAAGAGTGGCACTCCAGAAGAGGGCGAGAGTGAAACTTGAGTTCTCTGCTCCTGCAGAGTCAGGGAGAAAGGATTACATGATTTACTTGATGTCAGACTCTTACTTGGGCTGTGACCAGGAGTATGAGTTCACCGTTGATGTCAAGGATGCTGGAGGGGATTGATGATGAAGACTGTGACACTGTGTCGCATAGAAGCAGTTGACTTTTGAGTGTGTATTGTAGCACGTTATTAGTGTTTTGGAACGTTCTATGTTTCTAACCTCTGAACTTGTGGAAGCTGTAGCTTATTTTGGATGTTAATAACTGGTGCACCTTGGGAGTTGCTGCCTTATCCTGTTATGGTATTATTCTGAGGATCACGCACGATTATACTTGAGCCACACAGTATTTGTTAATCTAAGCTTGCTGCTCCTGTAATGTTGATTATAGTGTCGTGCAGTAGAAAATGTTTTAACCTGTTGATGCACCACTGGTGTTGGTGTTTTAATCTGTTCAATTGGCAGGGTAGGGCTTGCCTGAAGTTTTTGTTGTTTCCTTCTATCCTCGTCCTACCGAGATGGTGGATATGGGATGGATGCCTTTCAGCATTGGCTGTTCAAATTTACCATGTGTTTTGTGGATACCGTGAAACAAGTGTGCTGACACCATCTATTTTCTAAATCCATTTGACCTGTATCAACATTTTTGTCTGATTGTAGTTCTCTGTTCTGGTAATTGTCCCTGTAACATGCTTCTGTCTAAAATCTTTGGGTTCTGAAAAAGGTAATGGGATCCAAAGTTGTCCCTAGGGCTGGATCACTAGCTAAGCTCTTGGAAAACGTATTGGATGCCAATTGCCTCTGCTGATAGTAGGTCCATATAAGGATCGGAAAACTGAACTGTTGGTGTCAGAGGGTGTGCCAATCTGAAACTGAACTACATATAAATCCAAATACAACTTCTGGCTGTGCACAGACAGGTATCATATGTGGTATTTTGTATGAAAGCTATATGGACATCCACATACTGTATTTGCAAGATACAGTGGCGGATCTATGTATAATCTGTGGGGCCATCCGGCCCCACAGGTTTTGATAAAACTAGTGGAATTTTACTGTAGCATATATGACTTGGCCCCACAGCTCATACTAGCTGGCCCCACAGGTTTTGAGTCCTGGATCCGCCACTGGCAAGATACACATGTTTGTTTGCGCTGTTCTCCTTAGCTAGTGATATACGATTAAAGAAGAAGAGTCACAAAATAAACAGTGAAGAAAAAGATACAAGCACTACAATCCAAACAGAATTGTTCTCATGGTATCAAATGTAATCATGAGGCAGCAGTGATCTGATCCCAAGGAGGCTCTCCGTATAGGGCACAAAGTTAGCTCCAGAGGTTCTTCCATTTCCGCGTCCGACGACCCTGGTACCTCATACGATCCATCTCGCACACGGTGCTCAGCTTAGAGGTTGCCAGATCATATTCGTAGAGGACGAAATCACTCCATAGCAGCATTCGGCTGCCGCCGGCAACAAGAGCCATCAGGCGGCAGAGATGCGGGAGCCCGAGCCCGAGAGGGATGGAGTAGCGCGCGCGGTTCCCACCGGCCATGGCGCATGCCGTCGTCGTCCAGATGGTCACGGACACATCGCTGGTGCGGGCTGTGAGGCAGAGCTCCCCCTGGCCATGCAGTGCATCCAACGTGAAGTCGTCATGTGCAGGGCGCAGTGACCCCGGCAGGTCGATGACATCGAAATCCTCGTCCGCTAGGATAAGGCGGACGAGACCCGTGGAATTGGCTCGCCCACAGTGAACACCTCCATCCCCATTTGAATTCCATAGATTCCTGGGAAAGTGTCAACAGGTCGGTAGAAGGCCTGAACGACCTTGTACTTGCCCGTGCGTGGATCCAAGCCAAGACCAACACAATGGCAGGTTCTTGGGGCGTGTCGCAGGTTGTTGCGGTGGCTTTCCGGCAGCGTGATCGCGTCCCCGGTGGCCGGGTTGAAGAGGTAGAGCTTCGTGTCGGTGGGAGCGAGCACCAGACCGTCGCACGAAGTCCTTGGCATGCACGAACCTTGCTGTCTGCTGCTGGCCATGGCCATAATCGGAGGCACTTTGCTGCCACTGCCATTGGTAGCCATAGAAGCGGATTTGGTTGGAGAAGGTGGTCGGCCAGCCGCCCTCCTTCATATCCTCCCATGGCCATGGGATGACACGGTCCCGGGTTACCGGGGTGACGAGGAAGGACGGCTCCTGCTCCCATCTCATGGCTGACCACCATAGGTGAGCACTCACGAACAAGGGGTCATTGACGATGGCTCGCCACGCCTTGCACACGGCTCTGCACCGCAGGAGGGACTTGACAGGCAGCCGCACCAGGATCTCCACCATCATCTCGTCTGACAGCTCGGGAACTGGAATAGCATTTGCTTCTGCAGGTGTAGTGCTCGCCTTCCTCTTCCTGCTCCTTATGCCCATATTGTCGATCGTCTATGCAGCCAACAGAAAAAGAAAAAACATATATATACATAGTTCTACTCCTTGGACTAGGATACGGTCTCTTATCTGTCTCGGAGCAGGAAAGGCTTTTTATTCTTCTATATCTGTGCAAGCTCCAGGATAAGTTTCCCTCGATACTAAGCATCGATCATGATGCGATTGAGAGCCTGATTATTTGAGCTGGAGTTTTTGGATTTTGGGGCTTTTGCTTAAAAGCTGGCATTCTAGCTGTTGTCATTTTTCTATTGACCAGAAAAAGTGCTCGTGCATCGTAACGGATTACTACGCGGTCATCATCAGGACAACTTATATATAGCTTAAAGATCTATACAACAATTATCTTGCATTATCTATTCTCATATATACGTGTTATTTAGAATTAAACGTCGTATCATGTCTGGACGCGTGCCGCTCTAACTCGTATGTTACAAAGGCTTAGACTTAATTATCAATGATTATTACATTGTGCATTTCAATTGGATCAGACCCGGCTATAACTGGTTGGTTCATGGAAGTAATCCGTTTTAACAATTTATTTTTTTTGGAATACAGGCCCGTCACCTTATTCATAATAATAATAAGAAAATAAGACTAGCATCGCCTTCCTCTTATCCACACACTCATACAGCCCAGCTTATCAGTTCCCAACAACCATAAACAAAATCCACGAAATTAATCCATGAGAGATGGCCTCAATATACAACCTGAACAAAAGAAAGAAACATGGCAACTCATTTGGACGAAGAATTGCTAACCCGGCTGCCAGCATCTACCCACCTTACCGTAGCAGGAACTCGCTGATTACTAGCACCAACACGAGGAAAGCACAGGAGATTACCATAGCAGGAACTAGCTGATTAGCACCAACGACACAGTGCTCGTGAAGTAATCGCCTCTCGAGCCAACTTGTAAGTTACAACAGTCGAAGTATGATAAACAGTACAGCGACAGCACCAAAGGTCTGTTAGATGAGGCATAACAAGGTCCATGAGAGCCTTGAACCAACTTGTAAGTTACAAGCACTACCGGAAACAATATCTTTGCCGAGTGTCATATGCTTTGTCGAGAGCCGCTCTCGGCAAAGTAAGACACTCGGCAAAAAAAAATTAAAAACTTTGCCGAGTGCCAGATCGCCGGCACTCGGCAAAGCATTTTAAAAAAAAAAATAAAAACTTTGCCGAGTGCCGAATCGCGGGCACTCGGCAAAGCAGGTAAATATATCTGTGAAAGCCGTCCGCTCGAAACATTTCTTCCACCTCTAACCGCGCCGCGCCCCATGCTGCCGCGCCCGCGCCAGCGCCCCCGCGCCGCGCCGCGCCCGGCCCGCGCTCGCCCGCCTCGCGCCCGGCCGCGCGGCGCCCACCCGGCCGCGCCGCGCCCGCGCCGCGCCCACCCGGCCGCCCCGCGCCGCCGCCCGCTCGCCCGCGCGCCCGCCCGCGCCGCCCCACGCCGGCCGCGCCCGCTCGCCGAGCCACGCCCGCGCCCGCGCCCGCCGCGCCGTGCGCCCGCGCCGCTCGCCTTGCACGGCCGCGCCTCCGCGCGACCGCGCCGCCGTGCCGCTGCACCACCGACGAGCACACACTAGGTTCATTCATTCCTTTTCTATGCAATTCGTATAATGCATGAAATAGTCGTGTCAGTAGTAATTGTTGTTGTATGTGTTGTCGTTGTATGTGGATATCGGCCATCGAGCCGTTGTATGTGGATATCGGCCATCGAGCTGTCATATGTGAATGTCGGCCATCGTGTCGTTGTTTTTTGCAGATATTCGAAACCTCCTGTGCAGGGGAGGTTCTGCCGAAATTTTTAATTAACAATATTATTTTTCTTTCTTTTTTTTTTGCAGAGAAGAGCCCGTTGAAGCGGAGTCAGAGTACGTCGATCGTCTTCCTCGGTGTTGTGGGTCTGCCTGCACCGCGTCGCCTCGCCACTGCACCGACTCGCCACGGCTTCATTATCCTGACTCCACCAGCACCCTGGTATAACCCCTTTCCTTATCATAGTCGTAGCTCGCGTAACTCGGTTAGGCGTCTCCCGTTCGAAAGAGATACAGTTATTGGTATGCAAATCTTTGTATATCTATGACTGTATCTATTTCGGATTGTCCACGTATTTTGGACAGCCCGTGGATACGTAGATGAGTTAGTTTCCTTGGTCTGCTCCGATTCGAGACAGGGTTTCGGCATCATCTCCCTGTTGTTCTCCGGATATACACTCTCCCTGCTAAGACGTGTATCAGGAGAACAGCGGGGAGGTGCTGCCGAAATTCTGTCTCCGATAGGAGTAGAGCATGGAAACTAACCTCATCTACGCATCCGTGGGTAGGATTATGACCTATCCTCACCTATTAGATAGTACGAACGACATGTAGCTGCAATTGATGGTTACTTTGCTCGCTGGTATATATGTTACAGGATGGATGATCATGAGTGGATGTACACGGGTCACTCAAGTTAGTGTGATTTCACCACTGAATGAATGATGAAGACCAATGATTTCTTGGAACTAGCATTTGACGAGTCTACTAAAGGAGTGTTTCTAGTTTTATGTCCCTGCAAGAGATGTGCAAATAGAAAAAGGAAAAATAAGGTGGATATGGGTAAACATCTTTTGAAGAATAGATTTACGTCGGACTATACTCGGTGGGTCCACCATGGTGAAGCCCATCGTCTAAGAGAGGAGGTGGTGTGACCCCGCGTCGAGGATTTTGATCCTGCTGCTGGGGTAGCAGATATGTTAGATGACTTTCATGAAGGACAGTACACTAAAGGACGTACGGAGGAGGAGATGGAGGCAACTGCCTCTAGCTCTGTCACCGCACCTCCATTCATCGATTGCTTCTGCCTCTAGCTCCGCCTGGAGCTCCGCCATTCCGTGCGCACGCTCTCGCACTCGTTTTTGCCGTGGTAAGGCCAGAGCACTCATTCCCCTTCCACGGCGGCACCATGGCCGCCGAGCTCGGTCCTCCATGGCTAGAGCTCCCTTCCCCTCCTTCCCTCCATTTTCTTCGATTTCGCGTCCGCCTTGACCTCGCGGACCTCGCGCGTGCCGCACCTCCCTTCGCCATGGCCGGGACCGGCGTACCGCCGGTGAACCGCGCCACCACACCGCCATGCACGCCGTCGAGCTCACCCGAGAGCTCCTCCGGTGCCTTAGACTAGAGCGTTGGGTTCGCCTCTTCGTGGGGAAGCCGCTGATGGTGACCTCACCACCGGCGAGCTCGCCGGCGGTGAGACCAGCGCGGTCAGCGCCTCCCGCGTCACCGTGTGGCTAACCGGTGGGGTTGGTTGACCCATAGGCCCCACCCCATCTGTCTCTCTGTGTTCATCTGGGTGCACTGCACCATGTGCACTTAGCGTTTTCAGCGGCTGATGATAAAAGGATTTTGGAAAATGATTTTACAGAAAAGATGTAAATGCTTTGGAAATTTGTAACTTGTTCATTTTGGCTCCAAAATTTGTGAAATAAATTTTGTTATAATCCTCATGAGTAGATCTATGGTTTAAAAATATTGCATGTTGATTTTGTGAAACTTTTTCTGTAGAGTTTTATTTAATCATTGAAATTGTTGTTTTCTTTAGAAATGCATAATAAATCATAGAAAGCTCAGAAAAATATGGTTCCAATTTTGTTAATCTTCTTGTGTAACGTACTTTCTAGGAAAAATATATGTCATGCATATTCTGTAGAAAAATTATGAGGTGTAGTTCAAGTGCCTTTAATGGCTGATTTTTGTTATTTTTGCTAGAGAGCAAATTTTGTATAAATCATGTATGTGATAATTTTTGTACACTGATTATTTACTATGTAGAACGTAGAAAAAATGCTAAATCTGTTGTTTGATACTTTTCCTAATACAAAGTATTTGCATGCTCTTATTTAAGTCCTAGCTTGTCATTTTTGTGTAGGCTATTCTACTTATTCAAATGCCATGAAAATCTGATGGTAGTCTACTTAGGGTAGTACTGTACTATGATATTTTTTTTAAGATTTTTATATGCTTTAAAAATAGATATTGCTATTCAAACCTAGTGTTAATTAGGGTTTAATCAAATAATGCTTTATACATGATTAAAGAATTAATGAAGCTTTGGTGTATCTTTGAAGCATTTCAATAAAATGTGTTGACTTAGCCTGTTAGTAGTAGAAGAGAATGCAGTAGACGACATACACTTGCAGTACATGTTCATGGATAATGTTGACTACCTTGTATAAGAATTGTGCTATACTCTAACCATTAAAGCAAATCATGCTCATCTACCTTGCATGCAAGCACTGTTCGCCTACACGGCCGTGTAGGCCGTTTACACGGCATGTAAACGCTATTCGATGGGTAACCGTGTAGGCCGATTAGCCGTGTAAAGCCGTGCAAAACCGTTTTTACCGTTTAAAAGGCCGTTTAAACGGCCGTGTATACCGACTTTTTGCTAAACGATGGGTGACTGACCGTTCACCGTTTAACGTTTAGGCTAACATTGCATGCAAGCATATTCATTTTGTGCATTTCATCCGATGCACCTTTTACATAAGCACTTACGCACCTGCATCATACAGAATCACAAACCGAGAGCCCGATCGTCGTACCCGAGGAGCCCGAGGAGCAGCTCGAGGTGTAGCCTCAGGAGGTGCCCGAAGCAGATGAGGAGGATGTTGAGGACCTTTCAGAGTGCCCCGATCACCGCCCGAGCTCCTTCGAGAGAGGCAAGCCCCGAAGCATTTTTCTCCCCCGGTTTGCAATTATTAAATAATGCTTTACTTTAATTGATGCATTACGTTCAGGAGTTGTTTGCAACCGTTGCTGCATTATACTTTGTTTACCTTTGTTATACTACATTCTTGTTACCCTAGTATCCACAGTCGAGTCAATGCTTAGCTGGCTTAGACCGGTAAAAGTCGGGTGGTTTCCTGTCACCTGCGAGCTATAGGTGGTTACCTGGATCTGCTAGGATAACTATGTCGTCATGGTATAACTAAGTGTTAATTTAAAGTTGAGACCGGACAGAGACTTACAGGGTTTTGGACTGTAGTGCTTTCCGTCTGTGTTGATTAAGAACCGACCGTTGTTGGGCCTCAGGTCATGTTGAACGCATGCCTTACATTTAGCTGGCCGAATAACGTACCTTTCGAACGCGAAGCTAGGAGATTATTCGGGCTAAGTGGATTGCCCACAGCGCACTGTATCGGAGCAGGTGTTGTTGGACATGGGGGCGCGATGATAAGACCAAAAGGCAGTCGGTCGGCCCCCGAATACATATGGTTCCTGGCAAATTCGGGATTTTTTCTAGATAGTTGACTCGGTGACCAATACCTCACTTTAGCGGGTGAGTGTGGTTTGTGTAAGGAATAAATTACCAGCTGGTTAATAATCGATTGGAATCGCCATCGTTTACTGGATAGTGAACACTTGACTTGAGTTACTTCATCGTAGTAATGTTGATGGAACACTTGGACAATTATAATGAATATGACATTATGGAAGTTGTTAATGATCATTTGTTATCATTATTTGCTTAATCACATGCTTGCTCTAGTATAGGTGCAAATGTAGTCGACAGGTTAATAATAATTAACTTGACAAATAATGCTGTTGAAAAGGTTCTTGAAATGCTAAAAATGCCTTTTTGCAAATGAGTCAGCTACCCTACTATAAAGCCCTTCATAATCCTTGGAGTCACTTTATTTTTGGTTATGTCGGGTAAGTCTAGCTGAGTACCTTCTCGTACTCAGGGTTTTGTTCCCACTTATTGCAGATGGGCAGATGTATTACAGCTACTGTATCAACTGCCTTTATCCTGTGATGGGTGATGCTTAAGACCATAGGCATGGTCATTCCTTACGTCTCACCTAATGCTTTTGTTGGAGATGATCATCAGTTGGTATTGTACTTGAACTCTGTGTGAGTGCGTGTTGATTTGAACAACTTGCTTCCGCTACTTTATATTTGAACTCGGTTTGTAATAACTATGTTTAAACTTCGATGTATCTGTGATGCGAACTTTTGTGTAATATATGATGGTGGCCGCTAAACTTATTACGATCTTGGCTGGTATGTGAGTTGGTTTGAAATCATTCGTGATTTCACAGACTACCGAGTTATACGGGCTTAAGTTTGCTAAATCGCCTGCTCTGGCGGGTGATTTTCTTACTTAATTTCGTATAATTGGTCGGTTCTGTTACACACAAAATCCCACACCTACTAATAGGGCGATACAAGCTCGGCAGACTACTCGGCAAAGGCAGCTTCGCCAAGGTGTGCCACGTGCGCAACTTGGGCACCATGAAGATCATGGACGAGGATCACTTGTCCAAGTTAGGCGCCATGCAACAACAGATCATGCACGAGGTCCATATCATGCGTCGGGTGTGCCAACCCTCACGTCGTGCACATCCATGAGCTCATGGCGACCAAGAAGAGCATCTTCGTCATCATGGAGTTCGGCGACGACGACTCCCTCAACGCCCACCTCGTCCACCGCGTCGGCCGTGGCATCGGCGGGGCGTCAGCCCCCTGTGTACGTCTTCCAGCAGCTCGTGTCCACGCTCGACTATGCCACTCGCTTGGCGTGTACCACTGCGACATCAAGCCCGACAACATCCTCGTCGACACCACTGGCAACATCAAGGTCGCCGATTTCGGGCTCTCGGCCCTCGCCAGCACGACACAGTGGGAGGCGCTGCTCCACACCGTCTGCAGGACACCCATGTTCATCACGCCTAAGGTGTTCCTGCGCTGCGGCTATGATGGCGCCAAGGCTGACGTCTGGGCCTACGGTGTTGCCCTCTTCGCGCTCGTGGCAGGCCGCTTCCCCTTCAATCACAAGGACACGAGCTTGTACCACATGATCCGCCGTTGTGACTACTACTGCCCGCCGTGGTTCTGTACTGGCCTTGTCGCCCATCGGCCTCGTCCGCCGCATCCTCGGCCCTGACCGGGCATGCCGTATCGCCATACCGCAGGTCAAGAAAAATCTTTGGTTCAAGAAGGACTTCAAGGAGATCCCAAAGAGCCTCAGCGAGCCCGAGTTGCGCGACTCTAACTCTATTTCTGACGACGAGTTGATGGCGTCATCTATGTCATTGGGGATACGGCCTCCCTGATGGTGTGCCCCATGCATAGCTTGGTGTCCACGCGGTTGCTGACCACGCTCGATAGTACCGGTAGCGCCGCCGTCCAAGCCCAGCCGCACATGCGCCGCCCCATGAGTGTTAACGCGTTTGACATCATCGCGTCCTCGCCAAGCCTCGACCTGTCCGGGTTTGTTCCAGGATGCAAGCGAGCAGATGCAGTTTGTGTGCGCCGTGCCCGAGTCAAGATCATCTCCCATTCTGCAAGCTAGAAGAAATCGTAGGGCACATCAGCTTCACGGCATGCCCCAAGGAGTACTAGGTGAGCATAAGGAGACGAGGAACGGGAACGAGAAGAAGAAAATAAGACTAGCAGCGCCTTCCTCTTATTCCACACACACACAACTCAGCTTATCGGTTCCAAAATACCATAAACAAATCCATGAGAGATGGCTGGGGTGACGCCCACGAGGAAGTCGTCGAGGTGCACGTGCTAGGGTAGGGTGTAACAAGTAAACGGAATGAACTACTATCCTTTTGTTTCAATATACATACAACCTGAACAAAAGGATGAAACATGACAACTCATTCGGACGAAGAATTGCTAACCCTGCTGCCAGCATCTGGGCACTTCCTTACCGTAGCAGGGACTCGCTGATTATTAGCACCAACGCGAGGAAAGCACACGAGATTCCCATAGCAGGAACTAGCTGATTAGCACCAACGGCACAGTGCTCATGACGTAATCGCCTCTCGAGCCGACTTGTAAGTTACAACAGTCGAAGTATGATAAACAGTACAGCGACAGCACCAAAGGTCTCTAAGATGAGCATAACAAGGTCCATGAGAGCCTTGAACCAACTTGTAAGTTACAAGAGTCGAAGTCACATAAATAACCCATCAATAACACAAGTCTAACTTGCATATATCCTAGACAGGTCTGTCAAATACTAGTAAGCTAGATAAACAGCAGCAGCACGGCAACAGCACCAAAGTTTGTTAGATACTAGCTAGATGAGCAGAACTAGGTCAATTAGATACTCCAGCAGTGTGATGTCTAATTAAGACGCCGCCCAATATGCTTGCCTAGATCAAGAACACTCGCATCAAGTTCGCCATGATACCAATATGGCTCAGGCACCGGCCACCTGTCATCAAATATGTTTTTGTCCCAATGTAAGTTGGCAGTTGAATAAAATACTCTAAGCAAACAGAAACAAGTGGCAATGCGAAAACAGAAAGAAATACCTGTTTTTCTGAATCCCCTTCTTTGTCCCACCAATAACATTGACATGCATAGGATGGTTATATCCACTGTCATAAAAAAAATCAAAGTACGTAAAATAAGTGTCATGCCTACCAGTCAGCATCAAGATGAAAATAATACCATTCTGATGGTAAAGAATCCACTCCACTTAGAACTTCAACAATCTTCTGCCTTGGTAAGAAAGGAGTTACACCACTTCCATCGTAGAAGTTCATGCCAACAAAACTCCCATCAAGATTAATAAGCGGGCCTCCAATCCCAGCCTAGTTTTTTTTTTAAAAAAAGCCCAAAGTTACTGGCAAACTTGTAATAATTCCTAATGAGTTCAGTACATGCAATATGATTAAACTGGTTACCATATATAAGAACAGTAAGAGAGATTCACCACAGTACCTTCTTGATTTTACAAGTAGACAGCTTAACATCTTTGCAATCAAGTTTGCAATCCTTGTTTCCACGCTTCACTTCACCACTTGCGGCCATCAATATACCAAATTTAGCATCACGCCCTATAGCTACAACCTTTTCAGATGTGTTTTGTGCACGAGTGAAGATGTCATCCGGACAAATAGCACTGAAATTCTTCTTGAGACTGACAATAGCAATGTTATAGTCTAAATTACAAAATTCCAATGTCCCACCAGCACGTTGATTCGGTGGGAGAAACACCTCAATCTGCAATGAGAAAGTGAGCTCAGCAAACCATCACTAAACTTAAAATACCAAAAGTAATGATAAGGACTAAGGAGCACCAACCGTCAAGCTATTATCAATGCTATCCGCATTACAACGATCTCTAACTAAACTGGCTGAAGTCAGGATGACAGTGTGCTTAGCTTTGCTTCCATGCTTTATAAGCAAGCCTGTGCATGCAAAAGATCTCACATACCCTACACATTATAAATTTAATCATTAGTTAGTGAAGATAAAATACTTGCACAGAAAAGTAAGGAGCACACAGCTGGAAAAATCACCATTGAATGAAGCAAGTGAGACAACACGACGGGATACATCTGTCACAACTTCTATTGGAAGTTGATTCCAGACACACTCCTCAGAGCCACCGGGTGGATCACCATAGGGAAACCCTTTCCAAGGAAGTAATTCACCAAAGCATTCTTCAAAATGATTAAGCAATTGCCCATTGACTAGTTAAAGAACGAAGATCAGAAGTGAACTACAAAAAGGCCAAGGGAGATGACAGCAATATCAAAAGCAACACTTACATTCGAGCACAAGTGGTGGTGGAATGGGATAGCCATAGGACTTTAACCTGCAAATAGTTTGCATAAACCCTGATACAATATTCAGATCATTATTAGTCCTTAGATGATATGTATGATACTGGTAACATAGTATTCTGCGCACAATGATACATAGGCAACATTTTAGAAGATGGCTTGCAGTATTGTTCACACCTGAAGGAACTACACTTAATACATCTTTAGGCAACGTATATCCACGGAAGTGTAGTTTTTTAGGACTGCAATAAAACATAGTTGACTTGTTATGACAAAATAAAAAACAGGAACTACACAAGGGGAAAAACCCAATCATACCAACACGTGAATCTAATCTTGTCTTGTGAAAGAAATAAAGGTATGAAATAATGACTAGGAATAAGGCGTAAATATTCAACAAAAGATGAGAGGATTGAACATATTCATGTCACAAATATAGGTTGCATTGTCCATATTGCCACAAAGAATTGTTTAATTCCTCCTAATTTAAACCACAACATTAAGCATGGGCACTAAGTTAGCATCATAAGATCTGGCAATGGTACTGGTTTCAGTAGAGAGGGGCAAGAAGAACCAAATTATTTTCAATCCAAAGGTTACCATGTGAAAACTCCTAAGTCTCCAATGCTGTTAGTAAAAATGGCTTACCTTAAAACAGGAAGTGGATTAGGAGACAGGGTTTGGAACAAATATGAATCAAGTTAACTGAAGATAGTCAATAAATAAGTGTAGAAGACATACTTGAGTATCTGAAAATGCTTCAAGCGTTTGCAAATTAAGTCCATTGGAAGGAAGGTGTATCTCAAATTTGCATCACCAGGGTCGTAAATATCTAAGCTCATCCCGGCAATTTTATTATCCCACCCCAGAAGTGGCCCTCCAAGTACAGCCTAGAACAAAAGCAAAGTGGTAGGTTTAGAAAGGATTTACTTCAATGCACATGGTGATACTTTAGACCAGCAATAACATAACGCAGTTATGTGTTCCATGTTTTCCATCATGCCGCAAAGTTACAAATAAATAAATCGACAGTATACCTTAGAGATATCTTGACTATCAGAAACCCAGGTGTTGAGGTGTTCGAGGGGGCGTTTCTCATACAGAGATCCACGCATGGCCATCAAACTGCCAGAGTTGAAGGCACGCCCAGCAGCTTTCAAACTATCACCAGGGAAAGGTTTTGCCTTCTGATCCAGATCTATAGGACGGACTCCTAGGAAGCCCAAGCATGTGACGATAGCAATGTCTTTATCATATAGTCCTAAGAACCCATCGGTAGTTGTATTATTAGGAAGGCGCACTGCAACCTACAGAAATAAAAGCAGTGCACAAGCACAAGCTCAGGATGTTCACAATTAGCTTGAATATACAAAGAAAAATCAAGGAACACAATGATTAGCAGCACTAACCCTCAACTTATCATCTTTATTTCTATTCTCGTTGAATTGTGTAACCAAATGTGCTGATGTCTCAAATCTTGTTAGGCTTTGTCTAGTTCTTCCGTGAGGTATAGGTATGCCCGAGCATGCAAATAACATCTTATCTCCTGGACAATATCATTATTTAAATAGCAAGTGATGACTAAATGCAATTTATTTAGGAAAATTGAAAAGTATAGTAGCATAATCACCATCAAACAAAGCGACCGAGACGACCAAGGAAGACAAATCCACAGTATAATTAGTACTGATTGGATAAGTTATTTGACCAGGTTTGACTATTTCACCAAATGGCTTCTCCTCAAAAGCAACGTTTGAACCTTCACGAAAAGGTTCGCCGAATCGTTGCAATGCAATAGCAGATATATTCTCCTCAAAATTATGATACGCCTCATAAGCCGCATGATCTGATTAATAAACATGATACACCACAACTGAGTGCTAGAGCAATATGCGCCACAAAAGAAAGAACCAGCAAATTCAAATCAACTACTCACGTTCTAGCATCCTTTTCATGGTGCGGTTCAACGCTCTTTTGTTACCACTAGGGACATAACTCCGACTTGAAACCAGTGATGACTCAAGTTTGTTCCTTCTGTTTATGGCTCTCTGCTCCCTACTCACACCTCTTGTGCAGTCAATCCCCCCCTTGTTCCTCGTGGTCTTTGCAGTCCTGAAGCAGAAAATAAATGCAAATGGTTAGTAGAGTAACTTAGACCCTTTTGTAAGCTTATAACACCACCCACCCACCCACCCACCCCCCCACCACCCCACCCCATCACCACCACCCAAAAAAAAGGGAATCAAAACAATGAAGCACCTTGTCAACCTTAAAATATTAGGTTCATTGATAATACTATCAACAATAACACTATGAAGAAACATGTGCTCAAAATCAGTAATAGATTGACCTGATTATTTCTTTGCATATAAGCGTAAAAAGGTTCAAATCTATCCAAAACTTGGTGTTGTATGGCAAATTGGCAATCAAGAAGTAGACATAGGCAGCAAGTTCCTAGCAGCTGGCTAAGATTGCAGAAAAAGGCACAGCACAAAAAAAAATTAAAAAAAATCCAAACATAACAGAAAGCAACCAAACCAATATGGCAAAAGATGTATAAGTGGGCACATTCATATACATGGTTAGAAAAAAGAGAATTGGGAATTTTGCTGTAGGAAAAGGCTGTAACGTATGTAGGTGGATGTTAGCTTAAAGTTAAGCTACAGATAGTAACAAACCCCATTAAAATCTGTGATGTCTGAATTTCCCTATGGAAAAAAAACGCAACCAAAAATCTGTGATGGTTCTGAGATGTGTGGGGGAGTATGATGGATAAACATTACTCGTAGACAACATGTACATGTGATTTTACTTGGGCCAACACATCGTTCAAGCCACAATCCAAGCATAACCAACTCAAGTTGGATGTAGAGTATAATTAACTCAACTGGAACAGATCCGTGAGCAATTGCAACTACCACAGTGAGCAAATGAGTAAAGAGACGCTTACATCGCGCAATTTCCCCTCGATGAATCACTAGCTAGTCGTCAGATGCGTCCCCGAGCACCCCGCAGGCCGGAGTCGCCGTCAACCGTGACGGCACCGTATGCCCGCAAGACTAGCTTGTCGCTGCCACCGGACTGCGAGATGTCGAGATGTAGGGTTTTGTGTTTGTGCGGCCGCGAGTGGGCAGTCGGGGAACGCTCTGCTAGGGTTAGGAGGTCCTCTAGCATATTACGATCGACAGCAGAGGGACGTACCTACCCCCGATGACGCAGAAATAAACACGGAAGCCATCCAATTCTTGCGTTGGCCCATAGTAGAATCGATGCGGCTCATATTCAGGAAGCGCAAAACAGAAGTGGGAAAGGATACGGAGTGCTCCAGGCGCCGCGCCCGTGATGGCCGTCGGCCGGCTGTTGCGGCTCGCGACCTCCCCCGGCGCTGGAGTAGGCAAGCAGGTGCCCGTGCAAGTTCTCTCCTCCATCGCCCTCATCCTCCGCAAAGGAACCTAGTGCTCCAGGCACTCGCCAGCGACGGCGGCTTCATGGTTCATGCTTCGACGGGCCACGGGAGGATGAGAGCTGCTGATTGTTGCTGCAAAGCCTACGGCCCCTATAGGACGATGGCCACTGGCCTGGACGGCTGGACCTTAGCAGCCTGGGAACGGGCATGTTCAATGATACCACAGGTTCAGGTTCCCGTACCGGGACCGGGAACGGGAATGGAAACAGGAACGAGAACATAGCTATTTTTTTTAAAACAAGAACATACCTACTAAGGCCAGTCTCAATGGAAATTTCATAGAATTTTATGGGCATACATTAAATATGCTGATATGACACTATGTTAATGAAGAGAGATGATAAGAGTTTTACGGGAGTAGAGAGAGTTTCATGGGGATGAAACTCTTCTACACTGTTTCCAAAAATATAAATATGTTAGAAACTGGGACATTAAATTAGCATTGAGATTGGCCTAAGGGGATTGGACATTATTGGCTTTCAGATAAAGCCTACAATAGCACCTTAGAAGCCCATTAGCTTTCAAATTTGGAAAAGTTCACATTACCTCCCTCAATTTTTATAAAAATTAGTTTTTCCTTTCTGAACTCTAAAACCGGATAAACCACCTCCCTGAATTTTTAAAACCGTTCATTTTACCTTCCTGGCTGGTTATAAGCGGTTTTCAAAGGCGATTTTGTCTTTTTCCTTTTTATTTATTTTGGTTGAATCTTTGAAAAATCATAGTAAATCACGGAAAAATCATAAAATGGAAAAAAAAACAATTTTGTTGGACTCCACATTAGTAGATCTACACAGTGAACATATAATATGATATGTTTTACTATAATTTTTTGTTGTAGCTTTAGATCTATGTTTTTCCTGTAATTAATTCATATCTGCAGTTTCTATGGTCTAATTGTGGTGAATTTTGTATGGTGGGATAATTATTATATGGTTGAACCGTAATAAAATTTCATACTCATTGGATCAAACATACAATAGCAGATAGATTCTCCTCAAAATTATGATACGCCTCATAAGCCGCATGATCTGATTAATAAACATGATACACCACAACTGAGTGCTAGAGCAATATGCGCCACAAAAGAAAGAACCAGCAAATTCAAATCAACTACTCACGTTCTAGCATCCATTTTATGGCACGGCTCAAGGCTCTCTTGTTACCACTAGGGACATAACTCTGACTTGAAACCAGTGATGACTCAAGTTTGTTCCTTCTGTTGATGGCTCTCTGCTCCCTACTCACACCTCTTGTGCACTCAATAAACCCCCCCCCCCCCGTTCCTCGTGGTCTTTCTAGTCCTGAAGCAGAAAATAAATGCAAATGCTTAGTAGAGTAACTAAAACCCTTTTGTAAGCTTATACCCCCCCCCCCAACACACACACAACACCTAAAAAAACGAAATCAAAACAATGAAGCACCTTCTCAACCTTAAAATATTAGGTTCATTGATAATACTATCAACAATTACACTATGACGAAGCATGTGCTCAAAATCGGTTCTAGATTGACCTGATTCTTTGCATATAAATGTAAAAAGGCTCCAATCTATCCAAAACTTGGTGTTGTATGGAAAATTGGCAATCAAGAAGTGACAACATAGGCCGCAAGTTCCTAGCAGCTGGCTAAGATTGACAGAAAGGGTGCAGCACAAAAAAAATCTAAACATAACACAAAGCAATCAAACCAATATGAAGTGGGCAAGTCTAGACAAAATTATTTAACTGGCCACATTCATACATGGTTAGAAAAGAAGAGAATTCAGAATTTTGCTGTAGGAAAAAGGTGTAACGTATGTAGGTGGATGTTAGCTTGTATTTGATGGATAAATGGTTAGGATCACGGATCCTACCGGAGGCGGAACGGAGATTGTAGGGATGCGAGAGAGGAGGCCGCGGCCTGTAAGCTCGGTGGCGGCGCTCAGGCGCCGTGGTGCTTGGGCGCACAGCTGGAGGCGGCGGCGGCTAGGGCAGGAGGCGGCGGCGGCTAGGGCTGGAGATTAGGGTTTCTCCCGGCTCCCTGAGGAAGCCGGAAACAATAATATGTTTCTGCTTAAAATCCCAAAAATAGTCTTACATGGTATTTATAACTCTTCTCATCTAATACTAGAAAAATACTCTAATAATTCTAATAATACTATTAAGGGCTGCACTTGGGCTTGGGCGCCCCTCCTGGGCGCGGCCCTCTAGCCACGAGCCGGCCTACGCCTTTCATAGTGCACGCCCGTCATAACATCTCTTTCCGCCTACGAAAACAGCTCGTCCTCGAGCTGGAAGTCGGGATAGGCGGCCTTGAAGTCGTCGGCGCGTTCTCAGGTGGCGTCTTCCTCAGGCAACCCACGCCACTTGATCAACACCTTCCAGATACCCCGATGTTGCTGCGCCTGCAACGCACGGTCCGGGGTGGGCAGGATGCGGCCGTCCAGTGTAGGTGGTAGAACACCAGACGCCGCTGGAGGATCGCCGCGGTGTTGCTTCAGCAAGCTAACATGAAAGACATCATGCAAGCGCGCTCCATCAGGCAGCTGAAGGCGATAAGCGACGCAGCCGATGCGTTCCAGTACGCGGAAGGGGCTAGCCCAACGCGGCCCCAGCTTGTACTTGGCACACGGATCTAGCGACTGCGCCGTGCGGTGGAGGAGACGCAGCCAGACCCAGGCGCCGGCGTCGAACTCCACCTCCCGGTGATTGGCGTCGTAGTACTTCTTCGCAAGCTGCTGAGCTTGAATAAGGCGTTGACGGACCTCAGCAAGCATGTCATCACGACTGCGGAGAAGAGCGTCCGCGGTCTCAGTACGCGCTGTCCCCGGCCGATAGGGCAGGATTGGTGGCGGGGGACGGCCGTACACCACCTCAAAAGGCGTCGCGCGAAGGGCGGTGTGGAAGGAAGTATTATAGCAATACTCCGCCCACGAGAGCCAATCCACCCAAGCGCGAGGCCGGTCACCAGTAACACACCGCAAATACATGGCGATTACCTTGTTCACCACCTCTGACTACCCGTCCGTCTGGGGATGGAATGCGGTACTCATGCGTAGAGTCACGCCCGCCATCTTGAAGAGGTCACGCCACACGTGACCGATGAACACGGGTCCTGATCGCTGACAATGGACGATGGGAACCCGTGAAGGCGGATGATCCCGTCGAAGAAGGCGTGGGCGATGGAAGCGCCGGTGTAGGGGTAACCGAGCGCAATGAAATGTGCACACTTGGAGAAGCGGTTGACGACGGTGAGAATGACCGACTTGCCGCCGGCCTTGGGCAGCCCTTCGATGAAGTCCATGGAGATGTCCGTCCACACTTGGGACGGCACCTCCAAGGGCTGCAGGAGCCCCGCCGGTCGAAGAGCGTCAGTTTTGTTGCGCTAACAAACCACACAGGTGTGCACCCAGTCCTGCACCAACATGTGGTCGCCCGGAATATACAAATCCGAACGAAGGCGGTGCAGAGTCTTTTGAACGCCTTCATGGCCAGCCCCATGAGCGAGTTGGATGGCCTGATGACGTAAGTCGCCGACGTCGGGGACGAAGATTCTATGGTCGTGGAGCAGGAGCCCGACGTCCTCGCGCCAGGGAGTAGGCAGCTCGCCCGCGCGCAGGCGCTCCTGCAGTAGTGCGGTGTCCGGTGCGGTCACAGTTGCGTGGCGTACGTCGTCGATGTAGGTGAAGGATGGCCCAGAGATGGCCACCACGGCAGCGGTATCGGCGAGCTCGAAGGCAGCCTCACTGTCACGACGGGACAGCGCGTCAGCCACCGTGTTGAGGTGGCCCGGACGGTGCTCCACGGAGAAATCGAAACCAAACAGCTTGCTGACCCACTGGTGCTGGGGCACCGTCGACAAGCGTTGGTCCAGCAGGTACTTGAGGCTATAGTGGTCGGTCCGCACGAGGAAGGGGCATCCCCACAAGTACGGCCGCCAGTGCCGCACAACCTGCACCAACCCAATAAGCTCCTGCTCATACGCGGCGAGCTTGAGGTGACGCGCGGCGAACGGCCTGCTAAAGAAAGCGAGGGGTCCCGCGCCTTGGTGTAGGACGGTGCCGAACCCCGCGCCCGAGGCGTCGCTGTCCACCGTGAAGACCCTATCAAAATCCGGCATCTGAAGGACTGGCCCTGTAGTGAGGGCACCCTTCAACGCGAGGAAGGCTGCGTTGGCCCCGTCGTCCCAAGCGAACGTGTCTCGCCGCAAGAGACGCGTCAGGGGTGCCGCAATAATGCCGAAATCCCGGATGAACTTCCGGTAGTACCCGACGAGGCCCAAGAAGCCCCGTAAGGCACGAGCAGAACGCGGAGCGGGCCATGAGGCGACCGCGGCGATCTTATCGGCGTCCATGGTGACTCCCTCGGCGGAGATGACATGGCCCAGGTAGGCCACCGAAGAGGCCCCAAACGAACACTTGGAACGTTTGAGGTGGAGACGATAGGCGCGGAGGGCGTTGAGGACGATGCCGACATGCTGCAGGTGCTCCACCCACGAGGAGCTATAGATCAGTATGTCATCAAAAAACACTAGCATGAATCTGCGGAGAAACGGGCAGAGGACGTCGTTCATTAATGCCTGGAAAGTGGCCGGGTGTTGGAGAGGCCGAAGGGCATCACCAAGAACTCGTAGTGGCCCTGGTGAGTGTGGAACGCGGTCTTGCAGATGTCGTCAGGGTGCATCCGCACCTGATGATAGCCAGAACGCAAGTCCAGCTTCGTGAAAAAGCGGGCGCCATGGAGCTCGTCAATGAGCTCGTCCACCACCGGTATGGGAAACTTATCCTTGGAGGTCTTCGCGTTTAGGGCGCAATAGTCGATGCAGAACCTCCAAGAATTGTCTGCCTTGCGAACGAGGAGGACCAAAGCGGAGAACGGCGAAGTGCTAGGGCGTATGAGCCCTTGCTCGAGCATCGCGGCGCATTGCCGCTCAAGCTCGTCCTTCTGCAGCTGGGGGTAGCGGTAAGGCCGGACAGTGACCGGCGCAGTGCCCGGCAGGAGGTGGATCCTGTGGTCGTAGGGGCACGCTGGTGGCAAGCCATGTGGCTCCTCGAATATCGCGACGAATTGTAGAAGAAGCCGGTCCAGTAGGGGCTAGCCGGGCACGGCGCTGACCGCCCGAACCACGGGCTCCCAGATGTCGTCGCGAGGGGAGCCCATCCCCTTCCACAGGATGCGGCGGTCGCCGCGAGTGAAGGCCATGCAGAGATCCTCGAAGTCCCATAATATGGGTCCGAGGGTCCAAAGGAACTCGACCCCGAGGATGAGGTCAAATTCTCCTAAGTTGATGCCAAAACAGTCAATGGAGAATTCCTCGGTGCCGATGGCAAGCGCGACGTTGCGGGCGACCCCTTGGCACGGAATGCGGTCATCGTTGGCCACGAGCACCCGCAACGTGGGATGCGGGGCAGAAGCAAGCCGGAGACGACTGAAGAGGTCGACGTTGATGATGTTTGTCGTCGAGCCAGAGTCGAGGAGTGCCACCAGTCGATGACCATGCACTGTCACGGGCAGCAGCATGGCATTCTCCGTGCGCACCCCCGTGAGGGCATAGAGGGACATCGTAGGGGGCAGCCCTGCAGTGGTCGGCGCCTCCCCCACGGACTCCTGGGTAGCAGGCGCGGCCGCGGGTTCCTGCTGGAACGTAGCCGCAGCTGCGACCTCGGTGGGGATGTCGTCGTCGACGTATTCGTCGTTCTCGAGGTAAAATAGGCGCTGACACACATGGCCTCGGACGTATGGCTCATCACAATTGAAGCAAAGCCCTTTTTGGTGGCGTCCGAGCTGCTCTGCCGAGGACAGGCGACAGAAGAACCTCGGTTGGCCAGTCGCCGAAGACGAGGGCGCCTGAGGGGCGGCGGCGCTAGACCCTGCTGAGGGCACGCCTCCTGGCCATGGGCCGGAGCGCGCTGGTGGTCGGGCGCCCCGCTGCTATTGCGGCTGCTGCGCGGAAGGAAGGCCACCGCGCGACGCTCGTACGCCCACGCGTAGTACATATCCATCTGCAGGGTAAGCGGGTGGTGCAGCTCAACGTCGACCTTGATGTGCTCGGGAAGGCCGCCGACATAGAGTTCGGCCTTTTGGCGCGGGTTGAGGTCACGCTCATGGCACAGCATGGCGTTGTAGCGGTCCGAGTACTCCTGGACCGTGGAGTGGAAGGGTAGCCAAGCAAGTTCAGCAAGATGCGTGCCCTACGTCGGCGGTCCAAAACACAGCTCGCACAGCTCCCAGAAATGCTCCCACGCGGGCATGCCCTCATCTTGTTCTAAAGCATAGTACCACGTCTGTGCAGCGCCACGGAGGTGGTATGACGCAAGCCACGTGCGATCCGAAGCCAAAGTGTGTTGGCCGCGGAAAAATTGCTCGCAGTGGTTGAGCCAGTTGAGAGGATCTTCGCTACCGTCGAAGGTCGAAAATTCCAGCTTGTAGAATTTTGGGGGAGCAGGGGCGCCATGGAGCGCGCCCGGTGGCGGCGCGCCGTCGTCCGCACCCGAGTAGCTGCTGCCCCCAAAGGCCACGGGCGCAGTGGCAGACGGACCCCTGCTGTAGTACAGGGAGCCGTCCGGCGCGTCGTAGAGTGTCGCCGATGCCGGGGCCGAAAGTACCGGCGAGCTGATCACAGCGGCTGGCGTGATCAGCGTTGCGGTGGTGTAGATCGGCGCGGGAATCGACCCCAATGCCCATGATGGAATAGGGGACGGAGAGGGCGGCACTGTAGCTGGTGGAGAGGCACCCTCGTCCGGCTGTTCGGCGGCATGCCGTAGGAGAATAGCGCCGGCTGCATGGGCGGCGCTGAGACAGGCACAGGGTGTTGGGGTGGGAGGGGCAGCTGGACCAGACTGGCCAACTGCAGCTGCATGGCCGCCATGTTGTGGCCGATCTGATCCACCACCGTGGCCAAAGATTCCAGCGTCAGCGTCCCCCCGGAGGACGCGGAGGACAGCCCCGATGAAGAGGACAGCGCGGGTGACGACGGCACTGGCAGGGACGGCGTGGTCGATGGCGGGATCGTGGAGGACGGCGGAGGACCTGACATCTCCGATACTAGGCTGTTAGGATCACGGATCCTACCGGAGGCGGAACGGAGATTGTAGGGATGTGAGAGAGGAGGCCGCGGCCTGTAAGCTCGGCGGCGGCGCTCAGGCGCCGTGGTGCTTGGGCGCACAGCTGGATGTAGCGGCGGCTAGGGCAGGAGGCGGCGGCGGCTAGGGCTGGAGATTAGGGTTTCTCCCGGCTCCCTGAGGAAGCCAGAAACAATAATATGTTTTGCTTAAAATCCCAAAGTAGTCTTACATGGTATTTATAACTCTTCTCATCTAATACTAGAAAAATACTCTAATAATTCTAATAATACTATTAAGGGCTGCACTTGGGCTTGGGCGCCCCTCCTGGGCGCAGCCCTCTAGCCACGAGCCAGCCTACGCCTTTCATAGTGCACGCCCGTCATAACATAAACATTACTCGTAGACAACATGTACATCATGTGATTTTTACTTGGGCCAACACATCGTTCAAGCAAAAATCCAAGCATAAGCAACTCAAGTTGGATGAACAGATCCGTATGTGAGCAATTGCAACTATGATATAATAGTGAGGAAATGAGTAAACAGACGCTCACATCACCCATGCCACTTGCCCTCAATGAATCACTAGTCACGATACGTACGCGTCACCGACCACCTCGCGCGTAGGCCAGCAGGAGTCTGTGTCAACCGTGACACCCACGTATGCCCACGAGACTTGCCACTGCCACCGGACTGCGAGATGTCGGTCGAGATGTAGGGTTTGTGCTTGTGCGGCGCCTAAGCCGGCATAGCAGGTGCGGCCACGAGTGGGCTTCCCTTCCCAGTCAGGTCCGGGGGAGCAGCGACTGCTCTACGTTCTGCTAGGGTTAGGAGGAGGTCCTAGAACCAGATGTGGGCCCAACCGCCCGATGAAACTGCCACTGCCTGCCGTGGGTGGCTGGTGCATGGAGATGTTTCCTCGTGTGAGGCGAAGGAGGGAGCCAGTGCCGGCGGCGGCGAGATCGGACGGTTGGCACGTGCGGATCGGGGCAGTTATGGTCAAAATATAGGTCTATCTCTAAAGACCAAAATACCAGCCTTAACCGTCCGACTCCAACTCACAAGTAAAGAGAGTCTCGTTCCCGCCCCCTCTCACCCCCATGTATTTAACCCTTCCTTCCTGATGCATCTTAGTTTGTCCTAAGAGAACAAGAATCCAAGCTCTCTCTCTGGCCACCGGCGGGGCGGCATGGGAAAAATACCACACCTGAAAATGGGATGATACGAGCTCGGCCGGCTGATCGGCAAGGGCAACACACAATGTGGGCACTAGGGAGGACTTGGCCATAAGATCATAGACAAGGATCATCTGTCTAAGTTAGGCGCCATGCAGTAGCTAGCAGATCATGCGCAAGATGCTGAGATCCATATCATGGGCCGGGTGTGCCACCTCCACGTCATGCACATCCATGAGGTCATAGCGACCAGGAAGAGCATCTTTGTCGTCATGGAGTTCGGTGGCGACGGCTCCCTCAACGCCCACCTCGTCCATCATGACGGTCGTGGCCTCGCCGCGGCTTCTAGCAGCTCATGTCTGTGTTCGACTACTGCCACTCGCTTGATCGGTGTGTACCACTGCGACATCAAGCCCGACAACATCCTCATCGACGCCACTGGAAACATCAAGGTCGCCGATTTCAGGCCGTCGGCCCTCATCGGCAGCCCTCACCAGCATAGCACAGCGGGAGGCGCTGCTCCACACCATCTGTGTCGCCCATGTTCATCGCGCCCAAGGTGTTCCTATGTTGCGGCTACGCTGGGCCTGTGGCGTCATCCTTTTCGCGCTCGTAGCGGGCCACTTCCCCTTCAATCACAAGTGTAGAAAGGGATAATAGGAGCCAACAACCTGTACTGTATTGATCTCCTGACTTATATATGGTGTACACCTCAGTGGGTTGCCTTTGGCAACCGAGCAGTCTACAACCGGTGCACATCGTGCACGTACGCAGGGCACGTGGTGACCGTGGTCACCCCTGGCGAGTAGTTACACAGAGCTACAATACATGTATCCTTAACAACCCCTCCCCACGCAGTCTGACAGGTGATCGCATCAACACAAAGACTAGACCTGAAAGCCTCGAATGTCGGTGTAGGAAGACCCTTCATCATGATGTCCGCGTATTGTTCACCGGTCCGAATGTGGAGGACGCGGAGATCGCCGAGCTAGATGCGCTCACGAACGAAGTGGATATCGAGTTCAATATGTTTGGTCCTCTTGTGGTGCACGGGGTTGGAACTCATGTATACCGCCAAGATGTTGTCACAGTACGCGACTGTAGCCTTGTCGAGGTGGCAGTGAAGCTCGCTGAGAAGTTGACACAGCCAAATGCATTCCGCGGCTACGTTCGCCACAGCCCGGTATTCCGCTTCGGCACTTGACCTGGACACGGTCGGTTGTCGCTTGGACGACCATGAAACCAGGGAGTCACCGAGGAACACACAAAAGCCGGAGGTGGAACGCCGCATTTCCGGGCAGCCGGCCCAGTCAGCGTCGCTGTAGGCGGTGATGTCGAGGTTGGGCGACGCTCGTAGAAGAAGACTGTGAGACGTTGTCCTGCGGACATAGCGAAGTATGCGCTTCATCATCGTCAGGTGGGGCGCGCGAGGATCGTGCATGTGCAGGCATGCTTGCTGCACTGCAAATGCGAGATCTGGGCGCGTGACGGTGAGGTACATGAGCACGCCAGCCAGGCTGCGGTAGTCGGAGGCGTCGTCGATCACCTCACCATCAGCATTCAGCTTGCCTCTGGAGTCAACCGGAGTGGACACAGGTTTGCAATTCGCCATGCCCACGCATTCCAGGATGTCCTCAGCGTACCGTTCTTGAGAAAGGTAGAAGTCGGCCGCAGTTCGCTTAACATCGATGCCGAGGAAGAAGCGTAGGTTGCCGAGGTCCTTGACGGCGAATTCAGCACGGAGGCGGTCGACGATGTGCTGCAGCAGCCCAACTCTTGATCCGGTGAGGATGACGTCGTCGACGTACAAGAGGAGATAGGCGATGTTGTTGCCGCAGCGAAGAACGAACAGTGATGAGTTCGACCGAGTGGACTGGAAGCCAAGCGTGATGACGAAGTTGGCGAAGAGTGTGTACCATGCTCGTGGCGCCTGACGCAGTCCGTATAAGGACTTGTCAAGTAAACAGACAGCGCCGGGGCGAGCGGCGTCGACGAAGCCGGTGGGCTGTTGACAGAGGATGTGCTCCTTGAGATGACCGTGCAAGAAGGCGTTGGAGACATCTAGCTGCTTGGTTGCTCAACAGCGTGATGCCGCGATGGTGAGCACTATGCGGATGGTGGCGGGCTTGACCACCAGAGTGAACGTCTCGCCAAAGTCCACGCCGGCGCGTTGTGTGAACCCGCGCATGACCCACTGAGCCTTGTAGCGCTCCAAGGTTCTGTCCGGTTGAGCTTGTGCTTAAATACCCATTTGCCCGACACAATGTGAGCTCTAGGTGGTCGATCAACAAGGCGCCAGGTGCGGTTGCGCTCGAGAGCCGTGAACTCGCTGGCCATGACGGCGCGCCAGTGAGGATCCTGTAGAGCAGCATGGACCGATTTTGGAATCGGGGACATATGTGTAGGAGATGCTTGTACCGCATATTTTGGATTTGGTTTATGGATGCCGGTGCGAGCGCAGGTGATCATTGGGTGGGCAGGTGGTGCGGAGCTGCACCAGTCAGCGACGCGGACTGCGGCACGGCTGATAGCGATGAGGATGCTGTGTGTGGCGAGTTGGTGCTGGAGGGTGCCTACGCTGGTATGGACTAGGATGAGGAGGGAGGGGTGGCAGTAGTACCAGGCGCAGGTGGTGTGGCCGCATGTTGAGCAGCCGACTGGAGCAGGATGGTTGCATCAGGTACTGTATCCAGTCCAGCCGTTGTCGGCGCTAGAGCTGAAACTGGACAGCGAAACGGGAAGCGAGTTTCGTCGAATATGACGTGTCGAGAAGTAATGATGCGACATGTCTGAAGGTCTAGAGACCTGTGTCCGCGATGATCTGGTGGGTACCTGAGGAAGGCGCATGGGGTGGAACGGGCACTGAGTTTATGGGGGGTTGTTGCTGTCTGGTTCAGAAAGCACAGGTAGTCGAAGACATGCAGCTGCTCATAGTTGGGAGGAGCACCGAGTAAGCACTGAAAGGGAGTCACCGCGCCACTGGTCTCACACAACCGGCGATTGAGAAGATGGGTGGCAGTGCTCAATGCCTTAGCCCAATATTCAGTAAGCATACCGGCATGAATGAGAAGTGTGCGGACATAGTCGTTGAGAGTCCGTAGGATCCGTTCGGCCTTCCCATTCTGTGGAGAGGTGTAAGGACAGGAAAGCCAAAGGGCTACGCCGTGTGTGGCGAGGTGAGAACGCAGCGCAGTGTTGTCAAACTCCTTTCTGTTATCGGATTGGAGAGCAATGAGAGGAGTTGAAATTGGGTGCTCACATACAAATGGAAATTCAGAACACATGCAAGAGTTTCAGATTTTGCACGGAGGGGGAATGTCCATACATAATGAGAATGACAACCAAATAGTACTTGAAACCAGAAAAGCTAATTACAGGAGAAGTCCGCACATCAGCGTGTACTATTTGAAAAGGAACATAAGAAACAGAACTAGATGATGAAAAGGGTAAACGGACATGCTTGCTGAGCTGACAAGCGTCACAGATCTTTGATGGTGCAGCCGTGGAGGTGAACTAGAGGCTGGAAAGTGACCGGTGGAGCGCCTGACGACCAGGGTGACCCAAACGCTGATGCCAAAGGTCGAGGCTTGGAGCAGTGACAGCGAGAGCCTCTGGCACGGAAGAAGCCAGAGGGTAGAGGTCGCCGGTACTGTCACAGCGAAGGATCACCGAATTAGTTGGACGATCCTTGACAGAAAAGCCGAAAGGGTCAAACTCCACCGAAACATTGTTGTCACGTGTTAAGGAACGAACAGAAATAAGATTCTTAACGAGTTTCGGGGAAACCAGAACATTGCTAAGATGAAGAGGGGCTTTACTGGTGGAAATAGAAGAAGAAGCATGGTCAGTCACCGGCAGTGTAGCGCCATTACCGACGGTGATCAGGATGGAGTTGGAGACGGGGGTAGGACGAGAGAGATTACCACGCTATGTGCGAGGAAGCTCTGATACCATGTAGAAAGGGATAATAGGAGCCAACCTGTACTGTATTGATCTCCTGACTCATATATGGTGTACATCTCAGTGGTTTGGCAACCGAGCAGTCTACGACCAGTTCACATCGTGCACGTACACAGGACGCGTGGTGACTGTGGTCACCCCTGACGAGTAGTTACACAGAGCAACAATACATGTATCCTCAACAACAAGGACACCGGCCAGCTTGTACTACATGATCCGCCGATGCGACTACCACTGCCCGCCGTGGTTCAGTACCAGCCTCGTCTGCCGCATCCTGTGCCCTAACTTGACGCGTCGTATCGCCATTCTACAGAAAGGAAAATCTTTGGTTCAAGGACTTCAAGGAGATCACACAGCTTCAGCGAGCCCGAGCAGCACGACTCTAACTCTGTCTCTAACGAGTCAGACGACGTCATCTACGTTGTCAGGGGATACGGTCTCCCCGATGGTGTGCCCCATGCATACCTTGGTGTCGACGCCGTCGCTGACCACGCACTAGTAGCGCCGCCATCCAAGCCTAGCTGCACATACGCTTCCCTAGAGTCTAAACGCATTCGACATCATTGCGTCCTCGCTAAGCCTCGACCTGTCCAGGTTGTTCCAGGACCCCAGCGAGCAGATGCGCCCGTGTCCAAGATCATCTCCATTCTCCAAGCTGGAGGAAATTGCAGACCACGTCAACTTCACGGCGCACACCAAGGAGTGCCAGGTGAGCATCAAGGAGACAAGGAACGGGAAGAAGAAAATAAGTCTAGTAGCGCCTTCCTCTTATCCATTCCCAAAAACCATAAACAAATCCACGAGAGATGGCTAGGGTGACGCCCACGAGGAAGTCGTCGAGGTGCACGCGCTAGGGTAGGGTGTAACAAGTAAATGGAATGAACTACTATCCTTTTGCAACATACAACCTGAACAAAAGAATGAAGCATGCCAAACTCATACGAACGAAGAATTGCTAACCCGCTGCCGGCATCTGGGCACTTTCTTACCGTAGCACGTACTCCCTGATTAGCACCAACGCGAGGAAAGCATCAAAGCACACAGGATTCCCATAGCAGGAACTAGCCGATTAGCACCAACGGCTTGAGCCAACTTGATGAGATACAGGCCCGATCTTCCGAGAGGTAACCGGTAAGTTCGACTTGTGGAGATCTCGACGTTGGCGATCCGGCTTCAAATCAGACATGATTCGAACCCTGCAACCGTTACACCACTGCTCCGTTGGTTATCAACCAAGCACAACTTGATTGACCTCGCCAAGAAGGCTTTTCCTGCAAGCGAATCGAAGAACACAAGCAAGAAGGTAAAAACACGTAATCTGAAATTGCAAATATGAATTATGCGAATATCAATATAGGGTTCAAGAACTCGGTTCCAAAGGACTAATCGACACAGTGGAGGAGATCAAGAACAGGGGCCCTGGATCACTGTAAAAGGATTTGTCACCACAGTTACAATGAACGATTCAGTTTCTCGATGGAAAACTAAACTCTAAACAAAACCCAATTGTCTAGCAACGGCGGCGGCTATTTTTATAGTCTAAGACTCGACCTAGGGTTGAGAACGGCCAGGGGTTGGGCGCCCACAACTTGGGCTTAAGGCCCGACACGATACATGGCCAAGTTGGCCCAAATAGGTGACGCAGCACCTTGCCGTGGTCACACAGAATGATCCACGGACCTTCTAGAGCTAGGACCAGATCCAAAACGACGGCGTCGTCGTCCCCTTTCCAACGCATCCAAGAACGCCCCGTTTCGATATCGTATGAGAGAGTTATGACCGAAACAGTGGCGACGTGTCTGCTGAATCCGAGAGTGACGTGGCAGCTGAGTTGGGGACGAATTGCAACTTGGGGAAGACCATAGCGTTGGTGTGTCCAGCGTGGCGATGTCCTCATCATCCTCCCCTTCTTGAATTGGAGTCGTCCTCGACTCCATCTTGGCGATGTCCTCATCACAACTTGTAACATACAACAGTCGAAGTATGATAAACAGTACAGCGACAGCACCAAAGGTCACTTAGATGAGGCATAACAAGGTCCATGAGAGCCTTGAACCAACTTGTAAGTTACAAGAGTCGAAGTCACATAAATAACCCATCAATAACAGTCTAACTTGCATATATCCTAGACAGGTCTGTCAAATACTAGTAAGCTAGATAAACAGCAGCAGCATGGCAACAGCACCAAAGTTTGTTAGATACTAGCTAGATGAGCAGAACAAGGTCAATTAGATCCTCCAGCAGTGTGATGTCTAATTAAGACACCGCCCAATATGCTTGCCTAGATCATGAACACTCGCATCAAGTGCGCCATGATACCAATATGGCTCGGGCACCGGCCACCTGTCATCAAATATGTTTTTGTCTCAATGTAAGTTGGCAGTTGAATAAAATAGTCTAAGCAAACAGAAACAAGTGGCAATGCGAAAACAGAAAGAAATACCTGTTTTTCTGAATCCCCTTCTTTGTCCCACCAACAACATTGACAGGCATAGGATGGTTATATCCACTGTCATCAAACAAAAACAAAAAAAATCAAAGTTTGTAAAATAAGTGTCATGCCTACAAGTTAGCATTGAGATGAAAATAATACCATTCTGATGGTAAAGAATTCAGTCCACTTAGAACTTTAACAATCTTGTGCCTTGGTAAGAAAGGTGTTACACCGCTTCCATCGTAGAAGTTCATGCCAACAAAACTCCCATCAAGATTAATAAGTGGGCCTCCAATCCCAGCCTAGTTTTTTTAGAAAAAATGGCACAAGGTTACTAGAAAACTTGAAATTCCTGTAAGTTCAGTAGATGCAATATGATTAAACTGGTTACCATGTAAAAGAACAGTAAGAGAGATTCACCATAGTACCTTCTTGATTTTACAAGAAGACAGCTGAACATCTTTGCAATCAAGTTCGCAACTCTTGTTTACAGGCATCACTTCACCACTTGTGGCCATTAATATACCAAATTTAGCATCACGCCCTATAGCTACAACCTTTTTAGATGAGTTTTGTGCACTTTTAATGAAGATGTCGTCCGGACAAATAGCATTGAAATTCTTCTTGAGACTGACAATAGCAATGTTATAGTCTAAATTATAAAATTCCAATGTCCCACCAGCATGTTGATTTGGTGGGAGAAACACCTCAATCTGCAATGAGAAAGTGAGCTCACCAAACCATCATTAAACTTAAAAGACTAAAAGTAATGATAAGGACTAAGGAGCACCAACCGTCAAGTTATTATCAATGCTATCCTCTTTACAACGATCTCTAACCAAACTGGCTGAAGTCAGGATGACAGTGTGCTTAGCTTTGCTTCCATGCCACTTTATAAGCAAGCCTGTGCATGCAAAAGATCTCACATACCCTACACATTATAAATTTAATCATTAATTAGTTAGTGAAGATAAAATACTAGTGGCACAGACAAGGAGCACACAGCTGGAAAAATCACCATTGAATGAAGCAAGTGAGACAACACGACGGGATACATCTGTCACAACTTCTTTCGGAAGTTGATTCCAGACATGCTCCCCAGAGCCACCGGGTGGATCACCATAGGGAAACCCTTTCCAAGGAAGTAATTCACCAAAGCATTCTTCAAAATGATTAAGCAACTGCCCATTGACTATTTAAACAACAAAGATCAGAAGTGAACTACAAAAAGGGACAAGGGAGATGACAGCAATATCAAAACCAACACTTACATTCGAGCACAAGTGGTGGTGGAATGGGATAGCCTTTTGACTTTAACCTGCAAATGGTTTGCATAAACCCTGATGCAATATTGAGATCACTGTTAGTCCTCAGATGATATGTGTGATACTGGTAACATAGTATTATGCGCACAACGATACATAGGCAACATTTTAGAAGATGGCTTGCAGTATTGTTCACACCTGAAGGAACTACGCTTGATACATGTTTAGGCAACATATATCCACGGAAGTCTAGTTTTTTAGGACTGCAATAAAACATAGTTGACTTGTTATGGCAATAAAACACAGGAACTACACAGGGAAAAAACCCCAATCATAACAACACATGAATCTAATCTCATCTTGTGAAAGAAATAAAGGTATGAAATAATGACTTGGAATCAGGCATAAATATTCAACAAAAGATGAGAGGATTGAGCATATTCATGTCATAAATACAAGTTGCATTGTACATACTGCCACAAAGAATTGTTTAATTCTTCCTAATTTAGACCAAAGCATTAGGCATGGGCACTAAGTTAGCATCATAAGATCTGGCAATGGTACTGGTTTCAGTAGAGGGGTAAGAAGAACCAAATTATTTTCAATCCAAAGGTTACCATGTGAAAACTAAGTCTCCAATACTGTTAGTAAAAATGGCTTACCTTAAACAGGAAGTGGATTAGGAGAGAGGGTTTGGAACAAATATGAATCAGGTTAACTGAAGAAATAGTTCATAAATACTGTAAGTGTAGAAGACATACTTGAGTATCTGAAAATGCTTCAAGCGTTTGCGAAGTAAGTCCATTGATAGGAAGGTGCATCTCAAAATTCCATTACCAAGGTCATAAATATCTAAGTTTATGCCGAGAATGTTTTTATCGCACCCCAGAAGTGGCCCTCCAAGTACAGCCTACAACAAAAGCAAAGTGGTAGGTTTAGAAAGGATTTGCTTCAATGCACACGGTGATACTTTAGACCAGCAATGACATAACGCAATTACGTTTTCCATGTTTTCCATCATGCCACAAAGTTACAAATAAATAAATCGACAGTATACCTTAGAGATATCTTGACTATCAGAAACCCAGGTGTTGAGGTGGTCGAAGTATTTGCGGCGGCGTTCCTGAAACAGAGATCCACGCATGGCCATCAAACTGCCAGAGTTGAAGGCACGCCCAGCAGCTTGCACCCTAGCACCATGGTAAGGTATTCCCTTAAGATCCAGATCTATAGGATCGACTCCTAGGACGCCCAAGCATGTGACGATAGCAATGTCTTTATCATATAGTCCTAAGAACCCATCAGTAGTTGTATTATTAGGAAGGCGCACTGCAACCTACAGAAATAAAAGCAGTGCACAAGCACAAGCTCAGGATGTTCACAGTTAGCTTGAATATACAAAGAAAAATCAAGGAACACAATAATTAGCAGCACCAACCCTCAACTTATCATCTTTATTTCTATTCTCGTTGAATTGTCTAACCAAATGTGCTGATGTCACAAATCTTGTTAGGCTTTGTCTAGTTCTTCCGTGAGGTATAGGTATGCCCGAGCATGCAAATAACATCTTATCTCCTGGAAAATATCATGATTTAAATGACAAGTGATGACTAAATGCAATTTAGGAAAATTGAAAAGTATAGTAGCACAATCACCATCAAACAAAGCGAGTGAGACGACCAAGGAAGACAAATCCACAGCATAATTACTACTGGTTGGATAAGTTATTTCACCAGGTTTGACTATTTCACCAAATGACCTCTCCTCAAAAGCAACGTTTGAACCTTCTCTATCACGAAAAGGTTCGCCGAATCGTTGCATTGCAATAGCAGATAGATTCTCCTCAAAATTACGGTACGCCTTATTAGCCGCATGACCTGATTAATAAACATGATACACCACAACTGAGTGGTTTGCTAGAGCAATATGCGCCACAAAAGAAAGAACCAGCAAATTCAAATCAACTACTCACGTTCTAGCATCCATTTTACGTTGCGGTTCCAGGCTCTCTTGTTACCGCTAGGGACATAACTCCGACTTGAAACCAGTGATGACTCAAGTTTGTTCCTTCTGTTTATGGCTCTCTGCTCCCTACTCACACCTCTTGTGCAGTCAATCCCCCGCTTGTTCCTCGTGGTCTTTGCAGTCCTGAAGCAGAAAATAAATGCAAATGCTTAGTAGAGTAACTACTAACTAAGACCCTTTTGTAAGCTTATAATACCCACCGCCACCCCAAAAAAAAATCAAAATCAAAACACTGAAGTACCTTGTCAACCTTAAAATATTAGGTTCATTGATAATACTATCAACAATAACACTATGAAGAAACATGTGCTCAAAATCAGTACTAGATTGACCTTTGCATATTAAATGTAAAATGGCTCAAATCTATCCAAAACTTGGTGTTGTATGGCAAATTGGCAATCAAGAACTTGACATAGGCAGCAAGTTCCTAGCAGCTGGCTAAGATTGACAGAAAAGGGCGCAGCACAAAAAAAAACATAACAGAAAGCAACCAAATCTATATGGCAAAAGATGTATATTCATACATGGTTAGAAAGAAGAGAACTGGGAATTTTGCTGAGGAAAAGCTGTAACGTATGTAGGTGGATGTTAGCTACAGATCGTAACAAGCCCCATCAAAATCTGTGATGTCTGAATTTCCCTATGGAAAAAAAAACAGAACATATGCATGGATGTTAGCTTAAAAGGTTATTTTAGAAAATATAAACCGCAACCAAAAATCTGAGATGGTTCTGATATGTGTGGGGGAGTATGATGGATAAACATTAATCGTAGCTAGACAACATGTACATGTGATTTTACTTGGGCCAACACATCGATCAAGCCACAATCGAAGCATAACCAACTCAAGTTGGATGTAGAGTATAATTAACTCAACTGGAACAGATCCGTGAGCAATTGCAACTATCACAGTGAGCAAATGAGTAAAGAGACGCTTACATCGCGCAATTTCCCCTCGATGAATCACAAGCTAGTCGTCAGATGCGTCCCCGACCACCCCGCAGGCCAGAGTCGCCGTCAACCGTGACGGCACCGTACGCCCGCGAGACTAGCTTGTCGCTGCCACCGGACTGCGAGATGTCGAGATGTAGGGTTTTGTGTTTGGGCGGCGCCCCGGCGCAGGTGCGGCCGCGAGTGTTCCCCGTGTTTATGTCGGCCAACGCTCTGCTAGGGTTATATGATCGACAGCAGAGGGACGAACCTACCCCCAATGACGTCCGTTGGGCATCCGACGGCACGCACCCGTGATGGCCCATAGTAGAATCGATGCGGCTCATATTCAGGAAGCGCAAAACACAAGTGGGAAAGGATACGGAGTGCTCCAGGCACGTGATGGCCGTCGGCCTGCTGTTGCGGCTCGCGACCTCCCCCGGCGCTGGAGTAGGCAAGCAGGTGCCCGTGCAAGTTCTCTCCTCCATCGCCCTCATCCTCCGCAAAGGAACCTAGTGCTCCAGGCACTCGCCGCCGCTACACTACCCGTGAAGACGGCCGCCGGCCGGCGGCTGCTGCTGCTGCTCTCGGCCTCCCTCGGCACTAGAGCATGCAAACAGGTCTATCTTTGCGTCAGCGACGGCGGCTTCATGGTTCATGCTTCGACGGGCCACGGGAGGATGAGAGCTGCTGCTGATTGTTGCTGCAAAGCCTACAGCCCCTATAGGACGATGGACACTGGCCTGGACGGCTGGACCTTAGCAGCCTGGTAACGGGCATGTTCAATGATACCACAAGTTCAGGTTCCGTACCGGGACCGGGACCGGGAACGAGAACATAGCTACTTTTTTTAAAAAAAAACGAGAACATAGCTACTAAGGATTGGACATTATTGGCTTTCAGATAAAGCCTACAACAGCACCTTAGAAGCCCATTGGCTTTCAGATTTGGAAAAAGTTCACATTACCTCTCTCAACTTTTGTAAAAATCTATTTTTTCTCCCTGAACTCTAAAACCGGATAAACCATCTCCCTGAATTTTTAAAACCGTTCGTTTTACTTTCCTGACTGGTTATAAGCGGTTTTCCTTTTTATTTATTTCGGTTGAATCTTTGAAAAATCATAGTAAATCACGGAAAAATCATAAAATGAAAAAAAACCAAATTTATTGAACTCCACGTGAGTAGATCTACACAGTGAACATATAATATGATATGCTTTACTACAATTTTTTTGTTGTAGCTTTAGATCTATATTTTTCTGTAATTAATTCATAACTGCAGCTCCTATGGTCTAATTGTGGTGAATTTTTTATGGTGGGCTAATTATTATATGGTTGAACTGTAGTAAAATTTCATACTCGTTGGATCAAACATACAATAGCAGATAGATTCTCCTCAAAATTATGATACGCCTCATAAGTCGCATGATCTGATTAATAAACATGATACACCACAACTGTGTGCTAGAGTAATATGTGCCATAAAAGAAAGAACCAGCAAATTCAAATCAACTACTCACGTTCTAGCATCCATTTTATGGCGCGGTTCAAGGCTCTCTTGTTACCACTAGCGACATAACTCCGACTTGAAACCAGTGATGACTCAAGTTTGTTCCTTCTATTTATGGCTCTCTGCTCCCTACTCACACCTCTTGTGCAGTCAATCCCCCCTTGTTCCTCGTGGTCTTTCCAGTCCCGAAGCAGAAAATAAATGCAAATGGTTAGTACAGTAACTAAGACCCTTTTGTAAGCTTATAACCCCCCCCCCCCCCCCCCCCCCCCCCCCCCCACACACACACACACACACACAACACCAAAAAAATCGAAATCAAAACAATGAAGGTTCATTGATAATACTATCAACAATTACACTATGACGAAGCATGTACTCAAAATCGGTACTAGATTGACCTGATTCTTTGCATATAAATGTAAAAAGGCTCCAATCTATCCAAAACTTGATGTTGTATGGAAAATTGGCAATCAAGAAGTGACAACATAGGCAACAAGTTCCTAGCAGCTGGCTAAGATTGACAGATAGGGCACAGCACAAAAAAAAATCTAAACATAACACAAAGCAATCAAACCAATATGAAGTGGGCAAGTCTAGACAAAGTTATTTAACCGGCCACATTCATACATGGTTAGAAAGAAGAGAATTCGGAATTTTGCTGTAGGAAAAAGCTGTAACGTATGTAGGTGGATGTTAGCTTGTATATGATGGATAAACATTACTCGTAGACAACATGTACATCATGTGATTTTTACTTGGGCCAACACATCGTTCAAGCAACAATCCAAGCATAAGCAACTCAAGTAGGATGAACAGATCCGTACGTGAGCAATTGCAACTATAACAGTGAGCGTCCCTGACCACCCCGATGAATCACTAGTCGCGAGACGTACACGTCCCCGACCACCCCGCACGCAGGCCGGCCAGAGTCGCCGTAAACCGTGACGCACACGTACGCCCGCGAGACTTGTCGCTGTCACCGGACTGTGAGATGTCGATTGAGATGTAGGGTTTGTGCTTGTGCGGCGCCCAGGCTGGCGCAGCAGGTGCGGCCGCGAGTGGGCTTCCCTTCCCAGTCGGGGCCACGGGGAGCAGCGACTGCTCTACGCTCTGCTAGGGTTAGGAGGAGGTCCTGGAACCAGATGTAGCCCGGAATAGGTCGGCACTGTCTTGCCCGTATTGGCAAGGGCCCAACCTTCCGACGCCAAAACTGTCGCTGCCTGCCGTGGGCGGCCAGTGCACGGAGATGTTTCCTCGCGCGAGGCGAAGGAGGGGGCCGGTGCCGGTGGTGGTGTGGGATCGGACGGTTGGCGCGTGCGGATAGTCATGGTCAGCCCTAATACAATAAGGATAAGAGGTATGTTCTTTATTTTGCATTGCTTTCTTTATTTATGTACGAGTTAGAATAGCACACGTCTAGACAAATATGGAGTATGAATTCGAATCTAATAGATTCCTCAGATCTTAGTACTATAAATTTATACCTCTATACCTTTAATAATAAAGAGGCAAAATTTCCATCAAGATTTTTTCCACCAAGATTTTTCCACTCCAGTATGCTTGTATATATTTTCCAATTCCAGTCCGGGTTGTCCTCTAGAGTTCGTGTCTGAATCCAATTCCAAACGCAAAGGAAAGCACCTAATAAACATCCAAAATTAGATGCAAACTTGAAGATATATATTAGATATAAGACAGAAAAAAACAGATACGAAGAAAGAAGACATGATGGACACGAAGAAATAAGAACTATAAAAAGATCCAGCAAACACAACAAAAACGCCGCGGGGTTGTATTGTATAGGAGGCGGCTCCTCAATAGCTCGATGGCAACACCAGCGCCTCTCATGACGTGCGGGAGCCCCGCAAATGAGCTGAGCGTTGGTGCAGCCAGCCTGCCCCAGACGTCTCCAAGACTTTGCGCCCGATGTTGCTCGCGGATCTAACGAGAAGCGCGTCGCATAGGGAGATCTTGGTGCGGAGCTTTCGCGGGGAGGTTGACAATGCAGCGACCGGGGCAGGGAAGCGCGCTCGCTGGGCGCAGGCGTAAGCTTGGAGCGGGAGGTGGAGGTGGAGGATGGAGGGCGCAACGACGCAGGAACAAGAGGAGGTGTGTAATCAGAACAGGCACACCTCTACTGCTGGAGGCTCTCCGCCACGTTCGGAAACCCTTCAACAACGTCGATGCCTGGGGACCCGGCGGTGACCACGATGTTCGGCGCCCCTTCCACGGTCTCCGTGTAGGTGAGCTCCAGGCTCTGGAGTCTGGATCAGATATTGGATGGATAGAGAAGGGTTGAGTTTTGAGTGTTCTGGAAGATGGAACGAGTGACGAAGTGAGCGTCTCGCCCGGCAGCTCCTTTTCCTATCGATGCCATTGATGCAAGGATTTGTTGACCTTAAGCAACGAAACACAATGGAGAATCCAACTCCCTACTCTTATCGATTGTTGTAGAAGTAATGGAGACAGCAGAGCGACCGAGGGAGCTCAGCTCGGATTTGTGCTGCAGAACTTTGTCGGCCATGGAAAGGAGGGAGATGAGCAGTGAGGGACGATAAGGATCACCAAGTTTTTTAAGCTGTGTGCACTGTAGCCGCTGGAGTCTTTCTTCGGTTGGCAAAGCTTCAATTAGTTTTCCTTTCTTTTCTATTTTCCCTTTCCTTTCTATATAATCCATATTTTAGTTTTGTAAATATAACTGATGAGTAGTTTCATGATTATCCTGTTTCAATACTTTGATTACTAGCACAATACAAAATATGTCGTAGAACAACTTATCTGCTTGAACAATGATTATATAGTACTAAACATTTCTAATTACCATGGCAATGACAGATCTACCAAACTGAATAATGATTTTTTCTACTTGAACAAGCTACTATTTAATATTACATATATAACCAAATATTAAAGTCAAAAGTGTGTTATGCAACTATTGTATTTTACTTTCCATAGCGTGCTCTTGTGCACTTTCATTTCTCAAGCTACGTAGTGAGTCTGATCCCAATACATATTAGAAAAGATACCTCAGACCACCATTTGTACGCCGGCGGCACGCCAAGTCACGAAGCGGCAACTGGTCCCCGAGATGGATGGCGGGTCAGACGCCACCACAATCCTAGCAAACCGACGCTGTGTCGTGACCATTAGGGATATTTGGTTCTACACTTCTATTGAAGGTAGAGGCAGGCTACTGCACTGCTGGTACAATGTTTTAATGAGGTGGCTTTAGCTACAGTCGTAGACACAACCTGCAACTTTAGTGGGACGATGAGGCGATTGTGCCAGCAACTACAGGAGGAAACAACAGTGAGGTAACATGACGAGGCAAGATAAGCGGGACAACAAGGCATTGACCAGTATGCGGCAAGGTAATAGGCGGAATGGCTATGTGGAGCTGCAAGGATGGTAAGGATACAGTGAGATAGGACAACAAGGCACGCGGGACAATGAGGCTAAGGAGGTGGGAGCGAGGGTGCCACTGGGGCAGGAGGCGAAGGAGGTAGTGGTGGAGTGGTTGGGTATATGGACAAGAAGATAAGATTGTATGTACGGACCGTACATTTTACATCCAACTATTAAAAAATCTAATATAATTTTTCTAAAAAAACTATTGATAAATAAATTTCAAATCCCTATAAATTTTATGAAAAGGTAAAACATAAACAAATAGATTACTTTCTCATCCTTATTTATCATTAATGTTTAATTGTTATTATATTATACCTAATAATAAAGAGATAAAATTTCTGCCATGTTTTTTTCCACCATGTACGTGTAAGATGTAACCGTCCATGACTCAATCTATTGTTTAATATAGCAAGAGGTGGAATACGTGTTGTTTTAGGACAACAGGAAGAGTAGGATTTATGTGAGGGAAAAGTCAGTTTTAATGGATCACGTGAGTATCCAATCTTGATTTTTATTGATTGTTTAATATAGGAAGAGGAGGAATACGTGGGGTTTAGGACTACACAGGAGGAGGATTACGTGAGAAGTTTATTTTAATCTAATTAAATAAAGATAGTCGACGTTTCCACGGACCACCCTGCGCTCAGCGCACGCAAGGTCCATAGCCATAGGAAAATTCGCGTCCTCAAGTGCAGAACATCGAAGGTTTGTCTGTCTATCCATCCGAGCGTCCCGCGGCCTTTCAGGAATTCACGTAGCGCGACCCCCGACCCTTCGTATATGTATTTGTCCATGTGGCTGCCTGCGCCCCTTCGTATCCCAACTATCCCTCCCCGTGCCGTGCTGGTGTGCTTCATAATAAGAACGATGACGACAGCGGCAGCGGTGAGCCGGCGGCAGGCGCCGAGGGACGAGCAGCAGCACATGTGAGTCATCAGATACGTCTCTCAAAATCTTCGTCCAATTAGCCTCCTCGTTTAGTCGTGTACTCGCTTTTCCAATTAGCCCTAACTAATACTGGTGTCTCCCAAAATCTTCATCCAAGTTTGCACTCTGATTAGTAACTAATAAATAGGAGCTACGAACAGAATGCATCGGTTCTTGCAGATTTTCCTGTATCATTAGATTATCAGAATGGTAAACATTATTTTATTCTCTTGTAGATTTGTTAAAATACGAAGAGGAGTTGTGATATTGCCTCTCTTGTTGACCTCTCAGTAAAACTTGTAGATTTCTTATAATCGAGTGAAGAAGAGATAATCAACACTTTCATGGCTATTAGGAGGCCGGGAAGTAGTATTATATTTTTCATCAATTATTTTCGATATGTAGTTTTTGAATTCTACATATAGCAAGCTAGGCTCGTCTATTTTTATACCTTTGTGTGCCCTCTTTATCTTAATCTTAATGTGTTTCATAATTTGTATACTTATTGATATGTTATATTTATAGTGATTAAAAAAATTAAACGATGGACCACCCTAGCAACAAATCTTAGCTACGCCACTGTTTCCTGGTTGAATTCCAAAAACAAGGATCTATTTCTAGCAGCTTTTTTTTCCAGCCCCCACGTTTTCCACCATTAACCAATTATTTTATTATCTAATCTCTCATGAAGAAGATATTGTGTCAAAAGAAACGCAAAGGATGACAGGTGAGCCAACTCAAGGTAAATAGGCCCCACATTTAACTGCGACTTAAACGGTGTAAAAAAAAGGCAATATATCATACCAAGTCTCCACCGACCGAAACAAACAGTAAACTCTGTCATCTTAACCAAACATATACTCGCTCCATTATCTCTATTTTAGGATAAGGTCTCTTTATATACTTGCTCCTTCCTTTAACTTATATCTATTTTAAATGTGATGGATGTACTGGAACTGCACAAGGAAGAAAAGAAAGTAGTAAATAAGGGAACAGAAATTAATCTCAACTGAGCTACAGAGGTCGGTGGACTTCAGGATGTTGTTATATTCGATCTTATGCTATGATATTTTAGGACAGCTAAATTATTATTTTGAAGAAAAAAATTGTGCATGATGTTAGTAAGTTTTGTACAATATTGAATTATTTTTCTTTGATTGCAATGCACATGCAAAAATATTCCTGATTTTAGAGCCTACGTACTATGCATTGTTTGCACTTTGCAGTAGAAAAAACAGCTAACAAAAGATATATTGTGTAACAACACTGGCTTTCGTGGATGACATTACCTTTTGTGGATGAATGACCTCTGTTCCACACAGCGCGACTGTGTACAAGGAGAGGCAGATTTGTTGTACGACTAACAAAGACGACGAACATTGGGCTGCCGTCAATGAAGCGGCTAGCGCAAGCAATGGAGACCCACCCGTACACGACTACGGTGAAGATGAATGACTGAATAATGTGTTCGTAGGTGCATTCAGGGTGTCAATATCGAGGGCATCGATACATATTGTTGTCGATGGATACAAAGATAAAAGAACTGTAAGGAAGAGGTTAATAACTTTTAAGAGTGAAAATAACTACCCATTGCAACGCACGGACATTTTTGCTAGTAATAATAAAAAGATAAAATTTCTGAACACTTTATATTTTCGTCCAGCCCAAACATCTACTTGGTTTGGCCTTAACTTGCTCGGACTCATGTTGGGCCTAATTCTATTCAGAGTCATATTCAACCCATACTTTCCTTCTTTCAATTCCAACCACAAGCAACGCCACTGTCCCCAGACACCGCGCGTGGTTTCATCTAGCCTCTCTGCCCCCAAGAGAGAGTCAGCCCGACTGCACTTGCCCGCTCCCCATCACATACACCTGCCTCTCCGTGCGTGCAACGAGCAATAACTTGCAAAGCAGCAAAGACGAGGAGAGAAAGGATTCAATCAAGATAAAAAAAAAGAACTCTAAAAAGCTACGACAAAACAAGAACTCAAGTCCAGGAGATCATAAATAGGCACGGGCGTTGCCCTCCGGGCTAACCAGATGTGGCCGCCACAGCGAACAAAAAGCGCGGCGCCACCCACCGGCAAGGCGAGCCGAGAGCGCAGAGGCACTCTGCGAGGCCGCGTCTGTCTAGATGGATCCCACGGTGGAGCTCAACCGTGGCCACGCCAGAGCCTCAAGGCTAGCACTCCGCCGCGCTGGGACATCGCGCTGGTGGAGCCGCCATACACCGAGGACCCAACGAACCTACGCCGGAGAAGTCATGTGCGCCTAGGGGCCGGCCGTGCATGTGCCCTGGAGCCGAGGGACGAGCGCTCACACGCCGGGGACATCGCCACACCCCCCCCCCCCCCCCCCCCCCCCCCCGCCGAGGCCGCTCATGCCCCCTAACCGAGCCAGGCCGCCGACAAAGACGCCGTCGTGAGAGGGAGAGAGAGAGCGTGAGTTAGAGAGAGCTCGCAACGGAGAGATGAGAGAGACAGAGAGCGTGTGAGACTGAGATAATGGAGCTCAGAGCTGCAGGACTTAACGGATTGAAGAGCGGACTTGAGGATTGACTTAACCGGATTGTATTTTATTTTTGGTCCTGCTAGCGCCCGGACGCCCGATCCGGGCGCTAGCGTCCGGACGCCGTGCCAAGCAGCCCCAGCCCGCCCCCCACGGAAAAGAAGAAAGCCTTTCCCCACACCGAAAACGTGACCCCGCCTCGCCCCTGCACGGAGAAGAAACGCGACCCCCGCCCCGCCCCGCACGGAGAAGAAAGGCGCCCCCCACACGCACGAGATCCCCCACCCCCCAACCTCGCCGACCCCTAACACCTCCGCCCGCCACCAGCTCGCCCCCCATAGCTCCCGCCCATGAGTTGCAACAACGGAAAAAAAGCTATTGCAACATCGAAAGAACTTCTAATGCAACAAAAGAAAAAAACTGCTGCAACAAACAAAAAAAATTATAGTGAAATACTTGGCACTAGCTAATTCATCTAGAATTTCCTCAATGATAGGCATAGGAAATCTATTCTTGATTGTCATATCTTTTAGTTTTCTATAGTCAACACAAAATCGCCAACTACCATCTTTTTTCTTGATAAGTAAAACAGGAGATGCAAAGGGGCTGTGGCTATGAGTAATCATACCTGTTTCCAATAGGTGTTTAACCTGTTTCTCAATCTCATTTTTGTGTTGAGGTGAGTAATGATAGGGTCTGGAGTTAACTGGAACTGACCCTGGTTGCAGAGTAATTGCATGATCATAATTCCTTGGTGGAGGGAGGTGATGTGGATCTTGAAACACATCAGCATACAAATCCAATAACAGCTTGAGGTCAATAGATTTATGTTGTCCTTTGGCTGGTTCTGTTGGGTTTGGAGAAGCCTTGTCCAAAATGACATATGCCCAAATATCATTTCCCTGTGAAGACTTGTACTGATTGGCAGATATATGGGTCACTGGTATAGGTGAGCTGGTGATGCCTTTGATGGTTACAGGCTTGCCTCTATGAGTAAACTGTGAAGTTTTAGCTAGCCAGTCACATTGCATAGGACTATTTGCTTTCAACCAGTCATAACCCAGAATAGCATCATAGGGTAGCATGTCCAGCACAGTCATATCATGTTGGAAAGTATGGCCTTGAATAAACCACAAAAGGTTACGTACCTTTCTTGTGGTGTGGAGCCATTCACCATTGGCCAACTTAACTTTCTGTTGAGGTATTGGAACAGTGGGGAGGTTGACCGTGTTGACAAAATGGGAACTCACAAAACTATGAGAGCTGCCAGTGTCTACCAAAATGAGCATTGTTTTGTTTGCCATAGTGGCCTTGAGTTAAATGCAGTTGGAAGCTTCAGTGCCAGCTATAGCATTCAAAGACAACTCAGAGAAATCTTTAATGATCATATCCTCAATTGCCAGCTCATTGAGTACCTCTTCACTAATCTCTCTGTCCAAATCATTGGCTACCAGTGCATTGATTTGTGGTTTGTTTCTTTTGGTGCAAAGTTCTGCATGCCCAGGTTCATATTTCCCTCCACAGTGAAAACATAAGTTGTTGGCTTTTCTGTAATCCCTCAATTGCCTATCCCTCGAGAGATTGCCATAAGTTATGGTAGGTTTGTTCTCAGTTCTTTGTTGCTAGGGTCTGGCTCTAGAATTGTTTCTTCGCAATTTTTGTTTGCTCCTATCTAGAACCTTCTATTGAATCTTTGCAATGAGGGCAGCTCTGTCCACTGTAATTGGGACCTGAGGTTCCACGGTGGCCTTGATGTCCTCTTTCAGGCCAGCAACATATTGGTTGCAAAGTATAATTCATCATAGTTGCCACTGTGCATAGTCACATCATATTGCAAAGCTTAAAACTGAATATACTCTTCTACTGTACCAATTTGCTTCAGATTAATGAGTTCAGTGAGGGCAGATCTGTAATCATCACTGTCAAATTTGGCTTGAATATCTTGGTAGAATTCCTTCCAAGGGACATTTGGGTTGCTCAACTTGTATGCTCCCCACCACTTAGCAGCATTGTCCTCCAAATGCATTGTGGCTGCTGTGACCCACAAGCTCTGAGGAATACTGTACATGCTGAAATAAAAGGGCAGACCCAGCGCCAGAGGCTCCCACACGAGTGGGGTCTGGGGAAAGGAATAACCAAAGCAAAGTCTTACCCCCGCAGAAATTCCGCAGAGAGACGGCTTTGAACCCAGGACCTGGTGACTCGACGAGCTAGCACTCACCAACTACACCATGCTGAAATAGTTGTTACATTTGTTGATCCATATTCTTGGTTGATCACCAGCAAAATTAGGGAACTGCATCTTAGGCAAGGTGTGGTGAGATAGCTGGTCCTTCTTCTGACTGTCATAGTTGTCTCTCCTGTTACTGTCAAAAGTGTCTTTCTTCAAAGGATCAAAAGCAGGTTTATGCTGCTTAGATGTTCCTGGATTCATGGTGTTTTTGCCCTTGTTATCTGCAAACACATTGGTAAAGGGAGCTTCTTCCTCAAAAACTATTGATACTGAACTGTCACCTATGGAGTGTGCTTCATCCTCAAACTGGCGAAGAGTTAACTAAGCAATGGCTTGCCTAATAGCTTTGACTTGATCAGCTATATACTTTTGATCCGCAGCAAACGTATCCACCTTGCGGTTGTTTGCTTCCATCTGAGTTTTGAGATCTTGCTGAATGATGCCTGTCATTCATCCTGGCGAACAACATATCAAAGTTATCCATTACTGAATCCTAGCATGTCTTCTCATCATCATTGCTGCAAGACATTTCGTCAAGAAAAATTTGTGTCTGCTTGGAACACTACTACAGGAATTTTAACCGAGGCGGGCAAAACAGATTAACCGAGGCGGGCATAGCAACCGCCTCGGTCAAAAGGTCACAGTTAATGGATCTTTAGCGAGGCAGTTAAAATGCCCGCCTCGGTTAATCAAATAAAAAAACAAAAAAAGGAAAAAAAGCCCGCAGCCCAAACCGGCCTGGGCCTGGATTTGGGCTACGTGCCGCTGCCGCCACCGCAGGGGAGCTCAATCCGCCGCCGGGATCCTAGATTCACTGGATCCACACGAGTAGAGGGAGGGAGGGAGCCCACCGCCGAGATCCAGATGCGCCAGATCCACACGAGCAGAAGGAGGGAGGGAGCCCACCGGATCCGCCCGAGGCTGGCAGTCACCGGGGTCGCCCACTCTGCCGGGTCACCAAATCCACCGAGGGAGAGGAAGGGAGGAGCGAGCCCACCAGATCTGCATGAGGGAGGAGTTGCTGCTGCCAGATCTGCTGCCGGAGTTGATGACGATGCACGTGGCCGCCGGCGTGGAGGTGGTGGCACCGGATCTACTTTCGGGGAAGGTGCAGGAGCTGCTGCTACACGGATCCGCGTGCCCGCGACCCACGTGAACCCACCCTGCGCCGTCGTGGCCTCCATGCGCGTGAGCCCGCCCTAGCCTCCATGCGTGCCGCTTGCACTGCCATGGCCGCCTGAGGGAGAGGGATGGAGAGGCACCCTGGCCATGGCCGTGGCAGCTCGATTGTGCTCAGGATGAGGGAGAGCTGGAGGGTTGGAGCAGCGCCTGAGGGGGAGGGAGAAAGAGCGAGAGGGATAGAGCGACGCCTGAGGGATATTGAGAGAGAGTTAGGGTTCCAGTTATGCTTAGCGTATATATACTGTGAAGCCATTATCGGGCCTAGATGGGCCTGGTGGGCTGGCCACGATTAACCGAGGTGGGCCTTATAGCTACCCGCCACCGAAAATGCATTTACAGAGGCGGTTGCCTTAAGACGACCGCCTTGGTTAATGTCAATTAATTGAGGCGGTTATTTTAACACGACCGCCTCGGTTAATGTATTAACGGAGGCGGTTTCATTAGGGAAAGCGCCTCGGTTAATAGGTATTAACCGAGGCAGTTCTGTTATATTGCCCGCCTCGGTTAAGTATTAATCGAGGCGGTTGCTGGCCCGGCTACCCAGCCTCGAATAACTGAGGCGAGCAACTAGGTGAAAGCCCAAGTTTGGTTTTGGTAATTAATTACACCAAGTTGCTAGTGCCATGTGTTAAGTGTTTTGAGTTAGGCATAAGCAACACATGTGATGAAGGTGTACGTGGCAAGGAGTGTGGCCACAAGATCACAAAGACATGGTGCATGGACATGAAATGATGATCATGGCGGAGATGCACATTAAATGATGGACATGATGATCAAGTGGAGGAGAAGGATCAATTAGCGCAAGACAAAGGTATAACCATAGGGTTTTCCTTTTGCCGGTCTAAGATGAGTAGATAAGTGATTGACCGGATTTAGGATACATAGCCGACTATCAAGAGGGGCAATCACGGTTAGCTCGGGAATCAAGTGCCACTAGATCAATGTCTTGAGCATATGCATTAGGATCTAGTAGAAAGCTAACATAACGCCTTGAAAATATTTATGAAAATGCTAACACGCATGCACATGGTGCTTTTCACATGATGGTGTTGGCACATTTGCGAAGGCGGTGGTGTTTGAGCGGTAGTAAGGGGTTTGGGGTTCGCTTCCCTCCCGCCGAGCTTGCGAGCGCGGGATTCAGGCGTTTTTGAGGAAATGAAATGTCTATTTTCTATTGCGCCGGAGGTGAGAAAAGGTGGCGAAAGTCCGAAATGATTATCACTGAAAATACAGTGACCGGACGCTGTGGTCAAATTGACCGGACGCAGCTGGCGCATCCGGTCAGTTCAAACCACAGACAGACGCACGTGTGAGAAGGGTCGCGGACCGGCGCGTCCGGTCCCTCGTGGAATCAGCATGTTTGGTCACGCACCCAGGAGTTCAGCACGGAGGGCAGATGCGATCGAACGCGGTGGCGCATCCGGTCACGTTCGACCGGACGCGTCCGGTCATGAGTGGACCGTTACTAGACTCCGATCGGACGCGGCTGGCGCGTCCGGTCATGTGCGATCGGACGCGTCCGGTCACGGTGGGAGCTTACTGGACTCCGACCGAACGTCAGGTGCAGCACGTCCGGTCAGACGCTGGGGCGCGTCCGGTCAGGGCAACGGCTACTTCTGACGCGCACTGTTCACGCTTGTCCTGTAGTGACCGGACGCGTCCGGTCACCCTGACCGGTGCGTCCGGTCAGCATGATTTTAACTGCGTCGTCTAGTAACGGCTAGCTGCATACCCCTTCGCTATAAATAGAAGTTGACCGGGGTTTGAGGGCAACTCTTGCACATTTTGAGACCTAGAGACATCCTTTGAGCTAGAGAACAACCCCTCCACTCATCTCTTTGCTTGGTTGCACATCTTGAGTGAGATTGAGTGAGATTCAAGTGCATTGCTTGAGAGTTGCATTCTAGAGGCACTTGATCTTCGAGTTGCTGCGGATTTCTTGTTACTCTTCCGTGTTTCCCGACACGGTAGACGGCTTGGAGCAGCGGAGGTGATTGAGCTCGCAATTGGAGATTGTTGGAGCCCTCACCAAGTGTTGTAAGGGGTTCTTGATCCTTCCCCGCGGGTGTTCGCAAATTGGATACTCTAGTGGAGCTCGTGGCTTGGAGGATCCCCATCTTGTGTGCGGTTGAGTGGCGCCCGCCGAGGGCTCGACTCTTGATAGTCGATTAGCTCGCGAACCGACAAGTGGGTGCATCGCCACAACGAGGAGTAGCTTGCCGGGAAGCAAGTGAACCTCGGTAAAAAATCTTGTGTCATCTCTTTGCTGATGATTTCTCTTGTGGTTGATCATTGTGATTGATTCTTCGAGAGCATTACTTCTCTACTTCGTTGGTATAAGAATCAAGTCACTTGCTCTTTACTTTCTTGTACTTATCCTAGTGTAGGTTGCTTAGTGTAGCTTTTACCACATAGGAGTAAGTAGCTTAGTGACTTAGTCTTGTTGGTGTGTATTAGAGATCATAGCCTTGCTTCACTAGAATTGCATAGGTGGCTTGCATAGTGTAGTTGAGCTAGTGCTAGAATTAGCTTAGCCATCTTTTATACTAACGTGTTTGTTTAGTGAAGCTTGTAGAATTTTAAATAGGCTATTCACCCCCCCTCTAGCCATTTGGACCTTACACTAGGCCACCCGCCTCGGAGCCCAAAGTGAAACGTTGCACAAAAGATTTTCTATAGTAGTGGAAGGCTTCGGTGGAGCTGTTGTGACTAATTCTGGTGAAACAAAAAGCTCTGAGCTGGTAGAGCAACCGGTTTGGTGTACACCTCCCCGTGATCTTGTTGCACCTTGTCGCTAACTATGCCTGGAAGTGAGGCACTACCATGGGTTTTATATGGAAACGAAGTCATGCAACCCGAGTAAGTGGACACTTCCCTGCCGTCACCTCCCACACCACAATCGGTTAAGGTAGTGCTAGAATTTTACACGGGAACACTGCCCCACAACCCCAGCTAGCCCTGATTGCATGTGTAATGAAAGATTGGAGCACCATTGAGGTTGTGCTCACCGTGGTTCTCGCCGCCGAACCCAAGTTTGCCGATGTAGTCCCCTAGGCGAATGTAAAGCCATAGATGGAGTGAATCCGTGAAGCAGGGTGGTGGATTGGGGTATGGTGGAGGTTAAGGTGGTGGATTAGGGTTTGGTGGAGGTGAAGATGGTGGAGCTCCAACTAGGTAAAGTCGTTGTCGATGCTGACCTAGTTCAACCTAAGGAGAGACCTATGGAATCTCATGTCGAACACCATGAGGGCATGAACGGAGATCACCTACCGACCGAAATTATGAACCGAAGATCGAAGCAACCGGATACGGAACGTACCGAGTAACAGCTAAGCGCCTTGATGGTGGGGGTGGTGATGCCAGACCACTGGATCCGTCACCGGGGGTTGTCAGAGATGAGATACGAAGTGGAGATGAAGAGCTGAGGGAAGGGTTGGGTGGGGAAGAAGATGGTTGACGAGGAAAGACCGGCTTTGATACCACTTGTCACCCTTGGCCGCCGGCGGTGATCATCGGGATGTGAGCAAACAAGGAGATCGCCGGATTCGGCCGAAGCCCCGGACGAACACGTCCAGCGCTTACTGTATTAGTTCTGATAATATGTGATGTCCTCTTACAGACTACAGGTTCACAATATAAGACTTACAGCCGACTGCCCATTAGGCCCACAAGTCATACTCTATCTTATTACATAAATATGAAGGGTGTCTCTTGGTCTCGAACACGCCTTCTTGTCTTGCCGTCTTCACTCCTGGGTTATGACACCTCCAAATCCCGTCGTGCGCCGTCCTGCAGTGCGCTGACGCCGCTGGATCTGAAGGACCAAGACAGCGATGGCACAAGCAAGAGGATGAGGAACGGATCCGAGGATGATGATGGGCGGAGAGCAAGGCAGTCGTCGCCTGACGCCCACGGCGCACCAATGAGGAGCTGAGGAGCAGTCGGGGAGGAGAGGGATGATGTGCTGAGGAGCTGTTGAGGGGTTTCATGTTGTAGAGATCCCGACAACAGTCTTTAAAAATCTGCCCCTATCCACATCTAGGGTTTGCTCGGTATATCCAACATGTTGAGTTAAGGTTGTATAGAGGATACAATAAAACGGGTTGAGATATTTTATTTATTGTATGCACAACAAGAATAAAATTGCTCGACTAAATATTCTCTATGTGTTCACAGCTCCAGCTCCACAGATTTCATAGAACTATATCCAACTCAAAGAAATTTACAGATTTTTAGAGCTACTGTTCTGCTAAACAGGGCATTAAAGACAGATTTTGATACAGTAACTAGGTTTGAACTTTTCATCATTTGACACTATAGCCCACATGTCAATGACTCGCACCGATCCATGTCATTGTGATATATAAAGATGTTGCAACATTCAGGTACTTGAGGCAGTTTCATACCCGGATTTTCAGTCACAACAAATCAACTTAGAAATTAAAAAAATCAATTGTAACTAGAAATTCAGGTGTTATAGGCCATTTCAACACCAATTTTAAAATATTTTTCTTGTTTCCATACAAGTAATTAGAAAGAAGAAAATGGAAAGAAAGGAGGAAACAAAATTTCATTATTTTGTTATATAAAATGCTCCAAAATATTTTTTATTTTATTTCGGGGCATTTCTATTTTTGTTCTAGAAGATATTCTTTTTCGCATATAAAAAACTAAAAAATCAAAAAGATTATCTATCTATTTTATTTTATTATAAAAGAGCGAAGGAGTTAAAATGATCTCCACGGACCTCGTTTTTTTCTAACAAAAAAAATTTGCACCCCGCCTGTGTACCCACATCGCTCGCTACCCGGCGCCACCGACCCTCGGGACCTTATCCTCACGCGCCGCCACCTTTCTATCTCTCGTCTGGTCCAGGGGTGAAGCTAGAGTACAGAGGACCCGAATGCACTTCAGTGACTTCAATATATACTATATCGTATATGTAATATTAATATAGGTCTAAATATGTAGTGACAAAATAGTAACGGAAATAAGGGTGAAATTTACTCTTTTTTTAACAACATGTAACTCTTGCGCATGCGAGGCAGGGAGTCAAACTCCCTGCTGATTGCTTCCCACGATGGGGTTCCGACCACCAAAGCTACTAGCTTGTTCACTAGGCTTGTTCCAATAGCAATTTAGCTGAATCAATTGCTCCATTAACTCGTACAAGAATATAAGATTAGTCTCAGTGGAAGTTTCATCCTAGTTTCATTTGCATTTAATATGGTGCCACATAAGCGATTTTAATGATGTGGTAACATTTTTAATTAGAGAAAGGAGAAGTGAGTTTTATGAAGATGAAACTCTCTTACCACGATTATCAACTATCTATGAGTCATGAAATTAAATGCTAATGAAACTAAAGAATGAAACTCTCCATTAAGGCCAGTCTCAGTGGGAGTTTCACTATAGTTTCATTTGCATTTAATAGCCTGCCACATATACATTTTTTATGACATGTCAATGTTTTAATGAAGAGAGAGAAGAATTGAGTTTCATGGGGATGAAACTCTCTTGGCACAGTTACCAACTCTCTATGAGTCATAGAATTAAATGTCTATGAAACTATGGAATGAAACTTTCCATTGAGAGTGGGTGTTTCATCCGAGTTTCATTTCATTCTATATGACATGGTAGTCTTGGAAACAACAAAATGAAACTCTCCACTGAGACTGGCCTAAGAGTGATTGTTTCATCCATGTTTTATTTCATTTTACAGTCTTAGAAACAACGCCTGGTCCTAAGATTCCAATGACCTAGAGCGAAACCGAAAATATGGTCCCCTTAATATAAACATCAAAATAATTGTCAATGTATATAAAGATACATAGATATAGATATAGATATAGATATAGATATAGATATAGACACAAATTGACCAATAATAAATACTTAAAGAGCATAAAAATAATATTCATATATATCAAACAATTTTTACGTGTTATATTAAAAATTTTCTCTTATAATTGAACAACCGAGAACCAAGATAGATAACTACGCTACACTGCATATGAATACATTGATCCACTAGACTTGGGACTAAGAGTCAAGACCCCCGCTACGCTAGGCACGTACAAGTATACAACATTTGTTTCAGTTTAAATCGACATCAGGCTGTGTTCAGTTTCGAAATATTTGGGAGGAAAATTCCTGTAGCACTTTCGTTGTTATTTGGCAAAATTTATCCAACCATGAATTAATTAGGCTCAAAAGATTCATCTCGACATTTACAGGCAAACTGTACAATTAGTTATTTTTTTGTCTACATTTAATGCTCTATGTATGCGTCTAAAGATTCGATGTAACTGGTGGCAGAGGAAATATTTTGGGAAGTGGACGGGCCTCAGACTGTCCGCAGTGGCATACTCTAAATGATACTCTAAAGCTTTAGAGTATGAATATAGAGTAAAAACTGCTGCACTGGATACTCTAAAACGATACTCTATCCTTTCTCTTACTCTATATTTAGAGTAGTACAGTGTTTACTCTATAGTGCACAGTGGCGGGCCCTACTAGCTAAACCAAGAAAAAAAATGCTATAACTCACAAACCAAAAATCCAAATTAAATTTCGATTGCACCATTAAATTCGTCTCAATAAATTCTTCAAAACTAGATCACTCATAGATATATTTAGATAAAGTGACAAGTGGGTCCCACAGTAGATAGAGTGGATAGAGGATGATATAGAGGATGGATGGGTGCGGGAGAATTGAGTATAGAGGAGAGAATCTTGCTGACTAGGACATATAGAGGATGAATATAGAGGACCATGAGTGCGGATAGCCTCAATAAACTAGGCGATGTTAGACTACCCGCAGTGGGTACTCTAAAACGATACTCTAAAGCTTTAGAGTATGAATATAGAGTAAAAACTGCTGCACTGGGTACTCTAAAACGATACTCTATCCTTTCTCTCACTCTATATTTAGAGTAGTACTGTGCTTACTCTATACTCTATAGTGGCGGGCCCCACTAGCTAAACAAAGGAAAAAATACTATAACTCACAAACCAAAAATCCAAATTAAATTTCGATTTCACCATTAAATTCGTCTGAATAAATCCTTCAAAACTAGATCGCACATGGATATATTTAGATAAAATGACAAGTGGGTTCTACAGTGGATAGAGTGGATAGAGGATGATATAGAGGATGGATGGGTGCGAGAGAATTGAATATAGAGGAGAGAATCTTGCTGACTAGGACGTATAGAGGATGAATATAGAGGTCCATTAGTGCAGGCAGTCTTAGCTGCTGAGCTATGAGTAATTGAGTATGCGCCAAGGATCGTCACATGGCCTGCAGTAGATGAGGTCACCGGGTGCTGCTGAGACTATCCGCACTCATGAAACTCTATATTCATCCTCTAAAAGGAATATTCCATCCTAGTCACCACAAAATATACAGTTTCTCCGCACTCATCCATCCTCCATATTCATCCTCTATACCAACTACCAGCTGGTGGGGTCCACATGTCATACCCTCCCTTTTTCTCCTCTCTCTCTCTCCCATCTCCCACCCGCGCCCCTGCCCATCCTCCCCACCTCGCCTCTCTCCGCCGCCTCACTCTCTCCCCACCCCGACGGCGAGCGCGGCTCCGGCGACTGCGGCGAGCGCGGCTCCGGCGGTCGAGCACGGCGAGCCTCGTCGGCCGGGCCAGCGGGCGGACCAGCGCGCGGCTCCGCCGGGCGCGGCGGGCGCGGCGAGCTCCGGCCGCGGGCGAGCCCCCTGCCGCCGTCGGTGCTCGCGGAGGGCCGCCGCCGCGCCGCGGTCGGTCCTCGGGGAGGGCGCGACCGCGCTCGCCGTGGTGGGTGGAGGCCGCTCCGTCGCCGTCGGTGGGTGGAGGCCGCTCCGTCGCCTTCCTCCATCCCGGCGGGCCTCCCTGCCTCCCTCCCCGCGTCGGCCATGGAGCTCGCGGCCTCCCTCCCTCCCCGCGGCGGAGTGTGGCAGAGGAGCTTGACGTGGGGGCCTGCGCGTCCGTCCTCCGCGCCGCACCCTCCCCGCTCCCTCCACCGGTGGGCCATGGAGCTCGCGCGGGGACGGCCTCCTCCGGCTTCGGCGACGGCGGCCTCCTCCGGCTGCGCCCCCTCCTCTCCCCACCGGCGAGCCACCCGGCGAGCCCCCTCCTCTGCCCGCCCGGCGTGGCTCGTCTCCTCCGGCTAGGCAGCGGTGGTCGTCCCTCCTCCTCCTCTGCTCCCTTCCCTTTTCCCTATCCGCGCGCGAGCACACGAGGTGGGGCCGCCCCGGGCACGTAGCGGACGTCCGCGACATCGCCAGGAATGGCGGACGAGGAGTGGGTAGCGGTCGGTTTGCCGTAGCCGCTGCAGCCGATTTCAGCCGCTATATCCACGCTGTCCCTTTAGCGGTCGCATATACCGTAGCCGGTGCGGATGGTCTGAGCGTACAGGAGACCAATCGTGGTAGCGTGGCGTGGCCTGCAGTCCTATACTTATGATGAGTCAGGCCTATGTATTGCTACTGCAGACTACACAGTACGTACGAGGCCCATGGTTCTCGGGGCCTAGGACGGCCGCCCCTCTCGCCACCCCTGATGTTTGGCCGCAGCCCGCAGGTAATGCGTTCTTGTTTTCGCGAGAGGAGGGAGGCAATGGTGCTGGATGCCTGGGACAGCGTTTCGTTTCCTCGCAAAAAACAGGAAGGAGAAAGGAGTTGTTTTCATATATGTACTGCAGGAAACCAGGAAGCGTGTGTTTTCGTGTGCCACCATCAATTGAGTACTACGTACGTACGTGACTGCTTGCTGCTATTATGAGCCTGTTAGGCCCGTTTCGTTTGGATACCAAGCGGCTAAAGTTTGGCCCCGTACCTCGAATGTTTGTTGCTAATTAGAAGTATTACATGTTAATTATAAATCTAATCACATAAATGAGGGCTAATTCGTGAGACGACTAATTAGTCCATGATTTAATAATGTGGTGCTACAGTAAATATGTGGTAGTGATGAATTAATTAGGCTTACTAGATTCGTCTCGTAAATTAGCTACGGCTTCTGCAATTAGTTTTATAATTAACTCATTTTTAATCCTTCTAATTAACATCTGATGTGACAAAGGGCTAAACTCTAGCCCAAGGATCCTAATTATCATTCTCGCTTCTCGAGAAGTCCAAGGATTTTAACTTTGACCAAACATGTACAAGAAAATATAATTAGTATCATTAGATATGAATCTATTTTCATACAAATATTGCTAAACTTATTTGACTGGCACGAAAACTATAACAACACTAAATTTTGGGATGGAGGGAGTACACTTATTTTGGAACAATGGTGCACGTGCTTAACTCTAGGGAGTGCAGAAACGCTAGAAATGTGCCAATCACTTGAAATTATTTTTTCCCTGGTGCGGGTGCACTCGGCAAGGATAACTTGAAAGTGATTTATACTGAAATGACTCTCCAAGCAAACTGACCATAAATCAATTGGTTGGGCTCTTTGTGGTGAAACATGTCCACCCGGGTTTAAGTCACCGACTTGGCACTGGTGCTCGCATTTTCTTGGATTTATTCCAGGATTTAACGGCGCTATGCTTTCGGTGGTAGCCGATGTCCCCGTCGACAGTAGCGAGGCTCCTGTGGTGACTTCGTGAATCTCAAGATCTGCGGGTTCAGTCCTTCGGAGATGCTCATAGGGGTAGGGTTTGCGTACGTATGTTCATAGGGGTGAGTGTGTGTACGTGTTGTGTGCGTCTACACGTTGTACTGTGTAATTCTCGAAAAAAAAACTCTCCGAATGATGATTTAGAGATTAAATTTTGGAAAGATTATCGTATATGCTCTAAGCATTTATATTGACACATTCACCCTATCTCATGGATGGAAAGGTTACGTGTTGATGAGTTAGAAAAATGAAATTCCATATCTTTAAGGTTGCATTAACAAACAATCAGTTCCATATCTTAAAGCCTAGTCAAGATACGTAGTCAATACGGGAAAGATAATATGATAATAATATATGCTTCCACACTAAGCTAGCTAAAAAAAAGTTTGAGATAGAATACAAATGCTACTTGAGCAACTATTGGCTAGCTACCTATTATATGAGAGGGTGTTTTGATACGCAGCTAATTGATAAGGTTGGATTGTTGGTTCAGCTATTAGCTACTATTATCTGATTTGGTCCAACTAGTGAGATAGTTGTTATCTAGATGTCTAGCTAACAATTAACTAGTCTATTATCGATACCTATTTGGATCATCCAAAAGAGATAATTATTAGCAGATAGCTATTATCTACAAGAAACCAAACAGAGCTAAACTACTCTCTCCATCGTATAAGAAGCGTCATTATGAGAAGCATACATTTTTTTACTTCGATTAAATCTATGTAAGAAAATATAATATTTATGATGTATACTTAGTATCATTAGATGAATTATTGAATATATAAAACTCATTTGGAGGTACAAACATTATTAATATTTTCCACGTAAATCAAGTTTGATCAACAATAGGATGGAAAAGAGTAACCATCATGACACGATCGAGAGTGGATGAATTATTTTTTCTGTCATGCATCAACAATAGTCCCTATCCACTTCATATAAAAAAAATTAGTCTCTGTCTTACGACGGAATCCAGAGGTGGCTGAAATTGCATGGGAATTGCATGGTCGAAGTATATTGCGTAGAGAAATACTAAATGACAATGTTTCGGAGCACTTAATCTTTTAGGCGTCCAATCATCATCCTGATTAGAGCTCTTGTCGTCTCATTAGCTTGGTTAGGGTTCAAAGCTGGGTGGCATTTCAATAACTTATTATTATTCCCCAACTCCCAAGCGGCGGGCTTAGAAGAAATTTTGGGAAGGAAGGCTGGACCGGCAGTGGTGGCCGACGACGTGGACGAGGGTGTGATGATGATTCCTGATGAAGCTAGGTCAGGGGGTGTTTAGTTCCTCTAAAAATTTTTCAACCCATCACATCGGATGTTTGGACATATGCATAAAGTATTAAATGTAGATAAAAAAATAACTAATTACATAGATTACGATAAATTTTTTGAGCCTAATTAATCCATGATTTGACAATGTTGTGCTACAATAAATATGTGCTAATGACGGATTAATTAGGCTTAATAAATTCATCTCGCGGTTTCCAGACGAGTTATGTAGTTAGTTTTTTATTAGTATCTGAATACCTTTTTCGACATCCTTTGAAATATCCTATATGACACTCCAAAAATTTCACCCCACCAACTAAACACCCGCTTAGCATGGGGATGCATAGTGGTCTAGTGGAGGCGGATCTGGGTACCTGGCAGCAGGGTGATGTGAGACGAGGCAGACAAGCAAGGGTGTCGCGTCAGCTGGGCAATCGGTTTTAATCGATAATTCAGTTCGGTTTATTTGGTTCGCTGAAACTTTGGTTTTTAAAAAATCAGAACCGATCGGTTGGTAAGGGGACTTTTACATTTTTACCATTATAACGGATGACGCTTATCAGATTCTCACTCTTAGGATGGCACTTACATCTTTAGCATTCTTGTTTTTCACATCTTTCATTTTTACCACATTTGCGTATGTGGCACGCCATGGCGGCGTGACACGCTGGGGCACAGTCAGCACGGGTAGGCGAAATATCGTTGTTGCCCCTGCTCTCTTCCTCTCTCCCCCTCTCCGACAGCTGGGTCCCATAGCTCCTTTCACTGCCAGGTGGGTCCCACACGTCAGCATCTTCCACCTCCCGCAGGAGCAGGTCCGCCGCGGCTGGCGGCTCCTCCCTGTCTGGCAGCAGCCCCAGCCCAGTGACGGTGCTCCCTCCTGTTCGTGAGCACGAGCAGTCGAGCACAGGAAGCAGCAGCTCTGCCGCGGCCTCGCCGGCGTGCGCGCGAGCAGCAGCTCCGCCAACGCCTCACCGACGCGCGCGCGAGCAGCAGCTCCCCTGTGGCCTCGCCGGCGCGCGTGAGCACGAGCAGCAGCTCCACCGCGGGCACGCGCGGGAGCAACTGCTCCGCCACGGCCTCGCCGGCACGAGCAACTCCGCCGCTGCCTCGCGGGCACGTGCGCGAGCAGCAGCTCTGCCACGGCCTCGCCGGCACGACGCGAGCAGCGCCCCCGCGGCCTCGCCGCCGGGGAAGTCGCATGGGGAGCAGGTGCTCCGGCGAGCTGGGCGTGAAGGCCGTGCCGAGCCAGCAGTGCGTGCCACATCCAGGCGCTGGGCGATGGAGCTCCGGCCATGGTGAGCGGCAGCCGCGGGCTTTGGCTCCCGACGCCCCTGCTCTGGTCTGCTCTGATTGGGAATGAGGTAGGAGATAAAGCTGATGAGTGGGTCCCACCTGGCGGTGAAAGGAGCCGTGGGACCCAGCTGTCGGAGAGGGAGAGAGAGGAAGAGAGCAGGGGCAGCGACGACATTTCGCCTACCCGTGCTGAGTGTGTCCCAGCGTGTCACGCAGTCGTGGCATGCCACGTACGCAAATGTGGTAAAAATGAAATATGTGTGAACAAGAATGCTAAAAATGTAAGTGTCATCCTAAGAGTGAGAATCTGATGAGCGCCATCCGTTATAATGGTAAAAATGTAAAAGTCCCACAAAAAACCGACAATATCGGTTTCGGTTTGTCATTCGGATCTTCGGTTTTTGAGAAAATTTCCTATTTGACCTTAAAAATAATGCTCTTTTCCTTTTTCACATCGAAACTAAAAATCTTTCCTATATGTCCTAAACGTGAGTTTTCCTTTCCTATTTGACACTTCCGTCAGATCTGTGAGCCAACACCGTGAGTTGTCCAACTGGGGCAATGCGAAAAGACTGTAATGCCTTTCAGCAGAGAAAAACAAAGTCGAGTCGCGGCCGTTCATCTCGTCCGCGAGTCACGTCGTGCAGGCCATCTCCCATCTCCTTCCTCTCCCGTTTCCCTCCCCTAACCCTAGATCGAGGGTGGCACAGGCATGGAGGCGGATGGCGGCGCGGATTCAGTGGAAGGCGGCGCGGCTTCGGGGGAGGGTGGCGCGACTCCGGCTGATGGCGTCGAGGTCACGGAGCAGGTCGGCGCGGCCACGGCGGCCGCCCGCGCGCCCAAGCAGCTGGCCCGCGAGGCCATGGAGGTGCAGCGCGGCGCGGCCACCAAGCCGGCCCGCGCGGCCATGGAGGTGCAGCGCGGCGCGGCCACCAAGCCGCCCCGCGCGGCCACGGGCGCTGCCCAAGCCATCTCGGCAGAGGGTGCCGCGGTGACGGACACGGCCTGCACGGCCTCAAGGGCGGCCGACGGCAGCACTACGGCCTCAGGCCGGGCGGCCAGCGCGGCCCAGGCATGCGCAATCAGAGGCGGCGCGTCCAGGAACAGAGAAGGCGCTGCAGTGTGAGTAACATGTTCTTGTCTCCATGTCCTCCGATGGTGCTCTCTTTTTCTCTGCCTTTGGTCAGCCTGGGGACACTCTAGAGAAGCATCTCCCAGTGTGAGTAACTAGTTCGATTGGACATGTAGGTTATATTCACAGATGGTGAGGCCATAACATATGGCATTTCAGAAAGCCTATAATTTCAACCTTTTACAAAGAAAACATGTTTGCTTGACAGAAGCAGAATGTGCATGCTACTAAATTTAATATATATGACTTCGCAGAATTTACATTTTAGCTTTGCAATAGGCAACCAGCAAATGCTATGAGTGCACCAAACTACAAGCACTGTGACAGTTGTAATTGTAACTGAATTACAACTCTACTGCATTATCTCATGGAACTGCAATCTACATGTATGTTACCAAGCTGTAACAAAGACACTGGTGCGTTTAATCACATATGGCACTCTGTTTTATGTGAGGTGTGCTGTGTCCAAAACAAAGTGTCAAAACTAAGTAATTACCGTCAAAACAACAATGGCTGTGGTAGTGGTGAATATCGTTTTTCCATGTCCTTCAGGAAGTTCATGCACAGACTGCAGAGCAAGTGCAAAAGCCATGGCCCCTCCTGTTTGCCAAAAAAAATAGCAATGAGATTCATAGTGTCAGTTTACAGTACAAAAAATTACCATTTGTTTTTCTATATACTTCATCACACCTATCTTGAAGGAATACTTACTGTATTATACATCTCGTTGTTATTGTGCTCTCACAGGATGGATTCAGATACTAATTTTCTCTTGAAAATTCATTTGCTTGGGAATCATAAAAAGGCTAGAAAAGATTGCAGATGTTTTAGTTTTGAGATGGTTGTGGACTCTGATCTGTCGAATTATAAGGATTTCATTGACTCTGTTACAAATAAGTACCCTCCAGGCTACTTAGAAGTTGCATATGTCCAGTACTATGATAATGTTCTTAAGAATTTTCCAGAAGTAAAATCAGACCAGGATTTGATATCTATGTTTGATGTACACAGTAAGGAGAAAGTTGTAGAGATGTTTGTCAGTTATTGTGACCCCTCAGAGAAATTTGAGCCTATCACTGAATGGGAGTTTGATGTTCAAGAGCAGCCTGAAAACAATACAGAGGAGGATGACGATGATTACCTTAGAAATCCTTTACCAGAGAATGAATATGTTGGTGTTGATGAGGAGATCATGTACTTGGATATTGTACCTATGAATGCAGTACATGGAGCTCCAGTACCTGCTCCTGGATGTTCTGAAAAAGAGAAGGAAAAAGCATTGGGTGAGGATGGATCAGAGGATGAGTCTGAGGATGGTTCAGAGGATGAGTTTGAGGATGAGGATGAAATAGAAGGTGATGAGGATGAGCCATATGAAGAAGTAAATCATCACCCAATTGCTGATTTTGATGAAGTAGATCCTCCTATGGAAGTAGGCACCACTTATCGTAGCATGTATGTGTTCAAGTTGGCTCTATGTCAACATGCAATCAAACATGAGTTTGAATTCAACACAGAGAAAAGTTCTAAAACTAGGTTCGGAGCCTATTGTTCAAGGAAAGTGGAGGATAATTGTCCATGGAGGCTACATGCATCTACAACGGCGGACAAATGCACTGTTATGGTAAGAAAAAAATTATTAGTTGCTACTACACGTAGTATGACAATGGTATGTTTTACTAACTAGCTATCTTGCTCTTTGTAGGTGAAGAAGAATGAATTTGCTCATGATTGTTCTAGCACCAGAAGGAAGAAGAGAATAAAGAATGCTACCAAACATTGGATATGTTGGAAGGTGAAGGACTTTCTGATAGAAGATGCTACTTTGGGAGCAAAAGCATTGCTTCAGAAAATTAAAGAACACCACAAGGTGAGCATCAACTACCAGAGGGTTTATAAGGGTCAACAACTAGCTCTGAAACAACTTTACGGTGATTGGGATAGCAGTTTTAATAATTTGTTTAGTTTCAAAGCACAAGTTGAGAACTCTTGTCCTGGTAGCAAAGTAATTATTGACCATCACATAGTAAATGGGGAATTCAGATTTAGGAGATTCTTTTTTGCCATGAAACCTTGCATAGATGGGTTCCTTAATGGTTGTAGACCTTACTTGGCAGTAGATAGCACCTTCCTGACAGGCAAGTTCAAGGGGCAATTGGCTAGTGCTTGTGCAGTTGATGGACATAGTTGGTTGTATCCTGTTTGTGTTGGAGTTTTTGATTCTGAAACTAATGACAATTGGATCTGGTTCATGAGTAGGCTTAGAGAGGCTATTGGGTCACCTCTGGGTTTAGCAATAAGCACTGATGCAGGCCAGGCAATCATGTCTGCTGTTGCTGAAGTATTTCCACAGGCAGAGCATAGAGAGTGCATGTTTCACTTGGTGACTAATTTCAAAAAGAGGTACCGTGGGAAGGTGTTTGATGATCACCTCTGGGCAGCAGCTTACTCATGGAACCCATACTTATTTGAGAAACATTGGGTTGAGATGGAGAAAGCAAAGCCTGCTGCAACTGATTACCTAAGACGTTATCACAAGAAGTTGTGGACTAGAAGTCAATTCAGAACCGTTTGCAAAGTGGACTATGTGACCAACAACTTGGCGGAGAGCTTCAACAATTGGATTAAGGAGTACAAGTCCATGAATTTGGATGATTTGATGGATAAGATCAGACAATTAATTATGATCAAGTGGAACCAGAGGAGAAAAATTGGAAAGAAATTAGATGGCTTGATTCTTCCCCACATAATTAAGAAGCTAAATGAACAAAGCAGAGAATTGAACTTGAATGTGTCAGAATGCTCAGAAGAGGTGGCTGAAATTACCATATTTGGTGGCAGCGGCTTTAGGTTTGTGGTGAACTTGGTTGATCGAACATGTTCTTGCAGACAATGGCAAGTCTCTGGCATTCCTTGCAAACATGCACTTGCATTCATTACAGCACTACCTAATGCACCTATTGACAAATATGTTGACTTCTACTACTCCACTGATAAATTTAGAGCAGCCTATAGTGCATTAATCCCTGCTATTCCTGACAAGACACAGTGGCCTAAATCTACCCATGGCTTCTTCATGTATGGACCACTACTCGTGTCTGTAGCTGGTAGGCATAAAACTGAGAGATACAAAGGCCGTAGTGACAAGAAGGGTAAAAAAGGGCAGCACCAATGTCCTATCTGTAGGGAATATGGGCATCACTGGCAGAACTGTAGGAAGGGCAGCAAAGAAGACATTGAAGCAATGAAAACTCTTAGGTATGCTTGATTCTTCTATGCACATTTTTTTATTAGATCAGATTATTTAGAGTCTCGATTATTTACTATCTATTTGCTTACGTAGAGGGACACCGAAAAAGAGGAAGAAGGTAACCAAAACAGCACAGAGTTCCATTGTGCCATTGGAGGATGAAGCACCAACACGTTCTATGACTTTTCCACCAAGGTTAGCTCATTTTCCACTTTCAGTATTTACATTCCAACTCATGGTGTCTCATCCTAATACTTTCAATATTACTGTAGTCAAAACTTGGAACCTGAACCTACAACTAGTAAGAAGAGAAAGAGTGTTGAGTCCAATTCTGGTCCAGCAGGAAGGTAATTAATAAAACTTGAATAAATATTGTACTAATACAAAGCTAATGTTGACTTCTAAGTACCAAACTCTCTTCTTTTTTTAGTGTAAGCTTGGAGATTACAAGTAGGAAAAAGGGAAAGCAGGGTTCCTCTAACTCTGGAGCATCAAAAAGGTAGCCTATACTACATCTGAATTTATTTGGCATGGTCACATTTTTTATTTGATCTCAATTTTTGCATACACATTAACATGTATAGGTCCAGAAGCGGTTCAAATCAACCTGAACCACTTTCAATTGAGCTTCCTACGTCCAAAGATAAACCAGAAGCTGTTGTCAAGTTAAAGGGTAATAGAAAGAAGAAAGAAGTAGATAAAAACGCTGCAAAAAATCTTTTGTCGCAACTTGATAGCCCTGCAATGGGCACAAGGAGCAAAAAACTGCAGCCAACTAGTCCTGCATTGAGCACAAGAAGCAAAAGAAGGCTGAGTTTGTGATGTGAAAATGTGTTGGAGACCTGTGAAAATGTTTCTATGCATGCGGACTTGTGATCTATGTGAACCTGTACGTTCTTGTTCTTGTCTTGGTAGCATAAGTTCCATTTATCTTAAATTTGCAGGTGCCCAAAATAAATGTGTTGGATGTGAACCTATGAATATGTGAAAATGTTCCTGTGCATGTGAACCTCTGAACTTGAGAAAATATGACAAAATGTTTCTATGTATGTGAACCTGTGAAAATGGAGTTTCTATGCATGTGAAAATATGTTAGAGACCTATTTATTGTGAGAGATCTCTTATTGTGATCATGGATTATTGTCATTCTGTATAAGACCTTTCCTTTTTTTTCTTGTTGTCAAACCATGTACTTTTTTTTTATAATCTTATCATTCATGTACTCTAGAGGTACAAAAATTTCCAACGATATCAACAAGGGAATATCAGTGTTGCTAATAAGTCTTCAGGAGTAAAACAGACTTTTCACATAGGACTTAACACTGTTAGGCATCCAAACTAACGGAAGTGTCAAATAGAAAACAAAAACTTGAGTTGAGGACATATAGAAAAGATTTTTATTTTCGGTGTCAAATAGGAAACTAGCATTATTTTCGGGGGCAAATAGGAAATTCTCTCGGTTTTTAACCGAGCAAACCGATGGAAGTCCACGGCCGGAGAGCTTGACGAGGGTACTTCGCCGCCATCCGCCCATCCCTGTCCGAAGTCCACGGCCGCCACGCTACGTTGCCGCGCTCACGACGCTCTGCCGCTGTCTTGCCGCCCTGTCGAGCACATCCGGTGTCCGCGGCCGCGGTCGTCCGCCATCCGCCCGTCGGCTTATCTGGGGTCCGCGGTAGTGCCTCGCCGCCGCCGCTGGCCCGCTGTGGCCTGGAGATACAACTGTGGTGCGGCCGCTGGAGCGGGAGACCGACAGGACTCCGACCTCCATCCCAATCTGGCGTCACGCCGCCGCCGCTATGAAGTGCCGCCTCCGAGGCTCCAATATCAGGATAAGGTTGACAACGAGTGGTGCTGGTGCGTGGTTGCGTGCGGTACCTGGCCAACTGGGGGCTGGGCTATACTAGTTGGAAACTTAAGAGTATGGTGGGCCTTGCTGGGCTGGGCTGCCACCTGCCGCGTTCGCTGTTTTTAGCCTTTCGCCTTTCCATCCTAATTATTCCATCCTAATTATTCCAAAATATATATATGCTTCCACCCTAAGCTAACTAAAAAAATGTTTGAGATAGAATCCAAATGCTGCTAGAGCTACAAGACGGCAGCGGTCAGAGTCAAGAGAGCTCCACCACACCACAATCCACAAAGCAAAGACGCCGCCGCAACAATGGAGGAATCCGGCACCTGGCCCCTCCTGCTCCTATCACTTGCAGCCTCACTCCTCTTCTTGCTCTACCGCCGCACCCACGGCGGCCACAAGAACTCAACGCCCCGCAGTGATCAGGGTAACGGCCGCCGTCTCCCTCCCGGCCCGCCGACGCTGCTCTTCCTCGCCAAGTTCCTGTCACTCCGGCGGTCCGTGTTCGACCTGGGCCCGGTCCTCCGGGAGCTGCACGCGCGGCACGGCCCCGTCATCTCGCTCCGCCTCCTCTTCGCCACGCACGTCTTCGTCGCCGACCGCCGCCTGGCGCACGCCGCCCTCGTCCAGGGCGGCGCCACCTTCGCCGACCGCCCGCCCGTCGTCGAGCCCGAGAGCCTCTTCAGCGCCGGCGGCCGCGACATCAACACCTCCCCGTATGGCCCGTACTGGCGCCTCGTCCGGCGTAACCTCGCCACGGAGGCGCTGCACCGTAGCCGCTTCAGCCTCTTCGAGCCGGCCAGGAGGTCGGCGTGCGACGCCCTGGTCACCAGCCTCCGCGCCGCCGACGACGATGACACGGTCACGCTCAGGCCGTTCCTGCGGCGCGCCATATTCGAGCTGCTACTGCACATGTGCTTCGGCGCCCGGCTCGGCCGAGAGGCTATCGACGAGATCGAGGAGCTGCAGCACCGCATGATCCTGTCCTACGCCACCTTCCCCGTCTTCGCCTTGTTCCCGGCGGTCACCAAGAGGCTGTTCAGCAAGCGGTGGGCGGCGTACGTCGCCCTGGCGCGGAGAATCGACGAGGTGTTCGTTCCGCTGATCCACGCCACTCGTGGAGGCGGCGACGACGACCCGCCGTGCTACGCGGACTCGCTCCGCGCGCTGCGCGTGGCCGAGGAGGGCGACCGGCCGCTCACGGACGCCGAGATGTCGAGCCTGTGCACCGAGTTCCTGACCGGCGGCACGGACACCACGGTGACTCTGGTGGAGTGGATCATGGCGGAGCTGGTGAACCACCCCGACGTCCAAGCCAAGGTGCACGACGAGGTAAAGAAGAACGCACCGGACGGCGACCTCCAGCTCCATGCGATGCCGTACCTCAAGGCCGTCGTGCTGGAGGGCCTGCGGCTGCACCCACCTGGCCACTTCGTCCTGCCGCACGGCGTGCAGAGCGACGCGGAGATTGGCGGCTACATGGTGCCTAAGGGCGCCGAGGTGAACTTCCTGGTCGCGGAGATGGGACGCGACGAGGCCGTGTGGACGGCAGCGCGCGAGTTCCGGCCGGAGAGGTTCGTGGACGGCGGTGAGGGGCGCGACGTCGACATCACTGGCACTAAGGAGATCAAGATGATGCCTTTTGGTGCCGGACGGCGCATGTGCCCCGGGTACGCACTGGGTATGCACCACGCGGAGTACTTCGTGGCGAGGTTGGTGCGGGAGCTGGAGTGGCTGCCGGAGTCGGACGGCGAGGTCGTCGACACGGCGGAGCAGATGGAGTTCACCACCGTCATGAAACACCCGCTCCGAGCTCGCATTGTGCCAAGGAACTGATCGAACACTTGAAGATCAGAACTGGAGGGATTAGACTGTGCTTGTCAGACTTTCTTTTGAATCTAGTGGACGATGCTATTTTGTATGCGACTATACTCTCAGGATGCTATTTTGTCAGACTTGTGTGCTTGTCCCTGCTCTAGCTTCTGTGTTTTCTACTATGTGGCAGGTTGATATGTTACATTCTCTTCTTCTATTGTTTATGTTGAGACATGCATACTCATTTTTTCCATATTTAAAATGGTATTTTGTAGATTTTTTTATCATTCCTTTGTTGGTGGTTTTGATTTTGGTGTGAACAATATTGCTATTGCTTCAGTCTTTATGTACTCTGCTTCCTCAAAAGTTGGAGTATCAGCATGTTTCTATTCTGTTATTGGTAAGGTATTTTTTTTGAAACCAGATGTCTATGTAGGAAAGGGAGGGAAATCATTTGTGTATTGTTCTTTAGGATGATGTCCTAACATACTATTGTACTGCGATGGGGTTTAGAAGATAACAAATTGGACCATCCAATCGAGTGACTCATCACAAACATACTACATACTAGGGGGGAAAACATAATACTGGATCCATGGCCATATAAGTAAGCACAAATCAATTGGGCAACTTTTGGAAACACATAAATTTTTCCCAAATCTTGTGACAGTTGATCTACTTCTTGAGGCATCCACGCAATTCTTGTCAATTTCGACACTCCAAAAACACCCTCTTGCTTCATACTTACAGTACGGTGCATAGGTATAATTTTATACGTAATGTGATGTCAAAAATGAAGTTAGCTTTAGCAAATGGTACATGCTAACATGCATTATTTCTCATCTCGCTTAAATCGTCACAAAAAACTTCTAGGGTGGAGGGATAAAGGGAATAGTCGGTATTACATCACCTATGCATAGGAGCAACAGTCACCTTGGTGGCAGGCATAAAGCAATTGTAGCAATAGCACATGCTTGCCAAACAATGGAGAAAATTTCTAAGGAAGACAGCAGCTGCCTGTAACAGACTCCCGTATTACCGGTGTGCCAAACAAAATTATACAAGACACAAAAGACCTTTGAGCTGTAATGTTCTGTGCTTTCGTAGATTCATCTGACCAATGTTCCCTGTGACTAATATCACGACCTGCAAATTGCAAGTTCCTACCTTGTGGCCTTAACGATCACTAGTTACGATCACCAAGTTCCTTGCTGTTCTTCCATTATCAATCTCAAATTTAGTGGTTCAGAAAACTACCTGTCACACCATTTCTGCTTACCTAGCCAACCTAAAGCATGGTGTTCCGGAAGGCAGAAACTAGTCTCGGTGATAACAGCAGGACAAATGCCAAGATTGAGCCAAAGAACATCTTGGTCAGGTAATGCATCAGGTCCATGCTGGAATCAGTGTCTTCAGGCTTTCTGGTTGCTAGTGCTGAAGCAGAGGGCAGGGCTTCGACAACAGCATCTGCGAGGTCAGAGATGAATGTTGAAGTGCATCCAAGAGCAGGAACCCGACCCCAGTTCTTAATGCCTGATTCTAGAGCCAACTCCTTGTACTCCATGTCAATCTCTTCCAATGTCTCAATGTGCTCGCTCACAAAGCTGTATGTCATAAATGGTTCAGATTAGAGGCAATATAAAAGGGTGGGTACGAAAATATCAATAACCATATCAGCACAATCTTGACTCGTAAAAAGAGTAAACCAGATACTAGCATATCGCAAAACCCCATCAAGACATTCATTGACTGTAAAAACTGAGATCCCTTGTGTAGTTGTATTCTATGGACTAGTTTTATCATGCAAAAGACCCATTTAGGGAAGGCATCTAATTCTAAAATTATTTGAAATAAATTCTCTGTTCATTAATACATGGAACATGCAATCTTTTGCAAACATATAATATGCACATACATTAAATTCATATTTCATGAGCCTTTCAGATGGTCAAGATTGTGCCAGATGTACCAATGTGATGATACAAACAGAAATGAGGAACCAACATGTATCATGAAAAGTGCATGTGGCAAACTAGACCCAAGGAAACGAAGATCATATAGAGCTAAATGTTGATCAGAAAAGGAAAATTTACCAGATGGCCAGAAATGCTAAACTTGATTACCTTACTGGAACAGCCAGGAGGCTCTTCACTCCCTTTTGACCAAGTTCTACTAAAACTTCATCAGTATATGGCTTCAGCCATTGAACTGGCCCCACCCGACTCTGAATGTACAAGAAATGTTAACACTAGTAAATGGTGAGCAGAAAAGGTAAAGAATTGGTAACTCGGAACTCTACAAACTTGTCATTTTCCATTTCTAGTTTTCTTAAAAGGTGAGCGAACTTATTCAATCATTTAAACATAAGGGCACAACTCGGTTGTAAGTGTCTAAGTGACACAAGTACCTATCAAATTTTAATAGCCTATACCTGGTACGCCAAAGTGTGACTATTTAAGATTCCTCTTGATCTCAACTCCCCCATGATCAAAGCAATACAATCCTCCATCTGATCTCTGTAAGGATCTCCAGCATCCTCAACATACGTAAGTGGCACACCATGTGCACTGAAGAATATCATAACCTGCCATTTATTTTCACAACAATAAAAAGTATTGTCAAAATGAAATTACAGCACAATTTTTTCATCATTATCTATAAACTAACTGCAATGCTGCTTTTAGCAAAAACAATATCTGGTACTACTGAGAAATTAACATGGACGTCAGAACACATCTCAAGGGGTGTTTGGTTCAGCGAGCTAAAGTTTAATCCGTGTCACATCGGATTTTGACCGGGGTTAACCATGGGATTTTCGGATACTAATTAAAAACAAATTATATATTCGGTGGATAATCCGCAAGACGAATTTATTAAGCCTAATTAATCTGTCATTAACACATTTTATTACTGTAGCAATTAGTGCTAATCATGGACTAGTTAGGCTTAAAAAAACGTCTCGCAAATTATCCTCACCCTATATTTTTAGTTTCATAAATAGTCTATATTTAGTACTCCATGCATGTGTCCAAACATTCGATGTGATGGGGACTAAAATTTAGTCCCCAAACAGGGCCTTAGACTATTAATTTCGGGCTAATATGTTAGTAAAGGTAACAAAACAAAGTGTCATGGAAGTTTTTTTTTAGTAATAACATTTGCAATTAGCTACTCTTAAGACATTTGTGTATATTACTGGTCAAGTTTATCCAGAGAAAGGTACCTATAACAATGCCAAATCATAGTTCCAATGAAATTTCTTTTCGAAAGGAATTGTGCAGCTAGTGAATGGCTGTAATGAAATTTGGAATGTGTAGATGAAACAAGTAATCCTCTGCTATCATATGCTAACTGTAGAATAAAGATGGAGGTAGAATTAGGAATAGAGCACCTCTTCAGGATTGGAAAAGGCAGATAGCTCTTTTTCAATTAGGTCGGCCATTGATTTCACATAGCCATCTCGTTGGTACCATGATTCGATAATGGAAATTGGCAAACCAGAAAAATATGAATCTTCCCTGCAAGGAAACCAGTGCATTAGTATTTCAGGTTCTTGTAACATCAAAGACAATAGGATCTCATATGCTAGAACTGGTGCCTTTGATGGTCCCCCGCTCCCTCACCCAACCCAACTTATGGGGTTTGAGAAGGTTCCAAAGGGATTTCTTTCATTGTGGCCTGTGAGGGAAAATTAGTGGTAGTGTTTTTGTTGGTTGTGGTAGTTTCTTGAGTTAAAAAGTGCATATGTAATGTTCAGTGCCTAGGGGTGTGGTTGTGTGTGTTGTTTAGGTTCTTTACCCTCCTTTTCTTCTTAATATAAAATATAGACAGCTCTCTTGTGTCTTAAAGAAAATAAAAGGGTCGCACATGGAGAAGGGATCCTACTTGACAATGTTTTGGAGAACACGAATGCTTGACCCACTTGTTGATATGGAGTACTGAGGGTAAAGTGGAAGAACAACAAGCTTGGTAATCTTATCCTTCTTAATCTATCATTAACCAAAAACAAGAAATAGTTAATCATCAGACAAGAGTTGGATGGACAAGAAGGAATAACCATGAAATCCGTTTGGTGGAATACTCTAATATATGAAACTTAAATGAGATAGGGTAAAAAAAATGTTCTGGAAAATGCAAACATTGACTCCACAGAAGAAAATTATATTAAAAAAATAACTACATTCCAGCTTACATGTTATTCTATCTTCCAAATCTCGACAATAAATATATTTCAGTCTAAATTTTCAAGATTACTTAAAATTACTTTTCTGCTACACCATCATTACTAAAAGGTAAAGAACTTGCAATCAAAATTGTACTATTCTCGCAACATTTTATCCTCGTTTTGGATTCGACCACAAAGGATCCGTCTAAACCAATGCTGGTTGCGATAACTCATACATGGACAGGCAAGTGCATATGCCAGGCAGGAGTTATTAGGGACAACTCTACAAACACCACTCAATGAGGGTACTATGGTCTTTCGAACGCATGACAACGCTTTTCTGCTAGATGCTAGAATGACATGCATTTGGAAACTGATTGAATGCTGATGAGACATAAAAGTTGGGCACAAGAATTTACTTGATCAATGGCTTCTTCAGTGAAAGGGTACCAATACCGCATCCCAACATATATATTTGCGTTCAAATTTTTCTTTTCCAGAGCAATCTTCAAAGCATTTGCCTGAAATATCAGTTATTTTATTGAGAATGTGATTTACACTGAAATGATATCAACAAGTCTTGGAAGATTTAGAAGTTGACAAGTTTTGAACAAGCTGATAAACCATAATGAATAAAACAGATCAAAAATAAATAGATGCAACGATAATTTCAAAACATAGTCAGCCTTGTGAACTTACTATACCTGCTCATCAGTAATTTTCCTTAACAGTGACCCACCACCAATTGAAGCATACCCTTCTTTACTCTTAGGAGCTCTAAAAGTAGAAATAAGTTTGGCCAGTGGTCTTTGAAGAAACCTGAAGAGCCTAGGAAGTCGAATGATATCCTGAACAATAAAAGAGAATTATGATAATTTTAAAAAATGAACGGTAACGATGAAGAAAACGAATTCAGTATACAATACAAGAAAGGGGGATTCTGAATTTAGAAATTCATATAATTAATGAGAGATCTTAGTAAATTAGTTATTGCTATTTTCAGTAGCACAGACACACAAAAGCTTTTGTTTTAGTCGGCACTCATTCAAGATTCAACTACCAGGGAGAAGAATTACAATGGAAACTTGAATTGCTAAAACACACAAATAAGGTTCTTTATTCTTTAGGCTCCACAATTGCTAGGCTGATATAGTTCAGAATCCTATATTAAGGAGTTGCATATAATCATTCGAAGTTGTCAAACAGCATTCGACAAATTGGCTAGATACAATTAGTGAACAGGTCCACTGGCAGGAAAGTCATAATGGTGGTGGTACTGGGGTATAACCAGTTAACCACTTACTGGATCAGCAAATAGGTTGAACAAAAATGGTTGAACATCGTTGAGGGTCTCTGGACCACCAAGATTTAATAACAGTACTCCAATTTTTTCTTCATTGACACTGGTAGATACGCCTTCATCATCATCAAAGGTGGTAACCACATTTGCAGAGGAAGAACTAGCAGAAAGATTCCACTGATTTTTAAGTACTGGACTTCTGTAAGCCAAACAAGAGGATCCATTTGCTGCCAATTGCAACGGATTAACATTCCCATGCAAGCTCTGCTCGTGTTTGGTAGAACCAGTAAATCTTGTAGAGGTTGTTTTGCCACATGACCTGCCAATAGTAGAACAACCAATCAAATATAAAACCTATGATAATATGCTTTCAAGCCAACAGAACAGATCATCCAATTTGAAAAAAAAAGGGCAATTACGTCTGTCCATCTCCAGTGGCAATATCATCTAAGCACAGCTTGTAACACATCTCTAAAAGACCGTACAATTAGTGATGTGGAGGATGAAGTGTTAAATAGCATCATGCCCTGATTCACTATTGGTTCAAATCGAAATGTCCACTAGCTGCAACAAGTTTGATTTAGCAATACAATTTAAATGCTTACATATATTTATTCTTAAATGCTTACATAACCTAAATGTCCAATAGCATCATGCCCTGATTTAGCAGTATAAACTTAAATGGTCCTTTAAAATTCATAGATTTCAGTTTCCCGTGTATTACAAGATAATCAATAAATAACAGATAACAATTTTTTGGGGGTAGGTCACATAGCATAAAAACCTTCTTCCAGAAAATACAAACCCGAATGACATGGTTTGTAAACCCACAAAAACGATACTATACCATCTTGCCGGCAACTCGTCTAGTAACATATCTTGATTTGAGGATCGAACAGAAATTGATCTCAAGTACTAATTTCCTAAATGAGGGTTTCTCTGATGGGTCAACACTGGATCACTAGTGAAAAAAAAAGAATATCAGAATGGAAAACCAAATAATCATCATGAAGCTTTACTGCCCCAAGAGCAGTGGCAAATCGATTGATTTAATTTCAGGATTCCATACAGCATTTCCACTCCAGGCAGGGGCGGACATGGGGCACACCAGACCCCAAAAAAATAGAAGTGAGTGGGGGCATGACACATGTATACGCTTGTGGTTAGACGAGATCCGGACACAGATGGCCAAATGGCGGCTCAAGTTAGGGGTTCGGGCGCTCGACTTTGCACAGCAGGAAGGGAAGGGAAGGGAAGGGAAGGGAGGGGAAGAGAAGGGGCGGGCGGGCATACGGCATACCTGGTGTGGTGGGTTCCCGTCGCCGGCAAAGGGCCCGACGGCGGCGACGCGTGGGATCCCGTCGCCGGGAAAGGGCCCGGCGAAGACATGGGCTGCTGGGCGGCGGGCGAGGTGAACGGTGGATCGATCACGCGTGGTGGTGACTGGTGAGTGAACGGGACGGCAGTCGGGACTCGGGAGAGGAAAAGCACTTCCTCCGGTATAGTAGGGTCAAACGTGGCAGCGCGAAATGACGAATCCACACCTACCCGCCGCCGACACTTCTTCCGTTCTTCCTCTCCAAAATTCTTCCACGGATGGCGGTGACCATAAGGAATCCAAAATCAATTTCCCAGAAGCCTACACGTTCTCCTCCCTCCAAATTAAATTATAATATATTTCGATATTTTTTAAATATATTTTTTATTATTATATATTGTATATCTAAATCTATGGTAAAAATTATGTATCTAGGAAAATCAAAATGTCTGTTAGTTTAGAATAGCGAGAGTAATTCGCAATCGGTATTTTTCGAAAAGACAATCAAGAAATCAACTGTAAAAAATGAGTTAAAGTGTTCCCCTGATTTTTTCTTAATCCACGCACTCTTAAAATAAAGTTATGGATCTCAAAGACTAGAGGTTTGTTTGGTTTCCTTGCTCGGCACTACGCTACCTAGCTGAGCAAAGATAAGCGATTAGGGGGTTTGTTTGGTTTCTTTGTTCGGCACTGTGCGTTTGTGCTACCTAGCTGAGTAAAGATTTATAAGCAAATATTGTAAGGTTCTGCTGTTTGGCTCTGCCTGTGCAAGAACGTGTTTGAAGTTCCTTTTTGGCACATGTCCGAATGTTCATATAGGAATTTGGATATTTGTGCAAAATACGTATAATACCCTTGAATTTTGATCTAATGGGAAGAAATATTTGACATCGAGGATGCACAAGGGTCACTATCTCACTGAATTGATGCACGGTTTGTTTTTTTTGAAACGTTCTTATAGGGCATCTGTCCAACCAAACGGACCCGCACTCGCCCAGCTGACCCCGCCCGCACTGCGCACGTTGAGCCCAACGCACTAGGCATTCGCTAGCTCACTCCTGGATTCCTGCCTTCCGTCGCGGCTATGCTCCATCCGCCTGCTCCTGCCCCTGCCGAGGTCCGTGCCGCCGACGAGCTCCACACCGACGACCTCCGCGCCACTCCGCGGCTTCGAGCTCCGTGTCGACGTCGAATTCCGTGTCAACGAGCCTCCATTCGTCCAAGCAGCAAATAAATGCTACACTGAAAGCGCATGTTGCAATAGTATGTGAAAGCCCAAGTTTGGTTTTGGTAATTAATGACACCAAGTTGCTAATGCTATTTCATCAAGTGTTTTGAGTTAGGCATAAGCAACACATGTGATGAAGGTGTACGTGGCAAGGAGTGGTGGCCACAAGATCACAAAGAGATGGTGCATGGACATGAAATGTTGATCATGATGGAATGCACATAAAATGATGGACATGATGATCAAGTGGAAGAGAAGGATCTAAGAGCACAAGGCAAAGGTATAACCATAGGGTTTTTCCTTTTACCGGTCTAAGATGAGTAGAGAAGTGATTGACCGGGTTTAGGATACATAGCCGACTATCAAGAGGGGCAATCACGGTTAGATCGGGAATCAAGTGCCACTAGATCAATGTCTTGAGCATATGCATTAGGATCTAGTTGAGAGCTAACATAACGCCTTGAAAAAATGTTTGTGAAATGCTAACACACATGCACATTATTGGTGTACACTTGGTGGTGTTAGCACATTTACGAAGGCGGTGGTGTTTGAACGGTAGTATGGGGTTTGGGGTTCGCTCTCCCTCCCGCCGAGCGTGCGAGCGCGGGATTCAGGCGTTTTTGAGGAAATGAAATGCCTATTTTTCACTGCGCCGGAAGTCGGAAAAGTAACGGAGGCGAACGGCGGTCACTGCGTTGACCGGACGCTGCACCGGACGCGGTCACGGTATGACCGGACGCGTCCGGTCAGTTCATCGCGGCGTGGGTGCTAGGGTTTGTGACCGGACGTGGGTCTGGCCTGACCAGCGCGTCCGGTCAGTTCAACTGGGCGTAAAAGTTAAGCGCGCGACCGGCGCGTCCGGTGCCTCACGGGACCGGAGCGTCCGGTCAGGCGTCCAGAGAGGCCGAGCGCAGCGAAGTACGATCGGACGCGGCTGGCGCGTCCGGTCACGTACGACCGGACGCGTCCGGTCGCGTCGGGTGCTTACTGGAACGCGACCGGACGCTGGCACTGTCGCGTCCGGTCGATCGAAGGAGCGCGTCCGGTCAGGGCAACGGCTAGTTCTGACGCGCACTATTCACGTTTGTCGTGTAGTGACCAGACGCGTCCGGTCACCCTGACCGGAGCGTCCGGTCAGCATGATTTTTGCTGCGTCGTCCGTAACGGCTAGCTGCGTACCCCTTTGTTATAAATAGAGGGTGTCCGGGGTTTGAGGGTAACTCTTGCACATTTTGAGACCTAGAGACATCCTTTGAGCTAGAGAACAACCCCTCCACTCATCTCTTTGATTGATTGCACATCTTGAGTGAGATTGAGTGAGATTCAAGTGCATTGCTTGAGAGTTGCATTCTAGAGGCACTTGATCTTCGAGTTGCTGCGGATTTCTTGTTACTCTTCCGTGTTTCCCGACATGGTAGACGGCTTGGAGCAGCGGAGGTGATTGAGCTCGCAATTGGAGATTGTTGGAGCCATCACCAAGTGTTGTAAGGGGTTCTTGATCCTTCCCCGCGGGAGTTCGCGAATTGGATACTCTAGTGAAGCTCGTGGCTTGGAGGATCCCCATCTTGTGTGCGGTTGTGCGGTGCCCGCCGAGGGCTCGACTCTTGATAGTCGATTAGCTCGCGAACCGACAAGTGGGTGTATCGCCACAACGGGGAGTAGCTTGCCGGGAAGCAAGTGAACCTCGGGATAAATTCTTATGTCATTCTCTTCCCGAAGATTTCTCTTGTGTGATTGATTGATTGGTACTTCTCATCTCTACACGGCGGTATAATCACTCAAAGCTCTTCTCTCGTATTACTTCTTATATCTAGCTTGTTGTTGTTGTTGTGTTTAGTGGATAGCCTTGTACTAGACTTGTGTAGGTGGCTTGCTTAATTAGTTAGAGCTAGTGCATTTTGCTCCGCCACCTTTTGTACTAACTTGTGGTTAAGTAATTTTTGTAGAAGTTTTTATTAGGCTATTCACCCCCCCTCTAGCCTATTTGGACCTTTCAGTATGTTTCAAGTGAGTGTTGTATATCTATATTGCAAAAGTAGATCGGCATGTTGTAATGGCTATACACATATATTTTAAATGTATGTTCCAAATATTTTATCTATTCTAGACAAATATAGGTGTTTTTGTTTGGATGTTGCAAAAACAAATTCAGATGTTTCATATACATACATATTGCAAGCATATGTTTCAAGTGTTTTCAGGTGTTTCATGTGGATGTTGCATATGTTTGTAATGATTTTTAAATATTTTTTATGCATTTCTACAAGTGTTTCAAACGATTGTTTCAAATGTTTCATCATCTTCTTTTGAATATTGCAACTGTTACATCAAATGTTTCATCATCTTCTTTTGAATGTTGCAACTGTTGCATCTAATGTTTCAAGAATGATAAGTGTTACACGTGATGTTTCAAAAGTAACTAAGTGTTGCGCATCCCCTCACGAGCCCGACGCACTAGACGCGGTGCTAACAAGTCCGTTCGTTTTTTTTTCTGGAACTAACAAAGTTGCAATACATAGCATCAGTCACAGATCCAAACTGAAAGTAGATGCAACGTGTTTGTCTTCAAAAAACTTATTTGGAATTATTGGAGAAAAAACTGATAAAAAAGGTTGTCTTCAAAAAACGTGTCTTCAAAAAACTGAAATCTTTAACGTGTTTGTAAAAATTGGAGTTTTTTTTTAATCACTCGTCAATCCTAACTGTTTTTCCACCCTCAAATCGGCTCAAAAATAAGACATTGTGGCCACTCACAGCAGCAATATTGAGTTTTACTCACTGTTTCGAGACAATTCAATCTTAAGACAGTTTTTTTTCAAAAACACTCTTGGACTAACACAGTAGGATTCAGCCACAGCGGCTAGAACAAAAAGACAGTAGTACATAGATAACAAACATGGGGAAATTGATCTCGCCGCACGCCTAGCACTTGATCTCCTTCAGACCATGAGAAAAGTAGAGGAAAGTCGGATTAGTGGCACCATCCTTGTAATAGGCGAACACCACAGTTGCATCATCCTTCATGCTCTCACCAACAAAACTGTTAAAAAACACAAATGACAACAATGTCAACGTTAGACTTGAAATAAATGAATTTAAATTATCTCTTAGAAGGCATTAATAAACTTACATAAATGTCAACATTAGACCAAACTATAGACAGTCATGAATAAATCATGGTAGGAATAAATGTAAAATTAGACTAAGCAGTGGTAGAAAAAAAATATTATGGCAGAATAATGTGCCGCAACATGAATTTAGTTAGAGCGGCATTTTAGGCCAACAAGAGGTTATAGCAGCATTTAAAACTAAGTTGCACTGCACGTGTAAAACAGTTACTAAAACAGCACCACCACACCAACAAAAAAATGCTGTAAAAATGAGAAACTCATTATATGAACAAATTACAAAAATAATCCTTGCCCATCGCGTGATCACAAAGGCTCCCATTCATATCTACATGAGAGCATCCAAAGTTCCCATTCATATCTACGTAGCAGAAAAAGATAGGATGGTACTAAGCTACCAATAGATATGATATGTATTATCGATAGATTTTTTGGGTATATTACTTAAGGACAGTAGTTCACACAGCATTACTAAGCTAACAATAGATATGAAATGTATTATCAATATCGATTTGGGTATAGAACTTACAATTGAAGGTCCTTGAGCTTGCTAAGAAGAAACTTGGTTGCACCCTCAACGCCCTTCTTGAATTCATCTGCCTTCTCTGGCTCCAGCACAGCAGTGAGGTTCTTAATGTACTTCTTAATGTAAGCCACGAACGATTTCTTGTCAAAAGGGGGTTGCTCCTGCAAACAGGAATACACGGATTAGTACAAAAAACATATGCACAAGGTACACTCAAGATAAAAAAAATAACTCCTGACACATTGAAGGGAAGCAACCTGAAGGCGGAAGGTGTCAACAATGTCAACAACCTTGACGGCCGAGTCATCAACACCTTCATCTTCGCCACCCTCGGCAGACGGATTGGCACCAATATCCACATCAACAGGTCCTTGGGTGACCCACTGCAAGCATCCAGCATAATGTAAGTAACAATCACACCAAACCCTAACCAGCATAATGGAATAAGCAAAACAGAGTATTACTGCTGCACACATCAAGACCATGCAACTTACAAAGGCAGATTCATCCTAATAGATAACCAAACATACACACTCAGGGTAGGGGCACATATGAAAATTAAGTTTTGGTGCAGTCGCTGGTTACAGTCATGATGAACCAACAAAAAAAGTCCTGGGCTGTAAAGACCACTAGACTAAACTAACAGTAGGATACGTCAATTTGAACCAAGGGTAAACTACATGGCATGTCACAGCAAGAAAATTACAAATGTGGAAAAGTTGCAGCCACACATGAAAATTAAGTTTTGGTGTAGCTGCAGGTTAGTCATGAACCAACAAAAAAGTCGTGGGCTGTAAAGACCACTAGACTTAGCACACATCAATTTGAACCAAGGGTAAACAACATGGCCTGCCTAACAGTAGCCTACATCAGTTTGAACCAAGGGTAAACAACATGGCATGCCACAGCAAGCAATTGTGGTTGTGGAAACCACTAGACATATAGTTGGCATAAACAAGGAAACAACAAAATCTATCTATAGCAACTACCAAAATAACTGAGGGCAGCACACAGCAAAAATCAAATCAAAATACGGGCAGCACACAGTACAAAAATATAACTGAGGACAGCAGCACACAGTACATCTAGGCTAAAACTAGTATGATGACTAGTGTCCAAAAACAAGCTACTGACTGCATGAAACGGATGATATCGGATCACAACACATGCTAGCAATCAAATCAATTCGGTGGGTAGGATGAGCGGCGAAGATACCTTGCCCTCGACCTCCCAGAGGACGCCGTTCTCGAGCTCCTTGTAGGGGAAGGAGTCCGACAGGAGCTCGTCGCCTGCAAGACACAAAAACAAACCAGAGAGCACAACGAATTAGACGGATCGCACAGACGGATCGCACAACGACTCATCCAATCGATCGCAGATCTAGATCGGCTTCTCCACACATCGCATGACACGACTAGCCCACCAGATCCGGCAATCGGAAACCAAGCGAATACATATGGATCGGGCGAAATTCGCACGCACCAGAGAGCAGATCCTGGTAGACCAACATGGCGCCGGCGGCTCTCGGAACCCTAGCCCGCTCGCTTGTGGAGACGAGGCAGGAGGAGGCGGCACAGCGAGCGAGGGTTCGGGGCAGCGGGCGGCCGCGGCGCATTTATGGCCCCGTAGAAACATCCGGGCCGCGGTGGCAGCCGTCCGATCCGCGGCCCCGACGGCCCAGATGCTCGATCGGGCGCTTTTGGGAAACGAGTCCCTTTCCTCCGGGGTAATTCGGGAGGAGTCCCTTTACGCTTTCCCGTGGGGACGCGTCGGGCGAGAGCGAGGCTGGGCCGTCCGATCGGGGTATCTGCGCCGGATATTCGCGCGCGGACGGCTGGGATGCGCACGTGCGCCGCCGCCGTGGGGTAAGCGTTCGTGGCACGCAACCATCGGTCGGCATTTCTTTGGGAAAAGCCCCTGTCGTGTGCAACCTCCGCCGCGTTCGTGCTGCTGCCGACCAGCCGACGACCACTGTGGCCGTGCCGCGTCCCTGTCGTGTCCATTACAAAGCTCACAAACAAATAGATCTTTTTATGGATTTTTTTGCCGCGTTCTATGGATCTTTTTTAGAACACAAGCACCCTCTTCGGCAGGCTGTTCCGGCTGTGGCTGTTTTGTTGTGAGAGAAAAACATTGTTCCACAGCTGATAAGCCGTGCTGATAAGAGCAGCCGAACAGGGAGAAGATAACGGGAGTAATATAAAATGCAAAAAAAAACCGTATGTCTTAACATCTTGAATCTTGTAACTTAAGGGGAAAAAACCCTCAAGTCCAGAAGGTTTTTTAAAACTTTTCCTATAGGATAGGATTTCACCATTTTTTTTCTTTATTTCAAATCAGGGCTAAAAGAGCAAAGGCTAAAGTCCTGTTTGTATGGTAAGGAGCGCCAAACCGTTCAGTACGGATTGGCAACACAGGCAGTGGACTCGGTCCATCTATGGAGGGCTCACCACTACGGCGGTGGCAGCATACCTGGACCTCTGGGAAGCCACAGAGATTTTCAACCTGAGTGACCAGCCGGACCGGACCGTTTGGCGGCGGACACCGGACGGCGAGCACTCTGCCAAGTCGGCCTACGCCAGACTGCACACGGGCTCCATCCCCTTCCGCGGCCACTCCCTCATTTGGAAGACGCGGGCGCCTCTGCGAGTGAAGATATTTCTGTGGCTCGCGTTCAGGAAGCATCACTGGACGAATGATTGACGAGCAAGACATGGGCTTGAGGCGCAAGAAGAATGCTACCTCTGCGACCAGGCTCCTGAATCGATTGACCACATTTTAACCTGCTGCCCATACTCACGGGAGATCTGGTTCCACATCTGCGTAACTCTTGGCCATTAGCTACCGTTGGTAGTGCTCAGTCATCTCTTGGTGGAGGTGCCTAAGAAGTGGCTGGCATGGGAACCACAGGAAGGGCGTCAATTCCCTCTTCGCACTCGTCTCTTAGCAAATTTGGAAGGAGCGGAATGCGCGCTGCTTCAGGGAGGCCACGGCCACGGTGCAAGACCTCCTGCTCGTCATCAGGGCTGAGGCAGATCAATGGGTACGGGTGGGGGCAAAGAACTTAGGAGGGTTAGCATCGGGGGTAGTCCACTACCCACCGGGATCTCAACGTCGTAAAATCAAAGATGTAGCCGCACGCCCCACTCGGCCTCAGGCCATACTCTTGTAAATCACTCTATTTTCTTCTTAATATAATGATACGCAACACTCTTGCGTATTCGAGAAAGAAATATGTGAGTATTAATAGGAAATCATAGTTTTAAGTCCATAAATAAGAACACTGCCGCATAGAAGATAACCTATGAATCCCTGATAACTTTTCAAGGAAAACATCTAGGAATTCATATGCAACCCGAATTGTCTTCAGCTCCGATAGGATCTTGGCATTCAAAGAGTAAAAGCTGTGGACTGATTTTGTTGCTCAGATTTAGAAGTACTCATCCGGAAGGACTACACCGAGGAGTAGGTTAAGGGATGCACTCTCTTAGCACTTGATCTCCCTTGGATGGCGAGAAGAGTAGAGAATTACGAACAACTAATCGTCCATTTGTTGCTATACTATATATCCCATCTTCCATTTTTCCCACTACTACCCATGTAGTTGTGTAAGATAGCCTTCGGTTTTAGATCCATTCTTCAATAAAACTATTGTCCAAGTCTCTTACAAATATTTAGTTTCTTGCTACCACACTGTTGATAACATGATGTGATCACGTTTTATTTTTACTTGTGGTATTTTTTTTCAGAAAAAAGTTGAATGATGTCTGTTGCTCTATTGTGAGGCTCTCATGTTTCGAGAAATCGATGGACTAATTACATATGAGATACAAAAAGCTATTGTCTAAGCCTCTCGCATATTGTTTAAGTCTTTTGTCGTACTTGTACATCCCTATGTTCATGATCTGGTTAAGAAGGCTTCTTTTTGAGTATGAGGGATACCAACACATACATCAAGTTGCCCTAACGTCTGGCGACAATGCATGCACGAAGCGGCTGCTTCATCGCGACGGTGAAGGCTGACGCTTCCGCCATGTCCACCACCACGCCGTCCACCGTTGGCCGCCACTCCAGCTCCTGAACTATCACCGCCACTCCAGCCCACGAACCACCGCTTAGTTGTTTAATTTTTTTAAGAGCATCTTCAACAAATTATTATCCCATCTATAATACCAAAAACATGCAATACAAGAAATTATGGTTACTTCAACGGATTATTACTTAATTGTCATATCCTAATATCTACAAGTTTTAAGTAATTGCTCAAAATATACTCCCATCTCCTTTAAATGTAGGAGATCGACCCCCTATCAATTTTAAATGTGTTGATAATGTGTTGGAGAAGAAAGAGGAAAGGCTACAATAATAGAAGATCACTTATATATACTTTTAGGAGATTGATGATAGGTAACTTGCTCGAGATGCTCTAACATGCTCTTCAGTTCTGTCTGTGAAGAAAAATTCTGCCTGTGAAGAAAAATGCTACATGACGTGATTAAATAATGGCTGTAAATATTATTGGCCATTTCTTCATAACCCATCTTATGTTTGTTTTGTTTTTTGACAAGAAGTCAAGAAAGACCCTGTGAGCTAGATCTATGTATGGTGGTGATGATGCGCGCATGCATGGAGCAGTGCTTCACCAATCATCTTGGCGATGAAATCCAATGCCTCTGCCATGTCCAACGGCGGCGGTGCATCCCGCGTGGAGCTAATGCCTGGCGACAATGCGTGCACGGAGCGGCTGCTTCATGACGACGGTGAAGTCCAGCTCTTCCGCCATGTCCACCGCCGCGCCATCCACCGGCGGGCGCCACTGCAGGTCCCGCACCATCCTCGCCACGAAGTACTCAGCATGGTGGATGCCAAGCGAGTAGCCGGGGCACATGCGCCGCCCGGCGCCAAAAGGCATCATCTTGATCTCCCGGCTACCGGTGATGTCGACGCCGCAACCCTCCCCTCCGTCCAGGAACCGGTCCGGCCGGAACTCCCGCGCCGCCTTCCACACCGTCTCGTCGCGCCCGATCTCTGCCACCAGGAAGTTCACCTCCGCACCTCTAGGCACCACGTAGCCGCCGACGTCCGCGTTGTCGGTCCGCACTCCGTGCGGGAGCACAAAGTGGCCCGGCGGGTGTAGGCGCAAGCCCTCCAGCACCACGGCCTTGAGGTAAGGCATCGCCTGTACCTGGACGTCGCCGCCGTTGGACGACCTCACCACCTCCTCGTGCACCTTGGCTTGCATGTCCGGGTGGTTCACCAACTCGGCCATGATCCACTCCACCAGCGTCACGGTCGTGTCCGTCCCGCCGTTGAGGAACTCGGAGCAGAGGCTGACCATCTCGGCGTCCGTGAGCTCCTCGGGCACACGCAGCGCGCGGAGCGAGTCGGCGTAGCACGGCGGGTCGGGGTTGGTGTCGCCGTCGTTCCCGCGTGTGGCGTTGGCGTGGATGAGAGGGACGAACAGCTCGTCCTGCCTACGCCTCGCCGCGACGTTGGCCTCCCACCGGCTCCGGAAGAGGCGCTTGGTGACCGCGGGGAAGAAGGCGAAGATAGGGAAGGTGGTCAGTGAGAGTAGCGCACAGTGCTGCAGTCCCTCGATCTCGTCGAGCTCGTCCTGGCCAAGCCGCGCGCCGAAGCACATGTACACGAGCAGCTCGAACATGGCCCGGCGGAGGAACGGCCGCAGCGTGACGACGTCGTCTGCACCGGCACCGGCAGCGCCAACGGTTTGACGACTATGGAGGATGCTGTCGACGAGGCCGTCGCAGGCCCACCGCCTGGCGGGCGCGAAGAGGGCGACGCGGGCGGGCTGCAGCGCTTCGGCCGCAAGGTTACGGCGCACGAGGCGCCAGTAGGCTCCATAGGGCGAGGAGCTGACGTCGCGGCCGCCGGCGGTGAAGAGGCTGTTTGGGTCGACAGGCGGCGGGCGGTCGGCGAAGGTGGCGCCTCCCTGGACGAGGATCCGGTGCGCGAGGCGGCGGTCGGCGACGAAGACGAGCGTGCGGGCGAGGCGTAGCGAGATGACGGGGCCGTAGCGCGCGTGCATGTCGCGGAGCAGCGGGGCCAGGTCGAAGATGGAGCGCCGCAGCGCCAGGAACTTGGCGAGGAAGAGCAGCGCCGGCGGGCCGGGCGGGAGGCGGCCGGCGTCGGCCTTGTGGTCCTTGCCAGCGCGGGCGAGGAGGACCAGTGAGAAGGAGGCGAGGGCGATGACGGCAGTAGTAGCACAGAGGAAGAGAGGCATCGTCGCGGAGGAGGAGTCCGTCTCCATTTGTGTCCCCAGGGAAGGGACTGCTGTGGCTGCCGGTGATTTGATTTCTGCGCGCGACGTTATCGGCGCTTGGAAACGCATGGCAACCGTCCTTAAATTGCTGCTGCTCCGTTGGGAAAGAAATATCTCGTACACTTGGCAGCATCGTTGTCGAGTAAGAAGAAGAGTGCGTGCACAGGCCACATACATCGATATTCGATAGAGATCGGAGATGGTATTTATCTCAACGCACAGGAATTTCTCCAAAATTTTCAGCAAACCGACGAGCGTACGTGTGACGAAATCTGTGCCTTGATGAGAAAACAAAAAAAAGAAAGCCAAGATACTAATCCATGAATTTTTTTTGGAAACATGACTTCGCGTGTATTTCATTAAGAAGTTAGAGTGCTGAAAGAACGTCTTACATGACAAACAGACACAACAACAGGCATCCCGGTACTCCCAAGATTACCGAGACCCCCAAACACCCGATACAAGAAAACAAGCAAGAAAGGCGAAAGGGAAAGGGCCCCTCACCACCGACCTAACAGACTGGACCTGCAGAAAAATTCAACACAAAAGTTGCCCGAAGACGAAGCAGCGGTGGCAAAACATCCACCGATGAGAACCAAGATAACAGCGAAGCAACAGCGACCAGGTATAAATCAGGACCGGAGAGGCCAACTATCTATCTATCTATCCACTTGCAGGACTGTTCTTCGGTCATAGTTCAGGCCAAGTCATCCACGATGACTTCAATCAGCCTGGGCACATTTAAACCGAGAACCGATCACCGAACCGAACCGAACCGAAATATCGCTTTTCGGTTTTTCGGTTTCGGCTTCGGTTTTTTATTGCTGGAAGTTCGGTGTTCGGGTCGGTGTTCGGTTCTACCGTCAACTGCAACCGAAACACCGAAGCAACCGAATAGAGCATCAATCTCAGAATGGCCCATCTAGACCTCTGCTGCTCGGCCCACAAACACTCCCACGCCCCCACCATCCCGGCACAGGCACGCACAGCCCATCCCCTCCTTCAGACTTCACTCGCTCGTCACCCCGAGTCCTGACCCCGATGGCTCTTGCCCTCACGGCCTCACCTAACCCTAGCGAGCGCGAGCGCGGCGGCGGCGGCGGCGCATGCGCGGGTGGCGGGGGAGCAGGCGTCGGCACTCGGCAGCGGCGCTAGCGCGGCATGCGAGGCGGCGTCGTGATGCCGCGAGCAGGCAGCGGAGGTGTGACGGCGGCGCGATGTTGCGAGCAGGCTGCAGCGCGAGGAGGCGGCGCGAGCTGCGGGCATGGGGAAGCGGCGGCGCGCAGCGCAGGGAGCCGACGCGCGATGTGGCTCAGGTGCGAGTACTGCGAGCAGGGAGGGGAGGACGCCAGATTGTTTTCCATTTTTTTCCTTCTTCTGTTGTAGTACACTTCGGTCGGTTCGGTTATAACCGAAAAACCGAAGTAGTAAACCGAAATTGAACCCATCGGTTTTCAGTTTAGGAACAAACCGATCGGCTCTTCATTGCTAAAAACCGAATTTTTTGAGAACCGAAATAACCGAATTGAACATTCGATTTAAACCGAATGCCCAGGCTGAGACTTCAGAGCACCTAGCAGTAAGTGCTCGTGCTCCCTTCCTTCTAGAAACGATGTAATTCTAGATTTGATTAGAGTCAAAGTAACTTAAGTTTCATCGAGTTTTTAAATATAGTATCAACATTTAAGACACTAATTGGGTATACTATAAAAATATATTTTTACGACAGATCCGATACATATTTAGTATGATAAAAACTTAAGATAGCTTGATTGAGCTGCTCTGCAATTGTATTTTTATTAGAGCACAAAGAGTACATTATTATTATATCTCTATATGACTGTGGAATAATTATTCTCCAAAAGCTGCAAAAACAGTTCCCTACACCAAAAGTTGTTCGGTTGATGATTTTTGTGGTTGATAAGCTGGCTGCGGTTATTTTATTGTGAGAGAAAAACACTATACCATAGCTGATAAGTTCAAGTAAACATGACTAATTCTAAACGATTACGGCTCTATTTGGATCCGTGGTCCAACATTTTAGCTACTAAACTTTGGATCACTTTAGCTCTCGAGGCTCAGTACAGGGAGTCTAAAGTACTGTATAAAGTTTAGACAACCTCATAAAAATTTTATACCATAAGAGTGAATTAAAGTGGTCTAAAATTTAGTTCTCAACTTTAGCACTAGAGAATATGTATTGCGTGTGTTTTTCCGTTGGAAGTTGGTTTTATACCACCAAAAACTTAGGATTTTTTTTTTTGAAATTCAAAAACTCAGGATTGTTAATATTGCAACCCTAAAAAGTTACAATGAAACGAAAAAAGATGTTCATACAGTGAGAATGTGTCCCATTTGAATAAAAATGTTTTTGACTAGAAGACGGTAACACGAGTAACATTATTCACTTGTATTAGGCCCCATCCACGAGACAAATTGTTTCATCCCAAAATTCAGGACTTTGTATCTTTATGGGAAAAATGTCCCACAATGGAAATAAGCAAAAGTATGGGAAACAAATAAAAAAATCAAAGTATATTTCAAAATAGGGAGACATAAATTAGTTAACATAAGATAAAGAAAAAGAAGAAGAAAAATCTATATCTATACCTAATAATAAAGAGGCAAAATTTCCACGTAAGATGTAAGTAAGACTCCTACTCAACTAAGATTACATATAAGACTAGGTTGGTACTAATCCAAATAGATCAAACTCTTCTCAACCCTGATTTTGGTTTCTCTCCCCTGATTTTGGTCCACACGTCAACTCGGATTGAGGGCTTTTGGACCATGCGACCCCAACATACGTACGCACGCACGCGGCCTCGATTTCGATCAACCAGCCCACGGAGTTAGAGAAAGGGGTGTGGCCTTGTTTTTCTTTGCGTTGTCCCATATTGGAAAGTTGGAGAAACATGGGCCGATTTAAAGGCTAATCAAGCCATGCTATTGACGTCCGGTGACATGGGTGTGGCAAGCACACCTTGGCATCACATTAACGCGCAAGTTATATGGTTCACTGGACCTTGTCCTGGGAAAGAAGTCTAAAGTGGTTAGAAAAAATTACAAAAATACGGCGCAGGTGGTGGTGAGGACCAGCGGGGGACTGGGCAGGACGGACGGCGCCGTGCCGATGCCGAGCATGACGTGCCAGCTGAGGTGGAGCGGCAGGCTGGCAAAGGCATTACACCAAAACTAGAAGTCGGTCAAGGACTGCTCCATGAACTACTCAGGTCAATGCTCTGACGACGAGATCCAACTGATTTACTCCCTCCCTCCGTCAGAAATAAGGCACAGGTGGTGGCGAGGACGAGCGGGGGGACTCAGGCAGGATGGACGGGCGCCGTGCCGATGCCAAGCCGATGCCGAGCATGACACGACAGACGAGGTGGAGCGGTAGGCGGGCAAAGGCATAGACCAAAAATAGCCCCAAGAGGCTTGTAGGCATATACTGTATGTGTGCATCAAGCATACAAAACCTCATGCAAGAAGCACGCTTGACAACCTGGAAATAGCCCCGAGAGGCTTGTAGGCATATATTGTATGTGTGCATCAAGCATACAAAACCTCATGCAAGAAGCACGCCGACAACCTGGAAGTCGGTCAAGGACTGGTCCATGAGTACAAAACCATGCAAGATGAAGACAAAATCTTCATCATGCAAGAAGCACGCCGAAGTCGGTCAAGGACTGGTCTATGAGTACAAAACCATGCAAGATGAAGACAAAATCTTCATCATGCAAGAAGCACGCCGAAGTCGGTCAAGGACTGGTCCATGAGTACAAAACCATGCAAGATGAAGACAAAATCTTCATCATGCAAGAAGCACGCCGACAACCTGGAAGTCAGTCAATGACTGATCCATGAACTAATCAGATCGATGCTCTGACGACGAGGTCCAACTGATTTACTCTCTCAGTCCCAAAATAACTGTCATTTTCAGTTTCCGTGCCGCAAGTTTGACTAGATTTATAGAAAATACGTGCAACATTTATATCTACAAATAAATTTGTTAAAAAAACTTTCATCCCAAAAAACTAGAAAATACGCGTGTACTACACGCCGTCCACAAAAACAACAAAGATCGAGTTAAAACATGCTATATGGAGCTCCAAACAACATGCAATGCTATAGTAATCATAAAATAAAATATTTTTAAAAATTTATAAAAAATGATAAAACATAATTAACAAATATATAACATTTATATTATTGTTTGCCACATATTTAGTAGTTTTTTCCTCCCGTTGCAACGCACGGGCATATTTACTAGTAATATAAAAGAAGAGAAAATAAAATAAAAATGTAAACCTCCATGGGGAGAAAAAACAAACAAATTAAAATTAAAATAAAACAAAAAAGAGAAACAGTGGATTTAAAAAAATACCTGGATTCTAAAGTCTAAACTCGGAATTCACGTTTCACTTGGGCCGTAGCAGCATCTGCAGAGACAAAGCAAGTGGGCCTGCGAATTTGACTAGGGGCCAAGAGAGCTGGTTGGGCATGGATGGGTACAGGTGATATGATTCGGCGACGACAAATTTGTTTGTGGCCGCATTACCTGCCTTCACTTTCATAAAAAAAAAATCTGCCTTCACTTCACTTATATTTCCTTTTGGGAAGTTAAAAACAAAAAAAAACTTATTGCTAGGCAGTACATGATAAAGTACTCTCTCTGTTAAAAAAAGTGACAGTCTAGTTTTATCTTTTCGAAGGGCGGAGTCTAGTCTAGTTTTATCTTATGTCGAACTATCTTAGATTCAACTAAGGATGAAAATGGAACAGAAATATCCCGAACCGAATCGCATCGTTTTCTGTATTTTATCCGATCGAATTCGTATTTTTGTGTCCGACTTTACCGTTTTTCGCTTTCGTTTTCGTATTTCAAATGTAAAAGTAGAAAACGGTTTAGACATTTTCCGACCGTTTCCGACCGTTTTCTACTTTTAATTCGGAATATCCCGAATTCAAAATTCAGTTTAAACCGAATTTTATTGTCAATCATTACTGTCCAGGCAACTAGGTAAAGGCTAGTGTGGAACACTGATGCTCATTGGCCGCATTATATAGGCAGCTCACCCCCGTCGCGCCTCCCTGAGTCGTCGAGGTAGGACTAATCATCTCACACGGTGTTGTATGCTTGCATGGCTGCATCTGGCTTCATGCGGTGCTGTTATTGCATTGCATGTAACTGGGCCGACCAAAAGAGAGAGAGCTAGATGGGTCAGGCGTTGTTGCTATCCTTTCTAGTCTAGTACCGATGGCATCTCAAATTTTTCTCTTTTTTCTATTTTTCTTTTCTTTTTTCTCTTGTCAAAGAAATCAAATTGATAAGTCTGCTCTCTTGCACTCGAAATTTGCCACGATGACACTTGTTAATTGTTATGCATTGTGGATCGGTATTCCGTATTGAATTTTCGTATACCGACCGTGTTCGACATAATTTCGCTCGAATGGGTTCGTTTTCGAAATTCTCGATATTCCATAAGTTCGCGTTCGTTTTCGTGTCCGGCTTTACCGTTTTCGCTTTCGTTTTCGTATTCAAATATAAAAGTAGAAAATAGTTGAGGAGTTTTCCGACCGTTTTCATCGTTAGATTCAACCAACGTAAAACAATAACAATATTTATATAACTAATAACTAAATAAGCATCATTAAATTCTTTCTAAGATATAGTTTCATGATGTACCTATTTAGTGTTATAAATGTTAGTTTTACTTGGGATAAAGCTAGATAGTTGTACTTAAAATAGCTGTAAAGATTTGTCAAGCAAAAATTATTAAAAGTTACACAAAATTGTTTGTCAATGATTTAGCAAACTAAATATGAGACGTTCATAAGTTTTAGCGGTGAACCAACGGCAGCCAAATTTTGGCCACCAACCACATGCAACATACAGTGAGCTCCTGCTTCAACCTTGGTTGAAAATTTTCCAAAATAGTAACATGTTTTCAGGGGCCTAGGGTTTGGGGGGAAAATATTTTGCTTCATAAGAATGTATAGATCATATATGTTTCGAACGGGGATATCTATTTATGGAAAAACCATGTTTGAACAAAACTTAGAGCCACAAAAAACTGACAAATGACAAGTACCGTTAGAGTACATTCAGTTTCAGAAGCATCTTTTAAGCCCTCTTAAAAATTTTTAAGTTAAATTGTTTGCCAAAAGTTGGACAAAACCTTTGGCCAATGATTTCAGAAGTTAGTTTGTTGCTTCATCACGCTTCTGGCATATGTCCACCGCCACGCCGTCCACCGCCGGCTGCCACTCCAGCTCCCAAACCATCATCTCGCCACTCCAGCTCCTGAACCACCGCTTAGTTGTTTAGTTTTTCTTAAGAGTTTATCTAACAGATTACTTATCCAATCTATAATACAAAAAATGCAATGTAATAGATTATGGTTACTTCAACAGATTATTACTTATCATATCCTAATATTTAAAAGTTTAAGTAATTGCTCAATTTTTTCTCCCGTCTCCCATAAATTAGGAGATCCACCCCCTCTATCAATTTAAAATGTATCAATAATGTTTTGGAGAAGAAAAGGAAAAAGGTTACACTACCAATAATATGAGATCACTTATATAAACTTTTAGGAGATTGATTATATGTAATTTGATGGAGACGCTCTAACACGCTTTTCAATTCAGCTTGTGAAGAAAATGCTACACAACGTGATTACATAATCTCTATAAATATTGGCCTTTTATTTATAACCCATCCTACGTTTGTTTGTTTTTCTTTTTTTTTTTGTGAAAACGTTTGTTTGTTTTTCGACAAGAAGTCAAGAACCCATGCCATGTTGTTAAGGCCCTAGTGATTATGCGCACATGCATGGAGCAGTGCTTCACCAATCATCACAACGGTGGAATAATCCTACCTTCCGCTGCCGTGAAGTTAATCTTGAACAGTAAGCAAAGATCAACTTAGGCTTAAGCTAGAGCTGCTCCTTCTATCACATCGGATGGGTGCACGGAGCGGCTACTTCACGACGAGTCGACGACGGTGAAGTCCAGCACTTTAGCCATGTCCACCACCGGTGGGCGCCACTCCAGGTCCCGCACCATCCTCGCCACGAAGTACTCGGCGTGGTGGATGGCGAGCGAGTAGCCGGGGCACATGCGCCGAAAGGCATCATCTTTATCTCTTGGCTGCCGGTGATGTCGACGCCAGTGTCCGTACTGCCGCTCAGGAACTCGAAGCAGAGGCTGACCATCTCGGCGTCCGTGAGCGGGCAGTCTCCCTCCTCTAGCATACACGCAGCGCGCGGAGCGAGCCCACATGCATAGCACGGCGGGCCGGCGTTGGCGTCACCGGCAGAGCTTAGCTGAGACCAAGGGGGCCATGGCCTCCCTGTCCAACTAATTCTCCACTAAATGATAATTATAGCTTAGTATAGCAGACTGGCCTCTCCTATTTGCTTTGTCAATCTCCGCCTCTGCTCCGAAGCACATGTAGATGAGTATCTCGAGCATGGCACGGTGGAGGAACGGCCTCATCGTGACGGCGTCGCGACGAGATCAAGATGATACCTTTCGGCGGCACGGTGGTGGCAGAGATCGGGCGCGACGAGATGGTGTGGACAGCGGCGCAGGAGTTCCGGCCGGACCGGTTCCTGGACGTCGGGAGGGCTATGGCATCGACATCACCGGCAGCCAGGGCCCAGGAGATCAAGATGATGCCTTTCGGCGCATGTGCCTCGACTACTCGCTCACCATCCACCACGCCGAGTACTTCGTGGCGAGAGGATGATGCGGGAGCTGGAGTGGCGCCCGCAAGTGGACGGCGTTGGCGGAAGTGCTTGACTTCGTCGTCGTCATGAAGCATCTGCTCCGTGCACGCATCGTCGCCAGACATTAGCTCCATGGCAGCTGAAGGTGGATGGTGTGGCGCATCCGTCGTGTTGGACATGGCGGAGGGGCGGGATTTCACCGCCGTGATGATGGGTGAAGCACCGCTCCGTGCATACGCGCATCATCATTACCATGCATAGCTAGAGGGTCTTAACAACATGGCATGGGTTCTTGACTTCTTGTCAAACAAACAAACACCATACGATGGGTTATAAATAAAAGGCCAACATTTACTGTGATTATTTAATCACGTTGTGTAGCATTTTCTTCACAAGCAGAATTGAAGAGCGTGTTAGAGCGTCTCCAACAAATTACCTATCATCAATCTCCTAAAAGTTTATATAAGTGATCTCCTATTATTGGTAGCTTAGCCTTTCCTTTTCTTCTCCAAAACATTATCAATACATTTTAAATTGATAGAGGGGTTGAATCTCCTAATTTAAGGGAGATGGGAGAAGATTTTGAGCAGTTACTTAAAGTCTTAGATATTAAGATATGATAAGTAATAATCTGTTGAAGTAACCATAATCCCTTATACATTCAGTTTCAGAAGAATCTGTTATGCCTTCTGAAACATTGCCTTCAGTAATTGGGAGAAGTTAAATTGTTTGCCAAAAGTTGGACAAAACTGTTTGCCAATGATTTCAGAACTTACTTTGCTGCTTCGTAATTGGGGGAAGTGAAATGAGTTTTACTCCGCTCAATCTGCTTATCGACGTTTCTTTGTCGGCTCCACATCTTTTGAACCCTGCAAACTGACTGTGTAGATGTCTTGGACACCGCTTCGCTGCAAGTTCTTCCTGTGGTTAGACAGATGTTGGACAGCGGACAAGTTGGCACGCCAAGGCTTGCCGTACCAGCCCTGCTGCCCGCTATGCGACCACAAGGAGGAAGACATCGGGCACCCTCGTTTCAACTTGCGTCTTCTCCCGCCAAGTTTGGTTCGCTGCCCTAGGCATGTTCGGCCTGCAAGCAATATACGGCACTTGGCACCAGGTCCACACGATGACTCCTTCCAAAGATGGTGGCACGAGGCGACACGAAGGGCTCCAAAGATGGGGCGAAAGGGCCTCAACTCCCTGATGATCCTCCTAGCGTGGACCCTATGGAAACATAGAAATCGGTGTGTGTTTGTTGGAGTGACAGTCTCGGTAGTGCTCCAGGAGGCAAGTGAGCAGGCACATTTCTGGACTTTGGCGGGCGCGAAGGCCCTGCGTGTGCTGCTAGAGCATGCTGCATAGGCGACCAACTTGTAGGGGCTGCATAGATTGTTTAATGGGCGCATTCACACAAAAATACTAACCCCAGCCATGGAATCAGCTTGTAATCAGACCATTTTTACTATCTATCAATGAAATGACACGCAGCTCTCCACTCTCCTCTCCTGCGTGTTCATGAGAAAAAAAAAAAGTTAGCACAGTAAAGAAAACATATCTCGGATACTAAAAGGAAATTGAAAAAATAAATTGAAGGGCAGTGCTTCCAACCAGCAGATTAAAGCTGGTTTGTGCAAGTGCAACTCATATAGAGACTGACTTGCTCTTCCTTTTCTGTTCCGAGACATTGTAATAATTGGCTGTGTACATCCCTGGATGTAGAGGCCGGATATTTATATATCCCTTATCTAAAAAAATATAGAGACTGACTTCACACACTTTAGTCCTTGGTATTGCCCTGGAACCAAATGCACCTAATGATCACAGGAATTATCTACTGCATGTCTGCATATGAGACAGCAGGGTACATGTGATGGAAAGATGAGTGACAGACAGGCTTCAAGGGCTCTTGCATTGACAATGATGGAAAGAACATTCAACAACTTGAAGAGTTCATTCCTTGTTGCTCTTGGTGCTTCAAAGTATCATTGTCACTGCTAAGCTGGCTGTTCGTCTTTTTAGCAGAAGTGCATCTGTATGCTTGTGACCTAGCCTGCAAAATAGAAGGCTTGACTCAGGGTGTAGAAAATATACCTCTGAAATCTGAAATGGCATACATGAATACAGAAGGAAGCTTTTGATAAGCTTTGTGAAGAGAAGGTCAACCGACCCAAAAGGAGAGATGAAAAGCACCCATAGTAAACTGTAAACCTGAGCCACTCACTCAGCACTCAAGAGGTGAAAACAGACGCTCCCTCCTGTGTACAGGCTGTCTCTCACTGCACTGATTTGATTTGTTGCAAGTACGTTAAAAGATGATTTTTTTTTGTGAGAGAGCCACCAAATTCAGGACAAGTAGTGACAATGAAGGGCACCCTCAAAGAATGGAAAAATCCCAATTCCTTTGTGTCAAATCAGATTCCACTGCATCCATTTGACATTTCGACTCTACTTTTTCATCATATCATAATGGACAGCAATAGAATTGGGAGATTCTATTCCCTGCTAACTAGCAAGTAGTAGCAGCCTAGCACAGCATCCATCCAGTTCGTCCCCCTTTTGAAAAAGAGCAAGAAAGAATCATCTTTTCTTTACTGGTAGTAGAATAGAATTCAGGTATAGCAGGCAGTACAGCACAGTGGATGGCTAGTCATATCATACAATAGTTATTAGATTGCTGTAATTTACAATATCCGGCCAGCACCGGCAGGTAGGGACAAGTGAGTTGAATTAGTCTGCAGAGAGGGGATGAGTGGTGACAAAATGACAAGGTCTCCTTCGTCTCACTCACAGCTATGACCAGCTCAGCCGATGCCCGATGCTGCCCCCTTGTGGCCTGCACATCTCTCTTCAGGTTCAGAGAGTCTGCCCTGCCCATGGAGATCTTGGTCAGTGCAGTGTTAGGTGCAGGCCGATCCTCAACCTCCGGAGTCAACCCTTTGATTCGATGTCATTTGCTTTTGCAGCACCAACGACTGCCTCTTTGCACACGAAAAGCAGCAGCATACTACTATATAGTAGCTTCAGTAAAAAAGAGCTCAAATTCATATTCAGTAGTTGCCCCTCTGAATGAATGAATGACTGAATTGCGTGTAAAGACAAAAAGCAACAGGATATATAGAAGCTTTAGTAGTAAAAGAAAAACGAGCTCATATTCAGTGGTTGTAGTTGCCCCCTCTGAAGTCTGAATAAATGAACGAATGAATGACTGAATTGGGTGTAAGATTCAGTCAGCAAAGCACGCGGCCGGTGCGGAGGGGAGGAGCGAGGTCACCGCAACTTGCAGCTGGTCCAGCTGTGGATTGCTTTTCAGTTAGTTGTTGGGGAGATGAGAATCAGAAGAAGAAGAAACTAGTCAAGATTCGACGAGGAAACACAAGACTTCACAGAGGCTCTAGCTCATACAACAATGGACGATCTCTTCTGCTGTTGCTCTTCAGCATTCACAACAATTGAATTAAAACACACACAAACTAATCCAACAAGATGTTAGTTTTTACAAGCTCGTCATCTACAGGACAGGACAGGGCACATAGAGGCGTTTTTACTGGCACTGGCAGGTGGCAGCAGTACAAATCAAAGAATGGTACAGTACAGGGCAATGGGGGAAGAATAATTTGACCCCCAGAGCAAGCAAGCAATTCATGGAGGAACGCCGCCGTCGCCGCCTCAGAAGGAGTGCTGGTGCTGCGGCGGCACGCCTGAGGCAGACGCGGCGGCGGCGGCATTGGCGGTGCCGGCGCGCGCGCTGATGTCCATACAGCGGACGACCTCCGCTCGGCAGGCGACGACGCGGTGGAACACGGCGCGCACCTGCCGCTCCAGCGGCGCGAGCCCGTCCTCGAGCGCCCGGCACGCCGCCGCCAGCTCCTCGGCGCGCTCCGTCACGTCCCACGCGCGCTCCTCGCCCACGATCCCCTGCCGCCGCCGCTCCTCGTCCTCCTCCTCCTCTTCTTCCTCGGCGATCTCCTCGAGCACGCTGTTGAGCTCGCGCGCGGCGCGCTCCACGGCCTGCATCTCCGCGAGGAGCCCCGCCGTGGGCGCGGAGCCGGAGCAAGACCCTTTCTTTTCCTTGCGCCTCCACTCGTCCGCGATCCGCTCCTGGAGCGCGGACATGGGCGCCGCCCACTGCGCCTGCTTGGGCGGCGCGACCGGGGGGTTGCTGGCCGCGGACGCCCGGTCCTGGCACGGCACCGCACCCACCAGCGCCCACATGGCGAAGACGAGGACGGAGCTCATGGTGTAGAGCGCCAGGCCGAGTCCGCACCCCGCCCCCGCGGCGGCCGCGGCGGGCGACGACTGCGGCGGCGGCGCGAGGTGCGCAGCCATCGCGTTCATGTGTCGCCCCGCGGACCAGTTCTTGGAGACGCTGAAGGAGAGCGCGCGCATGGTGCGCGAGGAGGGCGAGGCCGCGGACCCGCCGCAGGCCTTGGCGTTGGCGGAGGCGTCGTCGGCGGGGAAGAGCCTGGCGATGGCCCTGCGCGCGCGGGCGAGGTGCGCGGTGTGGAGCGACGGCGCGAGGAGGAGGCAGGACGCGGCGGCGAGCGCGGCGCGGTGCGCGGCCCGGAGCGAGGCGAGCGTGAGGGACGCCGCATTGAGGACGTCGAGCGTCTTGACGGCGCGGTCGAGGAGGTCGGCGGCGAGGCGGTCGGCGGGGGGCCTGGCGATTGCGGCGGCGACGGGGGTCAGCGCGAGCACGTCGCGGAAGGCGGCGTCGGAGGAGACGACGGCGTCGAGGAGCTTGGAGAGGAACGGGAGGGAGAGGAGCGGGGCGCCCGGGATGGCGTGCGCGGCGGAGAGCGCGTTGAGGCGGTCGGCGACGTGGGACTGGAGGGCGTCGAGCGCGAGGAGCTCGTCGTCCTGCGCCGGGTCGAAGGACGCGACGGCGGTGGCGCTGCGGCGGAAGCTGAGCATGCCGAAGAAGCCCATCCCGGAGGGCGGCGGCGGCTCGGCGGCGGCCATGGTGTTTATCGGCGGGGCCGGGCCTGGGCCTGGGCTTTGCCTTTCTGGGAAGAGGGTGAGGATGAGGAGGGAGGCGGAGTCGTCGTGGTCGGAGGATCACGGAGGAACAGGGAGGAAGAGAGGAGGGGAGGGAATGGTGGGGAACCGCGGCTTCTGCGGGGCCGCCATTTATACGGCCTCGACGATGACGGCCGGCGGGGGTGGGCTCGCGCGCATCCCCCTCGGCCTCTGGGCGGCTGACGCGTGGGTCCACAGGCTGTTGGGCGCCATGTGTCAGTGAGAGGAGGAAGGAGACGCGGGGAGCGGCGTGGACTGGTTCGTTGGGGCCGGGAGGCGGCTGACTTGGTTGCCTCCCACTACGTCTACGTGTACTGCCTGCTGACTCGGCTCGCCTCTCTTGTCTCTAGTCCTCTTGCTCCATGGGCCAATGGACCATTTCCATTTTATTTCCAATTCTTGTTCTGTTTTCCTATACTTTGGACATGTAATAAACTTACCGGCAACTGTTAGTATATCTTTTTTTTGAGCAAGCAACTGTTAGTATATCTATGTCGTATATTTTCTTTCTTTCTTTGCGATAGAGATTACAGCAGGATCTCGGCGAGAAATATATTACCTCCATCTTGTAAAAAAATGCAAAATATATAAAGTCTGACCAAATTCATTTGTAGAAAAAACTAGCAATATTTATGACACCAGACATGATATGTGCACAACGAGAACACATTTCATGACAAATGGTACCTATTTGAGACTATAAATATTATTCTTTTTGTATGAAGTTGGTCAAACTCAAAAACGGGTTGACTTGATACTTTGCGATGACCGTGTAATTTGCTAGACGGAGGGAGTACATGGATAAAGCAGTTTGTTCTTAAGGTTAGGAGTCAAGGTGAAATTAAACCATTCCTTAACAACATTTGAGGTGGAGGGCGTGGGGGTTGTCCCCTTTGTCTTAATAAACCTCCATCCCTTGAAGCATCTAAAAGTTAGAAAAGTCGGGTGATAGAAATAAAAATTGCTACAAAAGTCATATATTGTCTCAAAGTAGCCGTTTTCCTTCGAACAACACTACACTAAACGAATGCGTTGACAAATATGTGGAACGAAGCTCCAACCTTGAACATGCTGCAAGAGAGCGCTCAGTTTACCACTCCGAGACACGTGTATGCTTGTGAACAATCATCGATAGCTTCATTACAGGATTTGAATAAGAAGTTGTGCTTGTGTCACCATTGTGACGGACTCAAATTATGATATCCTAAAATTGTCTAACTTCATAGAGTGCTCCTGTCAGCTGCGTGAGCCCCGAGTATCCTCCTCGGTCCATAGGGCGCTGACGAGGAGAAGGGCAAGGAGGAGGCCAACCAAATGAGGAAGAAGAGGAGAGAGAGAGAGGAGGAGGAGGAGGAGGAGGAGGCCGACCGGTTGGACATAGAAAGAGATGAGATAATTTTTATTTTTAATTTTATGGGTTTCACTTATAAATCCTGAGTTAATCTTATACAGTGAGACCACTTAATTAAATAAGTAAAATCAAATTATTGCGTAGGACCAGAATTGGACTTATACATTACGAATGCCCTAAAAGATGGAGAACAAAAGGGAGGAGCAAGAGGAAAAGAAAGAATAACGATGAAACGAGGAGGAAGGACTAGCCCCCATCGGATCATTGTATGTGCCATCAGGTGTTTTTATTCCTCTTTTTACTCAATTTCATACTTTGGTATATATCCTTTATTTATCTTTAACAGAAAGGATCAAGCCCTTGTTTAATTCCCAAAATATTTTGGAAAATGTAACTGTAGCGCCACTGTAGCACTTTCGTTGTTATTTGGCAATTATTGTCCGATCATGGCCTAACTAGGCTTAAAAGATTCGTCTCGTCCATTTCGTCTAAACTGTATAATTAGTTTTATTTTTTATTTATATTTAATGCTTCATATATGTGTCTAAAGATTCGATGTGACGGGAATCTGAAATATTTTGAGAACTAAACAAGGGCCAAATATATACCGCCAACATTGAAGCGTGTATAATAACCTACAGCTAACGCGTATTTCATTTTATATGCTGAATATATAAGTGACAAGAAAACATTGATGTTCCTATCCGAAGTGAAAAATATAATGTGTCTACAGCTAGCTAATGTGTCATTTTATATTATACTCCTCCTATGTAGGAGTATCGATCTGTACAGTGCCAGCCGACTTAAAAAGCACAAAAGAATGAACTTGCTGATGTTTCACGCTGTTAGCTGGCTCCAAAGACTCAGCAAACGGATTATGAAATAGTAAAATGGAGCCTGCTTGCGTGCACGAAGCGCACCAACTTAACCCATGAGGTCACCTATGTTTTTGTTTTTTATATGCGTGATGGAGTTCTTTTTTCAATGTGCGAGTGTGTGACATCCGGTTTTGATTTTTTTTTTCACGACAGCAAAGGAACAGTGGAGGGGAGAGGAGAGGAAACCCCAAGTGGCCAAACCCAAAGTAATAGGACATGCAGGGGCTATGACATCTGAATATTTATCTCTTTGATGATGGATGGAGAAGAAGAGCGTGTTTGGTGGTGCTCAGCGCTCCACGAGTAGCTTCCCGTGCATGGCAACCAAACGCCTTCAGCCTGCTCTGATCTGCTGGTGAAGTTCTGAAAATCCCATCGAGAGTAGTGCGGGAGCTGAAAATACTATTTCGTCGGGCCCTCTCGATCTCGTAGGGCCAACACACGGGTGAGGTCCAATTTGCCCCGGCCTAGGGGCACATCAGCACGGGCAAGGCCCGTGCGGCGGTGCAGGGAGAGGAGCCAGGCATGTGATGGTGGCGCGAAGCGGAAAAATAGCTACACGGGCGAGTTTGGGTAGGCTAGGTCAAAAGATGGCAGCGTGAAGCGAGGAGACGATGGCATAGGCGAGAGAGAGAAACCATTGCAGGTGAGGCCAGTGCAGAGGTGTGGTCATGTGGGGAGGGGTTGTGTCCGGGATGACGATGCCGGGCACAAAGAGAGGCGACTCGTCCATGCGATGAAGATAGAAGGGTAGAGAAAGATAGCCGAAGGCTATCACGTCATGTGTGTGTTGCTCTGCCCGTCGTGCGGTGGTGATAAGTGGAAAGAGAAAAGAATAAAGAGAAATAAAGGAGAAAATTAACGGGAAAAAGGTATTATGGACATTTCATTCTTTTTAGAGAAGTGGTTGTTAGTCTAATACGACAAAGGAAAACAGCGACACATGCGAGTTTATTTTTTATAACAAATGAAACTAGAATTAAGAAAAGTTATTTACTCAGAGAAGCTCTATTTGAAGCTCTATTTGAAGCTCTACCAAAAAGACTCGGACAAAAGGCAATGCAATGCAATTACATAGATAGCGCACACACGGCCAGGGCCCCTTTGTCCTTCCTCCTCTTTTGGTGTTTGGTTAGTGCAGCCTCCTGTGTTACAATATATATAAATAAGAAGCAACTGCTAGTGCCAATGTGCCATCCATCATCCAACCGTCTTACAGCTCCACACAGCATTGCAAAGGGTTACTACAGCACTTGATGAAGACATGAAATCCACCAATCCCCTTTGCTTAGTACTCCCTCCATCCCAAATTATAAGACGTTTGACTTTTTTGACATCAAGTTTGACCACTCGTCTTATTCAAATTTTTTTGCAAAATATCACTTCTTTTATCGTGGCTTGCTTTATTAATAAAAGTTCTTTAAGAATGACTTAAATTTGACTATGTTTACACAAATTTTTTGAATAAGACGAGTGGTCAAACTTAGTATCACAAAAATCAAACGTCTTATAATTTGGGATGGAGGGAGTAAGTGTACTAGTACTGTAGTTACTATGGCACACGCACGTGATGCAATGGAAATATGTAGCAGCCTGCATTTACGCACAATTCGAGCCTCCACTTGCATATAGAAATCATCCCCATGGTAAAAAAACTAAAAACGAGAGCAAGAAGCTTAAAAAAAGAGAGGATGTTTTCCATGTTTGTGCCGCCTGATGAGTACTTAAGCTCAACCAGCCTGTAGTTGACTATTTGACTCGGCAAAGAGGGCGTCACATACGGTGGAGTATATAATCTCGAAGCAATTCTACGTGAAAAGTTAGTTTTTTTTTCTCATGAAGTCGCGCAGAAAAGATCTACTTTCATCACCAAATCTCTTCCAGGTTAGCCAAGTCATTTCTTTTTCTCATCCGAGAACGTGGATCGCACGGTTTTGATCCAAATAAGCTAGAACATCACAGCGACTGGACCAGTAAAAAAAGAAGAGAGAATCCAAGACTAATATCTCTTCACTTACTGTTAGTACGGCAAAGGTAAAACGCGCTGACCTGGCCAAGGGTTGACTTGGTTGCTTTCACTTTCACCACCCTTGTGTGTCCGGTCGTGGACTGTGTCGTGATGTACTACGCGCACACAGCTACATACAGGCGCAGCAGATCCCTACGGGTCATATCCACCCGGATACATAGGGCCATCCCGTCCGTCCGTCGTACGGCGCGGACAGATCGGCACCGCTGGCTGTGGAGACCCCACGGATCATATGCGGGCTGGCTTTGCAGGACACGGTGTGCGTGTGCGTCGTCCACTCGCCTACGAAAGCCAGGGGAGGGGAGTAGCGGACGGTGACGTGTGGAGATGGAAAATGATTGCCGTCGTTGGATTGGGCTGCATTCTGGACTGGGCACTACTTTGTCAACGTGTGATGGATCGTTACGACTCAATTGTCGTCGACGTCCTTGTAGCTTTCTTCTCGTGCACCTCAACTTAATTTTGCAAAGTGTAATGGAAGAGAAGTCAATACATTTAGTATAGGGCGCTCGTACATGCACGATGCACGGCCTCTTCTTCCTCTCTATTCTTCTTCTCTGTTGAACCCTTCGTTGTCGCCTCCGATCCACCGCCACCCTCGACAAAACTGATGACCCCTTCTTTGTTGAACCCTGTGTCATCACCTCCTCTGCCACCCTCGACAAGTGATGACCCCTTCGATGGCTGCCCACTGCTCTCCCATACTATGCCACCCACAGCCCTCTCCTGATCTGCATTGGAGGTGTCAACTCTGCCATCACCGACCTCACCTAGGCTGCCAATCCCGGCCAGCGGCGACTCACCACCAGCCATGCCGCCAACCACCCATCCTTATCTCTTGGCCTTCGCCCTCCCCTAATCCCAATCTGAGTTGGAAGAGGTGAACCCATCCCCCCTACCCTGCTAGCGACTTTGCCCACTAAATGCCCCCACCGTCTGTCAACCCACCTCCACCACCAGACCCCATCTAAGGCCGGAGATGCTCCCTCCCTCCCCTAAAGATGGGGCGCCACTGTTGGATGTTGTGGCGTGTGTCGACTTCCTCCCGCAACGACGTGTGTCGTGAGCGTAAGCATCAATCACACCGCACGCACGTCTGAATATAGATTGTGGATATGACTTGGGCGGTTGGGCCCAAATCATCGTAAGTTTAGCAGTCACACTCACAATCGTTTGTTCGTTCGTTCACTTAGAGAGAAGAAGCAAAACATTACATATTGTCTCTTTGTTTACATATCATATTAGTTTTGTTCTAAGTACAATCGTTCGTTCTCGTAGAGAGAAATAGCAAAACATTACATACTGCCTCTTTGTTTACATATCGTATTAGTTTTGTCCTAACTATAATCGTTCGTTCTCGCTCACGTAGAGAGAAATAGCAAAACATTACATACTCCCTCTTTGTTTACATATCATATTAGTTTTGTCCTAAGTCAAATATTTTTATCTTTAGAGATTTAAAAAAAACATTTTCATCTTTAGACGTCAATTAACAAAAGTATAAGTTAACAACATAAGATCTGTAACGAAAGCTCGATTCATATGACGTGGCGATGGAGCTCAAGTTTTTGGACCTGAAGCGAACGCCTTTCAGTAAACTCCAACAGTAAGTTTTACCAGTTTAGCAGTTCCAGCATCAAATTAAACATAGCGGCCTATCATTTCAGTGTCCTCTAGCCAAAATTAAACCACAATAATGTCACCCTCTGGCAAAATCAAATTTGCCTCTTTATTAGTTTGATTGATGAACAATAAATATAAATAGACAGGCCGGGTAAGCTTTACAGCAAGTGGCGTGATTGATATATAGTACTAGCACGGTTGAGCGCGCTGCCGCCACGCCCGTGATGAACAGTGGAGAAATTATTTTAAATTCGCCTGAGCAAAAAAAACACAAACAGTGAACAATGAATGTTGATGTCACGTCATAAACAGTATCATGCGTAGCGTCATGAATAGTGATAAACAATGTCAGAGGTGCTCTCCGGCCTCCGATTTATTCCTAGTTGAGGGATACTTATATGAGTATAATAAGGTAGGCACTTACCTTATTATAGCTAAGTAATATGGCCGGCCGAGAGATGCATGAGAGATCGATCATTGGATGGATACATATGTTATGTTAGAAAATTAAGCAATTTTAAGTTTAATTTAATCTAGAAAAATAACATAATCATGATATTGGTAACATCAATTGTGCACTTGTTCAAGGTAGACACAAACATCATGTATATCATGTAGATGACGTTAACCAGCAAGGTTTTGATCAGAAGCTTTAGAGGATGATGAAGAAAATACCTTGTGGCAGAGCCGGATGCACCCGAATGAAATATGGTGCCTTGTTGATGTAGTCGTCCTGCTCGGTGCAGTGCCGTAAGGAAGCCGTGCAGACCTTGCACCGCCGGGAGGAGGAAGATGAACAACAACGCCGGCGCTGAGAACAGAGAGGACGAAGAAGCAAGTAGTCGTGTCGCTTGCTAACACTCCCTAAAAACGTGATGGCCGCCCTTCACCCGAGCAGGTGAAATCAACGGGCGGAGATGTTCCAGAGGCTCTACTCTTCCATCTTGTGTGCGCGTAGGAGACGGAACGGGAATTGCTCTGCGCTATGGGAGATGTCTTCAAGCCAGAGAAATGACTAACAGATGTCAAGGTCCATATATTGGACACTGCGGAGAAGAAAGGTTTCGGGGAGGAGTGGAAAAGCTAGCGAACATGAAGGCGGTACTGGGAGAAACTCCCGTCTTCAAGATAGTTTTTCAATCAATTGAGCAACTCCCATATTAATGGAGACTAATGGCAAAACCTTTCCCGTCTCGTCCGTCTGCTCGCCCCACCCACGCCCACTCCCACAGCCCGACCGGCGGTGGCAACGGCGCGCGCACGCATGGCATCCGGCTGTCATTTCCTCAACTTCTCAATATAATCAACCAAAGTTCAACCATATAAGTCGAGTCAATGATCAATCAAATTCTCATTTGGTACTAAACCATATAACATACATTATTCGGACCATACAGTTTACTAGTTTTATTAAATATTAAATGGGCCAAGCCCACTAGATATCTAAAAATCCCCACCACACTCTATGGTTCGATGCAAATTAGTTTCATAACCATATTCCTTTTAAATACCGGTGTTTCGATGGAGACTGTTAAGTTAAACATTCATCTAGAATAATAGCTACACCCAATCACAACTGAACAATGGACTAAGCCTTGAATTGATAGTTTTGTGTGAGATGAGTTTCTTTAGAACCCTTAACTGATACTAGGCTGCAAGGAGCATCTCCTCTGATTGAAGCATATAAGTCACACTTTCTGACCTTTTCATGAGTGTCTAGAGATAACCCATATCTCATAGATTGTGACTAGCAATCGAACTCATATAGGTGTGTTCCTTCTAAGTTGCCCTGTAGGACAACATCCCTGCTTAGACAAGCCACTCGGGTCACATTAAGAAATTAATCAACCTACCTTACAGTACTAGAGAGACGGTGCATCTCAAATGAGTTAGACTTTTAATCTAAAGAGTCTCTCCCTCAATCAACCACTAGCTTGTTTCACCATCCTAATTTACGGGATCTCCGATCACATAGGACAGGTTACCACTACGGAATGACTTCAAGTGGGTCTCAAGCCCAACTCTCTCGATGCACCTTCTATCACATTACGTGATAGACCCTTAGTAAACTGATCTGCCAGATTCTTTGATGTATGGATATAGTCCAATGCAAATTACTCCGGAGTTTCTCAGTTTCCTGACAGACTTCAGATGTCTTTTCACATGCCCTGTAGACTTTATGTTGTCCCTAGAACTGTTTACCTTTATTATCACAGTTCATAGAAATAGCCAGTATAGGCTTCTCCACAACCGGTAAATTCATAAGGAGTTCACGAAGCCACTCGGCCTCAGCGCCATCAGTATCCAATGCTGTCAGTTCTGCTTCCATTGTAGACTTCATTAAGATAGTCTGCTTGCAAGACTTCCAGGAAATAGCACCATCTCCAAGCAAGAACGCATATCCGCTCGTGGCGTACAGCTCATCAGCATCAGAAATCCAATTAGCATCACAATAACCCTCCAATACCCTCGGGTGCCCGGTAAAGTGAATACCATAACTCATTGTTCCTTTCAGATAGCGCAGTACTCTCTTAAGAGCACTCCAGTGAGTATCTCCCGGATTTGACACAAACCGGCTTAATTTGCTTACAGCAAACGAGATATCAGGCCTCATGGCGCTAGTCAAATACATAAGCGAACCAACTATTTGAGAATATCTCAATTGATCCCTTGAAATTCTATGATTCTTCCTCAGCATCGCACTTGGGTCATAAGGAGTTGGAGCAGGTGTGTAGTCACTATGCCCAAACCGACTTAGTACCTTTTCCACATAGTGAGATTGCACAAGAGTTATCCCACCATTTTCTTCTTTTCTTAGTAGCTTTATGTTAAGAATAACATCGGCCTCACCCAAGTATTTCATCTCAAAATTATTAGACAGAAAATCTTTCACTTCTTTAATCACATCAACATTGTTACCAAAGATTAAAATATCATTCACATACAAGCACAAAATGACACTCACCCTGCTAATGGATTGGGCTGAGATGGATTAAACGGTTTGGATTGTGCGTCCGATGGCTCTGGGTTGGGAGCGCTGGTTTCCATGTACGTCTTGGGCTGGATCGTGCGTGGGCTATAGGGCTGATGGATTGAGCTGGTTTGGTGGGAGTAACAACTTTTCAGGTTCCATATGGTGCCCAATCCATGGGTGCAAACAAGTTACAGCCCAGCCTAGCTCGTCACCGCACGCTCCCAACGCTGCTTCGCACTCGCACGGCTGCGGCCACTTCGAGCTTGGAGAGCGACCCACCGGCGAGGACGAGCTTGGAGGAGGCGTGAGGACGAGCTGCGAGCACCGGCCCCAGCAGCCCCGCGATGGCAAGCTGCGAGCAGCGGCCTGAGCAGCCCCGCGAGGATGAGGTGCAAGCAGCGGTCGAGCGGGCGTACCTACGGGCGAGCAACCTCAGCGGGAGTACATGCGGGCGAGCAACCCCAGCGGCCGAGCGAGCGTACCTACGGGCGAGTGGCCTCGGCAGGAGTACGTGCGGGCAAGCGGTCCCGGCGGGCAGCGGCCCCAGCGGCGAGCAGCGGCCCCGGCGGGCGTACATGCAGGTGAGCAGCCCCACGACGGCGAGCATACAGTCCGTTGCGTAGGTGCCTATGGGTTGGAAATTGATATGTAATGGATTGGATCCACAGGTTGCCAAATGGATTGGGTTTGTTTCATTAGACAAGAGATCACGGACTGTAGCAATTTGATTCCCGCAATATTTGGATTGATTTAGTCTGGCTGACAAAAGCTGCTTGCCAAGAAATGGTTTGGTGTGGGTACAGATTGGATTACGATCCACTAGCAGAGTGAAATGACACCATTACCTCCACCATACCGATAATATACACATTTATCAGCTTCATTCACTGCAAAGCCGGCTGATGTTAAAATCTTATCAAACTTCTCATGTCACTACTTAGGGGCTTGCTTTAGGCCGTACAAGGATTTCAACAATTTACAAACTTTACCCTCTTGACCTTTTGCAACAAATCCATCAGGCTGATCCATATAGATCTCTTCCTCAAGCTCTTCATTCAGGAAAGCTGTATTAATATCCATTTGATGAATGAGAAGACTATGTGAGGCAGCCAAGGATAATAGCACACGAATGGTCGTCAATCGAGCAACTAGTGAGTAAGTATCGAAATAATCTTCTCCTTCCTTTTGTGTATAGCCTTTAGCCACTAGCCTTGCCTTGTACTTCTCAATAGTACCATCAGTCCTAAGCTTTTTTTTGAATACCCATTTACACCCCATATGTTTACATCCATAAGGACGATCAATCACTTTTCAAGTCCCATTAGACATGATAGAATCCATCTCACTTTGAACAGCTTCCTTTCACAAGTCAGCGTCAAGGGAGGAATATGCCTCAACAATGGTTGTGGGAGTGTCATCCACGAGGTATATAATAAAGTCTTCACCAAAGGATTTTGCAACCCTTTGCCTCTTACTCTTTCGAGTGACTATATTATTATCCTCTTCAAGAACTTCTTCATGGGATTTAACATCAGTGTGTACTATCAGTTCATGAGATTCAGGGATAGAAATAAAATCATGACTAGATATGCTAGGTGAATTATTCTTCATGGGAAATTCATACTCAAAAAACGTTGCATCTCTAGATTCCATGATTGTATCAACAACCATCTCAGGAACACTAGAATTTATTATTAAAAAACTTAACCCACGCTATGAATAGCATAGCTAAGAAAAACACAATCTACTGTTTTTGTCCAAGCTTTCTCTTTTTTATTGGCACATTCACTTTTGCCAAATAATCCCAAGTTCACAGGTAAGAGAGATTTAATCTATTTTTCTCCCATTCCTCGAATGGTGTAATTTCTTTGTTCTTCGTGGGCACCCTGTTCAGGACATGACACGTTGTCAATATAGCCTCACCCCACTATTCCTTGATAGTCCCATAGTCTTCAACATGGCGTTAACTAAATCAGTTAGAGTGTGGTTCTTTCTCTCAGCGATTCCATTGGAGTGTGGTGAGTATGATGACGTCCTCTCATGAATTATTCCATGCACTGCACTAAGCTCAGAAAATTCGTTTGAGAAATATTCTCCCCCGCGATCAGACCATAAACGTTTGATTTTCTTCTCAAGTTCATTTTCTACCTCAGCTTTATAGATTTTAAAATAATGCAATGCTTAATCTTTAGTTTTCATTAAATACACGTAGCAAAATCGAGCGCAATCATCTATAAAGTAATAAAGTATCTCTTACCACCCTTGGTCAATTTCCCATTCATCTCACAAATATAAGAATGAATTAGTTCAAGTGGTGCCAATTCTCTCACCACAACAGCTTTGTGAGGCTTACGAGGTTGTTTTGCTTCAACACAAACATGACACTTAGAACTTTTGACCATATCAAATTTCAAAATTAAATTTAAACCAACTAAGCGAGACATGTAACTAAAATTAATATGATGTAACCTCGAATGCCAAACATTTATCTCAACATTATTAGCCACATTATTCACAGACTTAAAACAAGTATCAACCAAGGATAAGCGGAACAAGCTTCCATTTTCATAGCCTTTACCAACAAAAGTGCCATATTTAGAAACGACGCATTTATTGGACTCGAATAATAGATTATAGCCATCTCGACACAGAATAGAACCACTAATCAAGTTTTTCTTTATTGAGGGGAAATGATGCACATTCTTGAGCTACACGGTCTTTCCCGAAGTAAGCTTTAGATCGACCGTACCAACACCACGAACAGCCACACGCGCCCCGTTCCCCATCAACAAGGAGGAAACCCGTCCGACCTGATAAAAAGAAAACAAGGAAACATCAGCACACACATGAATATTTGCACCGGTATCAACCCTCCAATCAGGTGAATGACAAACTGAAAAGGCAGTAGGCAATAAATTACCATACCCAGATGTTCCTGCCTTAGTCTCAACGGTGTTTGCTTATTTCTTTACCGGAGGCTTCCACTTAGCATCAGGACACTCTCTAGCACAATGCCTAGTCTTGCCACAGGTGAAACAATTCACCTTCTCCTTGTTCTTCTTATTCTTCTTGAAAGAAGTGGTGGGCTTTTGCTTGAATTCTTGGTGAAATTTCTTTTTTTGTGGATTGGGATGATTCTTTTGCACTACATGTGCGCTAGAATTCCTCTCACCGACCTTCTTGCCTTTGACATCCTTTGCCCTTACCTTGTTCTCAACATCTAGAGTCCCAACGAGCTGGGCAGCACCAAACTCTTGTCTCTTGTGTTTCAAGAAAGTTGCAAAATCAGTTCAAGATTGTGGCAGCTTTGCAATGATACAGCCAGCCACAAACTTGTCAGGAAGCACACACCTAAACATCTCAAGTTCCTTCACCAGTGCTTGTATTTTATGAGCCTGTTCGACTACCGAATGGCCCTCAACCATCTGATAATTATGGAACTGCTCCATGACGTATAACTCAGAACTGGCATCAGAAACCCCGTAACGGGCTTCAAGTGCATCCCACATGGCTTTTCCAGTTGGAAGTTCCACATATGCATGAACAAGGGAGTCCCCTATGATGCTCAACAGAGCAGCCATGCAAGTAGTGTCAGCATGTTTGAACGCCGCTCCTCCTCAGGGGTCTGCTGACCAACAACTCTCTCTTCCACCACATGAAAACAATACATGGAGGTCAACCACATAATGCATTTCTGGCGCCACCTCTTATATTGAGTGCCCTCAAAAGGAGTCGGTTTCAGCATGCCCGCAAAGCCAACAGATGAAAATTGCCTATCACGTTTTTGGATTGTTAGAAAATTAGGCAATTTCAAGTTTAATTTAATCTAGAAAATAACATAATCATGATATTGGTAACATCAATTATGCGCTTGTTCAAGGTAGACAAAAACTTCATGTATATTACGTAGATGACATTAACCAACAAGGTTTTGATCAGAAACTTAAGAGGATGATGAAGAAAATACCCTGCGGCAGAGCCGGAAGCACCCAAATGAAACATAGTGCCTCGTTGATGTAGTCGTCCCGCACGGTGCAGTGCTGTAAGGAAGCCGTACAGACCTAGCGCCACCTGGAGGAGGAAGATGAATAACAACGCCGGGGCCGGGAACAGAAGGACGAAACAGAGAGGACGAAGAAGCGATTAGCCGTGTCGCTTGCTGACACTCCCCAAAAACATGATGGTCACCCTTCACCCGAGTAGGTGAAATCGACGGGCGGAGACGTTCCGGAGGCTCTACTCTTCCATCTCGTGTGCGCGCAGGAGACAGAACGGGAACTGCTCTGCGCTACGGAAGATGTAGTTGTTCTTCAAGCCAGAGAAATGACTGACAGATGTCAAGATCCATATATTGGACACCGCGGAGAAGAAAGGTTACGGGGAGAAGTGGAAAAGCCAGCGGACAGGGAGGTGGTATTGGGAGAAACTCCTGTCATCAAGACCAACTCAGTTTTCCAATCAATTGAGCGACTCCCGTATTAATGAAGACTGAGTGGCAAAACCCGTCGCGTCCCGCTCACAGCGCTCGCTCGCAATGTTCAGTAAAATTCTTATTTGGTACTAAATTATATAACATGCATTATTCGGACCATATAGTTTACTAGTTTTATTAAATATTAAATAGGCCAAGCCCACTAAATATCTAACATGTTAGTGTGCCAAAAGCCGAGAGGTTGATTCGTGGATGCAGATGGCACTGATGGATGGAGCAGTGAGAGCGAGCGAGAGGTGATGATGAATTGAATGACTGCGCGTATATACGTGGATCTGTGGATCATGCGAACGACGACTCTGCCTGCCGTGTCTCGACGACTAGCAAGACCGTATATACTCGTTTGTCTGCCTGGCTGTAATCTGTTCTTGCCTACACGTTTTTTACCAAGACCCGATGGATGGGAACTTAAAAGAAATTGATAGATGAGATGAGATGAACAATTAACATATGCATCAGCATCAAAACCAGCCTGCGAAAACGACGACCCATCCTCTGCCGGCCACTCGTACTACATATCTTCCCATGCATATCTGGTTCCTTGTCTGCGCCGGCGTCGCCGTCACGGCCGTCGCTTCATTCGTTCTCCGCTCCACCACGCGTATACAAATACAATACAGGCGGAGGCGGCGTCCCTGCCCGCCGGCTCGGCTCCGGCACTCCGGCCGGCGACATGGCAAACATGAACCCACAGCATACTATACGACATCTATCTCTGGGCTTTGTCAGGCAAACTAGAAGTACAGAAGAGAACAGCACCAGCTTCCATCTCTTTACTACGTGTAATTAATAATAACTATACATACATAGATAATAAAGATACTACTAATGGTAATGCTCTGGTCAGGATATCCGGACGTTGCGTTCGCGGGCCGCGGCAACAGCCGAACTGGCGTATCCTCTTGTCCACTCGCCTTTAACCTTGTAGCTTCATTCTCTAGAAGGCTCTCCACTGCACTGCCGCAAAAATCGTGCTCCACTGCGACCATGTGCTCCGCAACGCTGCACTGCCCCATCGCGCTCCACAAGCCGGTCCGCAGCTGCCCCCTGCCCGGTCCGCGCCAAGGCTGTGATGTCCTGTGGCCGGTCCGTGGACGACGCGAAGCTCCATCACTGGGCTCAAAGAAACAGAGGGTGGCTCTGCTCCAGCCGCCGCAACATCGCGCTACTTGGCTGGTCCACAGTTGCCCCCTACCTGGTCCGCTCCAAGGCTATGGTGTCCCTTGGCCGGTCCGCCAACAACGCAAAGCTCCATCGCCGAGCTCGAAGAAACTGAGGGCAGCTCCGCTCCGGCCACCGCACTCGATAGCTATCACACCCCCCTGGCCGGTCGCTCCACGCCATTGGCAAGCTCTAGACCAATCAACTTCACACACCGACGAACCTCCATTTCTCCCAAGCAGTAAAGAGATGTTACACTGAAAGCGTATGTTGCAAGTGTACATTTTAAATATTTCAGGTGACTCAGAAATGTGTTGCAAGTATTTCATATGGATATTGCAAAAGTAGATCGGGATGCTGTAGTTGTTGCATGTAATGGTTTGTACACATATGTTGCAAGCGTTTGTTTCCAATATTTTATATGTTTTCAGGCGTATGTTTACAAGTGTGTTTATTTAAATGTTGCATATGTTTCACACAGTGTTTTATCTAGATGTTGCATATGTTTTGCTATAGGTTTCAAGTATTTTTCAGGTGTTTTCAGCAAGTGTTTCATCTGTCTTCTTTTATATGTTGCAAGTATTGCATCTAGATGTTTTAAAAGTAGATCCGGTGTTGCACATGTTGCTATGGCTATACAAACATGTTTCAGGCACATGATTCAAGTGTTTCATCTGTTTTAAACGTATGTTGCAAGTGTTTTATTTGAATGTTTTAAAAGTAGATCTCAGAAAAGAATATGCTGCTGCTAGTGGGCCGTCATAGGTCACCGTGCCACTGTGGGTCACCGCATGCGTCTACTGCAGGTGGTGTTGCTGCTGTTGCTGCGTGCATGTGGGTGTGTGAAACGGAGCGGGCTCGGGGTGATCCCCACGCATGCGTGGTCCCGCGTGGCCTCTGGAGTGGGATGGGTACGTCAGGTACGGGTTCGGGAGCACTGTCCGATGCTAACGCCCCAGATCGAATGTCCGAACACTAGCAAGTCCCTACTACTTAATTATATACATAGGCTTGTTGTATACTACTGCACTTGTGCTTTTGTGTCTCCCAGAGAAGAGGGATTAACAACACAGCCCTGCCACGGGCTACGCCACCGCCAGGCCGGCTATGCGCAACGCGCGGGCCATGCTTTGGGCTACGTCGGGCGAGAGGGAGAGAGAGAAGAAGGGGAGCTAGGGCGGATACGTGGACGGCAGAAGGACTTGCTGACTTAAAAAAGAGATGGCCGAAAGAGACAGAGGAATGTAAGGGAGGAGCAAGGGGAAAGAAAAAAATAACGATGAAATGCGGAGTAAGAGCTAGTCCCCATCGGATCAATTTCATCTGCCATTATGTGTTATTATTTCTTCTTTTTACTCAATTTCATACTTTGGTATATGCCCTTATTTTCTTCTCTTTCTATAAAAAGGAACAAATATATACCTGTGAAATTAGTTATTTTTTATTTATATTTAATGCTCCATATATGTATTGCAAGTTTGATGTAACGGGAAATCTTCTTTTTGCATAGTGCTTTTTTAAAGCAACTAAACACAGCCTCTACGTGAAAAGTTGTTTTTTTTCACGAAGTCGCATAGAAAAGATCTGCTTCATCACCAAATCTCTTCCAGGTTGGCCAAGGCTTAACTCAGGTCGTATTCTTATCCGAGAACGTGGATCGCACGTATTTCATCCAAATAAGCTACAACATCACAGCGACTGGACCAGTAAAAAAAGAAGAGAGAATCCAAGACTTAGACTGTCCGCACTGGCGTACTCTAAACGATACTCTAAAGCTTTAGAGTATGAATATAGAGTAAAAACTGCTGCACTGGATACTCTAAAACGATACTCTATCCTTTCTCTTACTCTATATTTAGAGTAGTACAGTGTTTACTCTATAGTGCACAGTGGCGGGCCCTACTAGCTAAACCAAGGAAAAAATGCTATAACTCACAAACCAAAAATCCAAATTAAATTTCGATTGCACCATTAAATTCGTCTCAATAAATCCTTCAAAACTAGATCACTCATGAATATATTTAGATAAAGCGACAAGTGGGTCCCACAGTAGATAGAGTGGATAGAGGATGATATAGAGGATGGATGGGTGCGGGAGAATTGAGTATAGAGGAGAGAATCTTGCTGACTAGGACATATAGAGGATGAATATAGAGGACCATGAGTGCAGATAGCCTAATATCTCCTCACTTGCTGTTAGTACGGCAAAGGTAAAACGCGCTGACCTGGCCAAGGGTGACTTGGTTGCTTTCACTTTCACCACCCTTGTGTGTCCGGTCGTGGACTGGGTCGTGATGTGCTCCTACGTGCACACAGCTACACACAGGCGCAGCAGATCCCTACGGGTCATATCCACCCGGATACATAGGGCCATCCCGTCCGTCCGTCCGTCGTTGGATTGGGCTGCATTCTGGACTGTGCACTACTTTGTCAACGTATTATATATGATCGTTACGACTCAACTGTGTCGTCGCAGTCGCCGTCCTCGATCGCAGCTTTCTTCTCGTGCACCTCAACTGAATTCTGTAAAGTGATGGAAGAGAAACCAATATACTTAGTATATTAAGAAAATATATGGATTACAATGTTTGGTTGATCTAAGTCGAACATTTTTATATGTAATCGTCAATTAAAAAAGTATAAGTTAACAACAGATTTATTAATTAAGTGTAATGAACTTCTTCTTTATCAATAGAAATAGGCACCATCTCGTGTCGATTCGTTCAAAAAAAAATGTACTCCCTCTATCCCTAAAAGGATGGATTTCTAGAGTTGTCTTAAATCAGACTTTTTAAACTTTGACCAAATTTATAGAAAAAAGCGCTAAGATTTATGGTCCCAAATTAATATCATTAGATTTATCATAGAATACATTTTCATAAAATGTTTATTCTATGCCATAGATATTGATGCTTTTTTCTATAAAGTTAGTCAAACTTAAAAAAAAATGACTGGCATGGATACTGGGAATCCATCCTTTCAGGGACCGAGGGAGTAGTAAAAGCTCGATGCTTATGGTGTGGCGCATCGAATTAAACATGGCGGCCGGTAAAATTAAACCACGATGTCACCTATGACAAAATTCAATTTGCCTCTTCAGTTTAAGTATACATAATTAGATATAAATAGACAGGGTAAGCTTTGCAGTCTGGCTGGCCGCTGGTGTGATTGATATATAGTAGGAGTAATATGGTAGGCACTTATTATTATAGTAATTGGCCGGCGGAGAGATGAGAAGTGGATCATGGATGAATCGGAGGTGCTAGCGCCCGAACGTCCGGACAGACACCTACATCCAGACGCCTGTGCACTACACTCTGTTTCACGCTCCACACGGGGTCCACGCGGCTCGAGCGACAAGTGGAGAAAGGCCCGTGGCACTTCCAACTCGGAAGGACCCGACCGCGGCGTCGTATGGATGCCCTACCGGCGCTGGGAGAAACGATGCAGCAGAAGGTGGGGAGGAGAGATGCAACACCCGATCTACTTTTCAAACATTCAAATACACTAGTTGCAACATACATCTGAAGACAGTTGAAACACGTGAAATATGCTTCTGAAACACTTGAAAAACATCTGAAAAACACTTAAAGACCATTATAACCATACGCAAAAATCCAAATAAAATACATGCAACGTATGTGTGAAATATATACAACATCCAAATAAACATGCTTGCAACATGGGTCCGGAAAACATGGATGAAACATACCTTTGAAACACTCGGAACATGCGCTTGCATCATGCCTTTGAAACAATTGCAACTACGCCCTTTCGAAAAAAATTACCCTTTCAAAAAAAACAATTGTAACATACACAACATGTGCAACATCCCCCGATCTACCTTTGCAACATCTGTATAAAACAAATGCAACATACATTTGAAACATACATATGCAACATAGGGGAAGAGAAGGCTAGCCGGTCGATTCCGGCCGCCGGGGTGGGGCGGAACTCGGTCGCCAGTGTGAGAGAGGGCGTCGCCAGGGGTGGGGAGGGCGCTGCGCCGGGGTGGGGTAGAGCCGTCCACTCCCCTGCAACACCGCCGCGCCACCTCCATGATCTTACTCGTGCTCCATGGATCTTGCCGGAGTGGGGAAGAAGGCCACCGGATCCACGGGCATTGGGCGCTCCGGGTGGGTGAGCACACCGGGGTAGGGGAAAGGGCCACCGGGGTGGGGTGGAGGGCGCCGACCACGGCGAGCGCGCGAGATGTGCGCGAGCGGCCTCTGCCCCGGCCAGCCGCCGCGAGTTGCGCGGTCCTAGCTCTGCTGCAGACTTGCGGTGTTTTTTGTTCTCTACAGTGACTCAGCTGGACGAGTGGATAAGCTGGACGAGACGAGCGAATAGGAGGTAGTCATTTGGGCTGTCTATGTGGCCCATGAACGGAAGCGTCCGGGCGAATGGACGCCTTGCTACAAGAATTACCGTGAACGAATACATACTCCTTCTGTGCCAAAATAGATGTCATTCTCACCTCCCAAGAAGTCAAAGACTTTTAACTATGATTATATATAAAAAAAATATTAATATTTATAATACATAATTAGCATCATTAGATAGATCGTTGAATATATTTTCATAATAAAATTATTTAGAAATATAAATATTACACGTATTTTTTACAAATGTAGGCAAAGTTGAGAAAGTTTGACATGCACATATTTCATAACGACTTTTATTTTGGGATGGAGGAAGTAGTCAGTGTGCCAAAGCCAAAGAGGAGCGCTGGTAGTGTGCCAAAGCCGAGAGGTTGATTCATTGATGCAGATGGCACTGATGCATGGAGCAGTGAGAGCGAGCGAGAGCCGAGAGGTGATGAATTGAATGACTGCGCGTATATACGTGGATAGATGTATCATATCATGCGAGCGACGACTCTGCCTGCCGTGTCGACGACTAGCATTGCAAGACCGTACACACGTATATACTCAGGTACTCGTTTGTCTGCTTGGTTGTGCTTGCTTTAATCCCTTCTTGACTACACGTTTTTTACCAAGACCACCCGATGATGGATGGAAACTGAATGGAATTGATAGATGAGATGAGCTGAATAATTACTTACTAATATCAGCATCAGCATCAGCCCAATGCAGAAACCAGCCTGCGAAAACGACGACCCATCATCCTCTGCCGGCCACTCGTACTACATATCTTCTCATGCATATCTGGTTCCTTGTCTGCGCCGGCGTCGCCGTCACGGCCGTCGCTTCATTCTCCGCTCCACCACGCGTAATGCGTATGCAAATACAATACAGGCGGCGCCCCTGCCCGCCGGCTCGGCGCCGGCACTCCGGCCGGCGACATGGAAAACATGAACCGACAGCAGGCTACCTAAACTACACGACATCTATCTCTGGGCTTTTCCAGGCAAACTGGAAGTAGAAGAGAACAGCACCGGCTTCCATCTCTTTACTTCTTGTATAATAACAATACATATATAGATCCTAAATATATACATATGCTTGTTGTATACTACTGCACATGTGCTTTTGCATCTCCAAGAGAACAGGGATTATCATTAAACAACACAGCCCTCTCAGCAGTCGCCTGCCCTGCACTGCCATACGATAAAAAAAGTTACAAGCAGTGACAACGACGGACACAAACACACACACACACATAATCTAAGCGACGACGACTCAACAACTATAGCAGGCTGCAGTGGAACCTTGCGCAGGCACGCGACGCGTCAAACTCGGTCAAGCAACAGCACCAACAGATATTCCGCAAAATCCAAAGAAACCGGCATTCTTTTCTCTATTGCGGCACTTTGCACATTAATTAGATAGATAAAAATAAAGATGATGTGCATGACTAATCTAGTGCGAAGGCTTGATAAAGACACTACTCCAGTTACGAGTGCTCAACCGAGTACAGGCCCTGTTCGGCAGGCTGTTTTTTTTTTTTATAAGTCGGCTATGGCTGATTTGCTGTGAAAGAAAAACACTGTTCCACGGCTGATAAGCCGTGCTGATAAGCTCAGCCGAACAGGAGGAACATGCTTTTGCATGCATGGCAAGCGGTGCTGAAATGAGTAGGACCGGGTGTGGTTGTATTCGGTTAAAGATCGCGGGGATGCTGCTCGCGTACTGCTCGATTGCCGAACATAATCCTTTGTATTCTTGTGAAACTCTTTTCCATTAAGACGTGCCATGAGTCCATGACACGCTCGTGCGGAAAGGCAAGCGATGCTGCTGCCTCCAATTGCTCGCTCGGTGGGTGTCTTGGGCTTGGATGGGTTGTGGGGATGGGGTTGTTTGAACTAGCTAGCCCCGATCCTAAGTGGCTTGCTATCAGAAACGCTCACGATCGCAACTTGTAGTGACTCATGCGACTCAGTATACGTACGACTAGACCTGTGAGTACTAACGAAACTATGGCACTTGGCGAATCACAACGCGGTCGGAGCCTTAGAAATGCGAGACGTCATGACTTCGTTCACACGTCGCAGCTCCCGCGGCGCCAATTGATGATGTGTCACAGTGATGGCTTATTGTTGTGTTGAGTTTTAAGACCATACGTACGCCAAGTGCTGACACCAACATTACATATCTATAAGGAGGGACCCCCTCGTTTCGGTGGCTTAGAGCGGTCACTCCACCCCTCGAGACAGGCCCTGTGAACCATAGCATGTGGCGGGAATGGGTTCCCAATCTTCCGTCAGGTCAAAACAACTCTTCTTTCGGTTGGAATGCGACACACCGACCCGACTTCATATAAAAGACCTAAACCCTAGATCTTAGCACAACAATTCCTATGGTTACCAACCGTGTCACAATACGGCTGATCTCGCCGAGTAAGCTAATCCCTACCTATGAAACAAAGAACACAAGCAAGAATTCGAAAGAAGCAACTCAATTCAAGTGACAATTCGCAGATCTACTATCAAACACTCGAAGTTAGGGTTTCACAACCAATGACGGCAACTATTCAAAGACAGATTAATCTCAAGCAAAACCCCAAACCTAACTTGGGCGATGAAAACTTGATATAAAGTCTTTGAGGCGTGATACCCATGGACGTGACCCCTTAATGGGATATAAGAGGATACATGGCACAACGGACCAAAAGACAGTGAAGCAGCACCCTGACAGATTCTTGAAGTTGTCTTCCTTCGACGATCTCCGTTGATTCTGGTGGAATTTTGATGTAAAACAAAATTCCTTGGTTAGCTTATGAAACTATTTTTTCATGCATATGTGGATCGTGAAAAACGGAGTCCGTATGCGTTCGGGGCTCTGTTTTACTATGTACAGGCTGGTCGTAGAGGCTAAGGCATACTCGAACTCGAGTTGAACTAGACCTCTCGCTTGACTTGGACATCCTTGCTAGTCTTCTTTGCCTCCACAGCTCTCTCCAAGTACTTAATGACATTATATGTTCCTAAGCATGGTAACATCATTAGGTAGTAATCTATTTTCAAAACTATGAAAAATATTGCTTAATAACAAGCTCATCTTTAGATTTAGTTGTCGCATTCGAGCTCCAGTCATTGGATATTGCATAACGGCTAAAGGATCAACCAGTGCATCCGAAGGAATGATTCCCTCGTTAGCACATTGCCCCCCCCCCCAAACAAAGAGAAAAATCATCATTTGATATCCATGTGATAGGGTCTTTCTTCCGTTGCTCTTGCAAACTCGAAATTTTCTACTCCTTTCATTATAAATTATAAGATGTTTTGGATTTTCTAGATACACAACTTTTATTATACACTTATATATACACATATAAGTACAAAGGTCGAAACAACTTATAATTTGGATTGAATAATTTGACACTCACTTAAATTTTCTTGCCTAAATTTCCTAGTATTTGACACTCACTTAAACTTTCTTGCCTAACCTGACACCACCGTTCATTTTGAGCACTAACGGCGCTAAGTGGCGAATTTAAATGACCATTTTACACCTCTGCACGTGCAAAGTTATCTGTACATAAATAAGGCGAATCTGCATACCCAGAAGGTGGGCATTCTTTTCTTTTCCTTGTTCAAATGGAAACGTCCTCTCTTTTTTGCTATTTTCATTTGATTCTTTAAATGTATATGTACTGACATAATTTCATACAAGTGGTTATTAACCAACAATCAGTTAATCTGAGATAGGCAACCAGCAGCACCAGGTCAATCATGTTGCAGCCTCAGAATGTCACAAAGAAATTAAGAAAAAAAACGAGAATAAGTTGTACCAGGATTCAAACACAGAACAACAATAAGTTGCACCTCCCTAGCATTCCACTAACGCCTCCGGGATCCCGGACTTTTCCCTGGTGGGTAATCCATGAGGATATCATTCTAATTATCATTCTAGTTCTTAGTGGGGGGTTTTTCCATCCCTGTGTTTTGCTCCCCATTGCTTCCAAAAGAGCCCTAAGGTAGTATTTGGTTGGAAGGATTTGGTGGGATGGGATGGAATGGACCTGGTTTTGGGGCTGTTTGGATGAGAGTCCGACAAGGAGCAAAGTCATCCACATGGAATATTCGGAGCATATTCGGCTGACTCCCGTCCCTCGAAATCGAGGGACAGAGTCATCCCCGATTCACGCCGTCTGGAATGCGAGCGGATGTCAAGTCGTCACGGGCGTACGGCGACGTGGAGAGAAGAAGATAAGGGCCTGGGGAGGAGAAGATGATAAGCGCGCTAGCCAGAGCCGAGGCAGCGTGGCCGGCGAACTCTACACTGGGGAAGGGATTGCGCCGACGAGCAGAAGCAGCAGGGGGCAAGGCCTGGGGCGGGCCGTGGCGGCGCTTGGGGCGGGCGGCGGTGGGCGAAGGAGCAGAGGATGTGGAGGCTCCTCTCTCATCGGCTGAGCTCACAGCTAGAGGCACCGCGCTACGCGGAGAAGATGAGATGCGGCCAAAAAAAAACTCATGAGGATTCAGTTCGACCGCAAAAAAAAAGTTGCTAAAGACAATGGCGGGTAGGGTCCACGTATTGCTAGATTGATCTACACGTTTGCATAAAAAAAGATTGGTCTACACGTGATATCTACTGCAGCGTTCAAAATCGAGTCATAAATCCCTGAGGATGGCAAGTGGGGTTGTCTAAAATAAAGTTGGACCCACAGTTACCTGCTTTTTAAGGGTGTCAAATCTAACATCCATCCTATTCATATTTATCTCTTTATCTAAATACAAAATGGGCCCATCCCATCCTTCATCAACCAAACAAAAACGGCCATCCCATCCCATCCCAGAAATCAGAGACTTGACTGTCCCACTCCACCTCGACTCCCAAACAAACGCTACCTAAGTTGTACCAAGATTCAAACCAATAAGATGTACCAGTATTCAAAGGCAGACCAACAAAGAGGAGACCCCCAAGCACACTGCTCTAAGGCTAGTCTCAAAGGTGGTTTCATAAGTGTTTCATAGGTATTAAATAAACTAACATGATATATATAAATAAGGAGATAGATGAAAAAAATTTCATGAGATAAAATAAGTTTTATGATAATAAAACTTGTTTACACTTTTTTTAATAACCGCAAGTTTTAGAAAAACGACAAAATTTTTATTTTCATGAGTATTTCATAGGTATTAAATAAACTGACATGACATAATATAAATGAAGAGAATGATGTTAAGATTTAATGAGATAAAATGATTTTTATCTTAATAAAACTTGTTAAAACTATTTCTAATAACGGAAAGTCTTGGAAAAAGAGACATAAAATCCTCACTAAAACTGGCCTAATCTGTACAATTCATGAGTAGCTAATTAGCCGCTTCAGACACATGAGGTGTACACACATTTAAGTTCACATATTCATCGAAATTCACATACACACCAAGTCCACATCCATTACATAGGACAAAAAATGAAGCATATGAGAATCTCACTTAGCCTTCTTTTACTCCTTGTGCTCATTGAATCCTCCTTTTGTCCTTGTCCATCACAGATGTTTGCTCTATGATCTTGAAAACTCAATGAAAATTGACTTGAGCTGATTTGAGCCACTTTTTGACCTACACATGCATGTATGGCAGCAGAGAAAACTATCACAGAAACGTCTAATTTATACAAAATCAAGTATGACCACCCCGCTAAGAACATTGGCACACGTATACCATCACTTATATAAACCCTGTAGTCCGTTGAGTGTCACGAAGAACATCGAATAAGCCACATCAAAACCAAGATCATAGTCGATTAAGCAAATATACATCACATACAAAGAGTTTGCAGCTAAAATAATACTACAATTGAGTTCACAAATATTTGGGGAAGTAACATCTACACATCTTCTAAATTCTACAACTTCCCATACAGAAACTCCCAGCCACCGGCTCCTTTTATTTGGATCTGGGATTCTAAGTGCTCCAATAAACTCAGAGTTTTCTCCTGGTTACTTCTTATGGACAGGCTAAATACAAGGAACATTTTAAAGAGGAAAAAAACATAAGTTGGAAGGAAACAATTATAACTGTGTTCTCTATAATAGCAATGTGGAAGAAACTCCTTTTCACTTGTTCTTTAGCTGCACCTTCAGTCAAGCTTGTTGGCAGCACCTAGGCATCCAATGGAATTTTGCAAGTGATTTCTTCCAAATGCTGATACAAGCCAAGCAACAATTTTCGAATCCTTACTTTATGGAGATCTTCATCATTGCGGCTTGGCAGATTTGGAAACAAAGGAATAACTTCATCTTTGATAGGGGTCATCCTTCCTTAGATTCTTGGAAGTCCAGCTTAAACGAGGAAGCTCAACTTCAGGCCCATAGGTTCTGTGAGGCTAAGCGTCCTGCTTTCCTTTTCTGTATAGATTCTCTAGCCTAGTTTCTTTGCCTCTCTCAGGCTTTCTGCTGTTCGTTGTTGGCTTGTTCAGCTTTGTGCCTTGTACAACTTCTTTTTTATATTTATACTAATATAAAAGCTTACAGTGGGGGCTTCCCCTGCTGTACCATTTTCAAAAAAAAAGTTCACAAATATTTAGTACAATACTGAGTTCAAATCTGATTAGAGGAAAGGAAACAACATAGCTTTGAAATGCTTACAATAACATTAGTTCAAAATATAAAGCTAGCTTAAATAACATCCTCCAACAAAAGCATAGATGAGAAACATCTACAGATTTGACAACAGCATAATAGGCACTCGTTTTAGCCATAACTCGATATTTAAACATCCAACAAAGGTGTTCTTGGACTTTTTGGAAATCTTATGAAATTGCCTACAACTTTCTTATTATCACCCAGAGCTGATTCAAAAGTTAACAAGGTCAAACAACATGAAAAAGCATTTCTGTCAAGACTTTGACAAAATCCGACACTAAGCTTTAGATATTTGTAATTGGAGTTCTAGTCCACCAAAAGTTATGTTATTTAACATTTTGAAAAGCCTAAGGAAAGTACTACAACTCTCCTGTTTCCACCAAGAGATGATTTAAGGGCTAGGTAAAAGAAAAGCACAACCTATCAGACCTGTACATAACACATGCAAAACCGGACATGGAATTTGTAAATTCTATAACTCCCAAACCAGTTAGCCTAAAATCATAAAATTTTAAAACAACAAAGATCAACAAGTTATCTATAACTTTTGTATAGACCACATTCACAGAAAACATCATTTTCATTAAAAAACAGTGGCACAACAGAAACTAGGTCTGCAGCCATTTCAGCATATAAGTAGAAAGGTTGTTTTCTTGTTTCTTTAACAAGACAAATTTTTCTGAAAAAAAAAATAAAACAAAAACCGAAAACTAAAACTCGAACAAGGCTAGGTATTAAAGTTAGTGGTCTGTAACTTGCTATTTTGATTTAATAAAAACAACCACCGTGTGAAAAAAAAAAACTACCAGAGCTATTATGAGAGGTAAGGTAATTAGAGTGCAATCTAAGTTTTCATTCAACAAAATACAAAATTCAGAACTAGTACTCTCTCCATTCTAATTTCTAGGTCGTTTTTGCTTTTATAAATTCAGAATTAGTACTTTTATTATATATCTAGACATATCATATATCTAGGTACATAACAAAAACCATGTACCTAGAAAAGCTAAAGCGACTATAGCTTTGGACGCATTTTGGCTTTTCTAGATATATATAGTTTTTGTTATTCACTTAGACATACACTGTGTAGGTACATAGTAAAAATAATGTATTTAGAAAAGCCAAAACTTCTTATAATTTGGTATAGAGGGGTACTATTTTGATGCTCCAAAACTAGTTTTTTCTTTTTTTTCTTAGTTGTACTTTCCAAGGTTCAACTGTGGTGACAAAGAGGGTAATTAAAATTCACCACAAGCATGTAGGTTTTTCCAAATAATCATGAGAATAAATGTGAAATTGAAACCTATGTGGAAAAGACATAGATGTTGCTGGTACTTCATCCACCAATGGCACAATGAGACTTTAAGCTGATTTGGTGGTCCTTACCCTCTTCTTTGGCGGTTCTCTAAGTTCTCCTTCCAGTCCAAATTGTAAGTCATTCCGGCTTTTCTAGATACAGACAATACAAACAATTTTATTATGTATCTAGACATAATGTATATCTAGATGCATAGCAAAAACTACATAGCTAGAAAAGCTAATCTAAAACGACTTACAATTTGGAGCAAAGGGAGTACATAATCTTCTCATCAACACCTACATGTTCATTCTCTAGTAATGAATTTCTAAGATTGGTATCCTCATCTTGTTCTATTGTGTTTTTGTGCTGCCCTTGCACATCAAAATGCCATTAAGTGATTAGGTAGGATCACAATATTAAGTGAACATGTTGATGAACTTTGTCTTTGTTTACCAAACATCAACACTTGGTCTGATTTTACTTTTCAAAAATGACGAAAAGATTCAAGAACATCATAGTATTGGATGTGTTCAGCTTCCAAATAACCTGTAGGCCACTGGTCTACAATTGATTCAATAAGATTTTATAATATATTTCCAATCAGAATCGACAACCTTCTCTATGGAAAAATATCTCACACCCTTTGTGGCTTTCTCATGATTGCCACGAAGTTTAATTTTGAGCAAATAAATTGTATCCGGATCCATCCTGAAAGGAAAGACAACCTGATGCATGATCATTGCTAGTAGACAAAACCAGAAAAATATAGATGCTCAACTCACCCTTAAGCCATTCATGATGTTTTTGTTGTTGCACATGCGCCATTACTAGGAGAGGCCAACCCGGAGCCTCTGGGCGAGCACGCAAGTGTGCCGCCACATGCAGGTGGACCTGTGCCTCGAGTTAAGTCCACCATCGGGCCAAAGCCGCACCTCCATCATCAGGCCAGCACGCCTCAAGCCATCGCTCAAGCCTTGCTCAGGCCTTGTCACCGAGTGAGCAAGACTTCGAGCCGTCACCCGCAACTGCCCTTGTAGCGACACATGCATCGCCTCACGCCACGGGATGAGGCCGACCCAGGTCACCACATGATCGGCCCCAAGGACCGTCAGGTGAGGCCGCCCTGGGCAAGCATGCCTGCACCCTATTGCGATGCCCGCCATAAAGACGCCGCAACTAGCCTCGCCTCGGGTCGCCACACGATTGGCCCCATGCACAGCCGGGTCAGGCCACCCTGGGTGACCATGCCTCCATCCTGTTGGGATACCCGCCATAGGAGCACCACTGTCTTCACTAGTCATGGTGTTGGCCTCCATCTCCATGGCGGCCGCCTGATCTAGGGTTTAGAGAGGCTGGTTCACATGTCTGCACTAGATGGTTCGAGCAATATTGGGAGAAGGCCAAATGGTTCAGGATAAATTTTGTCCATATGACAAAAGAACTAACTCGGTCCACACAGCCAACTAACAGAATAGGATGAAATTGAACAGCAGTGTAAATTTAGGGATGGACAATCAAGTGTATATCAAATAGAGAAATTCAAGCCTTGCAAGGGCCATGGAAGGAAGACCCCTATTATATGGGTCATATATAGGTGTCAAATAGGGAACTACTGTTCACACAATAGCTATAGAGCTGGCCAGGCGCCCAGACCAGATTAGAATATCTATCAGTTTGTTGTCAGAGTAATGGCCAAACCACCGGCCATACAAAAGCATGATCCACGTACATAAATATGAAGCCACATAAATCTCAATCAGGTCAGCATGCCTTGCGCTGGTCCCTCTCCTTGCTCTATTTCCGCTGACTCACTTGAGCTAGGCTCATCTTTGAGTTTGTTATTTGGGCTGCTGCGCAAGATCAAGAAACCACTTAGTAATATCATATTTATTACAACAGTATCAACTGCTTACAGAAAAGGTGTAGTATCATACAGGACATAAATAAAGGATTGCGTAACCCAATCGACTAATTCATTTGTGCCAAGATATTTCAAAATCAGGCAAATGGCAATGGCCCCAGCAGCACAAGGGTCATCCAGCTAGCTGCGCTGCAGCAACCAACCAGCAAAGGACAAGCAAGCAAGCAGCAGCAGGAAGCCAGCGGTGGCAGCAGCTTAAATGTGGAGCGAACAGGGCAAATAAAACTGAGATGAACCACAATTTGATTTCATTTCGGTTACAGCATGATAGATTCATTTTCAGAAGGCAATCAGCAGTACCAAGAAACACTCCTGTAACATTACTTCTACATTAAGACATCTTCCCTGATGGACCAGATACATTTATGCAGAACACAATTCTAGAATTGTGACTAAGCAAGAGCACCTAGACAAATAGATGAATGCGTACTGCGTACAGCAGGGCAAGAATCCAGAGACAACATTATGGGAAAAGGGCAAACAACTCTATGTCCAGGTAATGCAACCTAAAAAACATGCAGGCAACCTTTTTTTTAAAAGGCAGGCAACCAATTAGTCCTACACATTTGAGTTGAGCAACCATCCAAAAGTTTGTGCTAAAACAGGGATGCTAGAAAAATGTTGATACATGGTGGTCTAACCATAATCAAACATAGATGATTATGCATCCACTATTTATGTAATTGCAAAGAATATACAGTTGGGGGAAAGAGTTATCGCAACTAACCTTCCGTTGCTATTAGAAGATTCATCAGTGATATCTTTAATAGCTTGATTGAGTGCATGAAGAGCTATCTTCTTAACCTGCCATTGCAGATCGACAAGACACAGAATTTAAATTTAAATTTAAATATCTAGATTAATAAGTCCAGAAAGATAAGAATGCCCAAATAGAGAGGAATAGAAGCTGAGGCAGACAAAAATCGAAATAATATACACAACATTTACAATCATAAAAAGAATTAGCAAATGTTACAGGAGTATGGACGGAGTCAGTGACCGACCTCTAGTTTATCTTCATTCACCCTATGCCACTTCGGAAGCAGACGGAATTCTTCTGTTAACCTGATGCACTCTCGCACATTTTCCGGAGAAACAAAGTCAAGTGCAACCTTTATGCAAGACTGCCCAATAAAAAGGTGTCACTGATTAGCAGCTAATTTGATTAAGGAGCATCTCACTGATGGCAGTGGGGACGGACAGCTGTTTCTATGTCCTGTCATGTCATACCTTCAAATTTCTAACCTGGTGGGGACATCCTGCTGGGATAAATACTGCCTCACCTAGCTTCTGTTCAAATGTCCAAGGCTCGACTCCTGCAAAAGTAGCATGAAAACCGGGAAATATCACTAGGGCGAAGTTCAAGTTCAAAAAGATATAAAGGTAATTAACTAACCATATTCTTCCTTAAGCTTTCTCTTGTGGTCATTTGTTAGATAAAAACACTGATCATGTATAGGATGAGTAACCTGCCAAAAAGGGATAGCTCTTCAGCATGAAATTGGATGCCAGATGGTACAACATACGTTTGTGGCCAAATAACAAGTCTGGTTACCTGCTTCACAGGCTCAAAGTTGCAATGCCTAAACTCATCTGCATGCTTCATCAGATAATCATGCAGTTTGCTCACATCTTCCCGTCGGAAAATATCCCACAATGCACCACCCTCTGCTTGGTTTCCATCTACAGATGGGGCGTCATCTTCTGACTCAGGAGCCACGGTAATTCGTCCGGTCACATTTCCCTCTTCCTTGGTAGAGAGACTCTTCATTTCTAAATGATGCTTCTTCTTTTCCACTGCTGCAATCCTTTTTGCTTTGAGTTTTATTTCATCAGTATGTGTGAGGATATTGACCTGTTCAAGAAATAGAAATAGAAAATAAAAATTATGTGGGATGATATTGACCAGTTCAAGCAATAGGAATTAGAAAGTGGCATGATACAGGTAAAACTTAACCAATAAACAAAAGAATAATAGAAAAAGAATCACCAATGAACAGAAATGAAACCAGGAACATTAAGCTGGCAGATATATATTCTTGATAACTGAGACATTGTTTCTAGATTTTCCAGAACTATGGTCAGCCAAAACTGCCACCAATTAAAACTGGCATTAAGCCATTACAATAACAGATGCAGCTACAACAACACCAAATTCAGGACTTCAAGCTGTTATTGCCTAAACTAGTGTTGTAGCTCTGTAAAATTCAAGTGTTGTTAAGTCCTTAACAAGGCAAATCTTTATTGTTGAGTTGCATATCAATGCCAAGAAGCATATGCAAAACTGTATATTTACCGCATCAGACATATCGCAGTGAAGCTTGGTGACAGAATCACCAATTCCCAACTCTTTGGAAACCCCATATGCAATATAAGTCTTTGGACCAAGGTCTGGCTTATTAATACCCTCGGGAAGCTTTACTGCCAGATTAAGAGGGCCACATTTAGGATCTGTGTAATCGCGAAATGGCAACGCAGACATAAACTCTGCACCATGTCTAGGCAGCCGCTCCTCAAAAGAACGATGTGGTGGCCAATCTTTAAGCTTAAGTAACAGGGGCAAATCGTCTGGACCAACAAGCCCACGTGAATACCCCGTAAAAAACATATGAATGTTTACATCAACCTGCATTCAGAGTACATGAAAGTAACATTAGTTTTTAGAAGTTTCATTTAGGAAAGTCGTATCATTTCCAGCTAATAACAGTCACGAGAATATTACAAACCTCACACCAACCCAAGCATTCAAGAGCAAGAACTGAGAGCCTCTCAACTTTGTCTCTCTTCTCTCGCAAGGCACGCCACATAACCATCGGTTCCCAGCTTAATCCAGAAGTCAACGCAAGCGTATCACGGACAATTACAGGTTCACCCTTCAACCAGTGCTCCTGGAAATGATCTAAACTTCCATTTTGGACATCTGTAGCGGTTGGGCAATATATGTAGTTATCACAGGAATTCTCCCTGCAAGCTGATTTCCGCGATATACCATCATCCATGTCACCGGATTCAGTGAAGCAGGAACATTTTGATCCTTCCATCTTCACCTTCGAGCCATTATTTACCGCTGAATTGGCTCTCTCCAGTAATTCAGCCATAAACTTCTCTTCAAACAAGCACTTAAGTTCAAGAAGAGAGCCCCCACAACCACCAAATGCATTTGGTGGGCAAGGTATGGTTCCATCATTATTCACAGTCCACTGTCTCAAGCTAGAAGTGATATTGTCAGCAGGAACTACATTATCTATCAACATGCCATTCTGTCCATCAGATGGCCCTTTACATACAATTTTATCATGACTAACTCCCAATTGCAAATCTTCCTTGCCTCCACCATCAGCCTTGGTACCATTACCAGGAACAAGGCCTCGACGAAGCTCCTGGCAGCACCGGAGACAGAGATCGTAGTTACATTTATTGCAGGTTCTGTGGAAGTCAACAATAGATGTCCTGCAGTTGTTGCTGTTACAAATATAACAAGGAATTAGATGCTTATAAAACCAATAATTTGCATATGCTTTGTAAGTAAAGCCACACTGACCAGTATATCCGTTCATTTTTTCCACAAATGGCTAGAGGGACCTCCAGTTTGCCTGCTTCAATCCCTACTAATATGGCAAAATTAGCAAGAGAACAAAAATATCAATGACTTATGAGTAGAAGCCATGCACGTAAACTAGAAATCCAAATGCTGACGTTGCAATCATACTACCTTTAGTTGCAGCCTCGGCACTTTTCTCTTGCATCTGCTCGTGGTGGAGTTCTTTCAGCCAAGGGAGCAGAAAGTGCACAGTACGCAGTGAGAATTTAACTTCATCTTCTTTGGACACCTTCCAGTTGACATTCTGATGAAAATTAAGGAGCAGGTGAACATCTAAAGCATACAGCCAACATGACTTGAAGAATTGGAAATATAAAGATAGCGAAGGCATACCTCTTCCTTTTTTACTTTGGCTCGCAGACAAGCCTTGCAATTGCAAATATTGCGACAAAACGGGCACTTATTCACAAAATCATCCTCTGATAATTTTGGATACCTGTTAAAATCACGCCATGAACACAAGCGGTGGACATTAATAACAAAAAAAAAAGTAGAAAATGCAATAACATTGTGACTTGTGAGTAAAGAAGTGCATAAGGAAGACAAGAGTCATGGATGTAGAAAGCAAAAATGAAAATGCAACGTCACAGCATGAATGCTTTAGAAGGGGGCATACCAGCGTGTGATGCATGGCACACAGTATCTCCTCCTATAATTTTTGCAGCCCTGGCACCTTACAACTCTTCCTTTGTCGTTTCTCTGGCACTGATGACACATATCCGAAGTACCATCCGTCTTTTTTGTACTCTGCCAGCCAGTAACCAACATATGCCATGCATGTACATATAGTTAGATTTATAATTCAAATAAACAAAAAGACATGGAGTACACATATTTGCCAGATGGAAGTGTAACGGACACTCGGACTTGACAGCGTTTGAAAAACAAAGCGCAAGCTGCAATAGCATCATCAAATAAAAAGTACCAACAAGACCATAACTACACTCAAAACACCTTAGGCTGCACTGTCACAGGAACATTCGGCCTGTCACGAAGACGCTTGGAATCATATTGGAGAGAAGATAGGTCAGCAACAGGATCCCTCTTTCGCTTCCGTGCAGGTCTCGGGGCTTCCTCACTCCCTTGATCTCCATTCTCCTAGAGAAAAATGAAATTGAAGAGCATAGGCAATGTTTAGGATCTGTGTTCAATTCCTTTTTAGGGAAGGAAAATAAACATAGAAGGAAAGAGCACTGACAGTAGCAGAATCCTGCGGTTGAAGCATCTCGTCCTCACCCTTGATTTCACCGTTATCCTGAAACCCGAGCCGAAACGACCAATAAGCATATCACAGAAATGAAGTCACTGCACGCCCTCTTCAATTAAATAATTGTTGTCACTGAATTAATGTTTTTTTTTTGAAGGAGCACAGACAAAGCTCAGGTATGAAGAAAAAAAAGAGTACTAGTACATTCAAAGAAGCAAAGGCAATGAAACAGCTGGACCTGATGGAAAGGAAAATAAACATCGAAGGAAAGAGCACTGACATTAGCAGAATCCTGCGGTCGAAGCATCTCGTCGTCGCCCTTGCTTTCACTGTTACCCTGAAACCCGAGCCAAGACGACCAATAAGCACATCGCAGAAATCAAATCACTGGATGTCCTCTTCAATTAAATAAGAGTTGTCACTGGATTATTTTTTTTAAAAAAAAGGAGCAAATGCAAAGCTCAGGTTCTTTATGCAATAAAAAAAATGAGCACCAGTAGAACATTCAAAGAAGCACCGGCAAGGAAAACCAGACGGGCGAGATGCAAATTTGACAAGCGAAGGCATTGGGAAGGGAAAATCAAAGGGATTGCTGGAATCCCAATCGAAGGAGCCGAATGGTAGCATACGCGAAGACCGCAGCAATGCCAACGGGGAACCCCCGTGCCTCCGCATCCATGTCATGCTTATAAGTACCTAGAGCGAGGCCGAGGCAGAGGCCGCGCGGCGAAGCAAGCAACGCAGGGAGCAAGCAGCATAAACAGCTCGCTGGGAGGGGGAATTAGCCGGAACCAAATCCGGACGAGCTAGCTCATCTCCCCGTGCACGCAGAGCGGCAGCGCGATTGAAGGGAAGCGGGAAGCGCGTGCTGGAGGAGGAGGGGAAGCGGAGACCTAGCTTAGCAAGTGCTGTGTCGCGTCGAATACCTCGGTGGCGTGCGCGGAGTCCTCGGCGACGGGGTCCTTCCTTGGCCTCCCGCGCCCGCGCCCGCGGCCTCGGCCTCGGCCTCGGCCACGGCCACGGCCTCGCTTGGGCGGCATCCGACCCGGCGGCGGCGGAGACGGAGGCGAGGGGTTCGCGGGGAGGAGGGCGCGGTTGTGGGTACGGCGCGGGCGGAGTCGAATCGAAAGTCGAAACGGGACGGGGACGGGGACGGGGTGTGGGTGCGTTATATGATATGATTCGGTGGGTCGACGCGACGGCCCCACGCGTCATGGACACGCGGGCCTGGTCGAGGCGCGGGGTGGGGGGGCGGTGGGCCGCCGCCTCGGCTCCGGCTGGGCCCAGCGGGCAGTGACCCGTGCACGTGTGCCGAGGAAAGGGGAGGAGGCTTTGTACGGCGCGGTCTGTTTGAGCCCGCGGTTTTTCCCGTGGGCGGGTTTGGGTCTATTGCGTTGCGCACTTTTTGAATCGCCGCGCGGGTTCGGTGAAACCATGAAACTGGAGGCGGCTTTGGCGGTAAGAGAAAAAAAAAAGGAAAAGTTACCCTGTTGTTACGGTGGGATCGTCGCGACTCTAGTGGGCCAGCGGGGGCCCGATACGGCCCAGTGTGGAGCTTCGCGTTGACAAGCTGACCCTCAAATCGACCGGCCCACCACGCCCGATTCATCCCCGTGCCCCCCAGCCTTTTGGCAGCCCAAGGCCTGCCTGACTGACATCGTGTGCTCAAATGTAGGTGTAGCAGCGTACTCCTATGTTGGGTGAGCAGATGTGTTTCTGATCCCTCTGCCATACTAGGTATGGTCCCACGTCGCCAACCAATGTGTTTCATCATCAGAAAACAAAAGGAGTCACCAACCGATGCTGATGCAGCTCCAAACACAGGTCCACTTGCTCCTCACCTGTTGACAGCAACATTGTGCTGCATTTTTTTTCCTCATAACAAGAGATCAGATCCTGATACTACACAACACACAGTAATAAGCACCTACACTGCCAGCATTTTGCATGGCCATGTGCCGCCTCACAAGGACACAGCAGGACAGCGTTTCAGCTCCAGGGATTCAACACCTCAACCAATGGAAGGAAGCAATTGCACTACCAAACAATCACAGGGATTCTCATCACTCACCAGTCACCACCAGTCCACCACAACGACAATAATATTCTCTTCTCAAGGTACAACAGCACCCAGTTAACAATAATCGCGAGAGAGAAAAACAAATTTAACTAAAAAATAACCCCAAGACAATAACAGTAATGCAGTGCCACACATACACCAACAGCAAACACAATCATCATCGCTTTCCTAACAATAATAACCTAAAACAACATCTTTACACGTGCTTTCTTTCCTTTCCCTTCCTCCTTTATGTTACAAAAGGCCACCGCCGCCCAGCGGCGACGACCAACGATGTAGCTCCTCAGCTCCTGAACCCAAAGTTGGACCACCTCCTCCCGGCCTCTTTCTTCGCCCGCTGCGAGTTGGTCACGAACAGGTTCTCCAGCGACTTCTGCTTCCGGTTCCGCGACCGCCCCGCCTCTTTCAGGAGCTCCGCCAGCCGCTTCTTCTCGTCCTCCACGTCCGGGTTCGCCGTGCCAAGCTTCTCTTCCCTCACCTTCAGCACGTGCTCCAGGATCTCAATTGCATCCTCCACTCTGAACATATAGATAGTCGGGAATATATGCAATCGCGTATTAGTAGCTATATAATGCGACACAAATGGATCATCCAATAAGAATAACTAATCTGTAATCTATGCTGTTTTCTGAGGCATATATAAGATCTACAACTCCATACAAGCATGATAAAGCCTCAATTACACTGACCTGCTGCAAATTTCTCTGTTACTATAGTTTCAAAAGCATCAATAAACAGGTACAGGACTGTCTACTTAGGAAAGCATGAATAATTGAATAAATGGGCATAGGCCTCTCTAGTTTGGAAAGAATGAATAAATGGACACAAGCCTATCCTGAATAGATCCGGTTTTGCTACTTCTGCAACTATACAAAAGTTGGGTACAGAACATGTGGGCAACTACACCATGGACCATAAACCATGACATCGCGTGCCAGAAATGATCATCTGGTACTGGTAAGTAACTCATCAACCAATCTAGGTACTAGTTTTTCCTATTTGAAATCAAAGCAAGATGACACAGGATAATCTAAAAAAGGAGCTCAACCCACAACACCATCAACACCCACAAACAAACACAAAACCCACACACACATTCAGCAAATAATTAGATTTAACAAATTTACCCCTTCAGATAGCAGGAAAATCTCGGCGCCAGCCACTGCTTAGTTCTTACTGTTCTAAATAATGAGGCACATATTAGATATACCACTGTGGGCATATCAATAACACCTAGATATCCTAAATGTGCGGTTGTTTACACCATCTATCTGTACTACAAATTCGGAGTATGTAAATGCATCACAGGCAGAGATATGAGCATGGGTTCTGAATAAAATAAAATGACTGCAGAGTGCAGAAGAACATGTTATCTATGCGTACCTTCCCATGGCATCATAGATTGCAGCAAGGTTGCTGTACACACCGAGAGTATCAGGATGAGAAGCGCCACACTCCTGCTCCAGAACCGCCCTTGCCTCCTCAAACAACTGTGCAGCCTCATCTATCTTGAACAGCTGCACGCAAGCTAGCCCCATCTGGTTCAACAGAACGCCGAAAAATGCTGACTTCCTCTCACCACTGGCCCTCAACTTGGCAACCGCACTCTCGAATGAGTTCCTGGAATCTGCATACCTCCCCACCATGTAGTATAGAACACCCATCTGTGCCTCAATACCAGCAACGGTGCTCCACTGCCCCGGTGAGTCCTCAAGCAACTTGAGCGCCCTCTGAAGAAGCTTTAGGGCCTCATCGAGATCGCCAAGCGCCTCATAGATGGCAGCAATCTCCATTAAGCCTCCGGCAATCTCATCAGGGGCAGCTCCAGGCGCGGGCTTGGCATAGACACGCAGAGCGTTCTCGCAGTAGGATTTAGACTCGCGGAGCCTGCCTGTCCGGTGGTAAAGGTCAGCAAGGCGGACGTAGACCGACGCAACTGTAGGATGGTCGTCGCCACGGGCCGATTTGAGAACAGTCAGCGCCTTCTGGTAGGAGAAGACAGCCTCGTCGAAGCGGGCGAGAGCAAGGTAGGTGTTGCCTATGGCGACGTCAATGGTGGCAACCTCGATGTCACGGCCGTTGGCAACCATGGTCATGGAGGCAAGCACGAGGTGCTCGAGGGCACCGTCGTAGTCGCCCTTGGCGTCCAGGATGAGTGCCATCAGGCGGCGGTCCGAGGCCTCCTCGAGGGATGCCGGAGCGCTGTGCTCACGGTGGATCTCGAGGGCCTTGCGGCACAGCTTCTCTGCCTCGTCGAACTGCAGAGCTTGCACATGCGCTTCCGCCAGGTACCTGCTCATCAGTTAGTTTGATGCAGGAAATCAGTTTTAACGCTAATTCTATCAAGATCCAGTTTTCTGTAACGACTAACGGCCAGCGAGGGGAAAAAATATCACTTCTTTGGCTTTGGTGAGGTTGGAGGTAGTAAAAAAATGGCGCCTTTATGGATTGGGAGAGCCGAGATCTAGATCGAGAAGCAGAAAAGGGGATTGATGATCACCTGCAGGTCTCGGCGACGCGGGGATCGCGCTCGCCAAGCGCAGCCATCTGGATCTCGAGCCCCTTGCCGTAGCAGGCGATGGACTCGTCCATGCGTCCGAGCATGGCGTGCGTGTCGCCGAGCTGCATCCATCCGGAGAAGGCGGCGAGGGACCACTCCTCGCCCCTCTGGTCAAGCTCAGCACGCTGCTGCAGCTGCTGGCCGTCGTCACCGCCGGCCACCCCGGCCCCGGCCTCGCCCTCGGCAGCAGGCGCCTCTGGCGGCGGCGTGACGACGGCGACGGCGCGCTCGAGGACGGGGATGGCATCGGCATGGCGACCGAGTCCGCAGTGGATGGCGGCGGCGACGTGGAGGCTCATGGCGAGCTCGAGCTCGGCGCCCTCGCCGCGCCGCTCGAGCGCCCGGGCGGCGCGCTCCGCGAACTCGAGCGCGCGCGCCGCGCCGCCGCCCTCCCCCGACACCATGGCGTCCCGCGCCTGCTTGAGGAGGAACGGGCCCAGATCCGGGTTGTCGAGCGAGTCGTCGGCGTCGGCGGGGAAGGCCGCGGGGGAGGGCGAGGGCTTCCGTGGCTTGGCGCGCGACGAGGCGGAGGGAGACGGGGACGGCGGCGCGCGGCGGGGGAGTGGCGACGAGAGACGCCGCGGTGGCGGCGCCGCCGATGGGGGCGAGTTGTCGGAGGCCGCGAGGCCCGGCATGGCCGGCGGGCGGAGGTAGGTGGCTGGGTCGTTGGTGGGGTGGGGAGGGGAGCACGGACGCTTGGTGGATGGTGGTGGAGACTGGAGACTGCAGATGGAGAGGTGTGGGTGTCGTCTGGGAGGGGGAGAGGTGGCTGGCGACGACTAGAGGTCGCACGATACCATTCGGGGAAGGGAAGGGCAGCTAGGCAGCAGCCAGCAGCCAGCACAGCAGGCAGGAGCTGAGGCTGTCCGTCTGGCTTCCCTGCCCTTGCTTGCTTGCAAGGGAAGACTGGAGTGGACAGTGGAGTCCCTCTCCTCCGTGCAGCTGTTCAGGTTGAGCAGCAGCGGCTGCGGCGCGGGGGCTCCGTGATGATGGCCGGGACGGGAGGGAAATGGGGGTATCGGGAGGGGATCACGTTGGCATGATCGCATCAGATGTGCCGGCGCGTCTCTCTCGCCTCGGGTCTGATGTGAGCCCGTGACGCCGACGCCCGGATTGCCTGGCGTCATAATGACTGCGCGGCGGCGATGAATAAATTAATTAATGGAGGGGGTCGTAAGCATGCTTTGGTTAATGAATGAACGTAAGGTGTGCTGTGATTAAGCTGCTCATTAATGGCTTGCTCGTGGATTTTTTAGGCTCATCAAACCTGCCTGCCATGCAAAGGCAAGGCACGCATACATGAGTAGCAGGACCTCTGGTAGTTGATCATGGCCTAGCACTAGCAGGCAGTTTGCCAACCAGGCAACGATCTCAACTGCCAGACGCTTAAAATCGATCGAGCCAGACCAGGCTGTCTGGACGCTAAACTATTATGCCAGCATGAGGTGAGAGTTTTTATGGTGTTGTTTTCAAGGCTGTTTTGGTATATGAAATCAAATGAAACTTAGATAAAACATCAATTTTTAATGAAGAGTTTTATTCTACAGCTTCATTGATATTTAATTTTATGACTCATAGAGAGTTGATAATCGTACTAGAAGAGTTTCATCCCATTCCTTCTCTCTTGTTAAATACGTTGTCACGTCATCAAAAATACCTACATGGTGTGAGACTTAGTCCATGGCCTAGTTGGGCCAGGCCGAATTCGCGGTCACGGTAGCAGTGAGCTACTATAGCGTACTGCTATATGCTCTCAAGTTCAGTCTCATATCGGAAACGGAACCTAGGCTAGGCCGGCTTAAAAGTCTGGATCTAGGAGACTGTTAACTCCGAATCGATCCTTTTGCGCGAAGCGAGGACAAAAACACAAGAGAGTTAATTAGCAGGTGTTGTTCATTCAATGTGGAGAGTGGGCCTTAGCCGTCTTCCCGGGTCGAGGCGTTATAAATGGTAATCAGAGCCAACTCTCGCGGTTTCACGGGCGTATGACTCAGGAGCTTGGACAGGTGGCGCATGGCTCGGCAAAAGCATGACACTTGGACCGGAGAGCTGGGAATATGGACGTGGCTAAGAGAGTCGATCTTGGACATTTGTCCTATATAGGTAAGTTGGGTCGAGCGACATTTGTCCTATATAGGTAAGCCAGTACGATGGCTCGATGAGGACATCGAGTTCTTGAAGATGGGTGTATGTAACATCCTAGCTCATGGGCCAATTGGGCCGGACCAGATTTGGTTACTGTACAACACAACTACGGTAGCGACGAAAAATCGCTGTAGCAGTGTGAGGATAGCCCCAAACAAAAAAACGGTGAGGAAACTAAACTAGCTTAAATAGCTAGCTATAGGAGGTTAGTAACTCCGGATCGATCGGCAGTATTTGTTTCTTTCGGGAGAGAATGCATAGGCTCCGTTCGTTTATGTTGAAAAACAAGTTAAAATACTATTCCGGCTGATTTTTTGTGGGATAAAAAATACTGTTTTGGCTAAAAAAACAAACTAAAAAGTACGGATTATAAGCCGACTGAATGGGGCCATATGCATCATCGCAGTCGCGGTGGGTTCATATCTGAATTTGCCGAGTCTCTTGGATCTGGTCACGATTTCTATACCATAGTAGTGGCAGTACATACTACAGATCCTGTGGTGGACTGTACGATGCTGGTGTTTGACCTGCAGGCTGGTGAATGACAGGTGGGCCCTCCCGTTATATTGCTGATTGGAGATCGTTGAGCATGTACGTGGCCTTGTTTAGTTCGTGAAAGAAAAATTCTTGGGTGTAACATCGAATGTTTCATGGAATGTTGGAAGGGGTTTTCGGATACTAATTAAAAAGTTAATTACATATAACTCGTCTGAAAACCACGAGATAAATTTATTAAGCATAATTAAACTGTCATTAGCACATGGGTGTTATTGTAGCACTTAAGGCTAATCATGGATTAATTAGACTTAAAAGATTCGTCTCATGGTTTTCAACCAAACTGTGTAATTAGTTTTTTTTCTACATTTAGTACTTCATACATGTGTCCGAGCATTCAATGTGACGGGGTGAAAAAAATTTTAAGGTAAAAACTAAACGCAGCCTGTATGTGATGATTTGAGGGGCCTGCTGCAACCTGCTGGGTGTGGAGAAGGTCGGATTACTCCTACTGATCGAGCTGTCCTTAGCGCCGTTTGTCTGCCCACGGCCACTATAATTGAGAATGGATGGATGATGAGCTGCAACTAGTAGTGCCCCGCCATCCTCGCCCCCAAACTAGTAGCAAAAAATACAGACAGCTGATTAGAACCGCCACTATTCGCAACACAATCATTCTGTCGAATGAATCAATTATATAGTACTTCTTTTAAGTAGGAGTATCAATTTATTATTTATATAACGTGACATGGTGAACTCGGTTTTGGACTGAACAGGGGTAAAACTCAGTTACAGAATGCGGTGCCTCACTGGCATGGGCATCACGATTATTCACGCGGCGCTGCATATACCCAACCAAATCATCATTGGCTACAATACAATCCTAAGACGATGCTCCACCCAACATGAATGGATCGTTTATCATTCTGCTCTGCTGTCCGTCGAGATCAATGAAAACGCAAAAAATCTCGACCTGATTCTTGGAGCATTCTTGTGCGGCCAAATGAGAAGGGAAAATTGGGTGCATACCATTGAAAGATCTCATCTTTTGCTATGTACCATCAAAAGATACATTCTTAGCTATGTAGCATCAAAAGATCACTTCTTTTTGGAAATTTACCATTTTCCATCAAGTTAGCTAACACCGGCTGCTCACCGTGAAGGGCTGCGTTATGTGGCCATCACCGTGATGCTGCCGCCCAGGGATGCCCGCCTGTGGCTCCTCGAGGTCTGGCTGCATCAACGACTACGCGTGGTTGCATCGCGGCAGCGGTGACGGCTCCCGACCGTTAGCGTCGTTCGACAGGAGGCTCGTCGAGGATAGCACCGGATAGACCATGACGCTGCCGCTAGAGGACCAGAAGTCGATCCTGCTGGCATGGTGCGGACGACGACAAAGACCCTGCTCCTCCTCCGCCCCCGCCTGTCACCTCCTCTCCCTGTTCGTCGTCATCGTCCTGTCCTGCCTGCTCGCTGAGCTTGAAGATGGGGAGCCCGCCTGTCCCGGCATTGGAAGAGAGGATGGGATTGGGTTTGGAAGTGAGGAGGTGGAAGTGGTAGTCTCTCCGCTCCGCAGCAGGGTAACGATCGAGTAGGAAGGAGCTAGAAGGAAGAGTTGGAGAGGACCGCGTCTGGCCTGGCTGGGGTCGTCGGAGCTAAGCCATGGCATCCCTATGTGCTGAACTAAAGTAGCGAGCGATGGATAGCCTGGCCATAGCCCATAGCACAACAGTCCTTCACGGTGAGCAGCCAAGAGTGGATCTTTTAATGTTACATAGCAAAAGATGAGATCTTTCGATGATATGCATCCAATTCTCCCAAATGAGAACGTGCATGCGCATCCACCAGCTGAGACACAGACAGAGGAGTGTGTGTGATAACCAGGCATCTGCTTTGTTGCTTGCATTGGGTGGTCGTTACAACGGTCAACGGAGCCGGAGGCAGGGTTTTTTTTACCGACCGGTTTCCGGTAACCGCCGGCCTCCGGTAGCGGTAAACCGGTCCGGTTTACCGGTAACCGGTCGGTAACCGGACGAATTCAAAATCAAATTCAAACCCTGCTTCGGTTCGGTTCGGGTCCGGTTTACCGGCCGGTTTGGAGCGGTAACCGGCTGGTTTGACCGGTTTACCGTTCGGTTTGAGTTTAGAATTTTCTTTTTTTTTCAAACTTCTATACGTATAAATAAATACTAAACGAACTCGAATTTGAAAAATTTTTACACCATTGGCTTCTATAAATCATGAACTATTTTTAGGAATTTTTTCAGCATTTTTTGTTTTTTTTTCAAATTTTAAATTTGAATTTGGGGGCCTTAACGGGCCGGGACCGGGATTTTTTTTTCAAACTTCTATATGTATAAATAAATACTAAACGAACTCCAATTTGAAAATTTTTTACACCATTGGCTTCTATAAATCATGAACTATTTTTAGGAATTTTTTCAGCATTTTTTTTTTCAAATTTTAAATTTGAATTTGGGGAATACCTAACCGGACCGGACCGGAACCGGACCGGCCCGGTTAGGGCGGTTACCGCGGTTTACCGCGGTAAACCGACCGGTTTTTTAACCCTGGCCGGAGGTCGTATATCTTCTTTTTCTTCACCAATAATTTAAGTTTGTTTAGCCGCTGTGTTTAGTGATAGACAACATGTTTCGTCGACTGTGAGTTCTGTATAATGACTTTTTTTAATCCCGAAATATGTCAATCACTTTTTCTAAATCTTTAAGTGTGGATACATATATACGTATGGTGTTGTACGTCATGCATGTGTCTGTAATACCATTTCTTTTTTTTAAGACTATGACTCGTATCTAATATTGTCGTGCGGTCATACCTAACTTAGGTTCTATTTAGATCCCAACAAAGCTCCTTTGGATCCAAACGAGTCCAGTGAATTGTTAACTACTCATGGGTAAAACCAGCTAATATTTAGCTAGATATATATAATCATTAATCACTAATAGATCCAAATAGAACCTTAGTAATGCCATGATTCTATTTGATAATTGTCTGGTTAACTAACTACAATCAAGACAAATAAAAGTCGCACTTAGTCAGTATACTCTGTCCCACATGATCTAGCTACTCAATTTCCTAAACTAACTTTGCTACTCCATCCTTTTGAACAAGTATTGATATATATCAGTTTTTGCGCTTGTTAATACTGTGGAGAAATTACCTGTTCCATGGTTGGATCAGCTAAATCTTTTCATATAATAAGCAACAATAGCGGGAATCTAATAGATTTTTATAAGCCGAGTGGTTAGGTAATTCAAAATAGGCTATAAGCTATACTATAAGTTGGAAAGTTTGGATCAATTATAATTTTTTAGCAACTAACAACTTATTTTAGTTGATCCAAACATGATCTCAGGCACAAGTGTTTTTTACGCAGATCGCTTTATGAAACAAATTAGCAACCTAAGTCCCGAGGAAGCTCTGAGAAACACCCAAAGCCCTATACAGTGGGGATGATGCGGGGTCCCTCAAACTTTTAGGCCCCACTATATACTAAAAGTTTAGCTACCTATTTGATCATTTCAGTTTTTTTCTTTCCATGCATAGCTTCCACGAAACAAGCAGCAACACAGATCTAAGAACCTCGATTGGGAGGCCTATCGTCTTAGCACTTATTTCCGCCAATACGATATTGACACATCAAACTAATCCAAAGTATGACTCTGAGAGATTGTTGTTTTGTCCAAACCGTGTGGTCGCATCCTATTTGAGTAATGGCAATAGACAAGTAAAAGATTTTGAGTGACTGGAGTAGGATCTCTTGACCGGAGAAAGTTGTCTGGTTCGGGCCTTCAGGGTTTAAACCAAACCACGTGCTGGCGTCAGCCAGTTTGCAAATGGAGTATTTGATGCTTCAGACAACAACACGATATACAAACCATAGTTTTGACCACTTCAAATACCAAACCTTTTCAATGTTAGTATACATGGGCCACCATTCAGCAAAAGTATAATCATCTCAGAAAACTGTGCTAATTAATTGGCACGTGATTTGCCATCTCGCTTGCTCACGGATTCACACGGTGGCTCACCGTCCCTTCCTGGATTCAATTCGACGCGCCTGCCTCAAGATTCGTGTGTGTTCATCGGTTCCCCAAAAACAAAAGCATAGCGTCACGCGCAGCACGTGACCGACACCGTACACGATTCGTTCCGATCCACCCGCTCAAGTCAAAAGGCTAGATGTTGTTAGGCCCACATGTATCAGTCAGCGGGCTCAATGTTCCGATGCCTGCCTGTATGGGCCCTACCCTACCTCCTGCAGTAATCCAGTCCAGCCCACTATACGATAGATAGAATGGATTCCTTTCGGGTTGGGCCTAATGCTCCACGTCGTCTTGTCGTACACCGCCCCAGCGGCCGTCGTCTCGTCGCCGTCCCCGCAAAATCCTCCCACCTCGCTCGCGCCACCGCAAAACCAAACCGGAAAAAAAATGCCGTCGCCGTCTCTCCTCCTCCGCGCCCCTCCTCTCCGCCCCTCCCACTCCCCGCGCCGCTTCGCTTCCCCCTTCCTCACCACCTCGTCCCCAGCCGCCCGCCTCCGCCCTCTGCGCCTGCCCCACGCCGCGTACACGCCTCGCGCCAGCGTCCGCGCCGGGGACACGCGCGTGGCCGACGACCTCATCCCGATCGCGCGCTGCTATGAGGGCCGCCTCGCGCGGCTCGAGCTCGCTGGGGCCGCGCGCCGGGAACAGGCCGTCGGGGCGGCGGCCGCGGCCGACGGAGGGGCCACCGCGGAGGCGCACCTCGCCGCCGGCTCTGACGCCATGGTCGTCGAGGCGTTCCTCCCCGGGCCCCATGGCGGCGGGACGACCGCCTCCTCCACGCGAGTGGTGAGTTAGTACTCAGTACTGCGGCTTTTTCACACACCATTTCTGAGGCGCTCGCGCTACAATAAGCACTGGTTCAATAGATCTTTCATAGCTCTCCTGTGTTAGCTCTGGCAATTGGGTGGAAGTGGAACTGATTGTCATCTATCTAGTTATGCCAAATACCAGCTGCACTAAGCACTCATTCCTATCTGCAATGCACAACTGGGTCAATTGCACCTTTCCTTTAGTTATGCCAAATACCAGCTGCATTGGGTGAAGCATGGTTCTTACGCAACAATTCAGATAGGTCAAATAATTAGGCAAAGCGAAATTCACTATGCACATTCCTCTTCCTGATAAAGGTGCTTTTGGTTTCACCATACACCATGGAAGGAGCTTATCCACCACCTTTCTTATGGCACCCTAGGATAGGAACGCCGACTGGTTTACTTGTGTAATTACAGCCGCCTTGGATTTCTGTTGGGTTTCCCATGTTTTGCTGGATCATCATGAGTAACAGTGGCAAATTTTGTAGATTTTGCAAGCGAAGGAAGTTAAAGATAAGGCCAGTAAGATAGAGAAACAATTCGGATCTGATTTTTTCTTTGCAAACGAGCCTGATTCAGAGAGTATGTTGGCTATGGCCTTTAAGCAAGTTGTAATTCAGCGGCTCTCAAACTTTCGGCTCGAGGTCTTCTCCCCAGGTTCAGTGAGAGACTTCCAAGATTTTGGCAAACCCCGAAAGGTGCAAACTCACAAAGTTTATGAGTTTTCAATATTTCCTGCTGTGTTTACTTCTTGCTAATAATTTGTTGATGCACACAGGGGTCTTTGGATTGTAGTATCAGCTCATCAGATGGAAAACTTCTGTCTTCTCTCGCTGAAGCCATTTTCTCCTGCGTCATTGAGGATGCCAGAAAAAATCATTTTGGGGGCATAGGCAGTTTGTTTCAGAAGCGACAGCTCAACTGCTCATTGGATTCCTTGGTTTGTATACACAGAATTTCTGAGGCAGAAATAGTAAAAAATGCTAAGAGGTGCCTGGAGACTTTTAGTCTAATGAAGTCTTCTCATGAAGTACACAAAACAAAGAATGGATGGTGGCCACCTCCAAATTATGAAAGTTTGGTAAAGATTGGGGGTCCTGAGTTAGTGCTTTGGACCAATGAGTACATTCCTACCTATAAGCTGCAAATTAATGCCAACATATTGGAGAATTCTAATCTTGAAGGTGAAGGTCTTTATGAGTTAGGAAGTAATAGGCGGGAAGTTCTCTTAACCCACTCGCAACTGGTACACTGTTATTCCCTCCATATCTTCCGTTTAACATAATTGTTTTCTAGAATATGGTCTTTTGTATGCTTTTTAACTTGTTTCTGCGCATTTCCGCCACTTGTAGGTGGAACTAGGGAATGTTCTAGACATGTACTTTGAAGATCAATTCACATTACCAGGCAAAACATTCCATCCTCATTGGAATTCAGATCCATCAAAGATTAAAAAGAACAATGTATGCTGACAGTTTCCAGGTCAAAATTTACTCACTTTATATAATTATCAAAATCTTCATGTTTTTTTTGTTTTATGCAGGGCTATTTGAACAACCTTTCCCCTTTCTTGGCTGGGAGCTGTATTTTTATTTTTGTCGCCATCTTTGCTCAGTTATGCTGGCCTCAATCTTTTAGAGACAAAAGGCTATTCAAGGAAAGTTCAAATGCCTCATCATCTCAGAACTATTGTTCTGATATCAAGTCTCTTGATAACAGTGAGGTACTTAGTACTTAGTTATCTAGTTCTTGTGAATTTGTTGTTTGTCCAAGGTAGATTGATGCTCATTTTAGTGTTGGATTGCTTTTTGTGATATGCCACAAACATTTCACATAACATCGACACTACAACAATATTTCAACTAATTACCTGAAGGAAAGTTCGTCATGCCATTTTACATGGTTTAGTTTTTGCTCAATTGCTTATACATACTTGTCGCAATGACCAAAGAAACACCAACTGCACCTTAGAAGTTAGAACTTGGGAATATTCTGTCAGGCTGCATCTCATCTGTTTCCGCCCCCTTGAAAATTAGTACTTTCAGGATGTGACACTTGATTTATAAAGATTAAACAAGTTGAGTTCAAGGCAAGCTTGTTATACGTGTCTAAGGAATACTGGCATACTGAATTAATACGCCTGCCTACATAACTGGATCGTAGCATAACTACTCTATTCATTATTTATATGTGCTGCATATTTTGTCTGATTTACTCTTCTTCAGATACAATCTTATTGCACGTCTCTTGTTAAGAAAATGAAAGACTCATATGGCTGCCCTGGTGATGTAATGGTTGATGCACACATTGGAGCTTGGGTTGGAGAACTGCCTAACTGCTTCAAGGCAATCAATAGCGAGGATGCTGCTGCTTCTGGCTATTTTCAGCATCCTGACACTCTTATCCAAGAAAATCAATCCCAGTCGGTACCAATTAATATTAAGATGTCCCATTTGGAACAAAATGATAGAACCCAGGAAACTCTGCAGAATATTGCTAGTTTTCAGGTACCTCGTGTGACTTATAAAAGGGAGTTCTCTTTGTAGTAGATGTCTTTTTTGTATTGATTATGTATCTAATGAGTCTAATGTCTATGATCACCTCTGTTTCTAGCAAATGTCTATCATATTACATTTGTTCATATATCACGATATACCTGCTAAATTCGAACCCACCTTTTAGTTGTCATTTAGTAAAGTATTGCAGTATTTGCTAAGTATTCGTCTAAGCTGGGTTGCTCGAGGCATCCAGTGCTAGTTCTGCATTGCGTTTTGAATTTTATGATAGAAAAAAAATTCTCTGCATTAGAATTTATGTAAGCAACTACAAGTTTGTTTCATTCTCTTGAGGTCATCAGCTCACACTTATACCCCAACACTTGATTCACGTATTTTTAGGTCGTCATATCAGAAGAAGGTAAAGTAGTGGGATTTCAGCCAACTAACCGTCCAGCTGTGAACCATTGGGCAACAAACCCACTAGCGACACTTCTGTATCAGGGGCGGTCACTTTCTCCAGGTACAATAAGAGCAATGGGATTTTTTTTATATGTATGGGAACTGAATATCAAACTTATCTTTTAAAATGGACTTTGTCAGGTATTCTAGAACCAAGGCTTAAAATTTCTCGTCCAGCTAAGGCTGCCCCGATCGAATTATTGATGTCAGTAAATCAAGATTCTTTTTTTGCTTTGGCAAGGCCTGTTCAAGACCCATGGTAGTATAGGTGCTATATCACATTCTATTTCTCCTCTTCTTGCTTTATATCGAGCTGTTTCCTTTCCTAAATCTGATTTCTATTAATTAACATTACTCCCTACTTGTGCAAAATCTTTTAGTTGCCAACTTCTCATAGTTTTTACAGTTTTACTCTGTATGATACTTGTCTCTTGTGATCACCTGATCTTAGTTTGCCTATTATGTTGCCTTCTATATAGAATTGACATGCTTTGCTGTTAGATGATGTTATGTGGCATTCCTTAGTTCTGCTTAATATTATTGATCAATCACACTTTGGAAGTACATAGAGAAGTATATTATTAAAAACACATTTGATGATCATTGCCTCTACTGATGGTTCTATGTATGGTTGTGAACTAGTATACTAATATATTTTCCCCTTAATTTCAAGCACTAGGCATTTAAGTGGAAAAAAAAATCAACAGACTTATCTACAGACCACAGCAGGTCAGCAGTCGTAGACATTTTCTTTTCCGTTTCTGTATTGGGAGTGCAATGATAGATCTGTCATTCAGAAAAGTGAATCCTTTTACTGCTCTTCCTCACCCAAAGATTAACTAATTTGAGGTCAAGATCTGTCTAAGTAACACTGAATTTGTATGCATATCGAATCTTAACACTTGTGTGAACACTGTGTATCTGTTTTGTCTAATACTTTCGAAATGGATTTTTAAGACAAGGCCAAGGTTGTTCTGCTTGAACTGTTGATGTCTCTAAATCCAGATTATTTTTTAGCTTTGGCGAGACTAATTCAAGGCTCACGCTAGCAGAGGTTTCTTTATTTTGTTTCTCCATTCGCAATCTGTCAAGCTATTCATTTCCTACTTTTTCCCACTATTTTCAGTATTAGTGCTACATATACAAAAGCTGATGTCACCCAATTTTAGTTTGTCTTATCCTGTTGCCTCCTATACTTTGCAGATGCATGAACTTTTGAGATAGAACCCTAAGATGAACTTATTACTGATTGAAGGAATGGTATGAATTTAAAATAGAACCCTAAGATGAACTTATTACCGATTCAAGGAATGGTATGAGTTATATGATTAGGGGGTTAACCCTAATTTATAAACAATTAGACTTCCCAAAAAGCTGCTTTTGGGCTTGTGCCCTCCTTGGATGCACATGAAACAAGTGCACGGTTGACAACTTGAGCAGCTTTAACTGCCATTTGATACTGAAAACTATTACTTATGTGCTGTCGCTGCACAAGGAGTCAAGGACCCTTCACTCATGGAGGTCCCAGTTGGTGATTCAAGAATGGGGTTCAGCTTTAACAGCCATATGGAAATGCATATGGGTTCATGGGATTAATGGCTTTTGTGCAATACGGAAGTCTCGGTAGTCTGCAATATTCAGGTCCTTGAGCTCCATTTACATAGGTATTACACCTCAAAATTAATTCATGTCACATAGTTATTCAGCATCATTTGTTCATTTTTATATTTCATATGACATAATTGGCCTCTGTTGCAGATATCTAGCAACATCATTATCTGACCACATGGTAAAGATTTGGAATGTCGATCAACGGCTTCATTGCTTCAAGTTGGAAATAATTTTAGTTAGTAAGTTTCTCAGCCTTTTCTCTCTAAGCATTCAATAAAATGGTTGTGAAAATCTCCAGGTGAGATCCTGAAATAAGCGAGCACCCAAATTGTCAGGTCATCATTATTGGGATTTGGGACCGTGCCGTGTTTCTCACTTCTCAGTAGACTGCTCATTTGGTAAGTGGTAAGCAGTAACTGTACAGATGCTGCTGTTGTTTGTAATTCACAAGTTACTGAGCAAATTGTTTTTGGCCTGCAACTTCCTCTGATTGTACCGCAAGATTGTGAACAATTCCAAAGATGTGAAAATAAATAAATAGTGATAGCAGAGCCTGAACAGGATTTAGGGAAATGAATACAGTTATTAAGAGGAAAAACATGGTCATAGCAGAGTAGGGAAACAACAGCTATGTAGCGGTTCCAAAGATGTGAAAACAGCAATCAAAAGGGAAAAAAAGACGGGAAAACAAGATGTGATCACCCATACTGCACTACAACTTTGATCTGGCTGGACTCAGGGCGATTCTCGTTCTCCTCCTTGAGCTGCTGCAGTGCGCGTTGCAGTGATGGGTTATTTTCCCAACCACTGAACTTCACCTCTTTAAGGCTCTTCAAGTTGTCGATGCCGACAACTCTCCTCTCCTTGTCAGAGAACTCCAATAGAAGCATCTCCAGCTTTGTCATTGATCCTTTCTCAAATTCGACTACTTCGGGATGTTCTCCAGCGAGGTACAGATCAAGGATCCTCAGCGTTGGAAAACTGTGTGTGGTGCGTGCAACCAGTTCTCGGTCTCTGCAGCTCTGCATCCCCAGTCGGATGCTCTGCAGGCTGGGCAACTTACACAAGGAATCAAGTAGCTGGTCAGCAGCAAGCTTGGCCCATTCCACTGAAAATTCTACAGGGTGCTTGAGTGATGAGATCCAATCAGGAAATTGACTAATGGGCCCCATCATAGTAAGATGCTGGAGGAGTGGTGGCGGTGAGGAGACGTGAAGGAGAGAGTCCAGTGTCCTGCCAGAATACATGTGGAGCGATCGGAGGGCACATGTCTTGCTCAGGGAGGAGCAAAGCACACTTGAAAACTCCTCTTCAGGCTCCTCAACCACAGTAATATATAGCACCTGCAACTGTTGCAGCTCACCTATCTCTCGGGCAACTTGAACGTCACCTTTGAGTTGGGCCCAATCCACCTCGCGCAATGCCTTCATGTTCCCTAGCCCCCGTGGCAAAGTCCACCAAGGCACCCTCAGGCGCTCAAGTCTATGCAGCTTCGTCACGGTTGGCGGCATGTACATCCTACTTCCAACATCCAGACTCTCCAAATACTCCAGGTCACCGATTTCGCTAGGCATCTCACTGATTCGTGTACCCGTCAATCTCAAGAACCTGAGAAGATACAACCGACAGACATATCTCATATGCTTGTCTTGCAGAGCCTTGCAGTCTTCCAGGTCAAGTACCCTCAGCAACTTGAACTCGCCTAGTCGATTCAACAGCTTCTCAAGGCCTTCCGACTGAAATATAGTCAGCGATCGAACTTGTTGTAGGTTCATTGCCTCAATGCCATGTCTCGCATGATGTCGCTGCTCCACTCCTTGTTCTGACTGACGCGCTCGTTGTCGTCATTGGCATGGACTGAGAGGCGGCGAACTTTGCCGCATGGCGATCTTCCTCCGTATTGCCGTCCTACCAACCTAACAAAGTTGGCATCTTGGGATTTGGACACCATGACCTCAAGCATCATATCGTGCACCCGGCATGCTTCGCCCATTTCTGCATGTAAGGTTTTTCTGGTTACCCGCAACTTGTCTGGTTGAATCATGTTCCTGCTTATCAGCTCATTGAGGTACTCTTCTGCAACGTCAAACAAAGTCAAACCCCGCTTCTCAACAACCAAACCTTCGGCAATCCATCTGTACAACAACCTATCCTTGGCAATCACATAATACTCAGGGAAAGTGCTAAGATACATCATGCAAGCCTTTAGATGATGAGGCAAGTAGTCATAGCTGAGTGTAATCACTTGCCTCATCCCCTCCAGGGTGGGGTGGCTCTCCATCTGAGAACTAATTGAGTTGGACACTTTTATCCACATTTCTACACTCTCAGCTGAATTGTAGCTTGCTAGAGGGCTGGCTATACTAACAATAGCCAATGGCAACCCACCACATTTCTTCAAAATATTATCCATGGTATCTTTCAATCCGTCGGGGCAAGTACCACCCTTGGAGCCAAATACTCTCTTGACGAATAGCTTCTTACTGTCATCTAAGTCCAGTGGCTTTATATGATGGACAAGGTCCTTTGAAACACTACTTGCTTTGGCCACTGTCTCTATCCGAGTCGTCACAATGATTCTGCTGCTGCATTTGTTCTCTGGCAATCTGATGCGGATGGCTTCCCATGCTGGTACGCTCCATACATCATCGATCACAACAAGATACCTGTTTTAGTTGGACATATTACATATGCTTGGAGTCAGAGAATATGTTGATAGGCAGAGTACAAAATTTGGTCTGAGGAAGGTACGGTAGTCTATAGTTGTATACCTCTTGTCCTTGAGGAGCTCCTTGAGCTTGCTTGACAGTTCTTCCTCGTCCATTTGGTTGATTTTAAGTTGGTTGCCTTGGGTTTGCTCACCATCTTCTTTCAGGTTCACGATCTGCTTGAGCAGTCGGGCCATCAGTCCCTTCATGTCCTTCCCGCCATCGAACGCCTGTGACACGGACACCAGCGCCTGGCGCTGGAAGTCGGCCTCTAGCTGCCGGCACAGCTCCACCGCCAGAGTTGTCTTCCCCAGCCCTCCGGACCCCACGATGGAGAACACCTTGAGGCTTCTGTCATCGTCGTCGGCCTTGATCCTCTCCGCCAGGGTGTTGACCTGTTCCCTGATGTCGACGAACTGATCAGGGTCATCGGCACGGCGGAGGGCGTTCGCGGACACAGACGCCGCCGAGCCCGGGGCGAACCACAGAGACCTGGGTAGCTCCGCCCGGTCGATACCGTAGCGAACACGGCGCTCACTGACGGCCTTGACATCGGCGGCGAGGGTGCGTCGCAGCAGCAGCTTCTCCAACTGGTACTTGGGCCATTTCACGATAATGTGAGGCAGCTGGAGCGGCACCATCGGCCGCCTGACGCGGAGCCAGTAGGTGTCGGCACAGTCCTCGGCGTCGTAGGTGAGCTCGCGGACCTGCTTCTCCCACTCCCTGACGAGATGGTCGACGGCGCTCTGGTCCGCCTCGGAGATCATGCGGAGGAAGGCATTCATGGTGGACAGCTCGTCCATTAGGAGAACCACCTTGTCGTCGACGCTGCGGATGTCCTGGACCTCGTCGACCAGCAGCTGCCCCAGGTTGCTCACGATGGACTGCGCTGCGCTCTCCATTATTCTCTCAGTTGTCTCAGCAACGTGGATTGGTAGGAAGGAATACGCCTAGTAAACTTCAAAGATGGATAGATGGAGTTTGCTCCTTTGTGTGAGATACTAATAAGAGGATGCGATTTAGTAACCAACTTGCTGTATTGATTAATAACTCAAATCCTGTGTCATTCACGATCTCTTGATTAGTACTCTACCTGCTATAGAATGTTTTTTGGTATCAAGCACCCACTCACAAGTCACAAGGCTATATTCGGAATTGTACATGCTTGCTGATCACCTTTCGACTTTGAGATCCGGGCTGGATCAGCTTTACCTTTACTTGAGTGTCACCCCTGACCCCAGAAGCTTCCTGTCGAGGTCTTGGAGTTCCCATCGATCACGATCCCATGGACATGACTTAAGTACTACTCTTGTTTCCTTTTTCTCAATTTTGACTATGCTGTTTGGTGCATGGCCATGACTTGTTCTCCTCCTTGTGGGTGGCTGTTGGTCAGGCCTAAGTAGAGTGACCACTCAGCACACAGTCACAGGCGAAATGCTACCGGCTGATTCATCATCGATCTGTCACAGACGACGTCTATCAATGTTAAGCTACTTAGCCTAGGTATGTGTTGTGCCATGTGATCGTCCATGTTGTCGCCTCCTCAAAGGATCAGTCGTTATGTGATATCCATCATGTGACAAAAATATTTGGTTATACAATATATAAGACGTGAATTTTAATGAATTTGATTGCTCTTTTTTTTTTGTAAATTTTGTCTTGTTTTGTATTTTATTGAAGCGTTAGCAAGGGCACACTACTAGTTGCACTAAACAATACAGAGGGCGAAAGTGTGGTGGTTAGCATAATGTACATTATCTTCAACACAAATTCAATTCACTTGACGGAGTAAAGTGGGTCGCTTTTCAATTGTTCTTCATCACCCATAAAAAGCACCATTTTTGTATTTTTTTTAAAAATATAGGGAAACCCTTCACTTGGTAAATGAGTAGGGGAGATGAAATTCTTGACTTGCTCTAAAAGCGAACACATTTTGAAATGAGGGAGTCATCATCGAACCCTTCTGTACGTCAACCTAGAAGCCCCACGAATGAAGGGTCCGAGAAGCTTCTCAGCCGATGCAGTATCTTTGATAGTGACACATGTGAGCAATAATTTGAATATAAACTAGGGGGTTACTTTGCGTTGTTATCTTTTATAATGACGGTGGTGCACAATTAGATTTAATTATCTTTCATAATAATAGATGTCGATAACCCATATACAAATTTAGTTGGTTATTTTGAATTATTTTTCGTACTGATAATCGTGGATAATTTAGATATAATTTAGGTGGTTGATTTAAATTATCTTTTATAAACAATAGCGAAGCTTGGGTAATTTAGGTATACGATTAGGGGATTATTCTATGTGTTTTTCATAATGGCAGATACAGGTAATATATTTATAAAACAGAATAAATCCAATGCTTATTATTGGCGTTCAGGTTAAAGTTTACCAAATTAAGGGCTATATGTTTCTGATTAATATGAGGTTTTTTTAGGATTTACCTTTTTTTTCCTAATGAAGCAGAACACGGCTGGAAATTGGAAACTGATTATGAGTTTCAAACATTAATTACATTACACTGCTTCGGAAATGGAAGGGTGGAGAACAACATTACACTGATGCAAGGCATTTATAAAGGGGAAACAAACAACATTTGATTACTACTTTGGGTTTTTTATTACTCCCTCTGTCTCTGAATAAATAAATTCCTATAGTTGCCTTATGTCAAACTTTTTAAATTTTGACTGAATTTGTAGAAGAAACCCATCAATATTTATGATATCAAATTAGTATCATTAGATATATAATAGAATATATTTTCATAACATGCTAATTTTATGTTATAGATGCAGTTAGTTTTTTCTATAAAGTTAGTCAAACTTAAGATTGTTTGACTTGTACGGATTCTAGGAATTGATTTATTTGAGGACGGAGGGTGTAAGAGAAAACAAGGAGCTAGCAAAGCCCAGGACGGAGTACCACGTCCACAAGAGAGACCTGCATTCATTGGGAACAAAAATACTAGTCCACCGGAAGAAACACAGAAAGATTAGTTCTATGTTCTCATGCAACTTTATATTTTCAGAGTATCTGGCGTTTGGACGTCCGGCGGACAGCGCGCGTCCGGACGCCCGGGTAGGCTGCTGCGCCCCGCTCGCAAATACGAAGATGAGCTTCGCCCCGCGTCCATCTCGCACCGGAGCGCCCCACCAGCGTCCATCCCAGGCTAGCGCCCCGCATCCGGACACAGCACCGCCGCCAGCATTGTACCATGCCCCCACCCCGTGTCCCATCTCGCTGCATCACTGCTGAACTCCACGTCGAGGATGAGCTCGAATTGTAGCGGCGAGATGGAGAGAAGGGAAGGGAAAGGAGGGGAGTGGAGGGAGAGGAGAGGGCGAGGTGCGCCACACGAGGTAGGAGCCGAAGCCTTGCAACAAGCCGCTATCCGCCCAGCCACCGGCGCCATTGCAACATGTGCAAACACCTCCGATCTACTTTTGAAACATCTAGATGCAACAATTGCAACATACGTCTGAAGGCAGATGAAACACTTGAAACATGCTTCTGAAATACTTGAAAAACACACCTGAAACACACTTGAAAACTATTGCAACAATATGCAACATCCGAATAAAACACATGCAACATATGTGCGAAACATATGCAATATCCAGATAAACACAATTGCAACATGCGTCCGGAAAATACAGATAAAACATACCTCTGAAACATCTAAAACACTCAAAACATGCTATTGCAACATGCCCCTGAAAACAATTACAACATGTGCAACATCCCCGATCTACTTTTGCAACATCTGTATTATTTAACTGCAACATACTTCTGAACCTTCTGAAACAATTGAAATATACAATTGCAACATAAGGTGGGGAGAGAGAATCTAGTGCAGGGAGCGCCATGGCCGCCGAGTGGGAGGAGCTCGGTCGCCAGGGGTGAGAGAGGGTGCCACCAGGGGTGGGGAGGATGCTGCGCCGGGGTGGGGGACAGCGCCATGCCAGGTTGGGGGCTCCCGATAGGGGAGGACACTGCGCCGGGGGAGGACGCCGTGGTGGGGGGAGGACGCCCTGAAAATAATTGCAACATATGCAACATCCCCGATCTACTCTAAAACACTCGAAACATGCTATTGCAACATGCCCCTGAAAACAATAGCAACATATGCAACATCCCCCGATCTACTTTTGCAACATCCATATTATTCAACCGCAACATACATCTGAACCTTCTGAAACAATTGAAATATACAATTGCAACATAAGGTGGGGAGAGAGAGCCTAGTGCAGGGAACGCCATGGCCGCCGGGTGGGAGGAGCTCAGTCGCTAGGGTGAGAGAGGGTGCCACTGGGGGTGGGGAGGATGCCGCACCGGGGTGGGGGAGAGTGCTGTGCCGGGTTGGGGGCTCCCGGTGGGGGGAGGACGCCGTGGTGGGGGGAGGGCGTTGGGGGGAACGCCGAGGTGGGGGGAGGACGCCGCGCCTTCCACCACCATGCCTCGCCTCACCCGAGGGTGGGGGAGGGCGCCGCGCCAGGGATGGGGATGAGGGAGCGAGCGACAGAGTGGGCGCGCGGAGCGGAGTGGATGAGGATGAGGGAGGCGGAGTGAGAATTACCGCAGCTGCAACGCCGATTCGGTCCGAGTCGTTCCGTGGGTGGGTCCGTCCGGACGGAACGGACGCCCGACAGGGAGAATTACCGTTATATTTTAGTATATGTGTGCCGATAGGGAGAATTATCTCTCTATTATTAGGAAGCAAAAGCCTGACGTGGACGTGGTGCATTTTTGTATTGGAATTACTAGCGTTGTGATGTGGGGGCCAAACTCATCCATCTGCTGCTAGCAGCTACTCTGATTGACACTTCACCTATGCATAATGCATGCATTATTGTAGGGAATTACTAGCGTTTACTTGAAGATGCATGTGTGTGTGATGCAGCTGGGCTCACGCTATTCACCCTTGTTCCCTTGGCTTGCAGGACCAAAAGCCGCCTGACGAAACGCACGGCCGAAAGGATGAGCTGACGACGCAGTGCATCCAGTCAGGGGCGGATCCAGAATTCTTATCCATTGATGTCATTGATGAGCTATAACCTTGTAAGACCTATAGGATCTTGTGTTATAATACATTAGTATTGTAGTGGTACTTGTACAATGTCATTGATGTCACAGGACAACAATACTTGTACTGTGGATATGATCGTATAGGATGAGCTGATGACGCAGTGCATAGCAGTATACATCGACGCCGATGCGGACCTCGGAAGCAGATGGAGCCGTGCTAGCTGGAGGAGACCTCACGAGTCGTTGAAACAGTGCCGTCGTTCCCTACTTCCCGGCTTGGAAGCTGCTCTCCCTCTACAGCCTCTGCATCTGCTGGCGGAGAAGCAGAGCATGTCCACCTAGACACTATGGATCACTTCCCACATCTCCTTCTTGTTATGGGCTTATGACGCTCCCGCAACCCTTTAGCAGTCGTCCAAGCATCGTCGATAAGAGTTGCTACATTGGAACCTTGAGGTGGATCGAGCTTGCGCCCGATCTCCTCTGTAAGCGCCCCCTTGTCCAGTGGTGGCTCTGTATCCATGAACGTGGCCATGGCCTCAACCTCTCTATGTGCCTTTGTGAAGAGATTCCGCCTGGAGCCCGGCAACAGCATCTCAGGATTAACGAACAAGAGGTACACTACACCATGTAATTCATTAGTTACTGAACAAATTGTTCTTGGCTTGCTGCTTCCTCTGATTCTACTGCAAGATTGTGAACGGTGTCAACTGGAGGGTCATCATGGGCTCACGGCGTGCCTGGGACGTGACAAAGTAACTGTCCGCTGCACTCTCCATGATGGTGCTGAATCAGTGCCCTCGTCATGACTGATGTTTTTTTAGATAAAGGATAGTTTATATCCGGCTTTATCTATCTCAGGGTAGAATCAAGTTAATTATTACAAAGTTCGGTCCAGCAACCAGCACACAACCCACATGGTTCTTAAGCTTACAAGTAGACATAAGGAAAACAAAGCGGGAAGTAAAGTTCTAACTACTGAAGACCACTAAACCTAGTCGATAACTATCCATTGGAATTAAAGAAATACAATGTTGATGTCTTCAAATGCTGCCCAATAAGGATCAGTTGATCCCGTAGATCATCACGCCACTGCAGCCTTGCCCATTGCCGTAGCCAATGGGTTCTCCTGAATAATACCTGCAAAAAAAGTTTTCGATCTGCATTTGTCAAAAACTACTTCGTTTCTTGTTAACCAGATTGTCCAACATAAAGCTGACACTGCAGTTAATAACAATAAATTTTGTATGTTACCACCCGCCTTAGACCAATTAACAAATAAATCATGTATACTGAGGGGGGTGATAACCTGAACATTAAGTGTACAGCGTGCCACAAGAATTTAGCATAATAACATTGGAAAAAAAGGTGTTGAATAGTTTCTGGATGGTGACAAAACCAACATTTTGTATCGCCATTTCAGTTTCGTTGTGCAAGATTGTCCTTGTTAAGATCACACTTCTTTTTAAATACCACAAGAATATTTTTATACTTGAAGGAATTTTGATCTGCCATAAATCCTATGACACTCTGACCCCATTATTAATTAGTGCATCATACATAGATTTAACAGAAAATGTACCAGATGAATGTAATGCCCAAACAAACACGTCCCTTTCTCCCTGTAAGTTCACATCTTGTAAAGAGGCAACAATTCTATGTTAATCCCTTAAATTCCTACCCCCTAAATTCCGGCGAAAGGAAATGTTCAGCGGGATTGATGCAAGTACATATGCCGTAGAATCCTGCTTTCTTCTCACAATGTTGAACAACGAGGAAAATTTATCTTTTAATGGTTGGTTTCCCAACCAGGTGTCCATCCAAAAACGAGTTTGTGACCCGTCTTTTACTTTGAATGAACCAAAAGTCATGAAACTATCTTTTACATTCATCAATCCTTTCCAGAAGTGAGAGTTAGTGGGCCTTTTGATACAGCTCCCTAGAGTTTATCTTTTATATATTTATTTCTTAATAATTCTTGTCACATGCCATCCTCATTTAGCAGCTTGAAGAGCCATTTACTCATCATGCATTTGTTTTGTAACTCCAAATTATGTATGCCTAAACCACCCTGTATTTTTGGTTGGCACATAATTTCCCATTTGACCAATCTATATTTTTGCTTGTGATGGTCGCTTTGCTAGTAGAATCTTGATCTAAAGCAGTCGATCTTTTCTAATACTCCTTTTGGGATTTCAAAGAAAGACATCATAAACATCGGTAAGTTAGAGAGCACCGAGTTTATTAAGACCAAGCGACCTCCTACTGAAAGCATCTTACCTTTTCATCCACTAAGCTTGTTTTCAATTCTGTTCTCTATTGACTGCCAATTTTTATTACTCAGTTTCCTAGTGTGCATAGGTAAACCAAGGTACTGAAAGGGGAACTTACCCACCCCACACCTAAACAACTGCGAATAGAAAACCTCATGCTCTTTTGCTTTACCAAAACAAAATATTTCGTTTTTATGAAAATTAATTTTGAGCCCCGAAAGTTGCTCAAACGTGCTTAGTATCAATTTTATGTTTACCGCCTTCTCAACATCATGGCTCATAAAGATCACTGTGTCATCCGCATATTGTAGAATAGACAAACCATCTTGGACAAGGTGAGGAATGACCCCTTCTATCTGGTCTGCTTCCTTGGCCCTAGCAATTAGTATAGTCAACATGTCTGCCACTATATTAAATAGTATTGGAGACATTGGGTCACCTTGCCTTAGGCCTTTTTTGTCTGAAAATAGGAACCAAGTTGGTCATTGACTTTAATGTTTACATTTCCTCCCTATGTAAACTGCTGCACCCAAGAACACCACTTCTGAGAGAAACCTTTCATCGCTAAGGTTTGTTGTAAAAAGTTCCATTTTACTTTACCATAAGCCTTTTCAAAGTCTATTTTAAAGATTATTCCATCTTGCTTTTTCGAGTGGAGTTCATGAATCGTTTCATGGAGAATTACTGCGTCCTCCATGATGTTTCTTCCTGGAAGGAAGGCTGTTTGTGTTGGTCTAATGATCTTCTGGGCAATAGTAGACAATCTATTAGTCGCAACTTTGGTAAAGATCTTAAAAGAAACATTCAACAAATAAATCGGTCTGTATTGTTGAATGACTTTCACATCTTTCTTCTTTGGTAACAGAATTATAGTTCCAAAGTTGAGACTATTCAAAGGCAGAGTTCCCGCATGAAATTCCATAAAGAGAGCCATCAGATCGTCTTTTATTAAATCCTAGAAGACCTGATAAAACTCAGGTGGAAAGCCATCCGATCCTGGTGCCTTATTGTGTTTCATCTAGAACACCACTACTCTGATCTCAGACTCAGAAAACACATCAGTTAGAAACTCATTTTCCAGATTAGTGACTTGAGGTATGTCTTGGACCTGGTGCTCCTCCAACACTATAGAAGAGCTCTTTGGGGGCTAAACAGGTTTTTATAATAGTTGGTAATATGCTGTTTTAGTTGAGCATCACCTTCTAATATATTATTGCCATCCTCCAATTGGAAAATACGAGTTTTTCGATGCCTACCATTAGCCAACAGATGATAATATTCAGTATTAGCATCACCCTCCAGTAGATGTTTTACCTTTGCCCTTTGGTACCATTTAATTTCCTCTTCACGCAGCAGTTCAGCCAATCTCTCATTTAACACATGTTTAAGATTTAATTCCGTTTGATTAAGCAAAGAGATTTCTGCCTTTTTATCTAGCTCATCGAGTTTGTTTAACAGTTCCTTTTTTCCTTCTTATAAGCCCCACTCATATTTTTTTCCCAGCCTCTGAGGTACTGGCGAAGCCTCCTGATCTTCGCTTGCCACCTCTCTAATGGGCTGCCCTCGACAATCACACTAAGCCAAACATCTCGCACCATGTCACAAAAACCATCCCTAAGCAACCAACCCAATTCAAATTTGAATTGGGATTGGTAAGCCGAAGATGGACTATTTGTGCTAAATAAAAGTGGAGTGTGGTCAGAAATCTCTCTGCTCAAAGCAATCGCAGTTGAAAGCGGATACTTAGACTCAAAATCCGTGCAAACTAGAATCCTATCTAGTTTCTCAAATGTCTGATTTTGTAAGCGATTAGCTCAAGTAAACTTTCTTCCTGTCAGTTCTAATTCTCTAAGATTTAGCGTGTCAATGACTGCATTAAATAGAAAAGGCCATCTATCAATATAGTTTTTATTGTTTTTCTCATCCAGACTACGAATAATGTTAAAATCACTATCTATAATAATAGTAGGGTGTCTTTTGAACATACTCTAACCAGCTCGGATAAGAATTGCGTTTTTAGATCTAATTGAGCAGGGCCGTAAACCGAGATTAAATTAAATTTAAAATCATCCTCCTTGTGTTTCAACTTGAACTGAATAAAAAAATCCCCTTCTTCTATCTGACCAATGTAAAAAATTAAAAGGTTTATACCTAGCATCATACCACCGGACCAATCCCTTGGAGCCATGCAATGTCAAAGAAAATATCTGCCAGCGCAGATATTATTCAATGTTGTTTGCGAAAAGTTGGCTTTCCCTGTCTTCGATAAGGCAATGAAATCTAGGTTCTTTTCTTTTGTCAAGTCAGACAGAAATCTATACTTTTTATGGTCAGCAAAACCATTGTAATTCCAGAAAATTCCTTTCATTTGGATTGACTTTTAGCTTTTTTCTTATTAATTTTGGACCTAGATTTTTTGTAATGTGATAAAGGGGTCTGTAGACACAAAGGATCACAGCCCCATCACCTAGGTCTTCAGTAATCTCCGCACAAATGAGATTTAAAACATCTAAATCCATATTTTCTTCTAAAGAGCAAACAGATGAGACATCATCCACTGGGTTCTTGCTAGTTTCTTCTAAATTAAAATTCTCAGACAGTCTATGTGACTCTACATCTTTTAAAGATTTTAAAGATCAGGAAACCTCATGCTCTTTAACCCCGAGAGAAATTCCTAGTGCACTAGTAGAAGCTAGCAAAATAGAATCATTAAGAGCATCAAAAAAAGTGGCTGTGATTCTTTACCTTTGATCGAAGAGGATTCTAAATTTTTGCGCGCTTTTAACTTCGTTGCCTTCTCCAACTAGTCATGCTCCAAAGTAGACACGTTTCTCTTGTTAGCTCTCACTGGTGACACTGCCCCACCCATCAGCGCCTTAGTTTTTTTTTTGAGGAGACTAGAGTCACTCTTAGACTGCAACAAACTAGCCTTCCATTGTGCAGTGCCATCAGAGTCATCCCAGTCTAAGACAGTAACACCACTGCTTATTTGCAATTTTCTTCTCCAGGGGGTCTACACCTGCACCAACCCCCACACTATGCTGTGAATCAACGTCCCTTGGTAAGTCCGGTTGGTCAGTCATGACTTCACTCATGTGATGATCAGTAGGTGCACTAGCGGCAGCCTTGTTCTTTTGCTGTCCACTTGGCATAACTGAAGCATTGGACTGCGTATTAGTTGCTTGACCAGCTAGCGGATCGCCTGTTTTGTTAGCATCATGATCCATGTTTTCCGGTTCATTCTCCTCAGGGGCTTTGTCCACGTCCATGGTAGAGTCCATGTCAATAAGCTGAGGCTCACCATCAGACGAATCCTTTTCAACTCTAAATTGTAGTATGAGGTCAGGATTCAGCACTGCTACTTTCATTCTAGCTCTGCCATATTTCTTTGTGAATTTCATATCAACAGCACGAGATACTCCTAAAATTGAGCCAATTGCCCAGATAATAGGAAATTCTCGTAATTCCTTTGGGAGTCCCCTGAACTGCACCCAAACCTTGTTAATCTCATATTTAAAAACATTATTTTCGGCCCCTTTCTCGAACTGAATCTTTCCTTTTACTGTCTTTGTGTCCATTGGTCCCCAATTCACCATATGGTTGAGCACTTCAACAGAAGGGAAATTAGTGATAAAGGCATCGTTGCCCTTCTCTTCAATTACCCAACTATTCCCAGGCAGTAGTTTGTCAAGTTCCACTGCTAACTGGTCAGCAGTAAGAGAACCCTCCAAAACACGTACCACATCGGATTTATCATCTGAAGCAATCTTTTTTTTTAGAAAAGGGAATATATTAATATTCCAGCTTCTGCATCGACCAATGCATATAGCTGTTCCTTATTACAAGCACAACCACTGTGGTCCACACAAACTCAAACACAAAGTTTTAACTAAAGTAAAAAAGAAGAGCTTCCAAAATCGCCATCTAAAGAGCAATTCTATTACTAAAACTCCAACCGTATCTTGTAAACACCTCCATCGCGGTTGTCTCAATAATTCTGCATCCCATCTTTATTTTTTGGCGATCCTCCTCCTTCTGAAGTAGGGACCAGGACCTGGTCCAGTAGGTCCCCCTGAAGATAACCTGTAAATAAGATGGTGCTGCAGCCTTGTCAAAAATTATATTATTCCGGGTTAACCAAATCGCCCAACAAATCGCACTTGCGCCGACAAGAATCTTAGATTTCAGTTTCCTATTTATCCCGTCTAACCAGCCCGTGAACAAATTGTGAACGCTAGTTGGAGGTAACAAATTAAAGAAAACATGAACAATACGCCACATGAACTTAGCAAAATGACAGTCAAAGAATAGATGTTGTATAGACTCATGAGAAGAACAAAAACAACACTTTCTATCTCCTTGCCACTGTCGCCTTACTAAGTTATCCTTTGTCAAGATTACTCCCTTAAACAAGTACCACAAGAAAACTTTGATTTTGAGAGGTAATTTCAGTTTCCAAATAAAAGTATTAAAAGGTATAGCTTGTGCTGTCAATAATGCTCTGTACATGGATTTAACCGAGAATAATCCACTCTGGTGTAGCCCCCACACAAAATGATCCCTTTGGTTTGTTAATTGTACACTGGCAACCATTGCCACGACGTCGTGCCAAGCTTGTAAATTAACTCCTACTAGAGATCTCCTGAAAGCTATATTTAACGGTACTGTGGATAGTACCGTTCTTACAGAAGCACTTTTTTCCTAACAATGTTATAAAGTGCAGGAAAGATGGATTTTAGTGGCCGCGATGTTATCCACGAATCCTCCCAAAATCGCACTTGTGACCCGTCACGTAGATCAAACTTGCCTAGCGAGAGAAACTCCCCCTTGACCTTCATGAGGCCAGCCCAAAACTGAGAGTCTCCAGGCATGTATTGAACCTGAGTCAAAGTTTTATCCCTTAAATATTTATTTCTAAGTATCTGTTGCCAAACCCCATCTCCATTAATCAATTTAAAAAGCCATTTACTTAGGAGACACTTGTTGTGAACCTCTAAATTTAACACTCCCAACCCTCCTTGGTCTTTTGGAGTGCAAACTACCTCCCACTTAGTTAACCTATATTTTTTCTTGTGGTCATCACTTTGCCAGAAAAACCTCGATCTGAAGTAATCCAGCTTCTTCAGAACCCCTCTAGGTACTTCAAAGAATGAAAACATGAACATGGGGAGACTACTCAAAACAGAGTTAATCAAAACCAGCCTCCCTCCTATCGACAGCAATTTACTTCTCCAACAATTCAACCTTTTTTGAAATCTTTCTTCAATATGTTTCCAATCTTTATTCATGAGTTTTCTATGATGCATAGGTATTCCTAGATATCGAAAAGGATACGACCCCAATTCACACCCAAAAATAAGTGTATATTCCAATTGTCTAGCTCTAGCTGCTCCGTAACAGAACATCTCACTTTTATGGAAATTGATCTTGAGTCCTGAAAGCTGTTCAAAAGCACAAAGCAAAAGCTTCATATTTTTTGCCCTCTCTAAATCATTATCCATGAAGATGATAGTGTCATCTGCATATTGAAGGATTGAGAGTCCCTCATCTACTAAATGCGGAACAACCCCTAGGATTTGTCCCGCCTCTTTAGCTCTTGAAATTAGGACAGCCAGCATATCAACTACTATATTAAAAAGAATCGGAGATAGTGGATCCCCTTGCCGCACTCCTTTCCTGGTCTGAAAAAAATAACCTATATTATCATTGACCTTTATTGCAACACTCCCTCTAGTCATGACTTTTGAAATCCATTCACACCAAGTTGGTGAGAATCCCTTCATCCTGAGAACCTGTTGCACAAAAGGCCACTTTAACTTATCGTATGCCTTTTCAAAGTCTAGTTTTAAAATCACTCCGTCTTGCTTTTTCCTATGCAGTTCATGAATTGTTTCATGCAAAGTAACAACTCCTTCCATGATATAGCGGCCCGGAACAAAGGCTGTCTGTGAAGGTCCTATTAACTTGTCCGCCACTTTCAAAATTCTATTATTAAGCACCTTCGTAAAAATCTTAAAGCTCACATTTAATAAACATATAGGTCTATACTGTTGTATCCGGGCCGCATCTTCAATCTTTGGTAATAAAGTGATTACTCCAAAATTAAGGCTATGAATTGGCAACCTTCCCGCATGGAATTCATAAAAAAGGTTCATTAAGTCCGGCTTCACAATGTCCCAAAAGAATTGGTAAAATTCAGCGGGAAAACCATCCGGACCGGGTGCCTTGTTATGTTCCATATCGAAGACTGCCGTTTTAACCTCCTCCTCGCTGAATGGAGCCATCAATATCTCATTCTCCTCCTCTGATACTTGAGGTATATCATGCCTCAAAGTCTCGTCCATTGAGAAAGAATTTTGAGTATGAGGTCCAAACAGTCCTTTATAGTAATCAGTTATATAATTTTGTAAATTACTATCCCCAACAATAGTTCGTTCCTCCTGCTCTAATTGTACAATTTTTGTTTTCCTGTGTCTGCCATTTGCCACCATATGGAAGTACTTAGTATTGTCATCCCCTTGCAATAACTTTGTTGCTTTTGATCGCTGGAGCCAATAAATTTCCTCCTCTCTCAGCAACTTAGTTAATTGCCCTTTGAGATGATGTCTAAGCTCCACTTCTTGAGGTGACAGTAAAATTGTTTCTGCCTTTCTATCCAACTCATCTATCTTAGCTAGCAAATTAGTTTTGTCTCGTCTATTTTGAGAAACCAAATTTCGAGCCCAACCTCTAAGGAAACGTCGTAGTCTTCTAATTTTGTTTTGCCACTGCTCCATTGGTGACCGACCCCTATTCTCAGATTCCCAAACCCCTTTAACCAGATGAAAAAAACCATCCCTTGTTAGCCAACCTAGCTCGAATTTAAAATTCCTAGCATTGCCTCGGTGGGAGGGTGTACCAGCATCTAGTAACAGAGGTGTGTGATCTGAAATCTCTCGAGTCAGAGCCTAGACAGAGGCTAATGGAAATTTTTGCTCCCAATCCGTTGTTACCAAAATACGATCCAACTTTTCAAAAGTTGGAACCTCTGCATAGTTAGCCCACGTGTATTTCCTTCCCGTCATCTCCAACTCTCTTAAGTTCAAGGTTTCAATAATAGCATTAAACAACAGTGGCCATCTATCATTGTATCTCGAGTTATTTTTTTTCTGATGGGTTTCTTATGATATTGAAATCTCCCCCTACTAAGAAGGGTAGATTTCCACAATTAGAACAAGTTCGTACTAACTCAGATAAAAAAAGTTCTTTAAATTCATCTTGTGCCGCACCATAAACAGACAAAAGTGCCCACCGAAAACCATCTAATTTATTTTTGAGAGTAAATTTGATGTGAAAATCACCATCCTCAATATTTTCTACCTCAAAAGAATCTTGATTTATCCCCATTAGCATGCCCCCGGACATGCCCCGAGGGCATCGCCAATGCCACACAAAATCAGTTCCCCCACAAAAATTTTCTAGACACTGAGTCGAGAAACTATTTTTGTTGGTTTCTGATAAAGCTATAAAATCAAGTTTATTATCTACAGCCACATCATGTAAAAATGTATGTTTTGCTAAATCACGTAGTCCTCTGCAATTCCAGAAAATCCCTTTCATTAGAATAAATTTTTTGTTTTTTTCATGAAGACTGAATTCTTACTGAGGAGTTTCAATTTCTTTTTACTTTTTGCCACCTTGACAGGCACATTAACAAGTACACCATCAAGGTCCGCATTATTATCGTCCATTACCTCCTCTGTTAAGTCGCCACAGAGTCGACTAATAGTGGAGTTGTTAGGATCGATCTCATCCTCCTCGAAATCATACTCGTTCTCAAGATTTTTAACAACTTTAGGTACTTTAAGTCTTTCAGTTTCAACATCCTTGATTAAAGAAATAGACCCAAGAACTGAATTTTCAGTACTCCCTAAACTAATGCCCAATCCTCCTAGGTTCTCCTCAATATGAGCGTTAGAAAAAGAACAAAAGGAATGAACATCTGGATTACCTTGGGGTTCCTCGAGGTTTTTGATAGCAACCCGTCTTGCTGCCTTTTCGAACGAGTCCACATCCGCCACATCCGCATTCCGCTTACTACGCCGTACCGGAGTGATCTCTCCGTCAGACAGGACTGCCATCTTCAAGACACTTCCCAGAGCATTTTTTGTTTCACCATCAGTCGCTATTCCTGCTTGTTGCATTGCCTCAGAGATATCAGGGCAGTGCTCTGTTGGCCCATCAAAATGCCCAAGTGAAACTGTCAAATGTTCCTCAATCAACATGTCAGCCGGCCGTCTGGAAGGAGCAAATTTGGTCTCTCGAACTGCAGCCCCAGCAGCCGGCATAGTCGGTATACCTGAGACTTTCTTTGTATTTGTCGCTGCAGCCTGTGTACCCAGCCCCTTAGCACTTAGATCAGTAGCCGGCAGTGATCCTGTGGCCTGCTGCACCTTTCCCAAAGTTCCACCCCTTGCTGAAGCCTGTATGTTCACCTTCCCACATTGTGCAGACGATAAGCGTGCCGGCGCCGAGGCTGCCAGAGTTGCCGCATTTCTCACTTCAACAGAATTTCCTCTCTGAACCCCTAAAAAAATATAGGCTGCATCACTAAGATCATTTTCTTCATCTAACAAATCATCATTTGAAGAATCATCCATCATCTGTGCCTCATGATCTCCGTTTCCGTTCTTATGACTAGCTTCAGTGTTTCCGATGTTGTCACCTGATAAAATAGATTCTATGGTATTTTGTGCCTCCTTCATCTCGGTGTCCTTTGCTGCCCGGAAACCATGATCTTTGATCCCATCATTTCCAGCGATTGCTCTGCTCCGCAAACCAATGTTAGGTGAAAACGGTTCAACCTCAAATAGCAGTTGGAAGTATCTGTTACCAATGATAACATCTAGCTTTGTCGGTATTGCATCAGGCTCGAGCACTGCCACTGCAAACCGCCCAAAGTTGCTAGCTCTCGTGGTAACCATGTCTACCTCCTGAGTGACACCAAAGAGAGTACCAAGAGCCCACAGAATGCCATACTCCCTCAGAATCGCTGGTAAATTCATGACCCGCATCCATACCACTGGCAACACATGTCCAAAATATTCCTCTTCTTCCTTAAATTCTTCAAATTTGAGAGTCACACCTTCCTTCATCTCTGCATTAAATCTTGTCATCTTTGTAAGGTCAGCTTTAGTAGGGAATAGGACCTTAAACTCAAAACTGTTGTGGCGTTTCACTTCCCAAGCAAAAGTGTCAGAGACCAAAACCCTCAAATAAGCCACAACTTCTTCCTCTGTCAGATTCTTGCCGATGGTAGAGACTAAAGCCAATCTGGAGTCTTTCTTGGTTGGCTGAATATTTGTATGAGGAATGTAAAAACATGCAAGTGGATCAGCAGCCTGACCAACCAACTGTACTACCGGTTTTGGCTGCTTGAGAATGGGACAGCGACTCATAGCATGATCAGTACTCCTGCAAATTTCACAGAAAACCACCGCTGTGCATTCAAACATCAAGTGTCCCTTGACACCACACCGCCTACACATCTTGGTAGTAGCTGTTCTTTGCCCATCCACAGCACCAGTACTGGCCTTCACTGTCTCCAAATTCTCAGCCTGCACTTCCACTGTCCCAGCAGCCGAGGAGGAACCATGCAATACTTGGTACGCCGGCTGCCGTCCCATATCCTTGTCCATGCTGTGCTTGGTCAACACTTTGCCCTTTGCAATATGGTGTACACGATCCCCTCCCCCTTGTTGCTGTGTACTGCCAGCTGAATGCTCAAGTTGTGCCCCTATCCCTGGCTGCACCGATGGCGGCTGCGCTGGCCCAGAGGACATCTGTGGAGCTTGAGGAACAACCTGTTGCTGACTCGCTGATTGGTTCGACGTCTGCGGAGGTGTTGGTGCCTGGCGTTGCGGTAGAACTTGTGGCGGCACCCTCTGAAACCGTTGCGGTGAGTGACGGTGGTAATTTCGACCTTGCCGAAATCCACCGTTCCAACCACGGTTCCCATTGCCACCGTGGCGATCACCTCGTCCCCGTTCATAGTTCCAGCCCGGACCATAGTTGGGCGGGTGGGAGCCGAGGTTGGGGTTGAAGCGAGGGCCGTTGAAGAAAGCGCCATCGTCGTTTATGTTGTAGCCGTATCCGCCGCTGTGGCCATGGCGACCACCACGCGCGACGCCACCACCACCAGCGCGGCCTCCACCTCGACCGGCTCCGAATCCCCGTCCTCCAGCACCGCCTCCATCATTGCCGCTGCCTCCGTTCCCTGCACCTCCTGCGCTCGCCGTCGCCATGCCTGAAATCACCACGTGAACGTACGAGGGAAACACCGTAGGAGTGGCAGCTAGGGTTTTCGTGTTGATTTTGTCTAGGTCGTAAGTGTCCAGCAGAAAGCGACGGGCCAGTTTCCCGAAGCGAAGGGTTCTACGACGCAGCCCGATCTGCACACGAGGCCCACAACGTTTCTCATCCTGAGGTCCTCTCAGGTCATCAAAATTTGCGGACAGATACGTGGTATCCTTGCTGTACGGCAAAATCGGATCACGTTGCTTTGGAGTTTGAATCCGATCAACATCAGTTCCCATCCCCTTACCGTGCGGAGAAGGCACGGACAGATATGCGGTCTCCTTGCTAAACGATAAAATCGGATCATGTTGTATTGGAATTTGAATCCGATCATCAGCAGGTCTCGTCTCCTTGCCGTACAGAGAAGGCAAATCACGCGGTGATGTTTGTCGACCACCGGCACTCCTCTTCGCCGGCGAAGGTGAAGGAAGCCGCTGCAGAACCTGCATGAGAGTGCCCCCGATGCATGATCGTTGGCCATTCCCAGCCCTAACCGGACAGTCACCGAGTGTCATCATCGGTGAGACCCTTGGTCGCGGTAATTTCCCGGACCATGGCTTCACCGCCGTCCGCCGCACATCTGTCAGCACCTTCATAATGTTCCTGACCATTACCACTTTTTCGTTCCTGGAATCCGGAGTCACAGGTTCCTCTACTCGTTGGCGAACCGACGAGTCTTGCAACGCCATCTCCGCATCATACAACTGCGCCCTAGAGAAGCCATGGACAGCTGCATGACGAACTAGGTCCGGCGTCGATGGCGACTGGGACATGACCTCCTCGTCGGAGTCATCATCATCCTCCAGCGCCCAGAACCTAGACTTTGCTCCCATGGGACGGAGGTCTCCTGCAGGGTCAGATGTCCTCCGACGGCTACAGCCCGCGACAAATTTCCATTTGCCGTTCTCATCCTCCGTCCCATCCCCTTCCTCCAGGTTGTCAGAAGACCATACCTTCGTGTCGCTCAACTTATCCATCGAATTCCGATGAGGAACCGTCGGGGGACTCAGTCGCCCGCTCTTGCTTTGCCCATCGGCACACTCGAAGACACTCCCCGATCCCTTGTTCACCGTAAGGCTAATTTCGGAGTCGTTGTTGAAGCCATCTCCAGCATCGCGATCTGAAACCCACGCAAAGGAGCCCGCCGCCGGCCCGCAGCTCGCAGAGAAGCCAACCATCCAGGAGCTCGTCGCCGGCCGCCTCCCGGTGCTCCTGCAGAGGAGCGCGACGCCCGACGGTGACCCCCGCGCCCTCGAGGCCCCGCCGCCGTGGAGAGCTGCCCCCAGCCCCGCCGCACCAGACGCCGAGGAGCGCGCCGCCGCACCCAGACACCGAGGAGCGCCGCCCCGGAAGTAGCGGCCGGTGGGGTTGACCTCGTCGACGTCGGGGTCGTCCACCTCGTCGTCGGGCGGCTCCGCCTGCTCGCCGCCGGCCAAATCCGGATCCGGAGCCATCGCACCGGCGCTCTCCTCCGCCCGCGAAGTTAGGTCCAAGGCCTTTGGATTCTCTACGTCAGGTATGAAATAGAAACCCAGACCTTCTACAGCATAGCCACAAGGTATAGCAGTAGAATGCAAATACTTGAGATTTGGACACACTTTTTTCACATGATCACCAAAACATAAATCACAGCTAAGCACTGTCGTACAAACGGAGATGGTATGCCCTTTAGTATGACAGCAATAGCAATATGGTTTGCCCTTACTTTTTTGGCTTCCTCCTTTTTGGGATGACTCCGGTACATCACTTGCAAAAGCTGCGTTGCTGGAGCCTGGCGGGGCAGTGGACGAGTTGAGAGCTTCAGTTGCTGCCACTGCCATCTTGGTAGATGAAGTGGCTTGCGATGCTGCCCCCGTGTTCAGCTGGTTGGGGGCTGAACTCTGAGCTGCCCCGGTCGCCTCCTCTCCTCCCTGGTTGGCCGGCAGGTTGGAGGTGGTCTGATGACCACGTCACTACAGGAAACTGGCTCTTTGCCGACTGTAATTTTCTTTGCCAACTGTTTTATTTCGACACTCGGCAAAGAGGTCCCTTTGCCAACTGGAATTTCCTGCAGTCGGCAAAGCAGGATTTGCCGACTGCCTGGCTTTGCCGACTGCCAGACAGTTGGCAAAGCCATGGCTTTGCCGACTGCCAGGCAGTTGGCAAAGAATTGCAGTCGGCAAAGGCAGGCCATGGTTGACGCCATCCACACCGTCATCTTTGCCGACTGCCACTCCGTCAGCAGTCGGCAAAGGTGCAGGCTTTGCCGACTGCCATCCTCCCTGGCAGTCGGCAAAGGCTCTTTGCCAACTGCCACTGATGGCAGTCGGCAAAGAATTAAATTTTTTTTTCGATTTTCGATCCCAGTTTTTTTGTGTTGCCTTGCTACAGTAAGTACATGATATATTCCAAGTTTGGTGTCATTTTGATTTATTTTGCTATATTCCATTGATTTTTGTTGTTTCTTTGATTTTTTCCAGTAGCTTTAGATTTGAACTGCAGGTACATGAAATAATGGAATCCGGCGATTTAGAAAATGATATTCATGATGTTTGGAGCATGTTGAGGCCGTGTGCGGGGCCTCGCGTGAAATTTCGACCGTGTTGGTGTCGGAATACGCCGAGGCACGCGCGTGAAAAGTGTTTTTAAATTTTATAAAATCGAAACGGAGTCCGAAAATGACGAAACTTGACGACGTGTCTTGCCATCGCATGCGGAGGCTGTGATAAAAATTCGAGAAAGTTTCGAGCAAGTGACGACGTCGGGTGGCTAAAACCTGGACTAACGTCGGGTGACTAACTTGTTATCACATGTGGAGATGTCCAGGTTTTAGACACCCCGACGTCGCCACTTGCTCGAAACTTTCTCAAATTTTTACCACAGCCTCCGCATGCGATGACAAGGCACGTCGTCAAGTTTCGTCATTTTCGGACTCCGTTTCGATTTTATAAAATTTAAAAACACTTTTCACGCGCGTGCCTCGGCGTGTTCCGACACCAACACGGTCGAAATTTCACGTGAGGCCCCGCACACGGCCTCAACATGCTCCAAACATCATGAATATCATTTTCTAAATCGCCGGATTCCATTATTTCATGTACCTGCAGTTCAAATCTAGAGCTGCCGGAAAAAATCAAAGAAACAGCAAAAATCAATGGAATATAGCAAAAAAAATCAAAATGACCCCAAACTTGGAATATATCATGTACTTACTGTAGCAAGGCAACACAAAAAAACTGGGATCGAAAATCAAAAAAAAATTAATTCTTTGCCGACTGCCATCAGTGGCAGTTGGCAAAGAGCCTTTGCCGACTGCCAGGAAGGATGGCAGTCGGCAAAGAATTTCTGAGAAAAAAATAAAAAATAACCTTTGCCGACTGCCAGGGAGCAGAGCAGTCGGCAAAGTATTTTAAAAAAAATTAAAAAAATAATTTTTTGAAAAAAAAATAATAGACGTTTTTTTAGAGGCATCCCAATTTAGCGACATAAGTAAATGTACGTCACAAAAAAAACGTGGCCTGACCCATTCCATCAGCGTGGGCTACCATTTAAAATAATCAGAAAAAAATGGCACGGTTGATGGAGTTTGAACCACGCACCTGGCGGCTTAGTACAACTGGACTTACCACTGCACCAATGATTCGGTTATGTAAAAATGATTCTACCTTTCCTTTGATTTATGTACGAGCAAGTAAAATAGCAAAAAGTTATGCTGGAGGCTGGGTTCGAACTCAAGACGTTGCAACGAAGAAAAACAAACCTTACCACTACAACTGCTGGGACTTCAAGTCCAAAAATTAGTTCCTTTACTCCTTTAGTACATATATGTACATGTTCCTCACGTACGGAGACGACAGAGTCCTGTCACGTAGAAACAAAGTCATAATGACATCATAAACGTAAACTTAAAAAAAAAAACACCAATACACCGTACATACTGATGTTCGGACTTGTCGTTCGGACATGACCTTCTCATATGATTTTCAGTAGAAAAATAAATTACTTAAATACTAGAAAATCAAGAACATAAACACGAGCTTTTCTCTTTTTAATCTGTAGTTAAAATTTGTAACAAGTCTTTCTCCCTCATGCTTACTCCAAATGAGATGATTCTTTTTTCTAAAATTTTCTAAAATTATTCTCTATTAATTTATTGTGTTCTTACAGCTATTATTTTTATTAAACTTTCATGTGACTTTATTTTATCAATTGAAAATTTGAATTTTAAAAAATGGCAACTTCAAACAATATTTTGAAGCAATAAATGATTTCAGTTGAAAAAGTCATGAACATAAAAGTTATAGAACTAATCAAGATCTACAACTTTTATTTTGATCATTTATTCATCCAACAAAGTGACAGTAACATTGTTCACAAAATTTACATCTCTCTTAAAGTTTATGAAACCATACGAGAGATATGTAAAATTTGTGAACAATGTTGTTATAACTTCGTCGGATGAACAAATGACCAAAATAAAATCTGTACACCTTGATGACTTCTACAACTTTGTTGTTGATAACTTTTTCAGATGAAATCATTTACTCTTTCAAAATTTTGTTTGAAGTGGTCATTTTTTAAAATTCAAATTTTGAACTGTTCAAACAAAGTCACATGAAAAGATGACCAAAATAAAAGTTGCAGATCCGGAAAAATTATAGAAGTTTGTAGTTGGCAACTTTTTCATTTGAATTCATCTATAGTCTAAAAATTATATTGTATTCAATTTATAGAGTTCATAAAATTTCTGAAAAAAAGAAAACACTGGACAGTAATGGGCCTAAACATCAAAGTCGATCCGTTCTGTGCTTAGCCCATAATTTTCTGACCATAGATTCAAGATCAAACGGCCTTTATTGCGCCCACGATGTATAAAATAGGACCCCTGCTGAAACCCTAGACAAAAATCGTCCTCACCTGCCGCCGCTCCAGCCTCACTCAAATCTGCCGCGCCGCACCGCACCGCCATGTGCGGCAACCCAAAAATGCGAGTTCTCCCTCTCCCCACCCGCACCCCGCTCAAATCTTCCCACCCGCACTGCGCCCAAATCTGCCACGCCGCAGCACGGATTAGAGAAGTGGGAGCGGTGGAACAAATCGGGATGAACTCACCTGCCATGGCTGCGCACGCGAGCGGATGCCGCCTGCTCGGCTTGGTGCTCGGTGGGGTGGCGAGCACGAGGGAGGGAAGCGGAGCAGCGGAAGAGGCCCTCTTCGCCGTCACGTGCGCGCGTGCGGAGGCCGCCTCCCCTTCGCCGTGCCATGGCTGCGCGCGTGCGCGGAGGCCGCCGTCACGTGTGCCATCTCGTCGCGGCAGGACAAGGAGAAGGCGGTGAACGTGCAGGTCCTCCTCCGTTGCAGGTTCGTGCCACAGGCAGCTGTTGAGTTCTCATTCCCTCTCTCTCGCGCAGTTGGGTCTGGCCCCAGATCCGCCGCCCTGATACCTCGTCGTTGCTTCCGCAGGCCGTTCAGCGACGATGAGCTCCGGAACAACGCGCTGCAGGTCGTCACATGCAACAAGGTGGATTTTTTTTTGTAAATTAGTATTGTACAGGATTTACTATAATGAAGCTGCAATAGTGTCAGGTCATTTTGTTTGCTCCGTTGTGTGCTCTCAGTACACTAAGTAGAGAGATGATTTCCTGTCAAAACTTAGCATACTTAGTTTCGGTTGTCTGCAGGTAAGGTGGAAAATTTTGGTGTAAATTAGTATTTACATTTACTATAACGAAGTACTATGTGCTGAATTTGTCCTGTGAATAGAAATATCTTACTCTGAACTTGTCTAATGAATAAGTTTGACTTTTGTCCAGTGAATGAATGTATTGTGTGATTCGCTGATCTGCTACTTTAAGGAACTATAAGAACTGATCTGCTGCTCTAAATTCCAGCATGGAGATGAAGGAGAAGGGCTCCAATCCCTATGATCTGAAGCAGTAGGTGGCTGTATTATTTAAGTGCTGATACACGTTAAGTAAATGGCATAATAACTATGATATTTTGTTCCTTTCAGGATCTAGCTAGAAGAGGGCAAGCAAGCAACAAGAAACTCCGGTGGGATAAGGATTCAGGTTTTTTTACTTTATGAAATTACCTGCTTTTCACAACTCTACTCCCTGTTGGGTAGCACGAAGAACTGAACTGAACAGTTGCTACTGCTAGATGTTACATACTTAGGTATATTTCAACTTTGTGTTTGATAAATGAGTAGGCATTTGAAGTATTTGAGAAGCTTGAACAGAATTAATATGAGCTAGATCTATTGTTTTGGCATTTCATATCTGATATATTGCTTGTTTTTGTTATCTGGGCTATGGATTTCTAGCTACGTGCCTTGTATGAAAACAAATAACCACTATATAGATCTTCAAAGATGGAATGAGCAAGCTCTAAATTTCTAAAGGTCACAGCCTCGTCCATGGATCTGCTCAAGAAGATGAAGGTAACAACCATATTCTTCTCTAGTGTTTCATGGTGTATGGTCTGCTGAAGATAGCAAGGCCTAATGCAGACGCATGTTTGATTTGTTCAAAATCTGGAATCATCGTCTCTTTGAGATATCCTTGTTGTGATCATGTCGTCTGAGAACATCCCTTGAGAATTAGAAAACTTTTAGAGAGCTAATTAAGTTCCTTTTTTTCTATCTCTAAGGAGACAAATGAATAAGCTTGGACCAAATTGGATATGGAAATCTCTCTCAATCCTTAATGAGTCTGTCTCGCATGTGTTGTGCAATAGATGAACTGCCCCACCCATGACACAGCTCACACCGGCCCAGCATAATCTAGGGACTGATTCCCAAATTCTACATGCTTGTTACACTGATGTTAAATTCCCTTCATCTATCTGAATTTGTAATTCAAGGTGAACAAAAATTGCAATAGAATATCATTTATTCAGTCTGTACATATATCAGCAGTTCTTCACAGGGATCGGTCTGAAGCCATTAACAACACACTGATTATGTTGCCGAAGTTAAGATCAGATTTCAAGCTTTCTTCTAGCTGCAATTTATTTTTGTTAACACATCTGATGCTCTCTTTCTACCAAGGCATCCATTGTCTAAACTGAAAGCAAAATGCACTGGTATTTAACACTGGTATACATTGAAGTCAGCAAGATATTTATGTGTGTGCTTTTCCCCTTTTTCTTTGAATTACCTACCAATGAATTTTATTGTCACCACAATTCCTATCCATGGCTCACAGCTTGGTAAACTGATATGTGATGATGGCTGCTGTTAATATTGAAAGGAAAGGGTTGGAACATGCAGGGGGTGAGGAAAATTCCATTTTTTCCATGCTCTTGACCCTTGCTCAGTTTTAGTCCATATATACCCATGCTGAGGGTTACACAAATGTGCACTGCCTCTTTTCTGCTATATTTTCCTTTATTTTTGCTTAAATTTGGTTGATCCGTTTTTTTGCTGTTTCTGCTTGCTAAATGCAGTGGCAAGCTATGATATGATACTCTCCACCTAGCAGCAACTAATTTGATGATGGACATTGTTTTTTTAGATTCTTGATTGAGGTAATGTGTTGCCTGATCAATCTACAATTTGTACATGCCAAGGACAGCCACCAGCACCAGACCTTCCAATATGCACGGCAAGCACTAGATGCATAACAAGGCAAGCATGGAAGCAAAGGTAGTTTGCTCACAGTTACTATGAATTAATCTTGCCAGTTCCCAATTTGCATTCTAACTATCTTAGCTGCCATCTGAATTTTACCTCTGGGAGCTACATTTTAAGATTTTATCATATTCTTTAGAGGTAATAACGCAGGATCTTTACTATTGTATGCTATTCTTTAGAGGTAATAATGCAGGATCTTTACTATTGTATGCAATTTTCAAGCAGATTGTAGCTAAGAATCCCTCTTTGCACAATTTTCCCTTTACTCTGCGGTGCATTTAAGTATGCTCCTAATTAATCTAAGATTGCATTTAAAGGCTTCTGTTTCATTTTTGCCACAAAAAAAACGTTATAAAATAGATCCCTAACTCAATAGTCTCAGTTTGAAATTTGCTGGCTGTAAGGACTATTATGTTGTAAATAACATACCGTTCACCCTATTTCAATATGCTTGTCATGTAGATTTGCTAACATAGTGTTTTGGAAATGAGTACCACACTGCTATGTACAGGAAGGAAACTGGAATGGTGTTCCAGTGTCGGCTACCTCATGTTGGTCTCTCAGACTATTTTTATTTATTTGTCTCTAGGCACGACCTCCATCTCTGAATGTACTGTAGGCGTGTGGTGCTATTGCTTTAGGCTTGCGCCTACTGCCTCTATTATACAGCAAAAAAAATTCTTCCTAAACCTAATCTGCCTCCAAACCATTAGACGCAGGACATCCGTAATGAGCGTCTTTGCTATAGCCACATGTGATTTGGGTGCCTGTATATTCACCGACAAAATTTGGTAACTGAATATCCATGTTGAGGGTTCATGTTACATGTGATCGTGTCTGCCGATTTGTTGTCTATATATTTCCTCTGAAAAATTAATTTGGATCTATGCTATTCAATGTCGGTTTTCCCTGCTTTCGTGAATTTTCTTTCTTTCCTCTTGCTAGCTGTACTTTGCATTTTCCTATTGCTATGCAGGGTATGATGCTGATAAACGGAGCCACCTTCCTCTCTACGGATATGCCTGAGCTCCCGCACCAATTTTGGTTGCACCAATCTCTACGGATCATGCAAACAAGTGGGGGCACTACTGATAATTGACACTGATGAAGGATGCAAACCTGTACAGAACATAACACTACTGACCCATTAGTAACTATTTGTTGATCCACAATAACTAGTAGAAGGCTCTAATCTTTAGCTTTGTACAGCTAAGATGAGATGGCAATGCTTTTGGATGTATTGATGCCGAAACATATGGACACCATCTTTATATTTATGCTATTTATTATGTTGTGAAAATTACTGTGTAGACAATATATATTTAATATGTTGTTGCTACTGTTTCAAAATATTTTTTTTGTGCATTTAACTCTTTTTTGCTTGTTCAACAGAAATTAGTGATATATACTAATATTATTCAATAAAAAATAGAAAACAAAAGCAAAAAAAAAAATCCAGCTTTGCCGACTGTTTACAGTCGGCAAAGCTAGGCAAAAAAACCCAGGACAGAGTCTTTGCCGACTGCAATGGGAAGCAGTCGGCAAAGAGGTCAAACCTTTGCCAACTGCAACTCCGAAAGCAGTCGGCAAAGAACATTTAAAAAAAATATTTTTTTTCTTTGCCGACTGCCGAGCTGGCGGCCAGTCGGCAAACAATTTTTGAAAAAAAAATTCTTTGCCGACTGCCGAGAAACCAGCAGTCGGCAAAGCCTGCCGTTAGGGCTGACGGCGCCACGTGGCTTTGCCGACTGCTGGCGTGGCAGTTGGCAAAGCCTTTGCCGACTGTGTGCCACGTGGCAGTCGGCAAAGCCACCTTTGCCGACCCAGGCTTTGCCGACTGCTCTTTGCCGACTGCCACGTGGCTTTGCGGTCGGCAAAGCCTTTGCCGACTGGGTTTATGCCTTTGCCGACCGGAGCAAGCAGTCGGCAAAGAGGCGTTTTCCTGTAGTGCACCCGTGCTCCCATGCACGTTCTGCTGATGGAGTGATTGGCCACCCCCCAAGCTGGGAACCGGTGCCATTGACGGCTGGTAGTGTGGCTGCCGGCTAGGGTTCGGCCATGTACCACGCCCCTGGCCACCGCCGTATCCGCCTCCATGGTTCCGTCCTCCACGACCCGCTCCATGGAAACCCGTGTTGAAGTTGTTGTATCTGAAACGTCCATAGCTGCCATGCCTGCGACCTCTTCCCCGTGGATGGAAGTGGTCACGTCCGTGGCCTTGACCTCCAAACCCCGGATCGAAGCCCGGCTAGAAACCGGGATTATATCCCGCTCTCCTTCCTCCACCACGTGCGCCGAGATCGCCAGCATTGGCCGACCCCTGCCCCTGCCCCGCCATGACCTTGCGTGACACCAACTGAGGGTTTCCCTCTATGTACGATATCAGAGAACGAGGGACGAGATGGCGCCAAAGGCGGTGGCGGCGGCTTACACGCACTGCGCCTGGTCCCGGTACGCAGGAAGAGAGCACAAAGGCCTTTCGTGGGCCGAAAAAATTTATTGGGCCCAAACTGCACCCGATCACCAACTCTAGTACGACCCCGTGTCTTCCTCGTATCCACACCGATCGTGACACATGCGGCCGCAGCCGGAAGTACCACGCTAGGTAGAGGAGGAAAGGGCGGATCGGAGTCCTGGATTTTTAGAATTTCAAAATTTTTTGAAACGGTTGCCTGACTTGCCAGACTAGGCCTCGCCGGCGATGTCAGTCGTCGGAACAACATTCCCAATCTGCCTTGAGAACCCAAAGTCCAGTGGGAAGCCTTCGCCAAACAATCTCCTAGCGTCCTTGGTGGAGACACGCGAGGAGCAGGCAAAGGACCCTGCCATGGCGCCCCTGCTAGTTTCTTCCGTGCCAGCGTGGTGATGATGGACTTTGGGAGATGAAGATCACTGGACGGCGGAGACTTACCTGAGTCCAGGACGCGTTCCGCTCTGGATAGCTGGTCAAGCGTGAAGCCCGCATCCAAGGCGTCTTTGATGAACTCCGAGGTTGCCGGAGTTACCGGACTCTGCACCCCGTCTTCTCTGGCTCGTCGTCGTCAGACTCATCCCCCCAAGCCCAAAACTTGGACATGATTGGGGACGCGCACGAAGGTCCCTGGACGCCATGGACCGGAGATGGTCGTCAGCACAAATCCGCTGCCAACGCCACAGCCTTCGACAAAGCCTCGCGTCCCTTCTGGCAACGCCAAACCTCATCACTGTCTTCATCACGGTCACTGACATCCATTTGAGTGGGCGATGGATGCAGTGCGATCTTGACCGCCGGGGCGAGAGTAAAGCGCCTCCCCCTCGGCATCGCCCGAATCAGACGCTGGAGGGATATAGGCTATGGCAAAAGCTTGTGCACTCGGGTGATTGCCAGATCTGTAGCAACTTGAGGAAACGGGATTGGTATTTGATTAATTAATGTAATGTAACAATATGTACAGCCTTTATTTTTGTGTGCAAATGGCATTCCGTTCATGGGAGTATTGGTGGATGCTTTCTACGGAACCTTAGTAATATGTTACTACCCTAATTGTTGGATGCAGGCAAATTGTTTTAATTGAAAGTTGACAAACTAAACGTGAAATAGTGATACCAAATAAATGTTGGGTCGAGTCTGAACAGGATTTAGGGAAATAAATAAAAACAGTTTTTAAGAGTAGCATCGTCATAGCAGAGTAGGGAAACACAACTATCTAGCAGTTCCAAAGATGGAAAAACAGCAATCAAAAGGGGAAAAAAAGAAAGAAAGAAGCGAAAGCAAATATTTGATCAACCACTATGACTTTGATCTGGTTGGACTTGGGGCGATTCCCGTTCTCCACCTTGAGCTGCTCCACTGCAATTTCCAGCGACGGGTCGTTTTTCCAACCATTGAGCTTCACCCAGAGGCAGAACCAAAACTTTTGATAAGGGGGGCTGGACAATAAGATGACACCTCGTAAACATAATACATATGTACAACAAGTGTATATCTCAATACTTATCAACGTTTTTACATATATATTTAGTATTCATAACAAAAAACACAATTTTTATCATAAAAAATGAGTGAAATAATAATTTTTTACTATGCAATTGATGTTTTTATAGGTATTTCACAAAATCTAGTGTGCTTGGGGCGGGGGGGGGGGGGGGGGGGGGGGGGGGGGGGGCGCAGGGGGAGCACGGCCCCTGCTGGCCCTCTGGTTCCGCCAGTGGCTTCACCTTATTAAGGTTCTTCGAGTTGCCAACGCCGACGATGCTGCTCTCCTTGTCATAGAACTCCAATAGAAGCGTCTCGAGCTTTGTCATTGATCCTTCTTCAAATTTGACTACTTTGGGATGTTCACCAGCAAGGGACAGATTTAGGATCCTCAGTGCTAGAGACTTGTGTGTGGTGCGTACAACCAGTTCTCCGTCTCTGCAACTCTGGAACCCCAGTTGGATGCTCTGCAGGTTGGGCAACTGACATAAGGAATCAAATACCTGGTTGCTAGGAAGCTCGGCCAGTTTAACCGAAAATTCCACAAGGTGCTTGAGTGATGAGATCCAATCAGGAAATCGACTCATGCGGCCTTCCATAGTAAGACGCTAGAGGAGTGGTGGCAGTGAGGAGACATGAAAGAGAAAGTCCAGTGTCTTGTCGGAACACAGGCGGAGCGATCGGAGGGCACATGTCTTGCTCAGGGAGGAGCCAAGCGCATGCAAAAACTCCTCTTCAGGCTCCTCGTGCACGGATAAATCTAACTCCTACAACTGTTGCAGCTCACCGATCTCTCGAGTAACCTTAATGCAGCCTTTGATGAGTTGGGCAAACTGCAACTCTCGTAGCGCCTTCATGTTCTCTAGCCCCCGTGTCAGGACCCACCGATTCACGTTCAAGCGCTGAAGTTTGCTCGGCTTTGTCACAGTTGGCGGCAGGTCTTTGATTCCAAATACTCCAGGTTGCTGATTTTGCTAGGCATCGCACTGATTCATCTACCCCTCAAGCCTAAGTACCTGAGCAGATACATATGTCAAATATGTTACATATGCTTGTCCTTCAGAGCCTTGCAATCTTCCAGGTCAGGCACCCTCACCAATTTGAATTCGCCTAGCCGATCTAGTAGCTTTGTCGAGGCCTTCCAATTGAAATGTAGTAAATGATCGAACATGTTGTAGGTCCATCGCCTCAATGCCATGTCTTGCACGATGACACTGCTATGCTTTGTCATCGTCATTTTCATGGACAGAGAGGTGGGGAACCTTGCCACGTGCCGCATCCCCATGTGCATCCAATGGTGCATGCATATGGGGGCACACGAAAAATAACTTTCCCGGGGAGTGGCATCGACCGTCTATCAACCCCTCAATCCAAAATTCTCATACCATGTTGTTTCAAAAAAAAATCTCATTCCCTGTTCAGCCCTAGCTATAATGTTGCTCCTTCCTTTGAATAAAATCCCTAAAATGAACTTTTGTACAAAATAAATCTTGCAGTGCCATGAATATGTATAAGTAGAACTGGAGATGAGGCATGGTGATCTACATTCAGAGGAAAACAAGCAGACGAGGTCCAAATGGTGAGATGTTTATTATTCACTGAGCCCTTAGTATTTCCTTTCATGTAAAAAAGTTGGAGCAATTTTTCTTTACTACAGATGGCTGGAGCACTATTTAATTAGAGAAAAATAAATATAGGTTAAGTTTTAGGCATGACAAGCTCTGGCCGCCGAAAATTGATTTTACAGGAAAGAAAGATACCTGAAAAACAATTACACGCTTCTACTCTTCAAGCATTTAGATTTTTTTTTTTGCAAGAGGTTACGAGAGAATTTTCCAACAGAGTGAAGGATTCCAACTATGTCTCAGAAGGATTTGCCAATGCTTTGCAAAGTTGATCCAACCCGGCTTGAACATAACAGCACTTTAGCCGTACTTGTAGAAGAGTACTAGTCATGCTCGGTTGTTCAGATAAATTATCAACTACGGAGTACCACCACACAAGCAAAGCTTGCTACTCCACTATTCGGTTACTCTGCTCGCATACTTTATTAAGCCATGCCCATGCTATTGTGCCTTGGCACGATTGTCACTCCATCCTGAGATGCCCTTTGTTCTTTAAAGCAGCAGATTTTCTTTTTCTTCTTTGAACATGGTACGATCCGTCCCTTGAGTATTCTCAGCTTTATTCTTTACCTATCAGCTGAGAGATGCATCCTTCCTCCTTTACCTGTTGTCGTAAGTGGTAACTAGAGAATATTGCCCCTTGTAAGAGAATACTCTCAGCTTTAAGAGAAGTTTTAAGAGAAGTTTCTCATTGATATGAGCCATACATATTGGATACTTGAATTCAGATATGAGTAGATAGCATATAGTATTCTCAGCTTTAGTCTTTAGCGTTTAGAGAGATGCATCCTTTTCTTCCATCGCGTCTTGTTGATCGTACGCAAAGAATATTGCTCCTGTCTTACTTGTATATAAGAGAGTACTTCGGCGGACAGATAACTCCATCTTCCCAGCTACCCGTTTTGCTGCCTGCCACCAGCCCCTTCTTGTTCACTCATCGAGTCATTTCCAAGCTAAATCACTTGCATTGCATTGTCCTAACAAAATGAGTGGCCAATAGAAATATACATCCATCCTCCACAAATCCTCCCACCACCACCACCAAAAAGGATACCTACTTGCCTTTTATTCTCTGGTAACAATCAGTCTTTTTATCAGATGACCCAAAAACAAACCACAAAAAAACTTCGCTGCTCTGTTAGCTAGTCTGCATTGTTTCATCATTTTTTCTAATCAATTAAAGTATATAAATAATCACCGCCATTTCTTCCACCTAGTGTTGTTTCCCATTATCTTTCTTCCAGATTTCATTGTTTTCAGCCCCTTTTCTTCTCCTTTGTGATCTACTGAAAAAAACTTCGTTTTCTGCTCTCCTTTTCCAACTTGTTTGGGACTGTTGTTTTTATATAATAACACCCTTCTTACAATATTGACTTTTAATTGTTTCATGTTTGGTGGTTTCGTCCTTGATGTCTAGCAATGAATTGACAAATTGACATATCAAAAAAAATCCAAGCTCCTTCAAACTAAAGCTCACCAAGTCACCCTGAGTCATCGAATTCTACTCTAGCACCAGGTAATAATATCCTTCTTGTTTCATACTCCCTCAAACCTGAAATATAATGGATTTTTAGTTGTCCCAAGTCAAACCATCTTATGTTTGACCAAGTTTGTAGAGAAGAATATTAGCTTCTACCACATCAAAAAGATAAATTATAAAAATACATTTTATAATGTATCTATTGTCTGTTATTGTAAATATTTTAGTTCTTTGTATAAACTTGGTCAAATTTAGAATAGTCTTAGAAGAACTAAAAATCCATTATATTTCATGACAGAGGGAGTAATTACCTAATGCTAAAAAAATTCTAGGTAATATAATGGTTGTGGACTGCTAATCTTTTCTTAGGGTCATAAGGAAGTGATTGCTTCTGGAGATAACATATATTGGCAACCTTCAGCTTAAGATTTGCTTTTTTGTCACAGAGGCTGGAATTTTTCATTTTGTAAAAAGAATTGCTTTTTTCGGTGAAGAAGCTGTGTGAAGTTATCACAAAAAGTTATTCCTTCGAATGTCACCATAAACAGACACCCGAAGGCAAAATCATGCAGCATAGAGGTGGAAAAACGCCCAGATGCTCTAATTTCAAGTAAGTTCCGTCTGTGAATATGCTAGTACTCAATGCCTAGATTTATATTTTCATGTTTATCTTACAAATAAAACTTAATAAAATAAAAAACATAGCAATTATATTGCCGTGTGCATGAATATAAAAATAAAAATGACTCCAATAAATTAGCACAAATACACCAAATTAAAAGGCAACCCTAATAAAAACATGCAAACAATGTTGTTTCTATATGTTCAGTTACTTTATAAATATATTATGCCAAGAACACTGTGCTGCCGTATTAACAACTAGTTCAAATTATTTCTACCCATGACAGGTTTTGGGAAACTTGAAGGTAACACAAGTCATGGAGGCATCTTTTAGTGGCGTAATGATCTTTGTGATATCAACTTCTGGTATGTTACCTATCATATCTAGCTAGCCTAAGTAAGTTTTTTAGAATCGTTGCCAAAAAGTTATTTTAAAGAAGGAATAGTCTTTATTCCAGCCTGAGTAAGTTTTAGTGTACATTTGTTTATAAAGATTGGCTTAAATTAGATTAAAAAAAGATTGGTTTAAATTTGTAGAACCTAATTCAAACTAGATTGTTACGCATCCCCTCCCCATCCATCTGGACCCGGCTTCCTCATCAGTATCATATACTTATAAATCATAATGGTTTGAGAGAGTGTAATGATGTACCACACAAGCAAAGCATACAACTGCACTATTCGGTTACTTTGCTCACATACTTTATTAAGCCATGCCCATGCTATTGTGCCATGGCACGATTGTCACTCCATCCTGAGATGATGCCCTTTGTTCTTTAAAGCAGCGGATTTTCTTTTTCTTCTTAGAACATGGTACGATCCGTCCCTTGAGTATTCTCAGCTTTATTCTTTACCTATCAGCTGAGAGATACATCCTTTCTCCTTTACCTGTTGTCGTAACCAAAGAATATTGCCTCTTGTAAGAGAGTACTCTCAGCTCTAAGAGAAGTTTCTCATTGATATATGAGAGCCATACATATTGGATACTTGAATTCAGATACGATTAGATAGCGTATAGTAGTATTCTCAGCTTTAGTCTTTAGCGTTCAGAGAGATGCATCCTTTTTTTTTCCTTCGTGTCTTGTTGATCGTACACAAAGAATATTTCTCCTCTCTTACTGTATATAAGAGAGTGCTTCAGCAGATAGATGACTTCATCTTCCCAGCTACCTGTTTTGCTGCCTGCCATCAGCCCCTTCTTGTTCACTCATTGAGTCATTTCCAAGCTAAATCACTTGCATTGCATTGTCCGAACCAAGTGAGTAGCTAATAAAAAATACATCCATCCTCCGCGTGCAAATCCTCCCACCACCACCAAAAAAGATACCTATTTGCTTTTTATTCTCTTGTAGCAATCAGTCTTTTTATTAGACGATCTAGAAAACCACAAAAAAAAATCGCTGCTCTATTAGCTAGTCTGCATTGTTTCATCAATTTTTCCTAATCAATTAAACTATATAAATAATAACTGCCATTTCTTCCACCTAGTGTTGTTTGCCATTACCTTTCTTCCAGATCTCGTTGTTTTCAGCACCTTTTCTTCTCCATTGTCACCAATTGAAAAAAAAACCTTCATTTTCTGCTGTTCTTTTATATAATAACACCCTTCTTACAGCATTGACTATTAATTTTTTTGTTTGATGGTTTTGTCCTTGATGTCTAGCAATGAATTGCTTCATCTAGTGACGAATTGATATATCAAAAAAAAAATTTCCAAGCTCCTGCAAACTGAAGCTCACCAAGTCACCCTGAGTCATCGAATTCTACTCTAGCACTAGGTAATAATATCCTTACTTCTTGTTTCACACTCTCTCAAATCTGAAATATAATGGATTTTTAGTTGTTCTAAGTCAAAACATCTTATGTTTGACCAAGTTTGTAGAGAAGAATGTTAACTTCTACCACATCGGAAAGATAAATCATAAAAATATATTTCATAATGTATCTAATGTTGCTTATCTGTTGTCGTAAATATTTTTTATAAACTTGGTCAAATTTAGAATAGTCTTAGAAGAACTGAAAATTCCATTATATTCATGATGGAGGGAGTAATTACCTAACACTAAAAAAACTCTAAGTAATATAATGGTTGTGAACTGCTTATCTTTTCTTAGGGTCATAACGAAGTGAGTGCTTTTGGAGATAACATATATTGGCAACCTTTGGCTTAAGAATTGCTTTTTTGTCGCGGAGGCTGGAATTTTTCCATTTTCTAAAAAGAATTGGTTTTTCGGTGAAGAAGCTTTGTGAAGTTATCACAAAAAGTTATCCCTCGGAATTTCAGCATAAACAGACACCCAAAGGCGAAATCATAGAGGTGGAAAAAACGCTAACTATAGCAGTTCTTAACATTAATTTCAACTAATATGATATAGGAGAATGATTTTGGCTTGGATATAGGAGATACATAAAGGACTTAGATCAAGTCCACTTGATATAGGAGAACGATTTTGGCTTGGATATTTTGTCAATAAATTAGTAATTAGTTGGACCCGGCCAGAGCATGTCTACTTAAGAGTTTCTTCCCATCCAGCCTAGCCTCAAGATGGACATAGATATACAACCATGTTTGTGGTAGGGGCTATTAGTTTGGGAACCGGGAGCATCTTGCCCTTAGCGCGCGTGGGGTGTTGACATTATCCTTTTGCAAATCAGGCCATGTTTGGATTGACTAAAATAAGTTAAGCTGCTAAAAAAACTCTAGCTATAGCCCAGCGTATAGCACATTTAAACTATTTAGCAACCACCCAGCTAATAAAAAGGTATTATGTGTATGTGGCTCCCTCTAGCTATTGCAACTTATAAGAAGTTTTGCTGATCCAAATGATGCCTTAATTTATTGGGTGTTTGATAGGTCCATATTTTGCCTGTGCCCCACTGAAAATTTTAACCCCTCGTCAAAACCAGTTGTTTCTTTTTTTATTATTATGTGGTCTGAACAAAAAAATAGTAAGCAAGATTAGTTTGTGAAAAGGAAACGACATATATAAAACCAACATAATTAGTCATAACTTATATATGTCAAAATGTAGACCTGACTATATATCTTACATTCAAGGAATATGCTAGTGCTCAATGCCCAGTTTTATATTTTTCAAGTTTTATCTTACAAATAAAACTTAATAAAATAAAAACATAGCAGTTATATTGCCCTGTGCATGAATATAAAATAAAAAATGACTCCAACAAATTAGCACAAATACACCAAAAGGCAACCCTAATAAAAACATGCAAAGAATGCCGTTTCTATATGTTGTTACTTTATACATATATTATGCCAAGAACACTATGCTGCCGCATTAATAACTAGTTCAAATTATTTCTACCCTGACAGGTTTTGGGAAACTTGAGAGTAACACAAGTCATGGAAGCATCTTTTACATTTAAGATGTCATTAAATAAGTGGCATAATTATCTTTGTAGTATCAACTTCTGGTACGTTACCTATCAAATGTAGCCTAGTAAGTTTGTTAGACTCCTTGCAAAAAAAAATTTTAAAGAAGGAATAGTCTTTATTCTAGCCTAAGTTTTAGTGTACATTTTTTAGGACCGCCTCACATTTAGCCTGCCCTTATTAATTAGGAGCCTTGTCTCCTAAAAGCATTTTTTTGTATTAAGTGGTATATTTCTAGATGTAATCACCTAAGCCTACCACCTCTGAATATATATTTCAGCCCAACTGCATGTAGAAATTGATTCCGAAAACAGCGATGCAAAATAGGATTGAAAATTTTTCACATGTCACAAGTCATACAAGTTTTCGTATAGAGTGTGATTTTCATGGTTTGAACCTACGACTTCCCCTTCATACGATCAATTCTTACCATCCCACAATATATCTGTTACTAATAGTGTTAAGATAAGCTTTCTTTTTTGAACATTGTCAAAAACAATTTCCAGGCTGTTCACATATAGAACTGCCTCTAGAAATGGTAATTTTTAGTCACCAAAAAAACCGTTGAACAATTTTGAATTTTATTCTGTTTATTAAGTTGAGTCCACCAATGAAATTTTGTGGAGGCATATAGGCGTGGGAATCCAGAAGCCAGAAGTTAAAACAATAAACCTAGCTATTGAGTCTTTTGAAAAATAGACAAGTTGGCTTCTAAGGAAATAAACTAAAAGTCGAAAAGCACCATATGAGTAGCTTTTCTGATTTTTTTTTACTGAGAAAGTAAAAGTTTATTACAAAAGTTAATAGCAAAAAGCCAACAGCCAAAAATCAAAAGACAAAAAACATCAGCTTTTGAGCCAAAAACCGAAAAGGTGGAGCTCATAAAAACACGCCCTAAAAAGAGTGGGCGGGGCCTGCTGAGGCCTAGACCTTGCCCAAGCCCAAGCCTAGCCCGAACTGGACCATAGGATGCTATTAGGCATAAGTTTTAGGACCAAACTCAATCTACCTTTTTGCTAGTCCATCCCGGGCCGGCCCTCAAAATGTTTAGGCTTAGTGTTAATTGGCTTATGACAAGAAGTATATATGGGTCCCACATCAAAAGTCAGATTTGAAACTAAATGCTCACATTCACACCTTAAAATTTTAGCAAAATTAACTAAAATTTGTTGAAAATGATTCAAATTGATATCTGCACCAATTTACGTGGCAAGAACAATATATGGGCCCCAGCCCATAAAAATCAGACCCTAGAATTAAAAGCTCGCGTTCCCACTTCAGAATTTAGCAAACTAACTAAAATATGTTAGAAATAATCTAATGTAATAGGAAGCTACATTATTCCAATTAGCACCTCCAGATAAAATATGTTCGTCCCACATCAAGTTAACCTACAGGCTACTATATATATATATATATATATATATAGAAAACCAAATGCCAACCCATGGGTTCAACCCATTCAAACAAAAAAAAAAGAACACCATCCAATCCTAATCGACCCAATTTTCTATTAAACAAAACTCAAAGAAAAAATATAAACCCATTCCCACCCATCCAAAGTGTACCCACTTGATGACCCAACCTATTAAACCCATTTATAACTAGCACCGGGGATGGAGTGGAAGAGCGGCCATGGCCAGTGCAGCGCCTACGTGGAGAACACTGGGGAAGAGAGCATCGGGGTCGGAACAGCCGGCATGGTGGAAGAGGTGCAGCGCTGGGGAAGAGAGCACCAAGAGGGGTGGTGGAGGAAGGTCAGTGCTGGTGAGATGCGAAGCGCAGGCACAGCCTTGGGCCTAAGGGTGGACAGAGCAGAGGCGCAACACAGTGGGAGGGCACGGGTAGATGCAAAGAGAGAAGATGTGGGGAAGAGAAGGGGAAAATAGAAAAGGAAGCATGTAAGCACAGACATCGTGGCCCCACGTATAGGGATAGATATAGGAGATGTGTTTTCATAGTCTGCTGAAGGAGGAGAGAAAAAAACATATTTCAAATAGTAGAAATCACGTTTATGTACTTTTTAAAGAATGGAAGATAGGTAATCTGGTAGAGACGCCCTTACGTCTGTACAACTCTCCTGTATATGAGTGGGGACCACAACATTCCTTTTTACTTTTAAACCTTTGTTGGTCGGGACTTAATTATTTGCACATATAAGTAGATTCAAATGAAAGAGATGATAAAAGCCATGGATCTATTTTTCTTCTAATGAAAAAGTCCAAATATAATTCCCACCCCCTCAAATTTGGTTTATGTTCAAATAACCTCCTAAACTAATATGTTTGATTTATTCATCTAATAAATTCATAACGTCATTAGACATAGGATGCAACAAGAGCCAAAATAACTTAAAGTAAGGTTTCAACTAAATACAATGCATATTAATTAAAGACATATGAAGGTGACGTGCAAAAGGAGAAATACTATGGGTATGGTCTGAAAAAACAAATAGAAGCAATAGGTTTGTCACAACTAAATAAAAAATTATAGAGTATCTATTTGGTTTTTGTGTTAGAAACTAAACAAACAAGAATGTGCGTCCAAAAAGATAGGCAATTTTTGTTGGCTCTATCTCTAAGTATCATGCATGCATGTCTCTCAAGATTCTAGCTCATATCTACAGGTTTATAGACTAGTGATTAACTAATATATATTCAGCCTACTATAAGAACAACTTGTTGGATCAAGCACTTAATGGACCCTTTTTATTGGTGCGGCTAGGCTGGACAGATACCTCGACTTCACCTCTGTGTATCGGGACTTGGAAAATAAACTCAGTCATTATAAAAACGTGCAATGGAATGTTGGGGTCGGAGCCACAGCATGTTTTGCACGAGCTATATCGAGCATCGCCCGAGATGGTATTATCAGGAGACGTGCTCCCTTTGATCCCATAATAGAGGTGGACATGAAGCATGCAGCTGTTGTAGCAGGAACGAGTCTAGGCATTAATGGCAGGCTGGCCATCAAAGTGGCCGAGCAGCTCGGGCTACTGGACCAAGAGTACTACCGCAGGCTCAAGGCAGACGGGGAAGAGCTGTGGTACTATACCTATGGCTTGCAGGACGCAACAGACTCACTGAAGGACCTGGCAAGCTCATTAGTTTCTCAAATAATCGAAATATTGTCTAACAAGAGATACTTGGTGGTGGTTGAGAACCTCGACGAGCCCATCATGACCACCATGGTAGATGATCTCTCAGATGCCTTATTATTGTGCTTTCCTCCTCCTCGGTGGAAAAACTCTTTCTGGCTCATATCCAGCACCTCCAAAGATGTCTATAACAGGAGCAAGCCGCCTTATCCTTGTCTCATCAGACCCTCATGTGGGGAAGATATGGTGATTCTTACTGTCTACTCACTGCATCAAGCGGCCAAGTACATCTTGGGTGCGATCGGCCACAAAGATGAGCGATATTGGCACCATGTGGCTGTCCGGTGCTTTCACTACGCCACCATGCTCCTTGTTCCCTACTGTTCATCTTCTAATGGAGATAGAGGTCAGGACAGCCCTGCTGGTTTATCCACCCATATTACTTCAGATGAGCTGATACGTCAATGGTATGCACAAGGCATCCTTGTCATTGACAAAGAAAGAATGGGGGAGACTACAGTCAGTAGTTATGATTGCAAATACAATGAGGATACATACCAAGTTGGAAATGTCATCCTTGAAGCTTTCCGAGAATACTCCTTGCTGCCGCAGCTCCCATTTTCTCTTTCTCCTGCAACGACTGAAGCTGAAGAAGAAGCCACAAAATCTGCTGCACACTTTCTAGCATGTCACAACTTCATCGCAGAGCACCATACAGCAGATGAACTTTGTGATGGAGAGCACCCTGCTAGGTTGGAGCGCATGCAGTGCATCTTACATGTGGGCGACCAAGGATGGCATTTAAGCAGGGAATGGTTGAGCCACGGAGCTAGTGGCCCAACAACACTCATTTTAAGGCATTGCTCACAGCAATCAAGGTTGCTCGCAATACTTGATCATTTGCTGGCTAAGCTCCCATGTCTCTGTGTTCTTGATCTTTCCTATTCCTCAGTAGAATCACTCCCTCCTTCAGTTTCTTGTCTGCAGAGACTACAGTTGCTTTACCTCTCACATACTCCGCTAAAATCACTGTCCCCTTCAATTTTCTGTCTCAAGAAGCTCCAATTTCTTTCCCTCAGGGGCTGCTATAACATCACAAGTCCATTCGGCTTCTCATCAGATACTAATATAATAACTCTTCCAGAAAACAACAACATCATAGAAATAATTGGCTTGCTCCACCTTGACCTTTCCTACTCAAATGTAAAGGCATTCCATTGCGACTTCTTCCGTAGGATGCCAAATCTACAAGAGCTGTTGCTTCTCAAGTGCTCCAACCTTGAAGAACTGCCACCCTCCACTGCTGCCTTGTCTAGTCTAGAAAAACTCGAGCTTAGTGGTACTCAATTGAAATCTTTTCCTGGGAAAATGTTCGAAGATATGAAGAAGCTTGGATCAATTAAGATAATCGAGAACAAGGAATTGTTTTTTGCACCAGCAGGGTTGTTTTCTCAAGCAAGTGGGTTGACCGATCTACACATTGAAGGATGTGAATCAATTACAAAGGTAGAGGTAACCTTAGAGGGGCATCCAACCCTGAGATCATTCTCATTTATTGGCGCACCTCACTTGAAGCGGTTGTCCTTGCGTGGATGTACAAAGTTGGAGTATGTTGACATTAAGGAGGTGGGTGCTTTGGAGGAGCTTGATCTGTCTGCCACGGCTATCAGGGAGCTCCCAGACAGCATCCCTAATCTTCCCCGGCTTAGGCGATTGCTACTCATGGGTGTTCCCTCCCTGAGACGATTTCCTTGGCACAAGCTGGAGAGACTCCCAGATGTGTTTTGCTTGGATCAATGCTCATCAAACAGAGCCATTAATGATTCGGATCATCCACAAGTTGCTCAGGTGTGCATAAGTGATTCTAGATTGTTTTATAGCTTCAATGATGCCACCAAGGATTTGGTAAGGGCTGGAAAACTTTTGGAAACTTTCTATGTTCAAGTGACATCATGCAAGGCCACAACTAGGAAGATGCAGGATGGAGAGGACATGGTGACGACCAACACACTTGAGGTGGCACCACCAGCCTATGATGATGTAAACCAATGGTATCTGACTGCCGGAGTCTCTATGGTGTCAATGGATGACGTACCTCCTTTTCAGGAGACTGAGCGTCACGTGGAGATCTCAGCTGCTGATCAGTATCCCCATGGTCTGAAGTATCTTCTGCAAGTCACCAAATCAATTAGCATGTGGGATGATACTCATGTCTCATGCCTCAATGATCTTAGTGGTGATTTGGATGAGCTGGAGGAATGCAAGCTCCAATGGTGCCATAAGACGGTGCATGTCTTTAGACACGGGATATCGATGTCAAATCTGAAGAATGCATTTGTCTCCCATCTCAAAAGTCTAACCCATTTCCACTACAGACGACCGGGTTATTATTCTTATTCCTTCTTTGCAGTAAAGCACCTCGTCTTGGAGGACTGCCCGAGGTTGGAGAGCGTCGTGCCACGTGGTTGTGAGCTAAGAAGCCTCGAGACGCTGGACATCCTCTTCTGCTACAACCTCAAGGCAGTTTTCCGCGACCATGGTTACTCTTTTTCTAGGAATAATTACCAGCTCCCGTGTCTCCGAAGGATAAGGCTCCAGGAGCTGCCACGGCTGGAGCGTCTCCACGTGGACAACCCCATGCTGACGGCGCCCGCGTGGGAGGAGCTCCACGTGCGCGGCTGCTGCAGCTTGCGCCGCCTCCCGCGCTTCAGCCGACAACCAGACAAGAAGGCCGCCGTGAAGGTGAGCGGCGAGCGGGCATGGTGGGGCAAGCTGAGGTGGGACGCAGCCCCGCACCGAGACAGCTACGAGCCCAGGCTTGCCCCGGTGTTGGCTTCGCACCGTGAGCGGGTCGTCATCGAGAGCTACCTCAGATGAATGAATGAATATACCACCATGCCCGGTACGTCATGTGATTTCAGCTTCCATTGTTATATATTATATTAGCTATCGTATATCGTATATATACTTTTTTTTTGAGAAGTCGACGGGGATAGAGAGAGAATTCCCCACCTGATTTCATTGATGAAGCGGCCCTTGAAGCCAAATATTACAAATACATGGTTCACATCTCATTTCTTATATATATCGTATATATACTAGTTTTATTCATCACCTGATCATAGTTTTAATTTATTTTGTCCATATTCCACAGCAGCCAGCTGCATCCCGTAAATAATTCATGCTTGCCGCCCCGCCGACGCCGATTACATGCCTGTCTTCCATGCCTCTTCAGTTTCGTGTTCGCCAACATGTGCATGTCTTCCAAGATTGTGATTAGTTCGCTGCTCGTGACTCATCGGTGTGTGCAACTGCACGTGCCATACCCGTACCAATGGTTTTTCAAATATACTATAATAAGATATGGTTTGTCTCGCTGGATCATGGATCGACCGGCCTCCCAGCAGCAGGACGGTCCATCCAGCGGTGGCAGTTGAACCAGATTCCAGTGTGTTACATATTGCATCGTGTATTCATGTGTGTTACGTTGCTTGCCCGTGTGAAGGTGATGTCTGATGTATATTATTATAAGTAATAAGGTTGCTTGCTGCAACTACAGTTGTATCATATCAGAGTAACAGCTTCTGTTTTCCGCTCATAATAAGCATGGCCATCTATCTCCACATGCTAAATTATTAGATGCGCCATGCATGCGCGTATGCTTTGTACGTGTTGTTGAACTCGTTATTTGATTCATCCTTCAAGTTTTGAACTGGTATGTATAGTTTAGTGATCGAGTCCGCTCTGTGTGGAAGTAAGGTGGAAGTAAAGCACGGGCACACAGATTTATTCAAGTCAAGGTTGCTTTATTTGCTCTTTAATTAATTACTCCTTTTTCTTCTTTAATATCTTTATATAAAGAGAAAAGGGCCGGGTAACCCAGCCCTGACACATGTTAAATCACCACCGTGCCTTTACTCTTTAGTTAGAGTAATAATGTTCCAACTTTCCTATTTTTGTCTTTCAAAAGATAAAAAAAAACACACAAGTTCACAGAAAATAGGTGCCTCTGCATGCTGTGCTTAGAAGAAAAGACCAGACTTGACACAAGCTAGAGATAGATCAAAAAAAAAAAACTTACACAATTATGATGAGAATTCCTGTTTTCAAAGATCCATAGACTTGACACTAGCTTAATTAGTAAGGAAAAAGTAGAATTTTACGAGCCCAAGAGGCACACAACACAAGCCTTGCACAAATATATATAGGTCACCCGACAGGCCAGTTAAAAATGGACTTAGAACCGGGACTATGGTGCTTACTGAGTAAAAAAAGGTGGGGGTGTGGAGATTCGAACTCGAGACTTCCCACCTCAGCACTTGCCCGTGTTGCCATCTTAATTAACTCTACCACAAATCTAACATAGCCAAGATATGCTTTTCTTTTAAATTCACTCTTGAGGCACCTTTAGTCGGAGTTTGTGTCTCAAACCGAGACTAAAGTCCTCTCGCACCGACACGCCTTGGTGACCATTATAACCAAGACTAAAGGGTGAAATTAGTCCCGGTTGCAATTTTAAACTGGGACTAAATACTTTTTTGCCATCGACAAAAGTTCATTTCTCTACTAGTGTAACAAATTAAATAAAACAAAAGGCTATCACAAGCTGAGCACGTCGGACGGCAACAAGGACCAAAGATACGTGCTTTGTGCCTGACAAAGCACCAAACACTTTCGTCACCCCAGACTTCATCGATGATCAGCTGTACATCTCTTATCAAGTTTCTGAAAGTCCTTCAGTTTCTCTCTCTATCGCCAAATGGCGCAGATAACAACTAAGGCATGTGTTCTTGTACCTTGCCAGCATTCCAACCTAGTAGAACTAGCGCTCCTGTCCGTGAACAAGTGTTCAGTGTCTCCATTTGACCAATGTCATCGCTGCAATCTAATGTTGCCGTTGGGTAACCTATACCCTTACCAAAACCCATACCCATTCCACCAGGCTAGCGCCCGGACGTTCGGACGAAAGGTGCATTCGAACACACCTCCCACGCTCAGCCCATTCTTTAGAAATGTGCCCCTCCCGCATCCATCTCGTGCTAGCGCTTCGTGTCTTGGACACAACACTGCCACTCACATCGCACCATGTCCTCGTCCCGCATCCCATCCCGCTCCAGCGCCGCTGTACTCCATGTCCAAGTCGTGCTCAAACTGCCACGGTGAGATGGAGGCAAGGGGAGGGAGGAAGGGGGAGAGGAGAGAGCGAGGCGTGCCGTGCGAGGTAGGAGCCGAAGCCCTGCGGCAGGACGCTATCCGCCAGCCACGGCGTCATTGAAATATGTACAACACTCGATCTAATTTTAAAACATCTAGATAAAATATTTACAACATACATCTGAAGACAGATGAAACATTTAAAACATGCGCCTGAATCACTTGTCAAAACACTTGAAAGTCATTGCAAAACATATGCAAGATCTAGATAAAACATTTACAACATATATTTAAAAACATATGTAATATCCAAATAAACACGCTTGCAACATACTTTTAGAAAAAAAAATAGATAAAACATTTGGAACAGTCGCTTGCAACATAGTACGTGTATAGCCATTGTAACTAAGGATGGAAACGGATCGGATACGCATGGAATCGGATCCGGATATCACCTTTTACCACATTTTAATTCGAATACGAATATGAATGTGAATATTTTCGAATACAAATACAAAACAGATGTCTCAGATTTGGATTTCTATTCGGATATTTACTCGACTCAACTCAAAGTGTATATTGTTAAATTCAACATATATGGATAAAATCTTACTACTAATTGACCATTAACTGAAGTTAACAAAATGAAAGTACACTTCTAATAATCTCCAATATCGAAGTAAACTAAATTATAATGGATAATATTGAATAAAATAATAGATCAAGCGAAGAAATTCAAATAAAAATGGTAGAAAACAAATAGCCATTTTGCTTTATCATTAGTATTGGAATTACAAAATTATCACCCAAGTAGAGATAAAGCATTTGTGTATATAACATAGACAAGAATAGCACATAAAAATAATATTTAATATTACATCATCAATAAATAAACTAAAGTATTAAAATAATTTAAAAGAACAAATATATTAGGATTAAACTAAATTAGAAAAGTACTAAAATTAATTTAATCTTTATGTGTCATTAATAATTTAAAATTAGTACTAAAGTAATTTATAGGTATACTATTAAATAGGTTCCATGCATTATTAGCAATAACAAAATTAAATAATTGTTCACTTATGAAGAGAACTTTTAAGTAGGTTCATGATACCTTATTTTCTTTGCGGATACGGATGCTATCGGATATTATCGAATATGGATCTGGAATCGGATAAAGAAAAACACTGAAAAACGAATTCGAATACATCCACTTTGGCTTCCATTTCAAAACGGACACGAATACGGATATCCATATATATGATTTGAACGATTACGAATGCGGATAATTGGGATATCCATTTCCATATTTCAAACCTTAATTGTAACATATGCAGCATATCGATCTATTTTTACAACATCCATATGAAACATTTGCAACATACCTCTAAAACATTTGAAACACTTGAAACATACGCTTGCAACATGTGTTTTTTCAGTGTAACATCTCCTTCCTGCTTAGGAGAATGGAGGCTCGTTGGCATGTGGAGTTCATCGGAGGCAGCGGCGCCGGCAGGGCTTGTAGGCGGCGGGCCAACAGCAGCGGGGAGGCAGCCACCACACGACTGGGAGAGGGCAGCCTCGTGCCTCACCTGTCAGGGCCGGTAGCCAAACACCGCCACTCGGGGGCGGCTGCGCGCTGTGGCCAATAGCAGAGTGTTGTGCCTCGAAGGTGCAGGCGGAGGCGGCAGCACATAAACGAAGCGGCGCAGAGAGCGACTCCTTGCGGCTGAGAACGAACGAGTGAATTAGTGTGTGGACCTGTGTAGAGAAGCCCAAGCGGCAAGCGCACGTTTAGATCTGATGACGAGTTAATGCATCCGATGAAAAGCACCATCCGGACGCTCTATCCTAATCATTTCCGATTTGGGTAGGGTATGCATTATCCATCTAAACTTGGCTGTGGGCAGGGAATATACGGGGAATACCCGCTTCCCCACTTCGCCCATGCTCGAGCTCCTTGTGCTCGCGGCCTGCCATGGGCGGTGCCATGGAGAAGACGAAGTGGAGCTTCCGGTTCCCTCACCGCCGTATCCTAGGTCGACGGCCAAGGGCGCCGTGCAGATCCGCCTCGCACCCTATAGGTTCTTGGAGTCGCGGGTGGACCTGGACCAACAAGCCATCGCCAATTCGTCATCACCATCGCCATTGCCATTGCGGCCAGCGAGAAGAAGCTTCCGGAACAAATAGGAACAAGTGATGGATCAGATGCACTGATTCATGTTGGGGAGTCAACGTCCGAGGCCACGGCCCCACTAGGCCCCAACCCCCACGGCCAGACCCCTGCATCTGCACGCGTGGAGCCCGGCCTGATCGATGAGCAACGACTCGACCTCGATCGATCGAGCCTACGGCGCTGAAGTCGCAGATCACAGCTCTCCTCTCCCGGACCCAACAAGGTAACGTGACAGAAATTCAACGCAGGGTGCTACTCAGGCCTCGGGCTACTCTGCTCTACATCATTTCCTAATTACCCATTGGATAATCTATGCCAGTTGGGCATGGGCATGTGCAGTGTCACACAGCAAAAGGTTCTCCTTTTGATGTGCTGGGAACAAAGAGAAAGGAGCATAAACCATGCAACCTTGATGAGGTCCAAAACCATGTGTCCATTTTAATTTAGGTATACAAACTATATGTCAAAAGTCTAAAGCAAAAAAATAGATATAATAATACCATATGTCCAGTTTAATTCAGGTACACAATAACTACACATACATAGCCTTTAGAACTGGTGGTTAAATACACATACATAGCCTTTAGAACTGGTGGTTAAATGCATGACAAGAGGCACAAATTTATAATAGAGAAGGAAAAATCATAGAAGAACCAGTGCAAACAATCACCTAGAACCAGGTCTGCACCTTTTGGTGAAATTACTAGGTGTGCTAAACCATACCATTTCAATGTACATATTCTCTAGTCTCTGGTATTTGATATCAAACAAGTTGCAAATACAAAGACAGGTTCATTACAGTATGCAATCTGTTCAGAGCAGTAAGCAATTACAGGTTCAGTACAACAATCAGACTAGATTATAACTTCAGACTTCAGATAAATTACAGGTTCAGATTCCAAAGCATAGAGCAATACAACAACAACAACAACAACAACATAGTCTTTTGTCCCAAGCAAGTTGGGGTAGGCTAGAGATGAAACCCAAAAGAGACGAGAAACAGGGAGACACAAAAAAGGAATATTAGCATTTAATAGAAATGAAATGAAGCTCTTGCAAGATAACTGTTAATCATCTTTTTTAGCAATATATCTTAGCTTATTTCAGAAGTATCCTATTGCATTGGCAGTCAAATGTTAAAGATCCAATACACTTAGTTGGATTCAGGAACATCATATTTTAAATGTGTAGAGCATTTGTCAGGTTCAAACATGAGCAGCAGATTGACATATTCAAAAATTTGGTTCAAGCAGCAAGCCAGACACACACAGGTCAAGCAGTCACACAGTTCATGTACTAATAGCAGTACGATACCTGCTACAACAGCAACAAGCAAAGAAAATTCAGCCCCGCATCAGCATCTAGACGAAATCAATCCCGTATAGTAAGATTTTCCATCGTTGCTTCCGGTCCATACAGACAAACACCACCAGTCCATAGGGCATGGCCCGATACAATAGACAAGCAATTCATCTTGACAATGTATGGAAGCACGCTTGAAATGGAGAGGATCTGACTCACTATAGGGTGACGAGCACGCCGATGATGGTGACCTGCCACTCGAAGACGTTGCTGTCGTTGACCAGCCCAGCCGAGAACCCATCCACCGGATGCATCGCGAGATCTGCATCTACAGTAGGGGTTCACCTGGATAGTGGAGAACTCAAAACTCAATACAGCACGTCGGATCCCGGTTGCAGAGCACCGGATCCCTGCCGCCGAGCAACGGATCCCTGCCATGGAGCACTAGATCTCGGCCACGGAGCGCCGGATCCCGGTCATAGCGCGTCGACGCGGAAGGCCACGACGATGACGACGCGGGGGGACGGGGACGCAGGACGATTGTGGCGCGGATTGGGGTGGCAGAGGATGGAGGGAGGGGCGACGAGGAAGGTGTGGCGGAGGATGGATGGAGGGGCGGCGCTAGCAGTGACGGGCGCCATTTGTGCTCGCCTGCTCGGTCATCGCATATTCGCATTTGCATCGAAGAGCAACTCCAACAGTTTTGCAAATGAACTTTGCATTTCTATTTTTATAAAAAAGTCTACAAAATTCCTATCCAACGGTTTGGCAAATGGATTTTGCATTTTTGTTAACTTGGCAAAATCCTAGGATGGATTGGCATATATGCAAGCTCGCGATCGGCTTGGCATTTCGTCTCACGCACTACTCCCGCGTGCGCTCTTTCCTCCCACACCGCCGGGTTTCCTTTTTTGGATTTTAGCAAGTCAATTTTGCCAAACTGTTGGAGATAACCTTTTTTTCTCCTCCCCATATTAATTTGAGAGTTGGCAAACTCCATCTTTTGCCAAACAAAAAATGCAAAACCGTTGAGGAACAGGCGGCGACAGGGAGATAGGAATGAGGTAAAATTGGATCCTAAACCCTAGTCCGTAATTTATATGGGCACCAAAATGATGGGCGCGAATCAGGCCCATTTTTTGGCCTCCGGCCCAATGGCTCTATCGCCAAGTTGGCCCAAAAAACAGTTTGCTGGCCGTGTACCTGTCCTTTTTTTTCTTTTAGTGCAATTAAGAAATCTATTTCTAAATACTACGTAGTAAGAAGATACATACTAATACGATCCCTTTAAACTTTTTTTATTTTTTTCTTGGACGATTGTCTTGAGGTTTTTGTCCGACCGGACTCTGTTTTGGACTGAGCACTCAACTCGTGCGCGGGAGGTTTTTCTCCAGCCGGACTCTTATAATTTTTCTATGTGTACATAAAAACCCGAGAAAAAAATATTCGTATCATGGGGAGGGGCGCAGGGTCACCACCATACTGTTGTATATCTCGAGTTTATTTTTTATTTATTTTCTTTTTCTTTCCTACATACAGGTGTATATTTATTTATCTACTATTTCAAACAATTAAAAATAAATAATATTATATTATATATACACCTTGATTTATTTAACTTGCTAGTTACTAGAATGATATACAATTATGGACAGGATTAATGGCCTTAATCAACACCTACACTGTTACTAGATCCATCATGGCAGTTGGATCCGCATGCCACCATGGATAATAGTGTTAACAAAACCAATAAAATAATTTGTTACACACCATCCTTGCAAATTACCCTTTATGACGTGGCAAATATTGTCACAATATGCAATTGGACTAGCTTTAAGACGTCTTTTGTGACATATATTTACTTATGTCACTAAGTTGAGATGCCTCTAGAAAAAACTTCATAAACTAGTTGATTTAGTGACTTTTTGACCTGATGTCATACCATAAATGTCATAAACCGGCACATTTCTTGTAGTGTCACTAGGAGGTATTTGGTAGAGAAAGTTTATATACTAAATGTTGAATGTTAAAACACTAGGAGAACCCACATCACTAGGAGAAGTTGTAGATTCTGGTTGTGTGCAAATCAAGAAGTATAAATACATATTCAAAGATGAAGACAAATTAGAAACCATTAACAAAAAACCAAATTAGAACTTTCTATTCCCCATGAAAAATACTTGAATTCTCTGCAAATGGCATCCAATTTTTCCCCACTTGCTTGAGGATGTGGAAACTAAGTGCTTTAAAAGAACATTCATACTTCAAATACTATGGTGCCTTTATTAAAAAGTTGACTTTATTTCAATATATCAAACAATACTCCAGAGAAGTTTGTACATGATGTGCAAGGCTAAGTGGAAGTGTATCTGTCCCTGACCTATATACAGATGATGCTGAGTAGAGTTAATTTTGACTGCACACATGTATCATACACATAAAGATGATGTTCCTTATTTATTAATAAATTCCAGTACGGGCTGTGCCAGGAGTTTCATAAAAAAAGTGATGTGGACCAGAATTAAAAAAAATTTTGAGGAAGATAGTCTATGGGTGTATACCGTACCTCTTTTCCATGAGAAGCTCATTGAGTTTGATCGACAATTCCTGCACATCCATTTGGTCAATTTTAAGTTCATTGCATTGGATTTGCTCATCATCTTTCACCTTCACCATCTGCTGGAGCACTCGGGCGAGCAGTCCCTTCATGTCCTTGTCGCCATCGAACGCCTGTGATACGGACACCAGCGCCTGGCGCTGGAAGTCGGCCTCCAGCTGCCGGCACAGCTCCACCGCCAGGGTTGTCTTCCCCAATCCTGTGAAGCCCACGATGGAGAACACCTTGAGGCTTCTGTCGTCGTCCTCCGCCTTGATCTTGTCAGCCAGGGTGTTGACCTGTTCCCTGTTGCCGACGAGTTGATCATCAGGGTCATCGGCACAGCGGAGGGCTTTCGCGGACGCGGACACCCCCGAGACCGGGGCGAACTAGGGAGACCTGGGTAGCGCCGCTCGGTCGATGCCATAGCGAACGCGGCGTTCGCTGATGGCGGTGGTACGTGCGAGAAGGGCCTTGACGTCGGTGGCGACGGCGCGTTGCAGCAGTAGCTTTTCCAACTGGTACTTGGGCCATTTCACAATGACGGAAGGGAACTGGAGCGTCATCAGGCGCCTGATGCGGAGGTGGTAGATGTCGGGGGAGTCCTCGGCGTTGTAGGCGAGCTCGCGCACCTGCTTCTCCCACTCCCTGACCAGGTGGTCGACGGCGCTCTGGTCCGCTTCGGAGATCATGCGGAGGAAGGCGTTCATGGTGGACAGCTCGTCCATGAGGTGGACGACCTTGTCGCCGACGCCGCGGATCTCCTGGAGCTCGTCGACCGCCAGCTGCCCCAACTTGCTCATGATGGATTGCGCTGCTCTCTCCATTCTCCCTCTCAGTCAGATCTCAGCAAGGTGGATGGGGCTCTTGGTTTGGGGTGACGAGTGACCACGGCTCATGCGCTATTCAGCAAAGCAAGATTGCTAATTGTTTCAGGCAGGACGCAGCTCACCATCCTTAGTCAGTTGTAGTCTAGTCTTTCCTAAATTATTTCAAAACAACAAATATTATCACCAACTTGCAGTATTAGTATAAATAATAGACTCGAATCCTGTGTTATCAATGGCATCTTGCAGTCTTGTGCTTAGCGATAATTAAGGGCTCTTGGTTCGAGTGACGTACGGCTCACTATTTTGTGAAGCCAGATTGAGTATTTGTGAGAGAGCAAATGACAATAGGAACCGGTTTTGTAAAGACGGTCAAATTTTAAAAAGTTTGACCGGTTTTGTAAAAAATATTAGCAACATTTATATCTTCAAATAAAATTGCTATGAAAATAGATTCAACGATACCTAATATACTAATTATGTACTATAAATATTAATATTTTTTATATATTCTATGCAACGTTAAAAATGTTTGACTTCTCGAAAAACGAGAACAACACATACTTTGAAACGAAGAGAATATATATAATATGTAAAAAAACTCATGGAAGTAGTACTCCCTCCGTCTACGAAAGAATGTGATTCTCACTTACCAAGGAGTCCACCAATTTGAACTTTGACTGAAGTTATATTAAAAAGTACTAACATTTTTTATACAAAATAAGTATCACTAACAAAAATACCCGTGCGTTGCAACGGGAGGAAAAAAGCTATCAAACGTTAATAGAAAACAAGGGCTGAATGTTACATATCTATTTATGTTTTACCCTTCCTATAAACTTTAAAAGCTATAATTTATCTTATGATCACCACATAACGTGCGTCGGGCGTCTCGCTGGTGTTGAATGGTGTGTGTCATTGGTGTATATGCAGAGCCGTCCACGATGACGTTCGAACTCGTCTTTTCGGTGCGACGGTGTTATCGATGTAGATGTGGAGCCGTTATGGATGGCGTCCGGGCTCGCCTCCTTGATGCGGCGACATCGTTGGCGTAGGCCGTAGGAGCCATTGCCGATGACGTCCATGGTTGTCCCGACTTTGCCAGGGCAGTGATGTTGTTGGTGTAGGTGTGGAGCCATTGCCGATTGTGTCGGGGCTCGCCTTTCTCGGTGGGGCGACGTCGTTTGTGTAGATTGTTGATGACATCCATAGTCCTCTCGACGTCACCAGGTTTCATGTTACGCAGTCTAGCCATCTCATGCCGACAAGTGTGGCCGGCTCTAGACGATGCAGCAAACGCTATTGCTGATGAGTGCGGCCGCGACACGCATCATCCACCTTGCTTCTCGGCTCTTGTACAAATGAGCATGGTCCCTCGGCACAACAACAGGACCTCGTCGTGCGTAGACCAGAGACGAACGTCCATGGCAACATCCGTGCACAAGATGAGCGGAGCCCAGGGATGCGTGTGGCTCTTGTTTAGACATCTCCACACGCTTGTTAGTTGTCGGCGCGGCCGTGTCGAGGATGCAGACTGGTAGGATGCAGACACTGCGGCTGGGGCGTGCTTGCGAATCCCGGCCATGATGCAGTCGTCAACCTAGCCGCCGTGTCATGGATATAGAAATGCCGGGTCTTCTCCATAGGTCATGATGGTGTGGTGTGCCACATGAGCACGAGGGTGCCGGCGCACATGCATGTGGCGTAGCAACCATATGTTTCTACCTCAAGACGGCATGAGCTGCCATTGCTAGCTTCTCGGTATAGCCGACCTGATCACCGTCTCTGCCACGTGCGTAACTTGCGTTTGTAGATCTCCTCCTGGCACCGTTGCTTGGTTTCATGTAAGTAAAAGAAATAGATAATAAATATAGATATATTGATATTGATAAGAAACCAAAAAACAAAAAAAAAAGAGATAAGAAACCAAAAAACAAAATAAAAGAGATGAAAACTTTGAAGTTGCTAACGGATGAAAAGGAAAAACTAAAAAGAAAAAGCATCCTATGCGGATGGACATAAAAAGGAAGATAAAAAAAAGGAAGAAACAAAAACGGACGTATATGAAAACAGGAAAGAAACGGGTGTCATGACCGATGAAAAAAACGGAAGATAATAAAGAAAACAAAAACGGACGCATCACATACATGACCTAATATGTTTTAGATTGAGACTCTGTATTGCGCTAGAGAACGGTTTATATATATAAGTCCGGATGGAAGAAAATTCTTCATTATCCAGTAGTTAGAGGGAGACGGACCAAAAAATAGATGGACAAAAAAATAAGCTGAAATTTTGTCTCTTTATTAATAGGTATAGATTAGATTAATTATAGAATATATTTTCATCGTGATTTTATTTGAAGACATAAATATCAATACTATTTATTATAAACTTGGTTAAAATTAAGCAAAGTTGGCTGGCACAGATCCTATATTTACCTTCTTTTGTAGCCGGAGTGAGTACAATACACGCCGCATCCAATTACCCCTCCCTCTCTCTCTTGCTTCATTAAATGGACTCCAGTACCCAGGCGTAACTTTTGCACTCTGCCTCCTCCTATGACCTGTCGTCCCCTCCCTCCTATATTATTTTAGAAAACGGCTATATTTCATTTTGAAACTTTATATATTAGAGTATTTTAGAATTGCGCAAAAATTCAATATTTAAAAACAACTTGTGTAATATTGAAACCTCATATTTAACTGCACAGATCATGTTGTGAATGATGTCATTAACGACCTCTTGCTTAGCAAATACTCCATAAGCAGCTACTGATCTCAGATCTGTTTATGTAGATGCTGATTAGTTGGACAATGCTGCATCACATGCTGGATGGAGTCAATTAAGTCAAATGTTTGTGCACACATGCATGGCTTAGAGAATCCATCACATATTTAATAGCCTAGCATCACTTCACATGCGTGTTAAGAAAAAAAATGTCTCAGGCAAGGCTGGGGCAGACACATCATATACAAGATCAAACGGACAACCGAGTGTTTTTCTGACCGGCCACACTCAATTTTTGTGGCCGTTGGATCGCCATCTGCCAGATCCCGTCACTCCAAGTTCACAAGCTAACATTACGACTCTTGCACATCGCATTATTAGACTTGTACGTGCACGATACGACTCTTGCACATCGTATTATTAGACTCGTACGTGCACGTCGTGTAGCACATGCTAGTTTGTTCGTTACGTTGGCATGATGGATACTAGTCATACGTATCGATTCGGGATGAATAGCTATAACATTAAAGCATAGTAGACAGAACTCCCATATTACAGAGCACAGAAAGTAAAAATTACTGTTAATCTACTTCTGTAGAAATAGGTGATGCTTCCGTCGGAGACGTGGGCCCGTCGGGGCCACATGGCCCACGAAAAGTGGCCACAATAGAAGCATCTAGGGTCCTCGTTCTCGCACTCTGATAGCATAGCTGGCGCTCCCCTCAACTATCTGATCGGCCTGTGTCTTCAAGGATAAACAGTCTTAAGCCACCGTAGATAGAATGGACGCACACCCGTGCCTGCCAAACCTGAGGACCTGCTTCAGCTGACGTTGGCGGTCAACCCGAACACTGGTAGCTGTTTTACCACTTATGTCTATAGAAAAACAAAAAAGCAGATTGACAGAAGAAATAGAGTTGCTGTCTCCGATGAGCACATCCGGCACTAAGGCTGGACGAAAAACTCGAAGCTCGTTAGCTCGCTCGGCTCATGGCTAGCTCGGCTCAGCTCGGCTCGGCTCGTTATCATAACGAGCCGAGCCAAGATTTTAGCTCGTTAGCTATAACGAGCCAGCTCGCGAGCCGCTTGCGAGCCAAACGAGCCACAGTTTTAGAAAAAAGTCATCATAACTTATATTAGTTTTGTATTACTTCATGTCTTGCACTTTACAAATGGTTGATATGTTAGCTCATATGAATATTTGTTCGATTTAAGGCTATTAAATATATTATTTTTGTATCATTACTATTTTTATGCTTTAGATAAATGCAACTATTATATTTTGTATATTTTTTATACCTGGCTCGCGAGCTTAACGAGCCAGCTTGAGCTCATAACGAGCCAAGCCTAGCTGGCATTCTAGCTCGTTAAAATAACGAGCCGAGCCAAACTAGCTCGTTATCTTAATGAGCCAAAACGAGTCGAGCCGAGCCAAACCGACTCGTTATCCAGCCTTATCCGGCACCCTGAGGAAGATTGAAGCATTCGATGACGAAGGCAGGTGTCGAAGCTAGCATGCAGCGCTGGCCACGGAGAGGGCCTGCATGCTTGCCAGCTCGAAGCAACCGAGCATAGGATCCGGGCCCCACGTCGCAGCAACAGGGCCCCACCAGAGTGGAGAGCAAGCATTGCTCACCAGGCCATCACACGTAAGGATGGCAACGGGTCGGGTTCGAATCGGGTGGAGTCTCCGTGCACCTAAAACCGAAACTCGAAGTCGAAACCCGAACCGAAACCGAACACCGATTCGGGTGGAAATCCATCACCAAACCAAACCCGCGGATACCCGAAAACTGACCGGATACCCGAAACTCGAATGGATACCCGAAACCCACGGATAAATATACACATATTCACATGTATAAATAAGAGGCAACAAATAATAAATATTTTCATGAGTCAATTTTGAATAAATTTAATAATCTAAGTAAACAAGTTATTATTAGCATATTATAAAACATGAGTTTTAATTCCAAATGATTTATTTCGGATATCCATTGGATATCCAAAGGTGGAAAACCAAACCCGAAACCGAACCCAAAAACTGTGGATAAGAAATCATCCTCAAACCTGAACCGCAGAACCAAAACCCGCGGATATCTGTCCCGGACCCGATCCACTGCCATCCTTATCCACACGGAACGGAACCGATTTTCAGGAAGCATGTGTGGTGGAGGGCGCGTGTCGTCGTGTGGAGGGCAGAAGGGCACCGAAGCCACCTGCATGCGTTACGCGTAGCAAATTCGGGACCCACTTCACAGCAGCAAGACCCCACAGCACAGCTGAAGGGCTCCATCACCAGAAAGCACAGGGGCACCGAGGAAGGAGACGGCGGCATCGACGGCGGTCGTCCTCGCCGGCGTGGGTCGCAGAGCGCGTCCTGGACTTCTTGGAACCGCTCCTTGGCCTCCTTCCCGCGCTCTGAGGTGCCGGTCGCCAACAGTGGCGGATTTACAGGGGGCTTGGGGCTCCAGCCCCTGATGACTTGATTTACCACTAAAAAATACTATAGCAAAATTTTAAATCACCATTAAATTTTTATGTAAATCAACATCTATTGTTTTAGCCTCTTTCATTCTCATTGTACATCCGCCACTGGTCGCCAAGCATCTGACTGGATGCCGGACCTGGACCCCAGTCCGGCCAGGCGTCGCGCCATCTCCGGCCTTCTCCTTTGCAGATGCGGCGCAGCCACAAGCCCAAGAGTTTGGTGCGGCGAGCAGAGTGGTTGCCGCAGATTGGGGCTACAGCCGCTGACGGGCGACCAGCAGCTCGAGGCATTGGGACGCATCCGCGGAGAACTCGACGCTCCGCCTACGCGGTTGCCTCAGCCTGTTGGCCATGATCTCGAAGAAGGCCGATTCGCATGCGACATGTGCATAACCACCCATTCGTGCGCGTAGGGTGTGCCGCTTTGCTCGAAATCTTTGTTGGAGAGGCGTGAGATTGAAGATTAGCTCGCAATCCAACAGATCAAATCTGAGTGGCAGCAGATCGGGCTGGGTAAAGGAAGGGGAGAAGGAAGACGCCATCTTTATTTGGTAGTGGTTCTCTTGGAATCCATGGCAGCCAACGCATAGGTCAAGGAAGAGAGCTAAAACGACAGCCCCCATGACAAGAGAACGGCGGCGTAGAACTCCATCCTGAAGCACTCAAGACAAACTAAAACTAAGAAGAAACTAGTATTGCTATGGATTCCTCGTGCTTGGCTTTTGTTATCCTAACTAGCACTCGGTTGTTTTGCCGCTTTTGGACACGCGATTTTGTGGCCGTAGGATGTGACACGCGTCTGTCTCTGTGGTGTCTGATCTTAATTAGAGGCAACCGTACCTGCACCACTGCACGCGTGCATGCATGCGGATCCAACGCATCCAACCCAACCGCACGGGCCCCACAAGCCTCCCATCCCATGATGAATTTGCGAGCCTCCCCTGTGTACTTCTAACCTCCCTCAGGAACAGAACAAGATGGAATCCAACAAATACTAACTGAATTGATTAGACCTCATACTCCAAATCTTGGACTGTTTGGCAAGTCCACAGAGAAACCGGAAACGGCTGCACATGTCTCTGTTAGCACTACAGAAATTTCACTAATGCAAGAAGGCCAAACACCACCATCGACTATTCACCAGTGTCATTCACAAGTTGATGCAACTACAAGCCAACAACGACGGCGACAGGAACAATCAACCCACAACATTTTTCAACCGGCTCTTTTGCCTGGACCACGCTGCTATACAGATGCATCAAGAGAACCGGATGATCCACTGCTACAACCAAAGAAAGCAGGGCTAGGAATTTTTCTACTCGTTCCAACCAACAACCAGGTACTCTCAGTCTTCATCAGAGCACAGCTCCCAGAAGCGACCACTGTGTTGATGGCAGAAACTGCTGCTCTCACAGCAGCAGCTGAAGTGGCACACCACTTGCAATTACCTGAGATAAACTATTTATCATATAATCAGATGATTGTCAAATTCCTAAATTCAGGTGATCAAGTTACCCTCCCACACTGGAAGCTTAATTAAACCACTGGTGACACAGTTCAACAACTACAACAGGCAAAGTCAAGTCTATAAAGTAAATCGTGCTTTAAACTCAACAACCCATGTATTAGCTAGACAAGCACGTGTGCTGCCTGTCTCACATTCAGTAGAATTCAGGTGTACACATCCCCTGCACCTTGTTCGTGCCCTGTTCAGATGGCACTCAGCTCTGTAACCTGGGAGCCCCTTGCGTTCCTGTCTGTAATTTGTTCTTAATTAATTAAGTATGTCAGTTATAAAAAAAGCTTTGTTAATACCAGGAACATCACTATGCACTAAAGCAAGATAGTGGGACTTTACATCGAACTACCCATTTGACGTGTTAACAAGAGTTGCTTCCAAACGTCCATTTTGTGGGTATGGCAAAAACTTTGTTTATTTTAGACTTGTAATTCGTGCCCAATAGTGTCCAATTGCTTCGGATATGAACCCGTTCGTTATTTTTAATAGAAAAAGTAAATAAAAGAAATGCTTTGGCCCTTGCTTGTTTGAGAAATTTTTTCAAGTTCAGCTTTTGCTGTCCAAACCTTCTCTAGTAGAGGTGCAGGCCAAGCTGGACCAAGTCTATTTTGTTCTGGTCTAGTTGCAAGTCTTCGAGAGAGACGTCCTTGAGCCCATTTGCCCTAGTGTCAAATCTACCCCGCATATAAATGAGTGTCGGCAATGAAAAATTGTGTTGGAGAGTTGGAATACATGGAAAATAGGAGGAGGAAGCCTAAGGTGCAACACAGGAGGTCAGAGTACATGGCTCTACCGAACTAAGTTGGAAATCTAGGGTGTGCTTGATATTGAGTAAACACTATATTATTAGGATTCATGGAAATCTAAGTTGGAATACATGGAAAATAGGAGGAGGAAGCCTAAGGTGCAACACAGGAGGTCAGAGTACATGGCTCTACCGAACTAAGTTGGAAATCTAGGGTGTGCTTGATATTGAGTAAACACTATATTATTAGGATTCAAGGAAGAAATATAATGAATTCTACACCACGCACTAATTTAGGCCTTGTAATATCCATCATATCCATCGGAAAAGAGACATTTGGAGGGAAGATCAAGACGACTTTCTACTACAATATCCTATACATTTATGACAATATTTTTCTGGCATGAATACCATTTCTGCAGGGTTGAATTTCCCAGCTACTGGTCCTCCCAAAACTTGATTGGGTGCTAGTATACATTGTGAAAGTTCTGCAATGGAGAAAATCTCGATTCACTTTCATAAGAGCATCTCCAAGAGACTAACCAAAATTTATTCTAAATTGCAAGATTTAGCTATTATCTAAAATAGAAAACCCACTAAAAAGATAGAGCACTACAACAGTCTATAATAAAATTTTCCTTTTCTATATTTGAAACTGCCACTACTACAGAAAAAATTATGCGAGGCATTTGAAAAATGGTGTCAGAGGCGGGCAGTCATTTGAACCGCCTCGGTTAATGCCTGCGATCAACCGAGGCGGTCATTTTTATTAACTGAGGCGGTCACATTAACCGCCTCGCAAAATCGATTTACCGAGGCGGACATTACATTTACGGAGGCGGTAAAAAATGTCCGTCTCGGTAAATCGATTTACCGAGGCAGTCAAAAATAGCCGCCTCGGTAAATCATTTACGGAGGCGGTCATTTATAATGCGTCCGCCTCCGTAAATCAGGCCTAGCCTGCTAACCCACACCACACATCAGCCCACTACCATCCCCATCATATAAATATGGAACTTAGGGTTTGAGCAACAGAAATCTCAGACTCTCTCTCTCCTCTCGCTACTCTCTCTCTCTCGGCGCCCTCTCTCCTACCACCGGTGCCCTCTCCCTCTCCCTCGCTTTGTCACCTGACAGCGACGCCATACCTCTCGGTGGATCTAGGACGGCGGCGGCACGCGGGTAGCATGGATCCAGGGACGGGCAACATAGATCGAGGGCGGGGCGGTGCAGATGGAGGGTGTGGTGGCATGGATCCAGGGCTGGGTGGCCCCCATCCGCGGCGGCGTGTGAGGTCGCCCACACCCGCGGTAGATCTACTACGGCGGCGGCGGATCTGCGTGGTGGCGATGCTGGCGCGGACGTGGCGGCTGCGGGCGCAGACGCAGACGCGGAGTGCGGTGGGTCACGACACCCCCTCTGCTGCAGATCTGGTCGCGGTGGGGCATGGCAGCCCCTCTGCTGCAGATCCGGTCACGGCGATGGCGGATCCGGTCGTGGCTACAACTGATCGAGGCACGGCGGCGAGGGCGGTGAGAGGAGCGGCGGATTCGATGGTGGATCAAGCACTCCCGGCTGCGGTGGCACGCAGGCCCAGATCCAGGCCCGGTTAGGGCTGGATATGGGTTTTTTATTTTTTTATTCAATTTACCGAGGTGGGCATTGAACCACCTCGGGAAAGATCCCATTTACCGTGACCTTTTGTCCGAGGTGGTTGCGATGACCGCCTCAATTAATCAATTCTGCCTGCTTCGGTAAAGTTTCCTGTAGCAGTGTGTGTGCCACATCATCTAGTGGTCCGGCCCGAGATTACAGCCATGCCACATGTGCGCGCAATTATCTCGCGGGAAAGTACTCCCCACGCGTGGAAGCCTGTCGAATCGGCGCGGGAGGGCCGATAGCAAGCGCCGAAGGATGGCTTTATCTAGCGAGCGGAATAGATGGGATAGACAGTTTGCTATTTTGGAAACTCGGATAGAATATATGTTGGACTCTATTTTATGCTCCAAACTATCTAAATTGGATTCAAAACATGTCTCTTGGAGTTGCTCTAAGGGTAGCATAAAAGTGTGTGTCCTTAGCTTTCCATGAGACTTGCGATAAATGCCTAAGGTTCAAGTACTTGTTGCGTATCAACAGTTGCCAAACGTTCCATCAGTTGTGAATAACTTAAAAATGTATAGAAAATGTTTCAAAAGTTCGTGCAACTAAATTATTTTTGGTTCTATGTACAATGTACATATATATTGAATGTCAAAACATTTTACTCCCTCTGTCCACAAAAAATACAATTATAAAATCCGTGCTAGTCAAATTAGCTCAACTTTTGCCTAAATAAATGCTAATATTCAGGCAGTGGGTGCGGCTTCGCCGGAGATTGGAGCTGGCTCGGTGGGGGCTGACCTCTCCTTGCATGGTGATCCGGCGAAGTATCCCGTCTCTGCTGGCATAGCCGTGATGCACCAAGCAGCAGTGGTGCAAGGGGTGGCATATACTACTGAGTACCACACAAGCAAAGCATATACTACTGCACTATTCGGTTACTCTGCTCGCATACTTTATTAAGCCATGCCCATGCTATTGTGCCTTGGCACGATTGTCACTCCATCCTGAGATGATGCCCTTTGTTCTTTAAAGCAGCAGATTTTCTTTTTCTTCTTTGAACATGCATGGCACGATCTGTCCCTTGAGTATTCTCAGCTTTATTCTTTACCTATCAGCTGAGAGATGAATCCTTTCTCCTTTACCTGTTGTCGTAACCAGAGAATATTGCCCCTTGTAAGAGAGTACTCTCAGCTTTTAAGAGAAGTTTCTCATTGATATGAGAGCCATACATATTGTATACTTGAATTCAGATATGAGTAGATAGCATATAGTATTCTCAGCTTTAGTCTTTAGTGTTCAGAGAGATGCAGGCCCCTTTTCTTCCGTCGCATCTTGTTGATCGTATGCAAAGAATATTGCTCTACTGTATATAAGAGAGTACTTCACCGGACAGCTGACTCCATCTTCCCAGCTACCCGTTTTGCTGCCTGCCACCAGCCCCTTCTTGTTCACTGTTTTTTTTTTTTGAGCATCGCCCCTTCTTGTTCACTTAATAAGTCATTTCCAAGCTAAATCACTTGCATTGCATTGTTCTAACCAAATGAGTGGCTAATAGAAATATACATCCATCCTCCACAAATCCTCCCACCACCACCACCAAAAAGGATAACCATTTGCTTTTTATTCTCTGGTAACAATCAGTCTTTTTATCAGATGATCCAGAAACAAACCACAAAAAAACTTCGCTGCTCTGTTAGCTAGTCTGCATTGTTCCATCATTTTTTTCTAATCAATTAAAGTATATAAATAATCACCACCGTTTCTTCCACCTAGTGTTGTTTCCCATTATCTTTCTTCCAGATCTCGTTGTTTCAGCCCCTTTTCTTCTCCTTTGTGATCTACTAAAAAAACTTCGTTTTCTGCTGTTCTTTTCCAATTTGCTTGGGACTAAAAAGCTTTGTTGTTGTTGTTGTTGTTGTTGTTGTTGTTGTTGTTGTTGTTGTTGTTGTTGTTGTTGTTGTTGTTGTTGTTGTTGTTGTTGTTGTTGTTGTTGTTGTTTTCTGTTGTTCTTTTATATAATAACACCCTTCTTACACCATTGACTCTTAATTGTTTTATGTTTTATGGTTTCGTCCTTGATGTCTAGCAATGAATTGACAAATTGACATATAAAAAAAAATCCAAGCTCCTTCAAACTGAAGCTCACCAAGTCACCCTGAGTCATTGAATTCTACTCTAGCACCAGGTAATAATATCCTTACTTTCTTGTTTCATACTTCCTCAAACCTGAAATATAATGGATTTTTAGTTGTCCTAGCACCAGGTAATAATATCCTTACTTCTTGTTTCATACTCCCTCAAACCTGAAATATAATGGATTTTTAGTTGTCTCAAGTCAAACCATCTTATGTTTAACCAAGTTTGTACAGAAGAATATTAACTTCTACCACATCGAAAAGATAAATTATAAAAATATATTTCATAATGTATCTATTGTTGCTTATCTGTTACTGTAAATATTTTAGTTCTTTTGTATAAACTTGGTCAAATTTAGAATAGTCTTAGAAGAACTGAAAATCCATTATATTTCATGATGGAGGGAGTAATTACCTAACACTAAAAAAAACTCTAGGTAATATAATGGTTGTGGACTGCTAATCTTTTCTTAGGGTCATAAAGAAGTGAGTGCTTTTGAAGATAACATATATTGGCAACCTTCAGCTTAAGATTTGCTTTTTCGTCGCAGAGGCTGGAATTTTTCATTTTCTAAAAAGAATTTATTTTCGGTGAAGAAGCTGTGTGAAGTTATCACAAAAAGTTATTCCTTGGAATTTCACCATAACAGACACCCGAAGGCAAAATCATGCGGCATAGAGGTGGAAAAACGACTAGATGCTCTAATTTCAAGTAAGTTCCGTCTGTTAATATGCTAGTACTCAATGCCCAGATTTATATTTTTGAAGTTTATCTTACAAATAAAACTTAATAAAATAAAAAACATAGCAATTATATTGCCGTGTGCATGAATATAAAAATAAAAAATGACTCCAATAAAATAGCACAAATACCCCAAATTAAAAGGCAACCCTAATAAAAACATGCAAACAATGTTGTTCCTATATGTTCAGTTACTTTACAAATAAATTATGCCAAGAACATTGTGCTGCTGCATTAATAACTAGTTTAAATTATTTCTACCCCGACAGGTTTTGGGAAACTTAGAGAGTAACACAAGTCATGGAGGCATCTTTTACATCTGAGACATCATTAAATGAGTGGCGTAATGATCTTTGTGATATCAACTTCTGGTATGTTACCTATCAAATCTAGCTAGCCTAAGTAAGTTTTTTAGAATCATTGCCAAAAAGTTATTTTAAAGAAGGAATAGTCTTTATTCGAGCCTGAGTAAGTTTTAGTGTACATTTGTTTATAAAGATTGGCTTAAATTACATTCAAAAAAAAAAGATTGGTTTAAATTTGTAGAACCTAGATCGTTATGCATCCCCTCCCCCTCCAGCTAGACCTGGCTTCCTCATCGGTATCACATACTTATAAATCATAATGGTTTGAGAGAGTGTAATGATGTACCACACAAGCAAAGCATACAACTGCACTATTCGGTTACTCTGCTCGCATACTTTATTAAGCCATGCCTATGCTATTGTGCCTTGGCACGATTGTCACTCCATCCTGAGATGATGCCCTTTGTTCTTTAAAGCAGCAGATTTTCTTTTTCTTCTTAGAACATGGTACGATCCGTCCCTTGAGTATTCTCAGCTTTATTCTTTACCTATCAGCTAAGAGATACATCCTTTCTCCTTTACCGGTTGTCGTAACCAAAGAATATTGCCTCTTGTAAGAGAGTACTCTCAGCTCTAAAAGAAGTTTCTCATTGATATGTGAGAGCCATACATATTGGATACTTGAATTCAGATATGATTAGATAGCATATAGTAGTATTCTCAGCTTTAGTCCAGCGTTCAGAGAGATGCATCCTTTTTTTCCTTCGCGTCTTGTCGATCGTACGCAAAGAATATTGCTCCTCTCTTATTGTATATAAGAGAGTGCGTCAGCGGACAGATGACTCCATCTTCCCAGCTACCCGTTTTGCTGCCTGCCACCAGCCCCTTCTTGTTCACTCATTGAGTCATTTACAAGCTAAATCACTTGCATTGCATTGTCCTAATCAAGTGAGTGGCTAATAAAAAAAATACATCCATCCTCCGCAAATCCTCCCACCACCACCAAAAAAGGATACCTATTTGCTTTTTATTCTCTTATGTAACAATCAGTCTTTTTATCAGATGATCCAGAAACAAACCACAAAAAACTTCGCTGCTCTGTTAGTCTGCATTGTTTCATCATTTTTTCCCTAATCAATTAAAGTATACAAATAATCACGGCCATTTCTTCCACCTAGTGTTGTTTCCCATTACCTTTCTTGTAGATCTCGTTGTATTTTCAGCCCCCTTTTCTTCTCCTTTGTGATCAATTGAAAAAAAACTTTGTTTTCTGCTGTTCTTTTATATAATAATAACACCCTTCTTATAGCATTGACTCTTAATTTTTTTTGTTTGATGGTTGCGTCCTTGATGTCTAGCAATTAATTGCTTCATCTAGTGACAAATTGATATATCAAAAAAAAAATTCCAAGGTCCTTCAAACTGAAGCTCACCAAACGTCACCCTGAGTCATCGAATTCTACTCTAGCACCAGGTAATAATATCTTTACTTCTTATTTCATACTCCCTCAAATCTGAAATATAATGGATTTTTAGTTGTCCTAAGTCAAACCATCTTATGTTTGACCAAGTTTGTAGAGAAGAATGTTAATTTCTATCACATTGAAAAGATAAATTATAAAAATATATTTCATAATGTATCTAATGTTGCTCATCTGCTGTCGTAAATATTTTAGTTCTTTTGTACAAACTTGGTCAAAATTAGAATAGTCTTAGAAGAACTGAAAAATCTAATATATTTCATGACGGAGGGAGTAATTACCTAACGCTAAAAAAAACTCTTAATATAATGGTTGTGAACCGCTAATCTTTTCTTAGGATCCTAAAGAAATGAGTTTGAATATAACATATATTGGCAACCTTCAGCTTAAGAATTGCTTTTTCGTCGCGGAGGCTAGAATTTTTTCATTTTCTAAAAAGAAATGCTTTTTTGGTGAAGAAGCTATGTGAAGTTATCACAAAAAGTTACTCCTTGGAATTTCACCATAAACAGACACCCGAAGGCAAAATCATAGAGGTGGAAAACGCTAACTATAGCAGTGGCTAACATTAATTTCATGTAAGCTCACACAAAAGAATTCAAAACGGTTATGAAAAATCTTTATCATGTAAAGAAATTTTATTTGTCTTTGAGATACATAAAGGACTTAGATCAAGTCCACTTGGTGTAGGAGAATGATTTTGGTTTGGATATTTTGTCAATCAATTAGTAATTAGTTGGACCCGGGCAAGAGTATGTTTACGTAAGAGCTTCTTCCCATCCAGCCTAGCCTCAAGATGGACATAGATATACAACCATGTTTGTGGTAGGGGCTATTAGTTTGGGAACCGGGAGCATCTTGCCCTTATCAGGGTGACATTATCTTTTTGCAAATTAGACCATGTTTGGATTGACTAAAATAAGTTGAGCTGCTAAAAAAACTCTAGCTATAGCCCAGCGTATAGTATATTTTAAACTATTCAACCACCTAGCTTATAAAAAGATATTAGGCGGCTCCCTCTAGCAGCTATTGTAACTTACAAAAAGGTTAACTGATCCAGACGGAGCCTTAGTTTATTGGGCGCTTGATCCATATTTGCTTGTGTGCCCCACTGAAGATTTTAACCCCTGGTCATGACCAGTTGTTTTCTTTTTTTATTGTGGTCTGAACACAAATAGTAAGCAGGATTGGTTTGTGAAAAGGAAACAACATATATAAAACCAACATAATTAGTCATAACTGTATGTAGACATGAAAATTTCACATGATTGTCTTTTATATAGGTCAAAATCTGGACCTGACTATATATCTTACATTCCAAATGCTCTAATTTGAAGTAAGATCCTTTTGTGAATATGCTAGTACTCAATGCCCAGATTTATATTTTTTTCAAGTTTTATCGTACAAATAAAACTTAATAAATTAAAAAACATAGCAACCCTAATATTAAAATAAAAAATGACTCCAATAAATTAGCACAAATACACCAAAAGGCAACCCTAATAAAACATGCAAAGAATGTTGTCTCTTTATGTTCCGTTACTTTATAAATATATTATGCCAAGAACACTGTGTTGCCGCATTAATAACTAGTTTAAATTATTTCTGCCCCTGACAGGTTTTGGGAAACTTGAGAGTAACACAAGTCATGAAGGCATCTTTTCCATTTAAGACGTCATTAAATGAGTGGCGTAATTATCTTTGTGATATCAACTTCTGGTATGTTACCCATCGAATCTAGCCTAAGTACTCCTAAGTTTTTTAGAATCCTTGCAAAAAAAAGAAGAAATAGTCTTTATTCCAGCCTGAGTAAGTTTTAGTGTACATTTGTTTATAAAGATTAGTTTAAATTTGTGAAACCTAATTTACACTAGATTGTTAGGCATCCCCTCCCCCTCCAACTGGACCCGGCTTCCTCATAAGTATAACATACTTATAACCATAATGGTTTGAAAGAGTGTAATTAATGATGTGGCAATGTAAACTATTTTTTTCTTAAGATATATAGCAAGGCTAGGGCACTAAGCAAAAACACGAGCATATTTTGTGGTGGTTCATATACACTATGAACCACTTGGCCGGAGTGGGCTAGGTGATGGGCCTCGAGCATATTTTGTGAAAGGCAGGTCTTTTAAAAGGTTCACCTCAGAAAAATAGATTTCTTAATAAGTCTGTTTCTCAATTGATTTTTAGAGGTGGGGCTGTCTTTTTAAATAGGACGTTAGCCTCTTATAAGCGCTCGTTTTTTTAGGATCGCCGCACATTTAGCCTGCCTCTATTAATTAGGAGCCTTGTCTCCTAAAAGCATTTTTGCATTGTGTGGTATTTCTAGATGTAGTCACCTAAGCCTACCACCTCTAAATATATAGAGTAAAGTGCATTACCGGTCCTTAAACTTGTGTCATTGTGTCATCCCGGTCCCTAAACTTCTAAAATTGTCATCTAGGTACTTAAACATTGTTCGGGTTTCACTATAGTCCTAACAGATCTCCATGTGGGCCTTTAACTTGTTTAGCCGTGTCATTTTGGTCCTAACGGATCTCCATTTGGGTTTCACTCTAGCTCTAATAAGTATCATGTCTCTCAAGATTCTAGCTCATATCTATGGGTTTATGGACTAGTGATTAACTCATATATATTCAGCCTACTATAAGCACAACTTGTTTGATGAAGCACTTAATGGACCCTTTTTATTGGTGCGGCTAGGCTGGACGGATACCTCAACACCCCTGCGTATCGGCACTTGGAAGAAAAACTCGATCAAAAAATACACGTGCAATGGAATGTTGGGGTCGGAGCCACAGCATGTTTTGCACGAGCTATATCAAGCATCGCCCGGGATCGTATTATCAGGAGACGTGGTCCCTATGATCCCGTAATAGAGGTGGACATGAAGCATGAAGTAGTTCTAGGAACGAGTCTAGGCATTAATGGCAAGCTGGCCATCAAAGTGGCCGAGCAGCTCGGGCTACTGGACCAAGAGTACCGCAGGCACAAGGCAGATGGGGAAGAGCTGTGGTACTATACCTATGGCTTGCAGGACGCACCAGACTCACAGGACCTGGCAAGCTCATTAGTTTCTCAAATAATCGAAATATTGACTACCAAGAGATACCTGGCGGTGGTTGAGAACCTCAACGAGCCCATCACCATGGTAGATGATTTCTACCATGGTCTCACAAAAGCCTTATCATTGTGCTTTCCTCCTCCTACGCGGAAGCACTCTTTTTGCCTCATATCCGCCACCTCCCAAGATGTCTATAACAGGAGCAAGCCGCCTTATGATTGTCTCATCGGACCCTCATGTGGGGAAGATATGGTGATTCTTACTCTCTACTCACTGCATCAAGCGGCCAAGTACATCTTGGGTGCGATCGGCGGCCACAAAGATGAGCAATATTGGCACCACGTGGCTGTCCGGTGCTTTTACTACGCCACCATGCTCCTTGTCCCCCACTGTTCATCTCCTCATGGAGATGGAGGCCAGCAGAGCTCTGCTGGTTTAGCCGACATTACTTCAGATGAGCTGATACGTCAATGGGCTGCACAAGGCATCCTTGTCATCGACAAAGAAAGAATGGGGGAGGCTACAGGCAGTAGTTCTGGTGGGAAATATAGTGATATATACCAAGTTGGAAATGTCATCCTTGAAGCTTTCCAAGAGTACACCTTGCTGCCGCAGCTCCCATTTTCTCTTTCTCCTACGACGACTGAAGCTGAAGAAGCCATAAAATCTGCTGCACACTTCCTAGCATGTCACAACCTCATCGCAGAGCACCACACAACAGATGAACTTTGTGACGGAGACCATCCAAGGTTGGAACGCATGCATTGGATCTTACATGTGGGCGACGGCGACCAAGGATGGCACTTAAGCAGGGAATGGTTGAGTGACGGAGCTAGCGGCCCAACCACACTCATTTTAAGGCATTGCTCACAGCAATCAAGGTTGCCCGCAATGCTTGATCATTTGCTGGCTAAGCTCCCATGTCTGCGTGTTCTTGATCTCTCCTATTCCTCAGTGGAATCACTCCCTCCTTTGATTTTCTGTCTCCAGAAGCTCCAATTTCTTTCCCTCAGGGGCTGCTATAACATGACAAGTCCATTCAGCTTCTCAGATACTGGTATAATAACTCTTCCAGAAAACAACAGCAACACAGAAATAATTGGCTCCCTCCTCCACCTTGATCTTTCCTACTCAAATGTAAAGACATTCCATTGCGACTTCTTCCGTAGGATGCCTAATCTACAAGAGCTCTTGCTTCTCAAGTGCTCTAACCTTGAAGAACTGCCACCCTCCACTGCTGCCTTGTCTAGTCTCAAAAAACTCGAGCTCAGTGGTACTCAAATGAAATCTTTTCCTGGGAAAATCTTCGAAGATATGAAGAAGCTTGGATCAGTCAAGATAATTGAGAACAAGGAATTGTTTTTTGCACCAGCAGGGTTGTTTTCTCATGCAAGTGGGTTGACCGATCTACACATCGAAGGATGTAAGTCAATTACAGAGGTAGATGTAACCTTAGAGGGGCATCTAACCCTGAGATCATTCTCATTTATTGGCGCACCTCACTTGAAGCGGTTGTCCTTGCGTGGATGTAGAAAGTTGGAGTATGTTGACATTAAGGAGGTGGGTGCTTTGGAGGAGCTTGATCTGTCTGCCACGGCTATCAAGGAGCTCCCAGACAGCATCCCTAATCTTCCCCGGCTTAGGCGATTGCTTCTCATGGGTGTTCCCTTCCTGAGACGATTTCCTTGGCACAAGCTGGAGAGACTCCCAGATGTGTTTTGCTTGGATCAATGCTCATCAAACAGAGCCATTATTAATCATTCGGATCATCCTCAAGTTGCTCAGGTGTGCATAAGTGATTCTAGATTGTTTTATAGCTTCAATGATGCCACCAAGGATTTAGTAAGGGCTGGAAAACTTTTGGAAACTTTCTATGTTCAAGTTACATCATGCAAGGCCACAACTAGGAAGATGCAGGATGGAGAGGACATGGTGAAGACCAACACACTTGAGCTGGCACCACCAGCCTATGATGACGTAAACCGTCGGTATCTATCTGCCAGAGTCTCTATGGTGTCAATGGATGACGTACCTCCTTTTCAGGAGACTGTGCGTCATGTGGAGATCTCAGCTGCTGATCAGTATCCCCATGGTCTGAAGTATCTTCTGCAAGTCACCAAATCAATTAGCATGTGGGATGATACTCATGTCTCATGCCTCAATGATCTTAGTGGTGATTTGGATGAGCTGGAGGAATGCAAGCTCCAATGGTGCCATAAGACGGTGCATGTCTTTAGACACGGGATATCGATGTCAAATCTGAAGAATGCATTTGTCTCCCATCTCAAAAGTCTAACCCATTTCCACTACAGACGACCGGGTTATTATTCTTATTCCTTCTTTGCAGTAAAGCACCTCGTCTTGGAGGACTGCCCGAGGTTGGAGAGCGTCGTGCCACGTGGTTGTGAGCTAAGAAGCCTCGAGACGCTGGACATCCTCTTCTGCTACAACCTCAAGGCAGTTTTCCGCGACCATGGTTACTCTTTTTCTAGGAATAATTACCAGCTCCCGTGTCTCCGAAGGATAAGGCTCCAGGAGCTGCCACGGCTGGAGCGTCTCCACGTGGACAACCCCATGCTGACGGCGCCCGCGTGGGAGGAGCTCCACGTGCGCGGCTGCTGCAGCTTGCGCCGCCTCCCGCGCTTCAGCCGACAACCAGACAAGAAGGCCGCCGTGAAGGTGAGCGGCGAGCGGGCATGGTGGGGCAAGCTGAGGTGGGACGCAGCCCCGCACCGAGACAGCTACGAGCCCAGGCTTGCCCCGGTGTTGGCTTCGCACCGTGAGCGGGTCGTCATCGAGAGCTACCTCAGATGAATGAATGAATATACCACCATGCCCGGTACGTCATGTGATTTCAGCTTCCATTGTTATATACTCCCTCCATTCCAAATTATAAGGCATTCCAAGAATCTTGGAGAGTCAAAGCATCTTAAGTTTGACCGAAATTATAGAGAAAATTACAAAAATTTATAACATCAAATAGGTATATTATAAAAATATAATTAATGAAGAATCTAATAATACTTAATTGGTGTCATAAATATTATTATCTTATCATATAAATTTGGTCAAACTTGAGATCCTTTGACTCTCCAAGATTCTTGGAATGCCTTATAATTTGGGATGGAGGGAGTATTATATTAGCTATCGTATATCGTATATATACTAGTTTTATTCATCCACCTGATCATAGTTTTAATTTATTTTGTCCATATTCCACAGCAGCCAGCAGCATCCCCGCCGACGCCGATTACATGCATCCGGAGTTGGAGTCACTCACTCTTTCACCAACATGTGCGTGTCTTCCATGATTTGATTGGTCCATCATTGGTGTGTGCAACTGCACGTGCCGTACCCGTACCCATGGTTTTTCAAATACTAATAAGGTATGGTTTGTCTCGCTGGATCATCGACCGGCCTCCCAGCAGGACGCCTCATCCAGCGGTGGCAGCTGAACCAGATTCCAGTGTGTTACATATTGCATCGTGCATTCATGTGTTATATGTGCTTTTGCTTCATTTTCTATAGTGACCTTGCTTGCCCGTGTGAAGGTGATGTCTGATGTACATTATTATATTATAGTAATAAGGTTGCTTGCTGCAACTACAGTTGTATGTATCAGAGTGACAGCTTCTGTTTTCCGCTCATAATAAGCATGGCCATCTATCTCCACATGCTAAATTAATAAATGCACCATGCATGCGCGTATGCTTTGTACGTGTTGTTGAACTTCTTGTTATTTGATTCATCCTTTGAGTATTGAACTGGTATGTATAGTTTAGTGACTGAGTCTGCTTTGTGTGGAAAGCACGGGCACAAATATTTATTGAAATCAAGGTTGCTTTGCTCTTTAATTACTCCTTTTTCTTCTTTTATCTTTACTAGCAAACATGCCTGTACGTTGTAACGGGACTACCGTTTGTTATGCTATTGGCAGCACAAGCGTGATGGAACCAGAGCCCGCACGTACAAAATGGGCACGACAAGGCAGCTTCAACTGGCAACACGACGTGCGCTCATGCGGTGTCTCCAGCCATGGCCATGCAGCCTAGGCCAACAGCATAGTGGCCCCACCATGTAGATCTAACATAGGCCACCACGGTGCATGAAGGCATGACTCTTGTGGTTGCTGAGCAGACACTGCTCCTATGGCGGCACGTGATATGGAGGCTGCAGTTGATCGGGCATGCCTTGACAGTGCTTTTAGCGATCAAGAAGAGTGACATGCATAGAGAAGACCTAATTGTCGATAACTATTCTAACTCGTATGAGCACGGATTATATATATATAAGTCTGGACAGAAGAAACTCTCCATCATCCGGTAGTTAGAGAGAGGCGGACCAAACAAATGGATGGACGAAAAAAAAGAGCCTGAATTTTTGCCTCTTTATTATTAGGTATAGATATAAAGAGAAAATGGGTAACCCAGCCTTGCCATATGTTAAATCACCACTGTGCCTTTACTCTTTAGTTAGAGTAATAATGTTCCAACTTTCCTATTTTTGTCTTTCAAAAAATAAAAAAAAGAGAAAATTGGTCTCATAGCATTGTAAGATCGGCATCTCCGGAAAATATCATCAAAACTTTGCCACCCCGTAAAGAGGAAAATGGATGGCCGATCCTCCAACTTGGCGTGAGGTATCAGCTAGGTCCCTTTACTTATAAAATGCTATTTCTAATCCATGAAGGGTCTAAACGGGTCTTAACCCGTTCTGGACGTTGACATGGCATGCTAACTGTTTATGACGTGGCCTTTACATGTGGGACCCACATGCTAGGTGGAATATATATTTCTATTTTATTTTTTCTTGCCACTTTTTTTTCTCCATTGGTTCCTCTGCTTTATCGCGGTGAGGTCCAGCGCGCGTGGTGGGGCAGCCTGCGGCGGTGGCGAGCTCGCGCACGACCCGCAGCGACGGCGGCGAGCCCGCACGCGGCCGGCTCCTTCTAGGCTCGCTCGTTGTGCATGTGCTCCTAGTTCCGGCGCTTCAGTCGCATCTCCTCCAGGCGCAGCGTCATGGACTGCAGGTATGTGTACCGTGTACGTCTGCATGTTGCCGACGAGGAGTGCCACGAGGATGAGGCCCAGCAGCGCGAGCGTGATGGAGAAGAGCTGCTCCCCCTGTAGTGCGTCGTCTCATGCCCTGCCCGATGGTGCTCAGGTTCAGAAGAGGATCTTGGCTGTCAGGTGGGCGCACGTACTGCGAAAGCAGCGTGAACTCGTGAAGAGCAGCGCGTTCTTGGTGGGCAGCAGGTCCGCGCCCTTGGGCCGGTTCAGGAAGTTCCAGAAGGAGACCTGCGGCAGCGGCGTAGACGCCCGGGTGCGCTGCGCGGAGAGGGAGCGGCGGGATGAGGACGAGGAAGACGACGATGTGGAGGAGGCTGGGGACGCGGCGGCGGACAGGTACCTCGAGGAGACGGGCTTGTTGGAGCGCGAGTTCCTCCGCGCGGCACTGGAGTTGGGCTTGTCGAGCGCCGGCGTGAGGGGCGGGCGCGAGGGGTCAGCGTGAGTGGCTCGGTGCTGCCGACGTGGGCTGCCCCGCTGCCGCCGCGGAGCGTGAGCTCGGTGCCGCCGCCGTGGGCTGCCCCGCTGCCGGCCGCGCGCGGGCTCGCTGCCGTGTCACCCGCAGGCTGCCCCACCACCGCGGCGAGTCCAAGTGGCTCGGCGGCGTGCCATCGCGAGGCTGGGCGACCTGCTCCGCCGACCTCTCTCGCCTGCTCCGTCGTGCCGGTCTCGCCCGCTTAGAGCCGAGGAGCTCGCACCCGATCCCGATCCCATCCGCGTCGGTAGGGGAGAGAGAGGGGTCAGGGAGAAGTGAGAACTGACATGTGGACCCGCGTGTAGGAGCCACGTCAGCACACAGCTAGTGCACCACATCAACATCCATAGCGGGTTTGGACCCGTTTGGACCTAGATGGCACTCCAAGCCAAGTTGAGGACGAGCGCGGCGCACTCACCTCAGGAAGGAGAAGGGGAGGAGCCTGACGGAGGCGACGGCGTTTGCTCCAAACATGATGGAATGCTATATCCAGGTGACATTGTATTCTTTCAATGGTATTTTATGGAGGAGTTAAATGCACCGTAGGTCCTAACTTGTTTGGGTGTGCCACAGGTCCATGCACTCGGAAATTACATTTATGGACCCTTGAACTTAACTATCCATTCACTAAAGGTCCATCCTGCCTCGTCAGGCTGTTTTTGCCGACGTGGCAAGGCCACCGTGGACTGACAACAATGGCCATGTGGACTACGACGAGTTGGTCATGGCGATAGCGAGCTTCAGCATCGACGACCCCATGGCGGTCGCAGGCCCTGAAGATCGGTAGCAGAGACGAGGACACAGTCTTCACCCACTACTCCCGCTACTACAGGTTCCCGTTCCGGAGGCATTCCACAAGCTGGAGGTGGCCTACGTCAAGGATGGCCGGCTGCGGATCTGCTGCGCCGTCAGCGTTCTCAAGGAGTCGGGCCCGGCCAGGTACTGCTTCGTCGCTGCGCCGTCACCGCCGGACTTCAACCGATTCCTCAGAGTTCTTCTGGACAGCGAGCAGCGTGCGGACGTGACGCTCGCCGTCGAGGTGAGCTTCCGGTTCGACGCGCACTGGCTGGTGGTCGCCATGCGTTCAGGGCCAAGTTCTTTGGGGACAGCAGGCACAACTGCATCGAGTGGTTCAGGGTCCACGACGTGAGTGCCCCCGTGTTCAGGGCCATGTTGCACTTCATCCACACGGACGAGCTGCCCCCGGACGACGACGGCGGCTGTGGCGAGGAGACGGCCATGGTGCAGGACTGCGGATCTGTACGGCATGGACAGGCTGCGGCTCATGTGCGAGAAGATGCTGTGGGAACGCGTTCGCACGGACGACTTCGGAGCGCTGTAAGAAATGGAGGGTAACGACCCCCCATCGGTGGCTGTTACACAAGTGTTTGGAGTACATTGAGTTGTGCCTGGAGACTAGGAACTATGACCATTGCTTGGTCATTACATGAGCATGCAATCACACGCTATCATCTAACACATTCTGACTATGACCATTGCTTGGTCATTACATGAGCATGCAACCACACACACACTATCATCTAACACATTCTAACAATAGACACGCTATTACACTTGTCATCTAACATCCCCCCGCAATCTCAGCCACGAACGAGGTTGAGATTGGAGCGAAAAAGTCCTATCTTGTGCGCTGCAATTGGTTTGGTGAAACCATCAGCGAGTTGATCATTAGTGGAGATGAACCGCACGTCCAAGAGCTTTTGTGCGACACGTTCCCGGACGAAGTGAAAATCAATCTCGATATGTTTGGTGCGTGCATGAAACACGGGATTTGCAGATAGATATGTGGCCCCCAAATTGTCGCACCACAGTCGTGCTACTGGAGAGTGAGGGATGCTCAGTTCCTGTAGAAGTTTTTGTACCCATACCATTTCAGCAGTGGCGTTGGCAAGAGCTTTATATTCAGCTTCAGTAGAGGATCGGGAGACAGTAGCTTGCTTTCTAGCACTCCAGGAGATCAAGTTTGTGCCAAAGAAGACAGCAAATCCACCAGTGGATCGTCTGTCATCCACACACCCAGCCTAGTCAGCATCGGAAAAAGCACTTACAACCACAGAGGAGGACCTGCGAATGTTCAGCCCAGTGGTCAAGGATCCTTGGAGATAGCGTAGTATTCTCTTGACACTGCTCCAGTGAATTGTGGTGGGAGCATGGAGGAATTGGCACACTTTGTTGACAGCAAAGCAGATATCTGGGCGAGTGAGTGTAAGATATTGTAACGCACCCACCATACTGCGATACTTGGTTGAATCCTCGGCACCAAGGGGATCACCATCTGTGAGACTGAGTTTTTCTGAGGTAGCCATGGGTGTGTCGACGGGCTTGCAGTTGTTCATACCTGCCCTCATGAGAATGTCGGAGGCATATTTTTGTTGGGACAGTACTAGTCCATCTCATGTCTTCTTTACCTCAATCCCCAAGAAGTAGTGGAGGTCACCGAGATCTTTAAGGGCAAAGTCACATTGGAGATCCTTGAGGAGTGCGTCTGTGGCCGCTCGAGAGCTACTGGCCACGATGATATCATCAACATAGACCAGAACAAAAATTGTACATCCTCTTTTGTTGTAGTAGAACAATGAAGTGTCAGCTTTCGAAGGCAAAAAACCAAGTTTCATAAGTTTGGTGCAAAGTCTAGCATACCATGCCCGTGGAGCTTGTTTTAAACCATAGAGAGCCTTGTCCAGTTTACACACATAGGAAGGGTGAGATTTGTTAATATATCCCGGTGGCTGGTACATATATACCTCTTCCTCTAGTACACCATGCAAAAAAGCATTTTGTACATCAAGTTGCCGTAGGGACCATCCTTTGCTGACTGCAATTGACAAGATGAGTCGAATGGTTGCAGCCTTGACAACAGGACTGAATGTGTCCTCATAGTCAATACCATAGTGTTGTTTGAAACCTTTTGCAACAAGTCTAGCTTTGTATCTATCAATAGTGCCATCAGCTTTCCTTTTTATCTTATAAACCCATTTGCACCCAATGATGTTTTTGTTTTTAGGCTTGGGAACTAGGTGCCAATTGTTGTTGCGAACAAGTGCTTGATACTCATTATTCATAGCAGCAGTCCAATTTTTATCAGCAAGGGCGGCAGCTACTGTGGATGGTTCATCAGTCATAGTCGTGGTGAGATTACACCACCTGACCGTGCCATCTGTGTAGAGTTTAGGCTTGATAATACCTTGTTGAAGGCGTGTAGATGGACGTTGTGGTGCAGGAGCTGCTGTAGGATCTGATGGCGCAGAGGATCTGGAGCTGGGAATCTCGGTTGCTATTGCAGGCGCAGAGGTGGAATCAACCCCCGTCGACGAGGTTGTGCGAGCAGGATCCAGGTGCGGCTGACGCGCGACAGGAGCAGCTGGAGTAGCAGCTGGTAGTGGCGTAGACGATCCCACGACTGACAACGCGCGGGCCAGATCGGGATCCCTCTGTGGCCACGAGGTCAGAGGAACGGGTGGAGCGGCATTGGCTTGTGGCGCAGAGGATCCGACCAGCGTTGTCGGGGCTTCAGGCTCCAGCGACTGCGGCTACTGGTCTGATGCTGGATCGGTCGCCGTCGGCACCGTCACATGATCCGAGGAAGATACGGGGCCAGTACGAGGATCATGCAGATCGCCTTCGTGTTCTGTGCTCGTGGTGTCGCCATGCAGATGCATGAAATATTGCCCTAGAATTTGAATCTGGCCACCAATTTGGTCCAAATTTTTTTCTGTGTTGCCTGTATGATCAAGAGCACTTGGCGGAGCATTAGTAGTCACAGGTGGAGAAGTATATTGATCACAAAAAATTGCATCCCCAAAGCTAGAATTTGGACTCAACAAGGAAGGAGATAAAAGAGCTATTTCACCCCCTAAGACAAGCTCCGGCATTCGGATGAAGTGAGGCAAATGGAAAGATGTGTTCATCAAATACGACATCCCGTGAGATGTAGATGCGCCCTTCAGCAGGGTCTAGGCATTTGAATCCTTTGTGTAGATGGCTATACCCAAGGAATACGTATTTTTTGGAACGGAATTGAAGTTTAGTGGAATTGAAAGGCCTAAGATTTGGCCAAACAGCACAACCAAAAGTGCGAAGGAAAGTATAATCTGGAGGTTTCCCATAGAGCCGCTCAAAAGGGGATTGATTTGAGAGTATTTTTGAAGGGAGTCGGTTAATAAGAAAGACAGCGGTAAGAAAGGCTTCATCCCAAAATTTTAAAGGAATAGACGCATGTGCAAGTAGTGCAAGACCCATATCTACAATATGTCGATGTTTGCGCTTGGCTGATCCAGTTTGTTGGTGAGCATATGGGCAAGATACATGATGGGTAATACCTATGCGTTGGAAAAATCTATTCAAGGTTTGATATTCTCCCCCCAATCTGATTGCACTGAGCAGATCTTACAATTAAACTATCGTTCAACGAGATTTTGGAAGTCTTGAAAACATCGAAAAACTTCAGATTTTTGATGAATAAGGTAGATCCATACAAACTTAGTATAGTCATCAATGAAACTAACATAGTAAGTATGTTTACCAACTAAAATCGGAGCAGGGCCCCATACATCGGAAAATATGAGTTCCATAGGACTAGTGGACACACTAGTAGACCTAGGGTAGGGTAGTTGATGGTGTTTGCCTTGTTGACACGCATCACACACATGATTATCTAAATTTTTGATAAAAGGAAGAGAATGACGACTAAGAACTTGGTGTACAGTGGAATTGGAAGGGTGACCAAGCCTAGAGTGCCATAGGGAGCTAGATGGATTGGTGACGCCAAGCCCTTGTTTATTGGACGATGACTTGAATGGGTAGAGACCGCCTTCACATCTGCCGGTATGAAGGATTTTCTGTGTCTGCTATTCCTTGACGAAAAAATAATCAGGGTGAAATTCTAGATAGGCATTGTTGTCACGTGCTAGGCGATGAACAGAAACCAAACTTTTACTAGCCTTAGGAACATGAAGAATATTGTGTAAATTGAGAGAGCTAGTTGGGGATTGCAAAGTATCGTGACCCATATGATCTATCTCCATACCTGATCCGTTGGCCGCATGCACTCGATCACCTCCCGTGTAGGTCACGGCCGGTGAGCTTGTCGAGCTCCCCGGTGATGTGGTCGGTCGCTCCAGTGTCAAAGTACCAATTGGTGTCGATGCCATCGGATGTGGTGGCAGATGAAGCTGATCTTGAAGGTGGAGGGGAGGGTGCAGTGTAGTTTGGATCAAACCTCTTGAAGCATTGATCGGCGTCGTGACCTTCCTTCTTGCAAACTTGGCAGATCACGCCGTGCTCAAAGTTGGGCCCATGGGTGCACCCGCAGACAGTGCAGGGCCCATGATTGCGTCCGCCACCACGACTAGGAGAGCCACCACGGTTGAAGCCACCGCGAGGGCGACCACCGCGACCGCGCGCCTGGTACTGGTTCCTGCCACCGCGACTGCCCCGGGACGCAAGGTTGGCGGAGGAGTGGCTGCCCCCTCCACGCAAGTCGATCCGCTGCTCATGGTTGACAAGTTGGGTGAACAACTCATGCACCGTGAGCGGCTCAACACGTAGGGAGACAGCGGATACGACTGGGTCGAATGGTTCATCCAACCCAGTCAGAATGTAGGAGATGAGGTCGTCGTCGTCGAGCTTCTTCCCTGCCGCCGCCATTTTGTCAGCGAGGGCTTTCATCTTACCGAAATACTCGGTGATCGTAGAAGTTCCTCTGGACGCGTTCGCCAGAGCCATCCGCGTGGCGATGACTCACGCCCGCGATTGGGCTGCATGGAGCCCTTCGATGGTGGCCCAGGCACCGGCCGCCGTCGTCTCGGTATTCACTTGACCGAGAATATCTTTGGAGAGACCGGACAACAGGTAACTGAGAACCTGCTGATCCTGAGCCTTCCAAACAACGTAGTCAGGATTGGGTGTAGTTTCATCCTTTCCTTCGGCATTCTTTTTGGTGATGGTTGGGGATGGAGGTGTGGTGGTTGGATGGATGAGGTGATCGGCTTGAGCACCATTGATGGCAGCGGTGACCTGGGCTTTCCAGGATTGGTAATTTTGGCGGGTGAGTTTATTGGAGATGGGGATGAATGCTAGGTCGAGGGAAACAGCAGTCGGAAGCGTGGGTGAAGAAAAGGCCATTGAGGATCGAAAGAAATTTTCCATGGGGAGTAGGCTAGCTCTAATACCATGTAAGAAATGGAGGGTAACGAGGATGCCCATCCAGGCTCACCTCGGTTGCGTGTTATACTGATGGGGAATAGCCCCCCATCGGTGGCTGTTACACAAGTGTTTGGAGTACATTGAGTTGTGCCTGGAGACTAGGAACTATGACCATTGCTTGGTCATTACATGAGCATGCAACCACACGCTATCATCTAACACATTCTGACTATGACCATTGCTTGGTCATTACATGAGCATGCAACCACACGCACACACTATCATCTAACACATTCTAACAATAGACACGCTAACAATAGACACGCTATTACACTTGTCATCTAACAAGCGCAATCTCGACGCTGTCGCTAGTGAACAGCCGGGACTAACTACCGCCAGCTCCAGGACCTGTGCATCGGCTACGTCGCCAACGACTGGCCCTCGACAACAGCCTAACGGTGGAGTGCAGCTTCAAGTTCCAGTTGGCCAACAAGACGACAATCAACCACCGCGCGTCTAGCCGCTTGCTGGCTCAGGAGCAGGACATGGTGGTGCCGCCGCCCAGCATCTCTCTGACCACGTGTGGCTGCTGGAGGACGGCGAGATCCACGCACACACGCTGGTGTTCACCGAGCGGGCGCCGGCCCTCCTGGTGAAGCAAGCGGAGGTGGTGTGAAGAGCAAGAAGAGAAGAAAAAAGAACAAGAAGATAATATGGATCGAGGGCATCAAGGCCGTCGTCTTTAACGCCCTGCTCCACTTCGTCTACACGGACGAGCTGCTGCGCTTGGACGACCTGTTAGCTGTCACCGCTGGAACCGCTGGCGACCGTGGCGCAGCAGTTCCCATCCTCAGGCTATCCGTACTCATGGACCTCTATATTTATCCTCTATACGTCCTAGTCAGCAAGATTCTCTCCTCTATACTTAATTCTTCCGTACCCATCCATCCTCTATATCATCCTCTATCCATCCTAGTCACTGTGGGCTCCACTTGTCACTTTATCTAAATATATCCATGTGACATCTTGTTTTGAAGGATTTATTGAAACGAATTTAATAGTGCAATCGGAATTTAATTTGGATTTTTAGTTTGTGAGTTATAGCATTTTTTTTGTTTAGTTAAATTAATGGGGCCGCCACTGCAGGTTCTCTCTCCTCCCTCCCGCGTGCTGCTACCTCTCCGCGCGCGCGGCAGCGCGGGCCCTCGCCGGATAGCGTGCGTACTCTATGCGTACTGTATCGCGTCATATATAGAGGAAGAGGGAAGATAGAGTAGCAGTTTAGAGTCCTCGCTGCAGTAAATTCTCTACTCTATATCACATAGCGTAACGCTTTAGAGTGTCCGGTGCGGACAGTCTCACGGGCCCGTCAGCCGGCTTGGGGCTAGATCAGTCCATGGTGGCCTTGCCACGTCGGCAAAAACAGCCTGACAAGGCAGGATGGACCTGCAGTGAACAGACAGTTAGTTTAAGGGCCCACAGATGCAAATTCAGAGTCATGGACCTATATGGCACACAAACAAGTTTGTGCATCTACGGTGCATTTAACTCATAAATTAATAAAACAAAAAGCTATTACACGCTGAGCACGTCAGGCGGCAACAAGGACCAGAGGTACGTGCTTTGTGCCTGACAAAGCACCAAACACTTTCGTTATCATAGACTTCATCGACGATCAGCCATACATCTCTTATGGAGTTTCTGAAAGTCCATCAGTTTCTCTCTCTATCACCAAATGGCCCATATAACAACTAAGGCATGTGTTCTTGTACCTTGCCAGCATTCCGACATAGTAGAACTGGCGCTCCTATCCGTGAACAAGTGTTTAGTGTCTCCATTTGACCAAAGCCATCGCTGCAATCTAATGTTGCCGTTGGGTAACCTATACCCTTACCAAAAGCCCATAGCCCGTTCTACCGGGCTAGGTACACGTCGGATAGAGAAGGGTCCCACAGGTGCACATCGGATGGAGAAAGGACCAAGCGGAGACTTTATGACAAATTGTAAGCGTCACGGATGAGTAACTGCAGGTCCCACAGGTACACGTCGGATGGAGAAAGGACTGTGTGGAGATTTATAATGAAGTGTCATTCATTACAGATCGAAAACTTTGTCACAGATGTGTAATTAGTTCAATGACAAAGCCCTGGTGATAATAGTTCTAAAGAGGATCATCACAGATGAGCAGCAACGGTGGCGCGAGGTGTTTTTTGACGAACCCTGTGCTGTTCTATGACATTTTTGTGTGACGATGCCTAATTTCATCATAGATAGGGAGGGCTGGAGGATCGTCACCACTGATATATGACGAACCATAAATATTCGTCATAGAAAGTGATCTTCTATGACAGTTTCGAATTCGTCATTAAGATTTTCTTCATAGAAGTGGATACTCCTAGTAGTGCGTCCGGATGAAAGGCGCGTCCAAACACACCTCCCGCGCCCAGCCCGTTCTTTGGAAATGAGCCCCTCCCGCATCCATCCCGTGGTAGCGCCCCGCGTCTCGGACACAGCACCGCCACCCGCATCGCACCACACCCTCGTCCTGTGTCCCATCCCACTCTAGCGCCACCGGACTCCACGTCCAGGTCGAGCTCGAAATGCCGTGGCAAGATGGAGGGAAGGGAAGGGAGGGAGAGGCACACCACACGAGGTAGGAGCGAAGCCCTGCGGCAGGCCGTTGTCTGCTAGCCACAGTGTCATTGAAACATGTGCAACAACCGATCTACTTTTGAAACATTCAGATGAAATATTTGCAACATACGTTTAAAAATAGATGAAACATGCGTCTAAAACACTTGTAAAAACACCTGAAAACACTTGAAAACCTATTGCAAAACATATGCAACATCTAGATAAAACACTTGCAACATATGTTTGAAAACATATGCAACATCTAGATAAAACACTTACAACATATGTTTGAAAACATATGCAACATCCAAATAAACACACTTGCAACATATGTTTGAAAACATATGTAACATCCAAATAAACACACTTGCAACATATTTCTAGAAAAAACAGATAAAACATTTGAAACAGACGCATGCAACATAGTACATGTATAGCCATTGTAACATATGCAACATACCGATCTACTTTTGCAACATCCATACGAAACATTTGCAACATACCTCTAAAATATCTGAAACACTTGAAACATACGTTTGCAGCATGCATTTTTTTAGCGTAATATCTCTTTGCTGCTTGAGACCATGGAGACTCGTTGGCTCGTGGAGTTCACCGGATGCGGTGCGCCGGCGGCGCTTGTAGGCCTTGCACCCTGCAGGTTCTTGGAGCCGCGGGTGGACGTGGACCAACATGCCATCACCATCGCCACTGCCACGGTGGCCAGCGAGAAGAAGCTTGCGGAACAAACAGGAACAAGTGATGGATCAGAGGTACTGATTCATGTCGGGAGTCAACGTCCGAGGCCGCGGCCCCACTAGGCCCCAACCCCCACAGCCACATCCCAATCTCATCATCGACGATCGATTGCTCGCGCCGCCAGACCCCTGCATCTGCATGCGCGGAGCCCGGCCTGATCGATGAGCAGCGACTCGACCTCGATCGATCGAGCCTACGGCGCTGAAGTCGCAGATCGCAGCTCTCCTCTCCAGGACCACCACCACACCACGTACGTAGTACGACGCGCTGCAGCCTCATTGCGCACAATGACCGTTCAATGATGTCGCTGCCACCATTTATTGAGTCAGTCGGCACCTCCATGCCACCCAAGCCTTTTGTGGCTGTGTTTGTGACCAGGCTTGCCATCATAACTAACGCAGTCAGAATTCTCTACTCATTAAAGAAGAACCCAAACAGAAACAGAGCAGGTGCAGCTTGGTTATTTTCTCTGCCTTTTCTCTCATCATTCAATAATATGGTTGTGAAAAATCTCTAGGTGAGATCCTGAAATAAGCGAGCGCCCAAATTGTCAGGTCATCGTTATTGGGATCTAGGACTGCGTTTCTCACTTCTCGGTAGACTGTGCTCATTTGATCAGTGGTAAGCAGTAACTGTACATATGATGCTGCTATTGCCTGTAATTCATTAGTTACTGAACATGTTGTTCTTGGCTTGCTGCTTCCTCCGATTCTACTGCAAGATTGTGAACGATGTCAACTGGAGAGGCCATCGTGGGCTCACGGCATGCCAGGGACGTGACAAAGTAACTGTCCGCTGCACTCTCCGAGATCGTGCTGAATCAGCGCCCTCATCATGACTGATGTGGCAAGCTTGTGCACTCTGGTGAGTGTCAGCTCTGTAGCAACTTGAGGAAGCGGGGTTGATATTTGATTAATGTAATGTAACAATATGTACAACCTTTGTTTTTGTGTGCGGTTGGCATTCCGTTCATGGGGTAATATTGGTGGATGCTTTCTGCGGAACCTTAGCAATATGTTACTACCTTAATTCCTTCTTTTAGGGTACTTCCGGATCGTCGTATCTGTCAGTTATCAAGTTCCCTATGAGAAGTGTCAGTCTTTCAGTTTTTGATGTAATAGGCAGGAAAGCTTATGACTTCGTTATATCACCTGAAAGGGACGTACAAATAATTATTCATAATATTACATTTGTCCTCATTCTTTCAGTAGAAAGTGTACTTATTTTTGCATCGGATTAGAATAAACAAAGTAAACTGTGAGTCGTGGTCGGTAGGCAAGAACTCTGATACACGCAAATTGTTTTAATTAATTGAAAGTTGACAAACTAAACATGAAGTAGTGATACGGAACCAAATAAATGTTGGGTCGAGTCTGAATAGGATTTAGGGAAATAAATACAGTTATTAAGAGGAAAATCATCGTCATAGCAGAGTAGGGAAACACCAGCTATCCAACAGTTCCAAAGATGGGGAAACAACAACCAAAAGGAGGAAAGAAAAAGATGAGAAGACAAGATGTGATCATTCCCAGTACTTCACTACAACTTTGATCTGGTTGGACTTGGGGCGATTCTCGTTCTCCACCTTGAGCTGCTCCACTGCACGTTCCAGCGACGGGTTGTCTTTGCTACCACTGAGCTTCGCCTATTTAAGGTTCTTCAAGTTCTCAATGCCGACAATGCTCTTCTTGTTAGAGAACAACAATAGAAGCGTCTCGAGCTTCGCCATTGATCCTTCCTCAAATTTGACTACTTCGGGATGTTCTACAGCGAGGTTTAGATTCAGGATCCTGAGCGCTAGAAAATTGTGTGTGGTGCGTGCAACTAGTTCTTGGTCTCTGCCCTCAAATTTGACTACTTCGGGATGTTCTGCAGCGAGGTTCAGATTCTAGATCCTCAGCGCTGGAAAATTGTGTGTGGTGCATGCAACTAGTTCTTGGTCTTTGTAGCTTCCGGTCCCCAGTTTGATGCTCTGCAGGCTAGGCAACTCACACAAGGAACCAAGTACTTGGTTGCCAGCAAGCTTGGCCCAACTCAACGAAAGTTCCGTAAGGTGCTTGAGTGATGAGATCCAGTCAGGAAATTGACTAATGGGCCCAATCATAGTAAGATGCTGGAGGAGTAGTGGCCGCGAGGAGACGTGAAGGAGAAACTCCAGTGTCTGGTCAGAATACAGGTAGAGCGATCTGAGGGCGCATGTCTTGCTCCGGGAGGAGCCAAGCGCATGCAAAAACTCCTCTTCAGGTTCCTCCTCCATGCTAAAATCTTCAGGTTCCTTCTTCATGCTATAATAGATAGATACCACCTGCAACTGTTGAAGCTCACCAATCTCTCGAGCAACCTTAACATCGCCTTTGAGATGTGCAAAACCCAGCTCGCGCAACGCCTTCATCTTCCCTAGACCGCATGGCAGAACCCACCGAGGCACCCTCAGGCACTCAAGTTTGCTCAGCTTTGTCATAGTTTGCGGCATGTCCATGATCTTTGTCTCTCCAACATTGAGTGTCTCCAAATACTCTACGTCGCCAACTTCGCTAGGCATCACTGATTTCTGTATTCCTCAAGCTCAAAAACCTGAGAAGATACAACCGGTAGACATCTCTCATATGCTTGTCTTGTAGAGCCTTGCAATTTTCTAAGTCAAGTACCCTCCGCAATTTGAACTCGTCTAGCCGATCCAGCAACTTGTCAAGGCCAAGGCCTTCTGACTGAAATGTAGTCAGTGACCGGAGATGTTGTAGGTTCATTGCCTCAATGCCACCGTGTCTCGCACGACGGCAATGCTGCTCCACTTCCTTCTTATTCCTTTTGTTGGGACTACTATGCTCATCCTCATTGTAGTCATCGTTGCCATGGACAGAGAGGCGGCGAACCTTTCCATGTGGCAATCCTCCTCCATATTGTTGTTGTACCAAGCTAACAAAGTTAGCCTCCTTGGATTTCGACACTATGATCTCGAGCAACATGTCATGCACCTGACATGTTTCCACCATTTTCTCATGGAGACCGTATGTTTTGTGGCTCATCATTTTTTGTGAACTCAATAAGTAGTATCTGACCATCAGCATATTATCTTGTTGGATCATGTTCCTTCTTATCAGGTCGTTGATGTACTCTTCTGCAACATCAAACAAAGTCAAACCCCGCTTCTCAGCAACCAAACCTTCGGCAATCCATTTGTACAGCAACCTATCATTGGCAATCACATAATCCTCAGGGAAAGTGCTCAGATACATCATACAAGCCTTTAGATGATGAGGCAGGTAGTCATAGCTGAGCGTAATCACTTGCTTCATCCCCTCCTGGGAGGGGTGGCTCTCCATATGAGAACCAATTGACTTAGAAACTCTTTCCCACATTTCTACACTCTCAGCCGAATTGTAGCTTGCTAGAAGCCTAGAAGGCTGGCAATGCTAACAATAGCCAATGGCAACCCACCACATTTCTTCAAAATCTTGTCCATGGTATCTTTCAATCCATCGGGGCAAGTATCTTCCATGGAGCCAAATACTCTCTTGACAAATAGTTTCTTACTATCCTCTTCTTCCAGTGGCTTCATATGATGGACAAGATTCTGCTACTGCAGTTATTCTCTGGGAATCTGATGCGGATAGCTTCATTCTCATGAGGTCATCAGCTCACACTTATACCCCAACACTTGATTCACGTATTTTTAGGTGGTCATATCAGAAGAAGGTAAAGTAGTGAGATTTCAGCCAACTAACCGCCCAGCTGTGAACCATTGGGCAACAAACCCACTAGCAACACTTCTGTATTAGGGGCGGTCACTTTCTCCAGGTACAATAAGAGCAATGGGCTTTTTTTAATATTTATGGGCACTGAATATCAAATTTATCTTTTAAAATGGGCTTTGTCAGGTATTCTAGAACCAAGGCTTAAAATTTCTCGTCCAGCTAAGGCTGCCCCGATCGAATTATTGATGTCAGTAAATCAAGATTCCTTTTTTGTTTTGGCAAGGCCTGTTCAAGATCCATGGTAGCAAAGGTGCTATATCACATTTTATTTGTCCTCTTGCTTTATATCGAGCTGTTTCCTTTCCTAAATATGATTTCTATGATGCTCTAGCATCTTGAAACTTGTAGTGAAATTTCTGTATTTAGAGTGCAATGGTAGATCTGTCATTCAGAAAAGTGAATCCTTTTACTGCTCTTCCTCACACAAAGATTAACTAATTTGAGGTCAAGGTCTATCTTAAGTAACACTGAATTAGTATGCATATGGAATCTTAACACTTGTGTGAATACTGTGTATCTGTTTTGTCTAATATTTTTGAAATGGATTTTGTAAGACAAGGCTTAAAGTGTCTCGTCCAGCTAAGGTTGTTCTGCTTAAACTGTTGATGTCTCCAAATCCAGAGTATTTTTTAGCTTTGGTGAGACCAATTCAAGGCTCATGCTAGTAGAGGTTCTTTATCGTATTTTGTTTCTCCTTCATTCGCTATCTGTCTAGCTATTCATTTCCTACCTTTTCCCACTATTTTCAGTATTATTGCTACATATACAAAAGACTGATGTCACTCAATTTTAGTTTGTCTTATCCTGCTGCCTCCTATACTTTGCAGATGCATGAACTTTTGGAATAGAACCCTAAGATGAACTTATTACTGATTCAAGGAATGGTATGAATTAATATGATTAGGGGGGTTAACACTAATTTATAAACAATTAGACTTCCCAAAAAGCTGCTTTTGGGCTTGGCCCTCCTTGGATGCGCATGAAACAAGTGCACGGTTCACAACTTGAGCAGCTTTAACTGGCATTTGGTACTGAAAACTATTACTTATGTGCTGTCGCTGCACAAGGAGTCAACGACCCTTCAATCATGGAGTCCGTGTTGGTGATTCAAGAATGGGGTTCACTGGTTCAGCACTTCAGCTTTAACAGCCATATGGAGATGCATATGGTTCCTGGGATTAATTGCTTTTGTGCATACGGAAGTCTCAGTAGTGTGCAATATTCAGCTCCTTGAGCTCCAATTACATAGGTATTACACCTCAAAATTAATTCATGTCACATAGTTATTCAGCATCACTTGTTCATTTTAATATTACATATGACATAATTGGTCTCTTTTGGGTTTCATCTCTAGCCTACCTCAACTTGCTTGGGACAAAGGGCTATGTTGTTGTTGTTGTTGTTGTTGTTGTTGTTGTTGTATGACATAATTGGCCTCTGTTGCAGATATCTAGCAACATCATTATCTGACCACATGGTAAAGATTTGGAATGTCGATCAATGGCTTCAAGTTGGAAATAATTTTAGTTGGTATTTTTCTCAGCTTTTTCTCTCTAAGCATTCAATAAAATGGTTGTGAAAATCTCCAGGTGAGATCCTGAAATAAGCGAGCACCCAAATTGTCAGGTACTCAGGTCATCATTATTGGGATCTGGGACCGTGTTTCTCGCTTCTCAGTGGACTGCTCATTTGATAAGTGGTAAGCAGTAACTGTACAGATGATGCTTTTGTTTGTAATTCACAAGTTACTGAGCAAATTGTTTTTGGCCTGCAGCTTCCTCTGATTGTACTGCAAGATTGTGAACAATCCAAAGATGTGAAAAGAAATAAATAGTGATAGCAGAGCCTGAACAGGATTTAGGGAAATGAATACAGTTATTAAGAGGAAAAGGAAACAACAGCTATGTAGCAGTTCCAAAGATGTGAAACAGCAATCAAAAAGGAAACAAAAGATGGGAAAACAAGATGTGATCACCCGTACTGCACTACAACTTTGATCTGGCTGGACTCAGGGCGATTCTCGTTCTCCTCCTTGAGCTGCTGCAGTGCGCGTTGCAGTGATGGGTTATTTTCCCAACCACTGAACTTCACCTCTTTAAGGCTCTTCAAGTTGTCGATGCCGACAACTCTCCTCTCCTTGTCAGAGAACTCCAATAGAAGCATCTCCAGCTTTGTCATTGATCCTTGCTCAAATTCGACTACTTCGGGATGTTCTCCAGCGAGGTACAGATCAAGGATCCTCAGCGTTGGAAAACTGTGTGTGGTGCGTGCAACCAGTTCTCGGTCTCTGCAGCTCTGCATCCCCAGTCGGATGCTCTGCAGGCTGGGCAACTTACACAAGGAATCAAGTAGCTGGTCAGCAGCAAGCTTGGCCCATTCCACTGAAAATTCTACAAGGTGCTTGAGTGATGAGATCCAATCAGGAAATTGACTAATGGGCCCCATCATAGTAAGATGCTGGAGGAGTGGTGGCGGTGAGGAGACGTGAAGGAGAGAGTCCAGTGTCCTGCCAGAATACATGTGGAGCGATCGGAGGGCACATGTCTTGCTCAGGGAGGAGCAAAGCACACTTGAAAACTCCTCTTCAGGCTCCTCAACCACAGTAATATATAGCACCTGCAACTGTTGCAGCTCACCTATCTCCCGGGCAACTTGAACGTCACCTTTGAGTTGGGCCCAATCCACCTCGCGCAATGCCTTCATGTTCCCTAGCCCCCGTGGCAAAGTCCACCAGGGCACTCTCAGGCGCTCAAGTCTATGCAGCTTCGTCACGGTTGGCGGCATGTACATCCTACTTCCAACATCCAGACTCTCCAAATACTCCAGGTCACCGATTTCGCTAGGCATCTCACTGATTCTTGTACCCGTCAATCTCAAGAACCTGAGAAGATACAACCGACAGACATATCTCATATGCTTGTCTCGCAGAGCCTTGCAGTCTTCCAGGTCAAGTACCCTCAGCAACTTGAACTCGCCTAGTCGATCGAACAACTTCTCAAGGCCTTCTGACTGAAATATAGTCAGCGATCGAACTTGTTGTAGGTTCATCGCCTCAATGCCATGTCTCGCATGATGTCGCTGCTCCACTCCCTTGTTCTGACTGACGCGCTCGTTGTCGTCATTGGCATGGACTGAGAGGCGGCGAACTTTGCCGCATGGCGATCTTCCTCCGTATTGCCGTCCTACCAACCTAACAAAGTTGGCATCTTGGGATTTGGACACCATGACCTCAAGCATCATATCGTGCACCCGGCATGCTTCGCCCATTTCTGCCTGTAAGGTTTTTCTGGTTACCCGCAACTTGTCTGGTTGAATCATGTTCCTGCTTATCAGCTCATTGAGGTACTCTTCTGCAACATCAAACAAAGTCAAACCCCGCTTCTCAACAACCAAACCTTCGGCAATCCATCTGTACAACAACCTATCCTTAGCAATCACATAATCCTCCGGGAAAGTGCTAAGATACATCATGCAAGCCTTTAGATGATGAGGCAAGTAGTCATAGCTGAGTGTAATCACTTGCCTCATCCCCTCCAGGGTGGGGTGGCTCTCCATCTGAGAACTAATTGAGTTGGACACTTTTATCCACATTTCTACACTCTCAGCTGAATTGTAGCTTGCTAGAAGGCTGGCTATACTAACAATAGCCAATGGCAACCCACCACATTTCTTCAAAATATTATCCATGGTATCTTTCAATCCGTCGTGGCAAGTACCACCCATGGAGCCAAATACTCTCTTGACGAATAGCTTTTTACTGTCATCTAAGTCCAGTGGCTTTATATGATGGACAAGGTCCTTTGAAACACTACTCGCTTTGGCCACTGTCTCTATCCGAGTCGTCAGAATGATTCTGCTGCTGCATTTGTTCTCTGGCAATCTGATGCGGATAGCTTCCCATGCTGGTACGCTCCATACATCATCGATCACAATGAGATACCTGTTTTAGTTGGACATATTACATATGCTTGGAGTCAGAGAATATGTTGATAGGCAGAGCTCAAAATTTGGTGTGAGGAAGGTTCGGTAGTCTATAGTTGTGTACCTCCTGTCCTTGAGCTTGCTCGACAGTTCTTCCACGTCCATTTGGTTGATTTTAAGTTGGTTGCCTTGGGTTTGCTCACCATCTTCTTTCAGGTTCACAATCTGCTTGAGCAGTCGGGCCATCAGTCCCTTCATGTCCTTCCCGCCATCGAACGCCTGTGACACGGACACCAGCGCCTGGCGCTGGAAGTCGGCCTCCAGCTGCCGGCACAGCTCCACCGCCAGAGTTGTCTTCCCCAGCCCTCCGGACCCCACGATGGAGAACACCTTGAGGCTTCTGTCATCATCGTCGGCTTTGATCCTCTCCGCCAGGGTGTCGACCTGTCCCCTGATGCCGACGAACTGATCATCAGGGTCATCAGCACGGCGGAGGGCATTCGCGGACACAGACGCTGCTGAGACCGGGGCGAACCACGGAGACCTGGGCAGCGCCGCGCGGTCAATGCCATAGCGAACGCGGCGCTCGCTGACGGTGGTGGTACGTGCCAGAAGGGCCTTGACGTCGGCGGCGAGGGTGCGTCGCAGCAGCAGCTTCTCTAGCTGGTACTTGGGCCATTTCACGATAATGTGTGGCAGCTGGAGCGGTGCCATCGGGCGCCTTACGCGGAGCCAGTAGGTGTCGGCGCAGTCCTCGGCGTCGTAGGCGAGCTCACGCACCTGCTTCTCCCACTCCCTGACCAGGTGGTCGACGGCGCTCTGGTCCGCCTCGGAGATCATTCGGAGGAAGGCGTTCATGGTGGACAGCTCGTCCATTAGGAGAACCACCTTGTTGCCGACGCCACGGATGTCCTGGACCTCGTCGAGCAGCAGCTGCCCCAGCTGGCTCACAACGAATTCCACTGCTGCACTCTCCATTAATTCTCTCCGGCAGAGTCTCCCAGCAAGGTGGGGGTCGGGAGGCTCTTGCTTGGGGTTACGATGGCGAATGCACTATTTTGCGAGAAGATTGGGGGTGAGGAAATGGCAATGCGAAGCTGAAATCCATACCTATGGGAGGAACTGAAGAAAAGTTACCGTCGATGCTACGTTAAGAATATATTTGTATTATTATTAATTAATAGTCCTTAGTGACTTTCGGCGAACGCACTCGAATACATGTAGTAGATAGCATATAGTATTCTCAGCTTTAGTCTTTAGCGTTCAGAGAGGGCATCTTTTTTCCTTCGTGTCTATGCAAAGAATATTGCTCCTCTCTTACTGTATATAAGAGAGTACTTCATCGGACAGTTGACTCCATCTTCCCAGCTACTCGTTTTGCTGCCTGCCACCAGCCCCTTCTTGTTCACTCATTGAGTCATTTCTAAGCTAAATCACTTGCATTGCATTGTCCTAACCAAATGAGTTGCTAATAGAAATATACATTCATCCTCCACAAATCCTCCCACCACCACCACCAAAAAGGATACCTATTTGCTTTTTATTCTTTGGTAACAATCAGTCTTTTTATCTGTGAATATGCTACTACTCAATGTCCAGATTTATATTTTTCATGTTTATCTTACAAATAAAACTTAATAAAATAAAAAAACATAGCAATTATATTGCCGTGTGCATGAATATAAAAATAAAAAAAATGACTCCAATAAATTAGCACAAACACACCAAATTAAAAGGCAACCCTAATAAAAACATGCAAACAATGTTGTTTCTATATGTTCAGTTACTTTATAAATATATTATGCCAAGAACATTGTGTTGCCACATTAATAACTGGTTTAAATTATTTCTACCCCGACAGGTTTTTGGGAAACTTGAGAGTAACACAAGTCATGGAGGCATCTTTTACATCTGAGACGTCATTAAATGAGTGGCGTAATGATCTTTGTGATATCAACTTCTGGTACGTTACCTATCAAATCTAGCTAGCCTAAGTAAGTTTTTTAGAATTATTGCCAAAAATTTATTTTAAAGAAGTAATAGTCTTTATTCCAGCCTGAGTAAGTTTTAGTGTACATTTGTTTATAAAGATTGGCTTAAATTAGATTAAAAAAAAGATTGGTTTATATTTGTAGAACCTAGTTCAAACTAGATCGTTATGCATCCCCTCTCCCTCCAGCTGGACCTGGCTTCCTCATCGGTATCACATACTTATAAATCATAATGGTTTGAGAGAGTGTAATGATGTACCACACAAGCAAAGCATACAACTGCACTATTCGGTTAGTCTGCTCGCATACTTTATTAAGCCATGCCCATGCTATTGTGCCTTCGCACGATTGTCACTCCATCCTGAGATGATGCCCTTTGTTCTTTAAAGCAGCAGATTTTCTTTTTCTTCTTAGAACATGGTACGATCCGTCCCTTGAGTATTCTCAGCTTTATTCTTTACCTATCAGCTGAGAGATACATCCTTTGTCCTTTACCTGTTGTCGTAACCAAAGAATATTGCCTCTTGTAAGACAGTACTCTCAGCTCTAAGAGAAGTTTCTCATTGATATATGAGAGCCATACATATTGGATACTTGAATTCAGATATGATTAGATAACATATAGTAGTATTCTCAGCTTTAGTCTCCCCTCAAAAAAAAAAGTATTCTCAGCTTTAGTCTCTAGCGTTCAGAGAGATGCATCCTTTTTTTCCTTTGCGTCTTGTCGATCGTACGCAAAGAATATTGCTCCTCTCTTACTGTATATAAGAGAGTGCTTCAGTGGACAGATGACTCCATCTTTCCAGCTACCCGTTTTGCTGCCTGCCACCAGCCCCTTCTTGTTCACTCATTGAGTCATTTCCAAGCTAAATCACTTGCATTGCATTGTCCTAACCAAGTGAGTGGCTAATAAAAAAAATACATCCATCCTCCGCAAATCCTTCCACCACCACCAAAAAAGGATACCTATTTGCTTTTTATTCTCTTGTGTAACAATCAGTCTTTTTATCAGATGATCCAGAAACAAACCACAAAAAACTTCGTTGCTCTGTTAGTCTGTATTGTTTCATCATTTTTCCCTAATCAATTAAAGTATATAAATAATCACAGCCATTTCTTACACCTAGTGTTGTTTCCCATTACCTTTCTTGCAGATCTCGTTGTATTTTCAGCCCCCTTTTCTTCTCCTTTGTGATCAACTGAAAAAAAACTTCATTTTCTGCTGTTCTTTTATATAATAACACACCCTTCTTACAGCATTGACTCTTAATTTTTTTTGTTTGATGGATTCGTCCTCGATGTGTAACAATGAATTGCTTCATCTAGTGACAAATTGATATATCAAAAAAAGAAAAAATTCCAAGCTCCTTCAAACTGAAGCTCACCAAGTCACCCCGAGTCATCGAATTCTACTCTAGCACCAGGTATTAATATCCTTACTTCTTGTTTCATACTCCCTCAAATCTGAAATATAATGGATTTTTAGTTGTCCTAAGTCAAACCATCTTATATATGTTTGACCAAGTTTGTAGAGAAGAATGTTAACTTTTACCACATTGAAAAGATAAATTATAAAAATATATTTCATAATATATCTAATGTTGCTCATTTGTCATAAATATTTTTGTTCTTTTTATAAACTTGGTCAAATTTAGAATAGTCTTAGAAGAACTGAAAAATCCATTATATTTCATGATGGAGGGAGTAATTACCTAACGCTAAAAAACTCTAAGTAATATAATGGTTGTGAACTGCTAATCTTTTTTCTTAGGGTAATCAAGAAGTGAGTGCTTTTGGAGATAACATATTTTGGCAACCTTCAGCTTAAGAATTGCTTTTTTGTCGCAGAGGCCGGAATTTTTCTATTTTCTAAAAAGAATTGCTTTTTCGGTGAAGAAGCTGTGTGAAGTTATCACACAAAGCTATTCACTGGAATTTCACCATAAATAGGCACCCGAAGGCGAAATCGAAGAGGTGGAAAAACACAAACTGTAGCAGTGACCAATATTAATTTCAACTAAGCTCATACAAAAGAATTCAAAACGGTTATGAAAAATCTTTATCATCTAATGAAAATTTTATTTGTCTTTGAGATACAAAAAGGACTTAGATCAAGTCCACTTGATATAGGAGAATGATTTTGGCTTGGATACTTTGTCAATCAATTAGTAATTAGCTTCTTCCCATCCAGCCTAGCCTCAAGATGGACATAGATATACAACCAGATTTGTGGTAGGGGCTATTAGTTTGGGAACCGGTAGCATCTTGCCCTTATTGGGGGTGACTTTATCTTTTTGCAAATGGCCTAATCGGCGAGGACTCCCTCCGCCGCCTCAAACGCTCCTCCACCTCCTCACCATATCACTCCAACGGCCACCACCAGCCTCAAAACCCCATCGTCGAAATCCACCTCAAGGTCCCCGGTTCTGGCCGCGCGCCTCCATGATCGCTAGATCCATTTTGTCCATTGCCAGCTTGCTAACGGGGCGGTTGCATGTGCAGGTGTCAACCGTGAGGGAGAGCAGATGGGACGACAGGAGATTCTCCGTCTTCTCAGGGACGAAGGCGTTGCACCTGTGGGCGGAGACTAGGGAGGATAGAGCTGCATGGCTCGAGGCGCTGCGGGTGACCAAGGACATGTTCCCGAGGATGTCCTCCAGCGAGATGGTCGGGCCAGGGGACACCGCAGCGGCAATGGCCGTCTCGACCGAGCGCCTAAGGCAGCGGCTACAGCAGGAAGGGGTCAGCGAGGCGGCCATTGCTGATAGCGAGAGGATCGTGCGAGCAGAATTTGAGGCTCTACAGAAGCAAGCTCTCCTCTTGGAAACTCCTCAGGTACTTCCATAAACTATACCTGCGGATCGAATTTGTCTTTACAATATGCCATTCATGGTTTCATGTGGACTGTAACGACAAAGCTGAAAATATAGGCAAGGTTTCGAGTGATCAACTGATCATCCACTAATTAAATTGGTGGCATAACTGAAAAGTCATGGTAGCTTTAGCAAGAGCATACTACTAGTATTTTAAACTATTCGACCACCCAGCTTATAAAAAGATATTAGGTGGCTCCCTCTAGCTATCGCAACTTATAAAAAGTTTTGCTGATCCAAACAGAGCCTTAATTTATTGGGCGATTGATCCATATTTGCTTGTGTGCCCCATTGAAAATTTTAACCACTGGTCATAACCAGTTGTTTTCTTTTTTTATTGTGTGGTCTGAACACAAATAGTAAGCAAGATTAGTTTGTGAAAAGGAAACAACATATATAAATCCAACATAAATTAGTCATAACTGTATGTAGACATGAAAATGTCACATGATTGTCTTTTATATAGGTCAAAATCTAGACCTGACTATATATATTACATTCAAGATGCTCTAATTTGAAGTAAGTTCCTTCTATGAATGCTAGTACTCAATACCCAGATTTATACTTTTCAAGTTTTATCTTACAAATAAAACTTAGTAGAATAAAAAAACATAGCAATTATATTGCCGTGTGCATGGATATAAAAATAAAAAATGACTCCAACAAATTAGCACAAATACACCAAAAGGCAACCCTAATAAATTAGCACAAATACACCAAAAGGAGCAGGATGGGGCGCTTGACGCAGAGCCAGTAGGTGTCGGCACAGTCCTCGGCGTCTCCCACTTCCTCATTAGGTGGTCGACGAAGCTCTGGTCCGCCTCGGAGATGATGCGGAGTGCGGCGTTCATGGTGGACAGCTCGTCCATCAGGAGCACCACCTTGTCGCCGACGCCGCGGATGTCCTGGACCTCGTCGGCCACCAGCTTGCTCACAATAAATTGCACTGCTGCACTCTCCATTAATTCTCTCCGGCCGAGTATCTCAGCAATGTGGGGGTGGGGAGGCTCTTGCTTAGGTTCCTGGGGTTACGATGGCGAATGCACTATTTTGCGAGAAGCTTGGGGAGAGGAAATGGCAATGCGAAGCTGAAATCCATACCTACGGGAGGAACAGAAGAAAAGTTACCGTCGATGCTACGTTACGAATATATTTTATTATTATTATTAGTCCTTAGTGACTTTCGGCGAACACACTCGAATACGTGTAGATAAACAATGTAAACGCACTTTGGCTTGCAGGAATAAAGCGGGAGACTCTCTTTGTATTATACTACTATAACAAAATAAAGGGTATACTCTTATAACATTTCTTTTTGAGAGAATTAGCGTAAGCACTGAGTACAGTAATATTCCTTTCTTTCAGGGAATATATTATATATGAAAAGATCATTACCGAAAACACATGTATACGAAGCGGACAGTACCAGCATAAGTACATTTGCAAGTGACAGTTTTGTGTGGCCACTTCATTCCATCATCTCATCCAGCATACTCCCTCGCTCTGTCGCTATTATTTAATTGTCATTATGGTATATGTGTCGATCAAACTTTCTTAAGTTTAACTACATTTATACAAAATATTAGCAACATTTATTTCTCCAAATAAATCTATTATATACAAAAATAGATTCAACGATCTATCTAATAATACTAATTATTATGTACCATAAATATTAGTATTTTTTATAGATTTGGTCAAAGTTGAGTACGTTTGATTTCTCAAGAAGTAAAAACAACAGTTAAAAATGGCAGAGGGAGATTTTTGTTTTGGTTAATTTTGTTCATAATTTGTTTCCTGGCCGACAAATAAAATAAATGATGTGTATGAAAAACAGAAGCTAATAGATGGCTGTGATAACAGCCAACAGTGAAGGATCCTGCACGCGCACTATGCGAGAACAATGGATTACTACCGGGTCCTAGGCCCCCATCACTTCTGGAATTCCTTCCGGTAGAGGATGAGCGGCGGCGATGGGAATGAATTATCACTGCAGTTTGAGGACCAACACTGATAATAGGAACATCACTGTCAGGTCTAGCCATCATCTGGCAGTGATATCCATGCTATCACTGATAGGTTGTCGCTTGAACCGGTAGTGATATGGTGAGTGTCACTATCAATTTAGGACATGACCCAATAGTGGCCCTCAGGGCACCATTGCCAGATCAATGCACACACGGTGTGAATACATGGTGGATATGTGCCTATGTGTGAGAATGACGAGTGATTGTCAAGTGATGATCGAGCTTTGGTTTAGTGTGCTGAGACGACTAACCATTACGTGAGTTGGGTATGTGCAACATGTCTCTTGTCTTTGTGATGTGCAGGTCTTGAGTGTTGCGATGGTCGACGACAATGGAGAAGGTCAAGCAAGTTCATGCTAATGGACTTGGAGCGATGAAGGATCGCCACTTGGTCACGATTTCATCTTCCTTGCTATGTTTTTCTGTTGCTTTGCTTCCGCACAGTTTCCACTGTTTTCTCTGAGTGCTTTGGAGGTCATCTAGTCACCAATTGGCAATGTGGCCGAGTGAAAATTGGATCTCTTTGATGTAGTTTAATGTCGTCTATGCAAGCTGATATGTGTTTCTTGAGATTAAGAATGCTTCCGCTTTGATCGATTTAGAATGCTTTTGGACAGGCACTACAATGTGAAATTTAAAAATAGTTTGAAAAGCTTATAAGCAAAAGTCTCGTTCCTAAGATGTGAAGCCTTAGCTTCTTCTTCTTATAGCCCACATTTTGGTCAACATGATGAAGTAGAGTTGTGGCTCTGAGGGACTTCGGTGCTCATGTTTCCCATGATGCGAAACGTTTGAACTTTAGCTCTTGTTGTAGCCTTCATTCATGTGAAGTTTTGGTGACACGAGAACATAGAGCTATCCACTCTATTTTGTTTTCTTTGGTTGTTCATATTTTTAGCAGCGCAAAGTCATACAGCTCTCCACTCTGTTTTGTTTTCTTCGATTGCTTATATTTTTGGCAACGCGAAGTCATAGAGCTCTGCTCTATTTTGTTTTCCTCGGCAGCTTGTATTTTTGGCAACACGAAGTCAAAGATCTCTCCGCTCCATTTCTTGGGAGCCTTAGCTCACCAAATTTAGTGCATGAATGCAATGCAATTGATGGATGCGATGATGTATATGTTGCATGCATTTGCATACAAAGAATAGCAAAATCGTAAATGAAATTCAATATCCCATCATGGAAACTTGTGACTTCGTTGTTTTTTTACGAAAGTAAGTCATTTCTTTGAACTTTGGATCATAGAAATTTCATAGCATTTGCGAAAACGCAGGCAAAACTGGTTCATGTTGGCAAAAAAGTTAATGCTTTAAATGGTTGTAATAAGATTCGTGAATATAAGAACCTAGAAAAAATAAATAAATGCTAGATGCAACTAATGCTAGAGTGGAGCTCGTGGTTGGTACCTATGTTTATACCTGTTGTAATGGGTTGATGATTTGCAAAGGTTGATAGCTGATAAAATCCGACAATCACCATGTTTTCCGAAGACCAAAGTGCGAGAGAATAATAGATAGTGAAATTCAATGATCAAAGCAATTCATCATTTCAGTGAAAACCAATATCATAAAGTCCAATATAGTGACAACCGATAATAGATGACAATTAATAATTGATTGAAAACCACTACTTGTTGGAGACCAATATAACTTGGGTATAATCATGCATTTAGAGAAGGATTATATATTAGAGGGTTAGGTTAAGTAGGAAAGGAATACTTTTAGGCCTCGTTCGGATCCTTGGAATTGAACTCATTTTAATGATCATAATTTAGACACATATTAATTAAGCTGATATGATTGTATATGGATTATATTTGTATATTATTGTTGGCTATACGAGAGAGTTATGTGTTGCATTTCTACCGTAGAGGAGTGAGTTAAAGAGTGTGTTATAAGTTGCAAAATAGAAACATATAATGGTGATCTATAGAATCAATTTCTATCCCACACCCTATAAATTTGAGATAGGCTTATACGTGAATTTTGGAAAGTGGTGGAATGTCAAATTCCAAGCCAAATAGCATAATTTATCAAGTAGATTTCAATTCCTCCAAATAAAAGGATCCAAACGACATCTTAACAGTTTTTCACAGCCATATTTTAGAGCGAACTTCATTTTCAGGAGTAGTGCATACATCAACCAATAACAAATTGACCGAGTCGAGAATAATAAAACGGCCTCCCTACGTGCCTCCTCTTCTTCTCGTTCTGCTTCGCCTCCTGCCTGCCTCATTGATGGACTGGTTTATCTAGACATTGCTTCAATTCCATCGCGTGTTGCATTCAGTGAGAACTTGTGAAAATCTGAGAAACTAAAACACCCAATCGTCATGTTCATGCAGTAGTTCGTGCAAGTGGAAACCCTGCCTGCCGGGTACGTACATACTAGTAATAAACTGGTCAGAATCACAGCTATGTATGTACTATAGTATCTCGCTCGCTGGACATACTGCTGCCTTAGTTCGGCTCAGAAACAATATAAGAATTGGCTTCCAGTAGGGTTTTCGACCCTCCTGTCCCTAAAAAAAAAAGAATTCCCTAAAAAAACATGCTTTCAGTTTCCATCATCCTCAATAAAAAGATGTTGCACTGTTATGAACAATCCTGGCAAAACCAGATTGAAAGAATATTGCCCAAGGGGCTAGTCCTGTCAAAATGCAAGATTTTTAAAATGCTACCAAAAATGCCGTCGGAAAAAAAAGAAACTCATCTAAAATTATTTTCTAACTGGGGTAAAAAGAATTGACCGGACACAAACTGAAGCCTGTGGTCCTAGCTGTGTATATGAATGCACCACGCAAACTAAAGACCGGATCGTAGCAAGCTAGGAATGTGTAGGGTGATCATCGCCGTTTCAATCGCCATGGCCATGGCCATGCTGTGTTGACAGATCATCGTCGCCATGGCAGCCACTGCCGCTAGTAGACGCCTTTGCAAATCTGCCTTTGACTCGGTTTCGTGTGTCTGCTCGTGCCTTCCGGGATACATACATGATCTGCTTGCCAAACCTGCAAATGCAAAAATCACAAAGCTGTATTACACACAAACATTTCACATAGACTGAACTAAAAATTTTATCTAGTGGAACAACCAAGATATACCGTGGAACAGTAACAAATTGATTGGTAGAATTATCAAAATTGACACAACATTATGACAATGCATTTTTCACTACTACTAGAACAACCAAATCATAAGACAATAGTGAATTCGGAACCAATACAAAACATGCCTCATGACAATTCAAAAGTACCAAAACATATAGTACATATTTCGCAGAAAAAAAAGGGAGAATACTAGACCATTTTGCATTATTGGGTAGTTAAGTATAGGGTCATTAAGATCTGATTGTAAGAAACATAGATAAATCATAGAAAATTGTGAAATAAAAAGGATGATAGAAATTCATATATATATATAGAGAGAGAGAGAGAGGCATTTTTTGTATCATTTTAAAAATCTTGCATTTTGACTGGATTAGCCCCTTGGGCAATATTCTTTCAATTTGGTTTTGCCAGGATTGTTCATAAAAGTGCAACATCTTTTTATTAAGGATGATGGAAACAGAAAGCATGTGATTTTTTCCTATAGATAAGTCATATATAGAGGCATTATATTATATTCTTAGCAGTTTTATTTTCATTTCATAGCCATGTTTCCATTTATAGAAAAACTTCATCATCTTGAGGATCGGAGTAGACTGAGTATGACAAATCGATGGATGAACGTAACTAAGCTGAGAGTAATACTTAATTATATTAATGACCTTATATATAAGCACGTACCTCCTGTTCTTCCTCTTGTCCTTGTACCTCTGCTTAGCCTCCTCCCTCTTCTCCTGCAGCTTGGTTCTTGCCTCCATGTCTCGGCAAAATCCTTGCACCGGCACCGGCATCGGCACCGAGGACGCCGCCTGCTGCTGCAGAGGCGCGTCCTGGTCTTGGTGGAGGACCGTCGTGCTGCCTAGCACCGCCGGCGCCAAATGCTCATCAATACCCAAGTGCCTGCTTGGGAACTCGTCCGGCGGCCACATCGGCAAGCCGCTGTTGAAGAATTTGCTTGGTTGAGGAGGAAGTTGGTGAGGAGGACGAAGAAGCCAATCCGGGTTTGGCGTCTTGCCTTGTTGAAGAGAAAGTTGCTGGTGAACAGGAGTAAGCAGATCCAGCTGGTATGGCGTCATGCTGGTGCTCGTGTTTACAGCAGTGCTCATCACTGAACCGCTGAGCCGGAAAGCTGCATTGTTGCCGGTAAGAGATTCCATAGCATGACCAGTAGAAAATCGGGTTACGGTTTCCGAAGAATATGATGATGATGGGTTTAACGGCTGAGGATCAGCATCATAACCCGACGATGACGACCACCACGCCGCCTCTGGCTACAGTACCGAACAGTTGGATGAGTAGCTATGTACCCAGCAGGAAATGTGTAACGACTCACGCAACATTACATCGCATTACATATATATAGCGGGAGGCATTTGGCACTACACCTATTTGGCACAACTCCAGTTCCAAGATTTTTACCATCCCAAGATAAATCAACTGCTATTAGAATCATCCTACTGTTATTAGAATCATCCTAAGTCATCAAACTATTTTAAGTTTGATCAAGTCTATAGGAAAGAGCAATGATTCTATCCCTAATAATAAAGAGGCAAAATTTCAGGCTCATTTTTTTGTCCATCGTCCTCTAACTAACTTTGTAAATGTGGAAATTGTCTCTCTTCGCGTCTGTGTACAGCTCTCATGTGTGTATATATATAGCATATGTATGACATCAGAATACAACTAGGAATCGTAATCCAAGTATAAGATGTACTGATCGGATTCCTTTTGTGTTTGTTTTAGAAACTAAGGTTCCCATGTGTCGTATACAAACTGAACTTGCTCACGTTGTGGCAAGATTAATTTGCTGATGTTAAAGGAAACAACTCAGATTTATTAATTATATTTGCTTTTGGCAACATGTGTACATGAGCATGACGTAAGGACAAACAAAAGAGGTAAATAGAGTCCAGCCCCATAGAAATCCTATATTTTAATATTTTTATTTTCTTTTTATGTTATGTTATTATTATTTTTCCCATTCTACTCTCGAAGAGACCCGTCCCTTTACGTCGAGAGACCTATCCAATTCTATTTTTTTTCAATTCTATTCTTTTTGGTACGAACAATAATCCGTCACCTATATTTTTATTAGTAGGATTTGGATGGTTCTCACCATCAAACCTCAGACCCATATCAACCTAGAGCAGAGGTTATTACGGAAAGTGTTCCTGTCCAGTTCTAATTGGTTTGGCCCGCCTAAGTTTGAAATCTATCCTTTTTTATTTTATTTTAATTCTAATTTAATAATAATAATAATAATAATAATAATAATAATAATAATAATCCTAATCTATATCTATACCTAATAATAATAATAATAATAATAATAATAATAATAATAATAATAATAATAATAATAATAAAGAGGCAAAATTTTAGGTTCTTTTTTTCGTCCATCCTTTTTTTTTTGTCCGTCTTCCTCTACAATGGAGAGTTTCTTTTGTCCGGACTTATATATATAACCCGTGCTCATACGAGTTAGAATAGCTCGCGTCTAGACCAATATGGAATAGGAATCCTAACCTAAATAGATTTCTCAGATCCTGAGTACTCTAAATAGAACTCTTAA